>CM061546.1:190791264-192041264 GCA_030864215.1 Capsicum pubescens
TGAGATTAGGAAAATGAGATTAAGATAGTAATTTGAGATTCACATTCATCTTATAATTCTGCCATCTCATCTAATCAACTTGAGACTCAAAAGGTGAAAGTTAAACTGAGGTTCTAGGAAAGGGGAAATAAGGCGATACCCTAAGATTCACATGGTAAAGGGTGAGATTTATCAATCCATTCACAATACAGTTGATAACACATAACTTTTCAACTTTACATGCAACACAGTAGAATAGGTGAGTTGAACACGAGAAGTTTACGGAGTTGAGAATCCAAGAGGAACTTAGTCCTAGTATTGTTTACATACTCAATCATTCAAGTTTTTTTACTTGTTACTTTAGACTTCAAATTCCCCTATTTACTTTTCTGGGTTGCTCATGAATTTTGTCAAGTTTGAGAGACTGTTCAACATTTTCCATGTGGGTTTGACCCCAACCTGGTTTGGGTTACTATATTTGACATCGACCATAGCATACTTCTTTGGAAGTTAATTTTGGGTGACAAAAGTCTGATGCTTGTGAGGGTAGTTTTAAGAACTTGAAGAATAAGTTAACTTCGGCTCTAGTTTTGATTCTGCCCGAGGGTACTCAAGGTTTTATTTTCTATTGTGATGCATCTTGGGTGGGATTGGGCTATTTGTTGATGCAGCATAGCAAGGTGGTTTCTTATGTTTCTAGACAATTGAAAGTTCATGAGAGAAATTACCCAACTCATGATTTTGAATTATTGTCTGTGGTGTTTACACTGAAGATCTAGCGACATTATTTGTATAGGGTCCATGCTGATATTTATTCTAACCATAAGAGCCTGCAATATGTATTCACTCATAAGGAGCTAAATCTTAGGCAAAGAAGATAGCTTGAGTTGCTCAAGTACTATGACATGAGTCTTCACTATCATCCAGGTAAAGCTAACATGGTCGTTGTACTATTAGCAGGTTGTCCTTGGGAAGCTTATCTCAAGTGGATGAGCTGAAGAGGGATTTGGTGAAGGATATTCACTATTTAGCTAATCTAGGAGTCTATCTCTTGAAC
This sequence comes from Capsicum pubescens, assembly GCA_030864215.1. Taxonomy (NCBI): domain Eukaryota; kingdom Viridiplantae; phylum Streptophyta; class Magnoliopsida; order Solanales; family Solanaceae; genus Capsicum; species Capsicum pubescens. The sequence goes on from CM061546.1 coordinate 190,792,301, forward strand.
TCTGAGAATGGTGGTGTGATTGTTCAAGAGGGGCAAAGTCGTCTCTTAGAGTGGAGGTAAAGAAGAAGAAAGTGTTGGACCCTATCTTGAGGAAAATCAAGAATGATATGGGTATTTAAAATATGATATTTTTTAGATTGGTGGTTATGGTATCTTGAGGTACCAAGGTAGATTATGTGTTCTCGATGTTGATGGGTTGTGGGAAAGAATTTTGGCTGAAGCTCACGAGTCACATTATATGGTTCATCCTGGTTCGACGAAGATGTATCATGATCTTAAGAAGATTTATTGATGGAATAATATAAAGCGGGATATGGCCAATTTTATGTCTAAGTGCAAAGTGTATCAGCAAGTAAAGATGGAGCACTTAAGGTCTGGTGGGTTAACTCAAGAGATTAAGCTACCAGTATGAAAATACGAAATAATTAATATGGATTTTATTACCGAGCTTCTGCGGTCTTGCTAGTAACTTGATTCAATTTGGGTCATCGTGGATAGGATAACTAGGTCTACTCACTTCTTGCTAGTAAGGGCTAATTTCTCTTCTAAGAATTATGCCAAGTTGTTCATCAAGAAGATTGTGAAGTTACATAGTTTTCCAATTTCCATCCTATCTGATCGAGGTACCCAGTTCTCATATCACTTTTGGAGGTCATTTCAGAGAGGTTTGGGGACTAAGATAACCCTTAGTACCGTTTTTCACCCATAGATGGATGGGAAAGCGAAAAGGGAAATTTGAGCCTTGGAAGATATTCTTCAGGCTTGTGTATTTGATTTTGGTGAAAGTTGAGTTGACCACCTGTCTCTCATAGAATTTGCCTATAACAATAGTTATCACTCTAGTATTGGTATGGCCCCATTTGAGGCCTTAAATGGTAGGAGGTGTAGGTCTCATATTGGGTGGTTTGACATTGGTGAAAATATATTATTTAGCCCTGATTTAGTTTACCAAGCCATGGAGAAGGTGAAAGTGATTTGAGATAAACTTAAGGTCGCCAAAATGTCCTACACGGATGTGAGGCAAAGGGAGTTGGAGTTCAGTGTTGGTGATTGGGTATTCTTAAGTGTGTCTCCCATGAAGAAAGTGATGCAATTTGGTAAAAGGGACACTCAGTCCCCGTTATATTGGTCCATACTTAGTTTTAGAGAGAATTGGTAATGTTGCATATGAATTGGAGTTTCCTTCTAGTTTAAGATTTATTCATACGGTGTTTTATGTTTTGATATTGAGAAAGAACATGGGTGATCCTTCGATGGTTGTTCCCTTGGAAAAGGTGTGCAATCGAATTCCTTATCCTATGAGGAAGTCCCAATTGAATTTTGGATTGGCAATTTCGTTGATTGTGGAAAAGAATATGGTCTCGATAAAGGTTTTTTGGAGGAACCAAAAGGTTGAGGAAGCAACTTAGGAAGCCGAGGAGGATATGAAGCCCAAGTATCCGTTCTTGTTCCCCATTTTGAAAAATTGTTCTTGAGGTATCTGTATTCTTTAACATCTTTGTTCTCTGACTTTGTTAAAGGAAATTATGATTCCTTGGTATCTTTATTTTTTGTCTTTATTAAAGGTAAGTGTGGTTGTGTTTGGATTCAAATCTTGCTAATAAATGCCTTATCCTATCATTTGAGGATGAATAATCCTATGAGGGGAGTATGTAACACCCCAGGATTCTATTTCTTGAAAATTTCTAAAATTATATCCTCACATCGTTGACTACAACTTACCCTACGATTCATAGGAGTCTTGATGAGTCGTTGGACTCAAATAATAACCTAAACAGTAAGTGTTTGACTAAGTTCTACTTTGAGTACGAGGGGCTCATTAAGATCCGTAAGGACTCATTATGAGTTGTCGGGTGCAAATCATAGGATGTTCAGTGTTTACCCCAAATGGGTTTTGTGTTCACTACGATTGGACCCTACAAGTCGTAGGGTCCCATTATAAGTCGTAGCAGTTCAGTCATAGGATCAACAATGGGTGAGTGCCTTGGTAACTATCTTGGCTACGACTCATGGTAATGAGACCTTACGACTCATGGTAATGAGACCTTACGAGTCATGAAGTGACTCGTAGTCACTGACAACTAAATTTTAGATTTTAAATTAAGGGCACTTTTGGACAATTCCCTCCTTACCCAATTAAAACCCCATATTTATAAAGCACTTACGAGGGGTTATTACTCATTCATAATGTAATCAAACACTTCCAAAAACTCTCTTAAGTCTCTCAAGTTGTCATACTTAGGATTTCCAAGAAGTAGGTCATCCAAGGGTTCAAAGTTTGAATTCTTTTTGTGAAACTTGGTATTCCATGCATTTTACTCTTCCCTAATTGCTAATTTTTAAAAACATGTGATTTAAAGTGTTGTTCATCAGATATTTATGTTGGTTTTGAAACAAGGGTTGAGGGTTTTGAATGCTTATTGTTTGAACAATGTTTTCCATGGCTTACATATGATTATTCATGCTTTAATTATGGTTTTGAACTTAAGGGTGCATGGGTATGGTGAATACACAAGGGGATTGTGATTTCCTTATACTTATGACTTTTGAAGTGGTTATGACCTCAACCCCATATTGTGAAATTGGTTTTTAATATGAAAATTATTAATATTGAACAACTTCTAAATTATTGGATGATGTGAAAAGTCAATGAAGCATAATGATTTTTGAATTGAACTTTAAGTGGTTGTGTAATTCCCCAGGTTAATTTATAATTGGACCAATGAGGTTGTGAATTTCCCAAAGTGATGTGATTGGTATGGCATGTTGATGTTATCATGTAAGTGTAGTTGGTATGACGATACCAACAATGTATGCCTTAATATGTAATGTGGTTCAATGAATGGAAATATGTAATAAATGATTTAATTGCTCTTTCATAAGGGTTGTGTAGCTGAGTCATGAAAGTTGAGGTCCTGAAGGACCAATACTGGAAACCGCAGTTGCCGATGTGGGGGTCTATATGACCGGGTAGTTCAAGTCCCACTTATTATTATATGACTGGGAGGTTTGAGTCCCCTATATTATATTACATAATTGGGTGCTTATGTTACCTTAATATGTCAGGAGGTTAGAGTCCCTCAGAGTACATATGTATACCCTCTAGTTTGTGCGACCACACGTACTAGGGCCCTACTAGCTGGGGGAGAGCTGGGCACATATAGCCCGTCGATTCCTGAAATGCCTCACATTTTGGCCCTTGTAACTTTCTTGAGTTTTGACCTTTCTATACTTCTTATGACTCACACCATAAGGCGTATGGTATGGTGATGGGTCTAGGTACCCTAGTTAAATATTGGTCATTGTATTGTTGAACATATTCAATCCTGGCTATGAGAGACTCCATACAAGTCGTATGGAAATATTACGAGAGGGTAGGGTCGAATCGTATGTTGTCCAGCGTCTAGCCCTTGATGTTCTTCCTTGGATACGACTAGATCATACCAGTCAATTGGTCTAGTGACAAGTTGGGCATAGGAGTCATAAGTTGGACAGAAAGCAGTGACCAACCTTCTGTTTTAGTGACGACTTGATGATACCAGTTTTATATTATGGTGACGAGTTGGAGGGTCAACTCATACACACATGCAGGTTTCTACAGCTTTTAAAATGAGGGTATTTTGGACATATACTACCCCAAGCCCTTAAGACTGCATGTCTTATAACACAAATTAAAATTTAAACACTCTCAGAACTATCTTAAAAAAGATTGGGCTAGGGTTTCTTCAGGGTGATCATCTAGAGGCTTAAAGACCAAATTCACTCCGTGAATCCTCACAACTCAGGAATGTGACTCTTCATACATTGTTAGTTCACTAAAAGCATAGGTTTAAAACTTTGTTCATAAATCATTAATGGTGATTTTGAAAATCAAGGTTGAGGGTTTGGTTACATATTGTTGAACATAGACTTCTCATGATTTAAATTGTGTTTATACATGTTTTAATAATGATTTACACAAGTGGGTCTTTGGGAATTATTATTTGAACTAAGAGGGTCATGGTTAACCCTAATTTGATGGTTTTTGTTTTGAATAATGGTTTAATAATTGTATGCCCTCAACCTATTTGCGAAATTGTCAATGAGAATTATCTTGTTACAAGTTGAATTGTGTTTTGAACTAAGGCATTGACCTAATAATGTAAATGGTTGGTAAATAGTTTCATAAAGGCCTTGTTAGCCATAAAGTTTTTTCAATTCTAACCTAGGTGGTTTAATTGACTAAATGGATTTGAGTCCCTCAATGTTGAATTGATGTCTTTCTTTAGACAATGGGTTTGAGTCCTAAAGTTGATTAATAATGGTTTTGGCATGTTGTACGCTTATAAGTAGGGTTGGTATGATGATACCAATAGGATGCCTTTGGTAATTAATTGGATTAATCGTTGTATGTGTATTGAATATTTTAATTAGGCTTTAAAGCGAGATATGTAGTTGAGTCGTGAAAGTGGAGTCTAAAGGACTAACATTGGAAACTTCCCTAGATAATTTAGATGTCTATATGACTGAGAGGCTTGTGTTCCCCGAATGAATATATGAATGGGAGGTTCGAGTACCCTTTATTATATACATTGGTTCTTAAGTCACCTTGACTATGTCGGGAGGTTTGAGTCCCCCATAAAGGTATATATGGTTATGGATATTCTCTGGTTTGTGTGGCTACACGCATTGGGGCCCTTTCAACTAGGGGAGAGCTGGGCCCATATAGCCCGTGGGTGCCTTATTTGATGACGGCTATGTTGCACAGCCCGGGTTAAGGTTTTAATACATGTTAAACCCGATTTCTATCCCTGTATGATATATATGTATACATGTGATTGCATATGATGATTTGACTTAGTTTTGAATGATGGCATTATTTTATTCCTCTATATCAGAGTTGCATGCTAGAGCACAACCGCTAACCATCCTCGAATGTTGTATCCCCGTGCGATGTAGGTACCAGAACTTCTTTTACTTTTCTTACGCAGTGATCAGGTGTTTGAGTTGGTTCATGAGTTGACATTGAAGTAGTAAGGTTCCATATTCGGAAGTCTTTATTTTATGGTCTTTATTACTTGTGTCTTATACCTTGTTCAGACTTTGTTTTTGGCTATCATTGGGAGAATGTCCTGATAATTTATTGATTTTAATCTTATAGAGGCTTTGCTGGATTACTGTGGACTTGGGTATGTTGTTTTAGTGGATTGTTTTGGTGGCGGACGGTTGTCCAGCTACCAGTGATTAGTTTAGACATTTCATGAATTAATATTAATTTTAATTTACACTATCTTGTTATATGTTTGGAATTCATCCGATACTTACGATTGTTGTGTTGAATAGAATCGGTAGAGGGGTGGTCTCGGGTCCACGTGGGACTTGAGATACCCATCATGGACAGGCCCTGGTTTGAGTCATGACAAAGTTGGTATCAGAGCCTAGTTTTATGGTTAATTGGGTATCCATAAATCCATGTCAAGTAGAGTCTCTTTTATGGGTGTATAGCATGCCACACTTATAAAAGAGAGGCTATGATACATTTAGGAATGTTTCTCTTTCTTGTTGTCTTAATTTCGAGCTATAGAGTCTAAGGTCTTAGATCTTTTTTATTTCTATTTTCTCATCTTTCAGATCATGCCTCCAAGAAGATTTGATGTTCGCGTGAACTCTTTTGTCCCACCTGAGGACAATATAGACATAGCTCATCCAACTTCCAAGGAATAAATCTAGCCAATGGTTGTTGTATCTGATTGTTTTTGTGGGGTCCCACCTATCCCTACTGATCCTACTCCTGAAGGCGACACTCATACTCAATCGCCTCTCGAGAAGGTTACTAATGTTGAGTTCTATCACTTCATTAACCTATTGACTCAGTTGGTGATATCTCAGTCACAATAGTCGAGTTCTGCTGGTGTTGTTATGGGTTCGTCTGAGGCCACTAAAGTTGGCCAATTTAGGAGGTTGCATCCTCCAATGTTTACTGGTACAAAGGTTAAGAAGGATCCTCAAAGTTTCATTGATAAGATGGAGAAGATCTTTAGAGTTTTTTATATTTCAGAGGTTGAAGGTGTATAGTTTGCCTATAAATTGAAGGATGTGACATACCAATGGTACGAAGAGTGGGACCAGTTGAGAGGCAAAGATGTTGGTTTTGCCTTGTGGGATGATTTCTCTAGTGCATTTTTAGACCACTTCTTTCAAGAGTTGGGGGAGGCAAAGGCAGAAAAAATTATTATTTTGAAGCTAGGAAGAATGACCGTCAAAGAGTATACCTTAAAATTTCATTAGTTGTCTCGGTATGCACCTGAGCTGGTATCTAATATGAGGGCCCGTATAAGAAAGTTCGCTTTGGGATTGTCTCGTGATTTGATTCTTGAGAGTAAGGCTATCTTGTTGAACAAGGACATGGACCTCTCGAGACTGATCATGTATATACAACAGGTCGAAGAGGAGAAAAAAAGTAGGCTGAGATTGGTAAGAGACAAAGTATGAAATTCAATTATTTAGAATAGGGTGAAGGCTAACAACAAAGTGGAAGGTGCTCTAAGAAGAAAATCTAGGGGAGTTCTAACTCTTATTCGACGGCTTGTGCTCCCTACCCAAAGTTGTCTAGTGACCAATGTTTTTAGGGTGGTGATGCTTATAGGGAATAGGGTGCCCAATCTCAGGCCAGTAGAGCCCAGTTAGCATCATTCTACCCTTTCTGTAGATTTTGTAGCCAGCATCATCGTGGTCAGTGTAAGAAGGGGAGGAACCAATGGGGAAAACAAGGTTCATGTTGCCTCTTTTTCATCTCCTACACTAAAGGGTGCTACTTCTGGATTCGACACTGTTCAAAACCATCTTTATGCTGTCACTACTTATCAGGAGTTTGAGGCATCTCTGGATGTTGTTACTGGTATGTTGAAACTCTTCACCCGTGATGTGTACTATTTACTTGATTCGAGGTCCACTCTCTCTTATGTAACCCCATTTGTGACTATGCATTTTCATTTTGGTCTTGAGTATTTTTCGAACTTTTTTTCTATTTTTACCCTGATGGGAGACTCTGTGGTTATCAGAAGAGTCTACAGGGGCTATATGGTGTCTGTTGGTAATAAAAAATCCCTGGTAGACTTAATAAAGTTAGACATGGTTGACTTTGATGTTATTTTAAGAATTGACTAGTTACACTCATGCTATGCTACTTTAGATTGTCAAACCCGTAAGGTCATGTTTAAATTCCCTAATGAGATAATTATTGAATTGAAGGGAATTCCCCTAGTGCCTAAGGTATGGTTCATATCTTATATTAGAGCCCAAGAGTTAATTTCCAAAGGTTGTCTCTATCATTTGGTCCAGGTTAAAGATTCTAACATAAAGGATCATTCTTTACATTCTATTCCTGTGGTAAATGAGTTTTTTAAAGTCTTCCCTAATGACCTTCCTAGTGTCCCTCCCGATAGGAAGATTGATTTTTGTATTGATCTTATCCCGGATACTCGTCCTATTTCTATTCCCCCATATGGAATGGCTCCAGCCGAGTTGAAGAAACTCAAGGAGCAGTTAAAAGACCTCTTAAACAAGGGTTTCATTTATCCTAGTATGTCCCCGTGGGGTACACCAGTATTCTTCATGCAAAAGAAGGATGGCTCCCTTCGTATATATATTTATTACCGACAATTGAACAAGGTGATGGTAAAGAATAAGTACCCCCTTATGAGAATTGATGATCTCTTTGATCAGCTTCATGGTCCCAAATTTTTCTCTAAGATCGATCTTCAATCCGGGTATTATCAGTTAAAGATTAGGGAGATGGATATCCCTAAGACAACTTTTCATACCCGATATAGGCATTAAGTTCTTGGTGATGTCATTTGATTTGACCAATACCCCTGCAGAATTTATGGATTTAATGAATGGGGTCTTTTGTAAGTTTCTAGATTTGTTCATGATTTTCTTCATTGATGATATCTTAATGTACTCCAAGAGTGAGAAGGATCATGCCATTCGCCTCCACTTTATGTTACAGACCTTGAAAGATTAGCAGTTGTACACTAAGTTCACCAAGTATGAGTTCTGGTTGAATGTCGTAACTTATTTGGGTCATGTCGTGTCTAGTGAAGGGATATGGTAGATACTTAGAAATTTGTTGTGGTTAAGAAGGGGCCTAGATCCACAAATTCAACCGATATCCGGGGCTTCTTGGGTTTAGCTGGTTACTATAGAAGCTTTGTGGAAAGATTTTCTTTCTATTACTGCTCTATTGACCAAGTTGACTTAGAAAAAGGTGAAGTTCTTGTGGTATGATGCTTGAAAGGGTAGCTTTGAGAATCTAAAATATAAGTTGACTTCAATTCTGATCTTGACTCTACCTGAGGGTACCGAGGGTTTGGTCGTCTATTGTGATACATCCTAGGTTTTTTTGGGCTGTGTGTTGATGCGACATGGTAAGGTGGTTGCTTATTCCTCTAGACAGTTAAAGGTTCATGAGAAGAACTATCTGACTCATGACTTGGAATTATTAGTTGTGGTGTTCGCGTTGAAAATCTGGCATCATTAGTTGTATGGGGTCCATGTTGATATCTTTTTTTATCATAAAAGCTTGCAATACGTGTTCACTCAAAAAGAGCTTAATTTCAGGCAAAAGAGGTGACTTGAGTTGCTGAAGGACTATGATATGAGTCTTCACTATCACCCAGGTAAGGCTAATATGGTTGTTGATTCTCTTAGCAGGTTGTCCATGTATAGCTTGTTGTATGTAGATAAGGATAAGCGAGATTTAGTGAAGGATATTCATCGATTGGATAACCTTGAAATTTGTCTCTTGGACTTCAGGGATGGTGGTGTGTTCGTGCAATAGGTGGCGTAATCATATCATCGTTCAAAAATAAAAGAGAAGCAGGTATTAGATCCTCTCTTGATGAAGATCAAGGATAATGTGGGTAAGCAGAAGGTGATGGCCTTTGAGATCAGTGGTGATGGTATTTTGAGGTGCCAAGGGAGGTTGTGTATTCCCAACGTGGATGGATTGTTAGGCAGGATTTTGGCCGAGGCTCATTAATCACGGTATATTGTTTATCTCGATTCGACAAAGATGTTTCATGGCCTTAAGAAGATGGATTGGTGGAATAACTTGAAATGGGATGTAGCTAAATTTATGGCTAAGTGTATGGTATGTCAGCAAGTGAAGGTGGGTCACATGAGGCCAGTTGTTCTACTTCAAGAAATTAAATTGTCGGTGTGGAAATGGGAGATAATTAATATGGATTTAGTTACCGGCATACCTCAGTCACGAAATTAGTATGACTCTATTTAGGTCATCATGGATAGGATGACTAAATCCGCTCACTTCTTGCCAGTGAGGACTACTTATTCTGTCGAGGACTATGCAAAGTTGTTCCTTTAGGAAGTTGTAAAGTTGCATGGTGCGCCTGTATCAATTATTTTAGATCGTGGTACTCCGTTTTCGTCATATTTTTGGCACTTTTTTTAGTGTAGTTTGGGGATAAAAGTGAGTCTTAGTATAACGTTTCACCCGCAGTCGGATGGGATAGCTGAGTGGACTATTCAGACTTTGAAAGATATGTTGTGATCCTGTGTGATTGACTTTGGTGGTAATTGGTTATCCACTTGTCTCTCATTGAATTTGCTTATAATAATAGTTACTATTCTAGCATTGGTATGGCTCTGTTTGAGGCATTGTATGGTAGGGTGTAGATCTCCTATTGGGTGGTTCAATATTGGTGAAACGGAGATGTTTGGCCTGGACTTGGTTCACCAAGCTATGGAGAAAGTGAAATTAATTCGAGATAGGATTAAGACTGCCCAAAGTCACCAAAAGTCCTATGCAGATGTGAGGCGAAGAGACTTGGGGTTTGAGATTGGAGATTGGGTGTTCTTGAAGGTGTCTCCCATGAAGGGAGTAATGCGGTTCGGGAATAAGGGGAAGCTCAGTCCCTGGTATGTTGACCCATACTTGGTTTCGAGAAGGGTTGGTAGTGTTGCGTATGAGTTTGAATTTCCCTTTAGCATGAGTTCCATTCATTCTCTATTCCATGTGTCCATGTTGCGGAAGTGCGTGGGTGATCCTTCGTTGGTTGTTCCCTTAGAGAACATTGATATTTTGGATTCTTTGTCCTATGAGGAGGTCCCGGTGAGGATCTTGGATCAGCAAGTTCGTCGGTTGCGAATGAAAGATATAGTCGTTAAAGGTTCTATGGCGGAACCCAAAGTTCGAGAAAGCTACTTGGGAATATGAGGAGGACATAAAGTCTAAGTATCCCTTCCTATTCCCTATTCTGGAAATTCGTATTTGAGGTATATTGACATCTTTGTTTTCTGTCTTTGTTAAAGGTAGATTGCGAATTCCTTGGTGTTTTGTCTTCTATCTAAAAGGTAAGAGTAGAGAAGTTTGGGGTTTAATCATTCTAGTCAATGCCTTATCCCATTATTGGAGGACAAATGATCCTAAGAGGGGAGACTAAAACGCCCCACACTTAGCCCTTGCAAATTTCTTGAGTTTTGAACTTTCTGTTCATCTTACGACTCACACCATAAGTCATATGGTATGGTGATGGTTCTAGGGACCCTAGTCGTATGTTGGTCAGTGTATTGTTGGCCAAATTCTATCCTGGCTACGAGAGACTCCATACGAGTCGTATGATAATATTACGAAAGAGTAGGGTCCAATCATATGTTGTCCAGTGTTTGTCACTTAATGTTCTACCTTGGATATGACTAGATCTTACCAGTCGTATGGTCTAGTAACAAGTTGGGCAAGGAAGTCGTAAATTGGACAGAATGTGGTGTCTAACTTTCTGTTCTGGTGACGACTTGATGATACCAGTCGTATGTTGTAGTGATGAGTTGGAGGGTCAACTCGTACCCACCTATGGGTTTCTACAACTTTTAAGCTGAGGGTATTTTGGACATTTTTCACCCCAAGTCCTTAAGACCCCGCGTCTTATAACACAAATTGGGCATTCATTCTACTCTTAGAAAAATTAAAACACTCTCAAACTCTCTCAAAAACTTCTCAAGAAAAATTAGGCTAAGGTTTTTTCAAGGTGGTGATCTAGAGGCTTAAAGATCTAATTCTCTCGATGAATTTTCATAACTAAGGCATATGACTCTTCCTTCATTGTTAGTTCACTAAAATCATATGTTTAAACCTTTGTTCATTAATCATTTATGGTATTTTTGAAAACCAAGGTTGAGGGATTGGTTGTATATTGTTGAACATTGACTTCTCATGATTTAAATTGTGTTTATGCATGTTTAAATAATGGTTTTGCACATCTGGGTGCTTGGGAAGTGTGATTTGAACTAAGAGGGTCATGGTTAACCCTAACTTGATGATTTTTTAGATTGAATAATGGTTCGATAATGATATGCCCTCAACTTATTTGTGAAATTACTAATAAGAATGATCTTGTCACATGTTGAATTGTGTTTTGAACTAAGGCGTAGGACTAAAAATGTAAATGGTTGTTAACCAGTTTCATGAAGGCCTTGTTGGCCATAAATAAATTTGAATTGCAAACTTGGTGGTTTAATTAACTAAATGGGTTTGAGTCTCTCAATGTTGAACTGAATTGATGTCTTTGTTTAGACAACATGTTTGATTCCCAAAGTTGATTAATAATGGTTATGGCATGTTCAACGCTTACAAGTGGGGTTGGTATGACGATACCAATAGGATGCCTTTGGTAAGTAATTGGATTAATCGGTGTGTGTGTACTGAATGTTTTAATTGGGCTTTAAAGAAGGATGTGTAGACAAGTCATGAAAGTGGAGTCTGAAGGACTAATAATGAAAACTACGCTAGCCGATGCAGAAGTCTAAATGACCAGGAGGTTCGAGTCCTTCGAATGATATATGAATAGGAGGTTTGAGTCCCCCATATTGTATACATTGGGGCTTAAGTCAGATTGACTATGCTAGGAGGTTCGAGTCCCCCATAAAGGCACACACGGTTATGGATATTCTCTGGTTCATACGGCTACACGCACTGAGGCCCTTCCATCTAGGAAAAAGTTGGGGCCATATAGCCCGTGGGTGTCTTGTTTGATGATGATTATGCTACATAACCCAGGTTAAGCTTTTAAATGTATGTTAAACCCAGTTTCCTATCCCGGTACCATATATATAAGTATACATATGATTGCATATGTTGATTTGACTTGGTTTTGAATTGTGGCATTATTTTATTCCACTATCCCCGAGTTGCATTATAGTTCTCCAACTACTAAACATCCTCGGATGTTGTATCCCTATGCAATGCAGGCACCGAAACTTCTTCAACTTTTCATATGCAGTGATCAAGTGTTCGAGTTGGTTTGTGAATTGACATTGAAGTCGTGAGCTTTCATACTTCGAAAGGTTTCATTTCATGGTCTTTATTACTTGTGTCTTAGACCTTGTTCAGACTTTATTTTTGGCTATCGTCGAGGGAATGTCCTGACATTTTATTGATTCCAGTCTTATAGAGGCTTTGCTGGATTACTATAGACTTGGGTAAGTTGTTTTGGTGGTGTACAGTTATCCGGTTACCGGTGATTGGTTTAGACATTTCATAAATTAATATTAGTCTTAGTTTACACTATCTTGTTATATGTTCAGAATTCATCCGACACTTGAGGTTGTTGTCTTGACTACGTTAGGTGAAAGGGGTGATCTCCGATCCATGCGGGACTGGAGATACCCATCACGGCTAGACCCTAGTTCGGGTTGTGACAGTGCCTTCTTATGTGATGAATGTTGAGCTACACAATCCAGGCTAAAGTCTTAAAGTGCATGTTAAGCCTTGTGTTCCTATCCCAGCATGTGATACACACACACATATATATACATATATATATAGGTGTCTATATATATATAAATGTATATATATGTGTTTGATCATGTGCATTGGTTTTGAATGATTTTGAATTATTGATCACGACCTTATGTTATCCTTATCCCTGAGTTACGTGCTAATTTTAACCCCATTAACAGTTTTTGAATGTTGTATCCCCACGCGATGCAGGTATCGGAGATACCTCTACCTTTCCAGTACAAATTTAAGTGGATCGGTTCGATTCGGTGGTCCATTATGGTGATATGGTAAGCATTCATTCTCTAAAAGAATTAGATATTTCATCCATTATTATCATAGATTAGAATTAACTATTTTCGTTATCATTAACATTAACATTTTTATTGTCATCTGTCAGAATCGGGGACATGTCCCGCCCAAGACTGGATTTGATTCTTTTGTTATAAGGCTTTGTTCGATTACTGTGGACTTGGGTAATGTTGGTCGAATTTTTTGGCCGGTTACTAGTTATCGGCCATAGATTTATTTTTTTATTATTTAATCTTACCTTGTGATATCTTGTTATAGGTTCGGAATTCAACCGATGTTGGGGATATTGTGGTCACTTGGTTAGGTGCAGGGGGTGGTCTCCGGTCCATATGAGACGTGACATGCCCATCACGGCCAGACCCTGTTTTGGGTCAGGATTAAAAAAGTACATGTCATGATAAACATGGAGTTTACTCGTATAAAAGTTCATAAATTGACATGGACGATTGCAATATTTCAAAGATATGCATAGTGAGTATTAAAATATATTAAAGAACTAAAAAATTCTTCATAAACTTTTAATGTTGTTTATTCTCATGATAAGTTGGTTGGACCAACTAATATTGGGATTCGATCCCTCAAAATCTGAAAAGCATAAAGGTGAATATGAGCCCATTCACCAGTCATGTAGTCTATTATGATGTGTTGATATAAGATGATCACTTGTACGTTATTGTCAACCTGGAGTTAGACATTCATAAAGCTATTACTTAATAAAATTGAGTTAAGAGCATAATATTCAGATTATGTAATCAAGACAATTCATCTTGATAATGCTGATTTGGCATTGAATGCCTTCGATAAATAGTTGAACCATTGCTAGTAAGAACAAAAGCTTCATGTGTTGATTTGAAATATTAAATACAAAAATACTTGTATGCATCAAACCAATAAATTATGATTAATTCCCCCTAAAAGTTGGTTTTGAGTCAGGAACCACACGTTGTCCATCTAATAGCTTTGATGTGCGAATGCGATTAATGAATATACCATAATGCAGAAAAATGGATTCCTCAAAGAAGATGGAGGATGTATGTTTGTTTTTCTAACATTAGGGAAAGATTATAAGCAGTTATAATATATGTTAGGAATTATCATCAGATCCCTATTTAAAAGATAATTCAAGTCAAATATCAAAATAATCTCATGTTTAAGCTGTAAGTGTTCCTATTTTGTGTCCCTAAAGGACAAATTCTATGCATGCTTGAAGTGTGGTATACTAATTGGTTTCAAATGAAATAATCCTTGAAAAGAATAAAGAGCAAATAATCATAATAAGAAGGCATTTAAGAGCCTACAAGATAACACTTCATGAAACCTTATGAGAGGTTTAGGTACCTGAAAATAATGAAGTGATGAGATCTTAAAATGTTATGGCATACCATGAACCAATCCAAAATGATATATAATCAATATCTTTGATATAATATTAACGAAATATTGTGAAAGATTACAAGAATCCAAATTCTACATTTATTTAAGCATGCTGACAATGAAATATTTATCAAGTGACATGAAAGGATGCCGGGAGGAGATTTAGAGGCCCGATTGGATGTTTCCGGGAACCCAGTAACTTTCGTGCGGTTCTAGTATTTATATAGAGAAATCTAGTAAATATATAAGAATAATAAGTTGGGAACCATAAACAAAGTATATTATTGGTCTAGTGGAGTAGAGGGACTAGTAAAAGTTTTATTGACCTCATGGTTGTGGGTTCAAACCCCCTTAGTTACTATTTGATTTTATTTTTATCTAACATGGGAAAACCACAAACTATAAATCCTCGATCCGAAAAAAATTTATATGAAAAAATTTAAGGATTCAAATGTTTGAATCATATAAAAGTTTCTGGGAAACTTATATATAATCCTTATACCGCATAAATTTATAACATGAAAATTATTGAAACTTTTGGAGAGTAAATTTATAACATGAAATTATTGAAACTTTTGGAGTGTTTTCAAAACTAATAGATTATTTGCTGGAATGAGAAATATACCGAATTATATTGGTTCTATATCTTAGTGAAATTGGTGTACTAATGTATCTTGTAAATACTACAAGACCCGATATAGACTTTCGATTAATTTGTTAGCAAGGTATTATTTTACTCCTACTAGGAGACATCAGAATAAGATCAAATATACGAGCTTATTTTATTCTAAAAATTGTAGTCCCGATCTTGTTAGTTATGCTGATGCTGGGTACTTATATGACCCATATAAAGTTCGGTCTCAAATAAGCTATGTATTCATATGTGAGGGTTATTGTCATATCTTGAAGATATACAAAGTAGTCTATCGTAGCCACTTCATCAAACCTTGTTGAGATAATGACTATTCATGAAGCAAGTCGAGAGTGTGTGTGGTTGAGGTCCACGATACATCTCATTCATGAAAAATGTGGTTTGAAATGTGACAAAGTACCCATGATTTTTTAATGAGGATAATGCAGCATGCACAATACAACTTAATGGAGGACTCAAGGAGATAGAACGAAGCACATTTTGCCAAAACTTTTCTATACACACGAGATACAAAAGAATGGTGATATTAACGTACAACAGATTCGTTCAAGTGACGATGTGGCTAATTTATTCACCAAGCCTCCTCCAACTACAACTTTCAAGAAAATAGTGCACAAGATCGGGATGCAAATGTTCAAGGATGTTCTCATTAGGGAAAGTTAATACGTGTTGTAATCTTTTTTTCCTTACGAGGTTTTGTCCCACTGAGTTTGTCTTGTGAGGTTTTAAGGCAACCTATATGCGTATTGTTAGAGATGTGTACTCTATTTTCTTCAAGATTTTTTTTCCACTGATTTTTTCTAGTAAAATTTTAACGAGTCACTATTTTTCAATTAAACATTCTAAAGGAGTATTATAAATGTATTTACATTTCTATCAAAATCTATTTGATATTCATTAGATTACGAAATATTTATTACTCTTATATATAAATGAAGAATGAGTGTACTACTATTTTGCCTTTTTGTGTAGTACACCAATTCTTCATTTATAAGTAATTATATATTATTATTATTATTATTATTATTATTATTACTATTATTATTTTTTTGTATTATTATTACTACTACTACTACTACTACTACTACTATTATTATTATTATTACTATTAGTACTTGTTTTTACTACTACTACTATTACTATTATTATTATTAAGGTTCGGGTGACTATCAAAGGTAGTTCGGTAATTTTAGTCACCCCAACCTTTACTTATATATAGTAGTAAATAAAATGGTTACACATGTATATGATTTTTTTCTTATATTTATTAGTTTTGTCCTCATTTTTATTGTGCAATAAAATGGTTACACATGCATATTGCGTTTTTCTTATATTTATTTGTTTTGTCCTCATATATTTTTTTAATAATATTTTTATTTAGACCTTTGTAATTGAATTATAAATGATACTTTTTTTATAAATATCTTTTTGTTCCTTATTAAATGTCTACCAAGGGTATTTCAATAATTTTATGGTGCAATAAAATAGTTACACATGCATATTATTTTTTCCTTATATTTATTAGTTTTGTCCTCATTTTTATGGTGCAATAAAATGGTTACACATGCATATTGGTTTTTTCTTATATTTATTAGTTTCGTACTCGTGTATTATTTTAATAATATTTTTATTTAGACCTTTGTAATTCAATTATACATGGTACTATTTTTGTATAAATATCTTTTTGTTCCTTATTAAATGACTAACAAGGTTATTTCGATAATTTTACTGTGCAATAAAATAGTTACACATACATACTGCTTTTTCTTTATATTTATTAGTTTGGTCCTCATTTTTATGGTGCAATAAAATGATTACTCATGCATATTTTTTTTTTATATTTATTAGTTTTTTTCTCATGTGTTATTTTAATAATATTTTTATTTAGATCTTTGTAATTGAATTATACATGGTAGTAATTTTTTATAAATATTTTTTGGTTCCATATTAAAATACTTGATTTTTATACCCAAGGGTATTTCGATAATTCTATGGTGCAATAAAATAGTTATACATGCATATTGTTTTTTTCTAATATTTATTAGTTTTGTCCTCATTTTTATGGTGCAATAAAATGGTTACACATGCATTTTGATTTTTCTTATATTTATTAGTTTTGTTCTCATGTATTATTTCAATAATATTTTTATTTAGACCTTTGTAATTAAATTATACGTGATAGTGATTATCTTTTTGTTCCTTTTGGTTGCATATTGTTGAACATTGACTTCTCATGATCTAAATTGTGTTTTTGCATGTTTTAATAATGGCTTTGCAAATCTGGGTGCTTGGGAAGTGTGATTTAAACCAAGGGGGTCAAGGTTAACCCTAACTTGATGGTTTTTTAGATTGAATAATGGTTCGATAATGATATGCCCTCAACCTATTTGTGAAATTGCCAATGAGAATGATCTTGTCACATGTGAATTGTGTTTTGTAATAAGGAATTGGCCAAATAATGTAAATGGTTGGTAAATGATTTCATGAAAGCCTTGTTGGACGTAAATTAATTTGAATTGTAACCTTGGTGGTTCAATTGACTAAATGGGTTTGAGTCCCTCAATGTAGAACTGAATTGATGTCTTTGTTTAGACAACATGTTCGAGTCCCAAAGTTGATTAATAATGGTTATGGCGTATTGTACGCTTGCAAGTGGGGTTGGTATGATGATACCAACAGGATGCCTTTGGTAAGTAATTAGATTAATGGTTGTGTGTGTATTGAATATTTTAATTAGGCCTTAAAGCAGGATATGTAGCCGAGCTATGAAAGTGGAGTCCGAAGGACTAACACTAGAAACTATGGTATCCGATGCGGAAGTCTATATGACTAGGAGGTTCAAGTCCTCTGAATAATATATGAATAGGAGGTTTGAGTCCCCCATATTGTATACATTGGGGCTTAAGTCAGCTTGACTACGCCAGAAGGTTCCAGTCCCCCTAAAGGCATACATGGTTATGAATATTCTATGGTTCGTGTGGCTACACGGACTGAGTCCCTTCCATCTAGGGAAAAGCTGGGCCTATATAGCCCATGGGTGCCTTGTTTTATGATGATTATGCTACACAGCCCAGGTTAGGCTTTTAAATGCATGTTAAACCCAGTTTCCTATCCCGGTACCATATATATAAGTATACATGTGATTGTATATGATGATTTGACTTGGTTTTAAATGGTAGCATTATTTTATTCCTCTATTCCCGAGTTACATGATAGTTCTCCAATCGCTAACCATCCTCGGATGATGTATCCCCACGCAATGCAGGCGCCAAAACTTCTTCTACTTTTCCTATGCAGTGATCAGGTGTTCGAGTTGGTTTGTGAGTTAAAATTGAAGTCGTGAGCTTTCATACTTCGAAAGGTTTCATTTCATGGTTTTTATTACTTGTGTCTTAGACCTTGTTCAGACTTTGTTTTTGGCTATCGTCGGGGGTCATGTCCTGATATTTTATTGATTCCGGTCTTAAAGAGGCTTTGCTGGATTACTATGAACTTGAGTAAGTTGTTTTGGTGGTGGAAGGTTATCCGGTTACCGGTGATTGGTTTAGACATTTCGTAAATTAATATTAGTCTTAGTTTACACTATCTTGTTATATGTTCGGAATTCATTCAACACTTAAGTTTGTTGTGTTGACTAGGTTAGGTGAAAAGGGTCATCTCCGATCCATGCGGGACTTGAGATACCCATCACGGCCATACCCTAGTTCGGGTTGTAATAGTGCCTTCTTATGTGATGACGGTTGAGCTACACAATCCAGGATAAAGTCTTAAAGTGCATATTAAGCCTTGTTTTCCTATCCCGGCATGTGATATATATATATATTTGTATATATATAGATGTATATATATATGCATTTGATCATGTGCATTGATTTTTAATGATTTTGAATTATTAATCACGACCTTATGTTATCCATATCCCTAAGTTACATGCTAGTGTTAATCCTACTAACCGTCTTCGAATGCTGTATCCCCACGCGATGTAGGTATCAGAGATAGCTCTACCATTCCTATACAGATTTAACTAGATCGAATCGATTCATCAGTTCGTTGTGGTGATGTTGTGAGCTTCCATTCTCCGAAAGACTTAGATATTTTATCCGTTATTATCATAGATTAGAATTAAGTGTTTTTGTTATCATTAACATTATCATTTTTATTGTCATCTGTCAGAGTCGGGGACATGTCCCGCCCAAGACTGGATTTGATTCTTTTGTTATAAGGCTTTGTTTGATAACTGTGGACTTAGGTAATGTTGGTCGAATTTTTTGGCCGGTTACTAGTTATCGGCCATAGATTTTTTTTTATTCTTTAATCTTACCTTGTGCTATCTTGTTATATGTTCGGAATTCATCCGATGTTGGGGATATTGTGGTCACTTGGTTAGGTGCAGGGAGTGGTCTCTGGTCCATATGAGATGTGACATGCCCATCACGGCAAGACCCTAATTTGGGTCAGGATTAAAATAGTACATGTCATGATAAACATGGAGTTTACTCGTACAAAAGTTCATAAATGGACATGAACGATTGCAATATTTCAAAGATATGCGTAGTGAGTATTAAAATATATTAAAGAACTAGAAAATTCTTCATAAACTTTTAATGTTGCTTATTCTCATGATAAGTAGGTTGGACCAACTAATATTGGGATTCGATCCCTCAAAATCTGAAAAGCATAAAGGTGAATATGAGTCCATTCACCAGTCATGTAGTCTATTATGATGTGTCGATATAAGATGATCACTTGTACGTTATTGTCAACCTAGAGTTAGACATTCATAAAGTTGTTACTTAATAAAATTAAGTTAAGAGCATAATTTTCAGATTATGTAATCAAGACAATTCATCTTGATAATGTTGATTTGGCATTGAATGCCTTCGATTAATAGTTGAACCATTGCTAGTAAGAACAAAAGCTTCATGTGTTGATTTGAAATATTATATACAAAAATACTTGTATGCATCAAACCAATAAATTATGATTAATTCCCCCTAAAAGTTGGTTTTGAGTCAGGAACCACACGTTGTCCATCTAATAGCTTTGATGTACGAATGCGATTAATGAATATACCATAATGCACAAAAATGGATTCCTCAAAGAAGATGGAGGATGTATGTTAGTTTTTCTAACATTAGGGAAAGATTATAAGCAGCTATTAAATATGTTAGGAATTATCATCAGATCCCCATTTAAAAGATAATTCAAGTCAAACATCGAAAGCATCTCATGTTTAAGTTGTAAGTGTTCCTATTTTGTGTCCCTAAAGGACAAAGTCTATTCATGCTTGAAGTGTGGTAGACTATTTGGTTTCAAATGAAATAATTCTTGAAAAGAATAAAGAGCAAATAATCATAATAAGAAGGATTTAAGAGCCTACAAGATAACACTTCATGAAACCTTATGAAAGGTTTAGGTACCTGAAAATAATGAAGTGATGAGATCTCAAAATGTTATCGCATACTATGAACCGATCCGAAATGATATATAATCAATATCTTTGATACAATATTAACGCAATATTGTGAAAGATTACGAGAATCCAAATTCTACATTTATTTAAGCATGCTGACGTAGAAATATTTATCAAGTGACATAAAAGGATGCCGGGGGGAGATTTAGAGGCCCGATTGGATGTTCCCGGGAATCCAGTAACTTTCGTGCGGTTCTAGTAGTTATATAGAGAAATCTAGTAAATATATAAGAATAATAAGTTGGGAACCATAAACAAAGTATATTATTGGTCTAGTGGAGTAGAGAGACTAGTAAAAGTTTTAATGACCCATGGTTGTGGGTTCAAATTCCCTTAGTTACTATTTGATTTTATTTTTATCTAACATGGGGAAACCACAAATGTTAAATCCTAGATCCGGACAAAATTTATATGAAAAAATTTAAGGATTCAAATGTTTGAATCATATAAAAGTTTCTGGGAAACTTATATATAATCCTTCTACTGCATAAATTTATAGCATGAAAATTATTGAAACTTTTGGAGAGTAAATTTATAACATGAAATTATTGAAACTTTTGGAGTGTTTTCAAAACTAATAGATTATTTGCTGGAATGAGAAATATATCAAATTATATTGGTTATATATCTTAGTGAAATTGGTGTACTAATGTATCTTGTAAATACTACAAGACCTGATATAGCCTTTCGATTAATTTGTTAGCAAAGTATTATTTTGCTCTTACTAGGAGACATCAGAATAAGATCAAACATATGAGCTTATTTTATTCTAAAAATTATAGTTCCGATCTTGTTAGTTATGCTGATGCTGGATACTTATATGACCCATATAAAGTTCGGTCTCAAATAAGCTATGCGTTCATATGTGGGGGTTATTGTCATATCTTGTTGATATACAAAACAGTCTATCGTAGCCACTTCATTAAACCTTGTTGAGATAATAAGTATTCATGAAGCAAGTCGAGAGTGTGTGTGGTTGATGTCCACGATACATCTCATTCATGAAAAATGTGGTTTGAAATGTGACAAAGTACCCATGATTTTTTAATGAGGATAATGCAGCATGCACAACACAACTTAATGGAGGACTTAAGGAGATAGAAGGAAGCACATTTTGCCAAAACTTTTCTATACACACGAGATACAAAAGAATGGTGATATTAATGTTCAACAAATTCGTTCAAGTGACAATGTGGATAATTTATTCACCAAGCCTCCTCCAACTACAACTTTCAAGAAAATGGTGCACAAGATCGAAATGCGAATATTCAATGATGTTCTCATTAGGGGAAGTTAATACGTGTTGTAATCTTTTTTTTCTTACGAGGTTTTGTCCCACTGAGTTTTTCTTGTGAGGCTTTAAGGCAACCTATATGTGTATTGTTAGAGATGTGCACTATTTTTTCTTCAATATTTTTTTCACTGATTTTTTCTAGTAAAATTTTAACAAGTCACTATTTATCAATTAAACATTCTAAAGGAGTATTATAAATGTATTTACATTTCTATCAAAATCCATTTGATATTCATTAGAATACGAAATATTTATTACTCTTATATATAAATGAAGAATGGGTGTACTACTATTTTTTCTGGTGTGTAGTACACCAATTCTTCATTTATAAGTAATTATATATTATTATTATTACTATTATTATTATATTATTATTTTTTCTATTATTATTGCTACTACTACTACTATTATTATTATACTATTATTATTACTATTATTACTTTTTTTTTACTACTACTACTATTATTATTATTATTATATTTTTTTGTACTATTACCATTACTAATATTATTATATCGTAGACTCTCAGACCATGCTTTAGGATTTTTCTTTAGTCTATCATACAAGATAGTTGTATTCTTTTTCAAATCCTCCACAAAAGGAGATATATAATTTAGACTACCCAGAAATATTAAGGCTAAGGTCAATAATTTACCTTGCCTTACACTTGCAAACCCCAATTGTGCAAAAATAATTGACACCGATTCATCAGATATTGGTTACGGTGGAATTCTTAAACAATATTCCCCAAAAGATAAACAAATTTATATTGTTCAATTTTAATCTGAAAAATGGAATGCCAGTCAAAAAAATTATGCAACTGTAGCCAAAGAAATTCTTGCTATAGTCAAATGTGTTCTAAAATTTCAAGGCAATCTTTACAATCAGAAGTTTTTAATAAGAATTGATTGCCAAGCTGCAAAATTTATCTTTAATAAAGATTTTAAACATGAAGTTTTCAAGCAAATGTTTGCAAGATGGTAGGCTTTATTAGCTCCATTTAATTTTGAAATCCAATACTTAAAAGGGTTAGATAACAATCCACCAGATTTTTTAACTCGTGAATTTTTAAGCTGATGTTTTCTCTTATGAATTTCAGGATGGCATCACGAGGATCTTCTTCTTCGTTTAGAGGAAAAGGTGGAAGAAATTCTTCAACAAGAGGCAGAGGTAATGTCCTCACCCAAATTGAAATCAGAGGTTGATATCCTCGAGCATTGCAAGCTCAAGTTCTTCTGATCTGAATACAGATGAACAAATGTATCAGGACTTTTTGGAATTCATGAAATCCAAGTCCAAAAAATAGAGGATAATGAAGTTCCCTCATATTCAAGTTTTCTCAAAGGTGATAATGGGAATACTGAGTTGTATGAACACAACAAAACAGAGGAGATAATCATTCTCCTAGAAAATCATGACCTTCGATAGAAGGATAATCCCTGACAGTTAATGCAAAGATATTTGTATAATACGTTTTATGCTACGGTATCATACAAATACCGTAAATATTATGAGACCATTTTATCTATAATGGGATCTGCAGAAATCCAACATTTATATGCTAATGCGGCCGTCAGAAAAGATTATAGTTATTCTAAAATTATAATCAAACAGATTCTGACTCATGAAGAATGGAGCTTGAGTACCCTAAAAGAAAAATAATATACATATCCCGAGCAAGAAAAAACTATTGTAAAATATAATTAGTGGGATTATACAGAGAGCTTTGATAAGGTTTTCTTATGTGAGAATCCTGAGAGATCTCGTTCATGGTTTGTAAAAATATGTGCAAATGTGCACAAACAAAGCATACCAAATTGGTTTGCTAAATGGTGGATCTTGCATGGTCCTTCATCGAAAATATTACCTGAGCCATTTAAAAGTCTATATAAGGACTGGATAGAAGTATCACCAATACTTCTAAAAATGCAAAAAGATAATGTCTATTTTGAGGGAATATCTATGATGTATTTCTTCATTGAATTTTCAATTCCGTGGATCTTGAAAAGGTCCATTGAGGTAAAATCAAATATTGATAATTTATCATGTTTGATGAGGGTTTATTATATCAAATTTTGGAGTAAATTAAACCAGCAAACAGGTGATGGTAATGTCCATGGCCACCAATTAATTGAAACAATAAAGATGACTGTTGCAAAATATAAACAGCAAAAAGAAATGGAGTCTCTCTATGAACAGGAGGATCTCAGCCCTTTCAAGAACATCACTAGAAAACTTCAAATGAAGAAGGGTACAATGACTAAAACTGAGATTTTGGCATCCTATATGGAGGAAGTTAAAAAAGATTTATTGAAAATCTTGATCAGGAGTGCACTTCAGATATGTCCATCTCTTCTGTAGGGGATTGCTTGGCTAGTGAGTCGCAGGATATCCAGAGTGATGAACAAATAGATCTGGATGAATGTTTGTGAAAATTTCAATCAACCATGGAAGAATTTTTCAGCACTGCAAAAAACAAAGGGTAAAAATGACATAAGAAAATGAAGATCCCCACCGGTTGAAAATTAATGATACAACAGTCATGATGGAAAACAACGTGAAAAGCCGCTTTCTGAAAAGTAAACAGTAAAGGGCACTTAGCTTTCTGAAAGAGCAAGAGCCGTTTGTGAATAGTAAAAGCCAAGATGAATAGTAAGGGCCATTCATTATTTCGTCTTTTGTAAAGAGCATTCATTATATAAGGAGCTCATTTCTTAACTAGGAAGAACAGGTTTTTCAGAACCCCCCCTCTCTCTCTAGCATACTCTTTTGTACAACTATTCTGAGTGTTAAATAAAAGCCTATTGCTTCTGAGCACAATTCATATGCCTTAAGGTTATTTTAAATTTTTGTATTTTAATTTTAATTTTTACTTTTTACAATTGCTAGCCTATGATGGGAGAAATTTCTAGTGTTAAACTATAGCAGAATATGTTACATGTATGAAATGGCATATTGTTATTAAAATACGAATTGTAAACCTCCATTGCTGCAAAGTTCTATATGTTAAGGTTCTACAGTTATGAGTTTAATCTTGTTATTTATGTCGAATGTCCCTGTAAAGGCCAATTAACCAGGTGGGCGTAGAAGACCGTAATTGGGGCTTGATTTAAGATTAGGCTCATGACTAAGGTTTAATAACATGTAGCAAAGTTACCAAGTGCAACAGTGAAGCGATCCGGTACTTTACTACTATATATATTTTACTATTACCATTACTATTATTATTATTATTATTATTATTACTTTACTTTACTACTATATATAAGTGAAGGTTGGGGTGACTATCAAAGGTAGTTCGGTAATTTTAGTCACCCCAACCTTTACTTATATATAGTAGTAAATAAAATGGTTACACCTGTATACGATTTTTTCCTTATATTTATTAGTTTTGTCCTCATTTTTATTGTGCAATAAAATGATTACACATGCATATTGCTTTTACCTTATATTTATTTGTTTTTTCCTCATATATTATTTTAATAATATTTTTATGTAAATCTTTGTAATTAAATTATAAATGATACTTTTTTTATAAATATCTTTTTGTTCCTGATTAAATGACTACCTAGAGTATTCCAATAATTTTATGGTGCAATAAAATAGTTACACATGCATATTGCTTTTTCCTTATATTTATTAGTTTTGTCCTCATTTTTATGGCGCAATAAAATGGTTACACATGCATATTGGTTTTTCTTATATTTATTAGTTTTGTCCTCATATATTATTTTAATAATATTTTTATTTAGACCTTTGTAATTCAATTATAGATGGTACTATTTTTGTATAAATATCTTTTTGTTCTTTATTAAATGGCTATCAAAGTTATTTCGATAATTTTATTGTGCAATATAATGGTTACACATACATACTGCTTTTTCTTTATATTTATTAGTTTGGTCCTCATTTTTATGATGCAATAAAATAATTATACATGCATATTATTTTTTTCTTATATTTATTATTTTTGTTCTTATGTATTATTTTAATACTATTTTTATTTAGACCTTTGTAATTGAATTATACATGGTAGTAATTTTTTATAAATATTTTTTGGTTCCTTATTAAAATACTTATTTTTTATACCCTAAGGATAGTCGGTAATTTTATGGTGCAATAAAATGGTTATACATGCATATTGTTTTTTTCTTATATTTATTAGTTTTGTCCTCATTTTTATGGTGCAATAAAATGATTACACATATATTTTGATTTTTCTTATATTTATTAGTTTTGTCCTCATGTATTATTTTAGTAATATTTTTATTTAGACCTTTGTTATTGAATTATACATGATAATAATTTTTTATAAATATATTTTTGTTTCTTATTAAATGACTACCAAGAGTATTTCGGTAATTTTATGATGCAAAATATTTCAAAATCGACGTATGTCTCCTCAACTTATATATTTGAAACTTTCAAATGAGGCGTGCATCATGTACTTTTTCAAGAATGTCCAAATGAAAGACGTGCCGCCAACTGTAGTTTCAACAATCTAACTAGATTTTTAGCGATTTATATAATTACTTTTATATTAATTGAATTAATTTAACAAACTTAATTTTATTTTATACTGAATGTACATATTACGTTAACATTGGTTCATTCACTACATTTCTTTTTTTACTCGTAGAAGCACGGGTATCTAGTCTTTTTAGAAAGGAACTACGGTAATTTCTTCTCTGTATTTTCTCCTATAAATATAAATGGAATGAGGTTTCTTCTATCTTAAAAATAAGAATTACTACTTTCTTCTCTGTATTTTTTTCTTAATATTTGATAATAGTATTTTCATTGTTTCAATTCTTTTCAACGCCTTTGTGTATTTATATAGCAGTTGGGTATCATCTGTAACTTTCCTTTATCTTCACCTTCTTTTGCTGGACGCCTCATATAATTTTCAGACGTAATTTTGTAATTTTTCCATTTAAATTTTATAGATTTGAAGCAAAATCAACTACCTATCTCGTAAGGACAAACGCTATGCCAACTCCAATTTCATCTTGGATTGTAATTTCGTGCACCCTTTAAATTATTTGTATTTAGGGGAATTTTTATTCTTCACCTAATTTGATCATAAATAATATGCCCTTGTGATTATATGCAATCTACATGTATCTACTTCTTTGTAAATGATCTTGCACATATAAAGTCACAATCTTTTTGATCTAATGGTATTTTGAGGACTATGGTATTCTTTAATTATAATATTCGGAAGGTTCTTGTTTCTTTGAGCCGTTAAATTATTCATATTCAATAACAGTGATATTATCTGGTCGTGTTTGGATTTCCCTTTGTACTGTGTTTTATATTGGGCTTAAATTTTTACAGGATCATCTTCTGTTTGCAAAATTAATGGATCAAAGTAAATATGCTTAAATGATTTGCTAAAAAATATGATCTTAAGGGGAATTATTAACATGGTGTATCTTGTTTTTTTTGTGCGCGGGGTGTGGGGTGGGGTGGGGGGTTTATGGTTTCTTTCATAAAGCGCGTTCATATATCGGTGCAGTCACCGTTTGACAATAATCTGGTGACATCAAATTAAATGTTATCTTACATCTGTGCATAATGTTGGTTTGTTGTTGGAAAGTGTTGTCCGGGCTATAGTTTTCATAAATCCGGGTGAAACTGAGTCCATCGGATGATTATCTTTTCCGCCTATTTCAATTGAAACTAGACCCCACTTTGTGGGATTATACGGGATATGATGTTGTTGCCTTTTTCAATTGAAAGTGAGAATTCATCTATCTAATTAAGTTAAATCCCTTTTTCCTAATTTCTAGTTTTCAATCATCTTTAATGTGAGTCGTGCTATACATTTTCTTTCTTGCTTTGTATTGTTCAAGAACATGATGCACAATACTATCATTTTTTCATACTTAACTGCAGGTTTTAGGACTCATGGCTGAATGTGGCTAAGACATAGACTAGTACATCATTGTATTCAACACTTTTTGATCCAGATTTCTAGGACTCTGCACCAATGAAAATTAATACTGCTCATGAAGGTTTATCATTAATTGCACTATAGAGTGGCCCAAGGATCCTGTAGTATTTTGTTCACTAGTACGTACAACATTGCAAGAATCAGAAGAACCACTAGAAGAGACTTGGTATATTTCTTGGTGAGTATGCTTACCGGAAGTCGTAGATATGGTTTTTTTTGGATTTGTTTTGTCTCCAGCTACTTCATGATAATAAAGTCTTTAATCTTACTTAGCTGTTGTTTATGGATGTCGATTTGGAAATATCAGTCTCTGGTGTATGTATCCGTTCATTTGAGAGCACAGATTGATGCATTCCTATATTTGTTGGGGTCCGGTTCCAATGAAATATTGTATATTTCCTTGAGTGTTACTGTTTGAGGTTACTTATTCGTGGAAAAGGCATGATAACTTAATCATGTATAAAACCAAAATGCAATCTATTTCCTGAACAAGAAAGAAAATAATGAGATGGGAAAAAACTGTCGTTCGGACACTCCAATAATGCTGCCGCAACCATGTCAGATTCTCCAAAAATGCACCATCCTTGGAGGATCTGACATGCACCTGTTGACGTTTTAAGAGTTCGTGCAAAAGAGAAAACATAAGTTGTGTAGAATTGATGGAGGAGCCGAAATAGACTGAATACTTCTGATAAGATGGACAATTATGCACTACATATATCTTCTGGCATGCATTAGAATTTTCCATGTTGAAGGTGTCCTCTAGACACCATAGAATAAAGTAGCTTTTCTTTTAAACCTTCTTCCACACATTGGTACAACCTTTGAGTTTCATGGATTGGTGGATGATCTTATACTTACTCGGTTGAGATATTGTGGATGTACTATCTTTGTTTCTGTTGCAGGTTCAAAGATTTTAAGGGATTGATTATGTTTATCTTGCCATGACTTACTATTCTTACCTTTAGTTTAGACAATAGTACTGCCAAAGATGCTAAGTTCTTATACTAAGAACAGTGTGCTGACTCTGGGAAAAGAGACTTTGAGATATCGATGAATGTAGAACTTGTTGGAAGCTGCAAATTTGTAAGACACATGGTACTAGACACTACTGTTTGTGTATTCCAGAACTTTGTTTTGTTACCTAGATGTAGTTGTTAGAAGCAGTAGCCAAGTTAATGAGTGCTTACATGTATGGAACTCTAAATGTATCAGAGGAGACATAAAAGAGCCTGCTTGTTGTTGGGTAGTTAGTTTAGGATCATGAATCATCCCCGAGTTTTTAACATGTATCAGGATTCATGTGCCTGCTTTTTCTTTTTTTCTTTTGATGTTTGTTTTGAAGGCGAGTGTGTAATATGTATATCTATGTGTGTGTGTGTGTATTTATATATATATATATGTATATACGTATAGGTATATATATATGTATATATGCATATACATATAGGTATATATATATGTATATAGGTATAGACATATAGGTATATATATATGTATGTATACGGTTATTTGTATGGAAGAGAATGTCTGTGAATGTCGTCGTGATATATTTGACATTGCATGGCTTCACCAACTAAGCTTCTCCTCATAGTTTAGGATTCTTCTCTTGCAGCCGAACTCGTCTAAAGATTCTTTCGTTAGGGCCTCTTTTGACCTTTCATTAGCTATGATGGTTAAACAGATTACACCAATGCTTTTTGTTTCTTCTGGCTATGCTATCCACCCTGGCAAAGTCTCCTAGTCAAAGTATAATAGCATGGAGGGTGCAAGGGTGGAGGTCAACTTGAGAAGAGGGGAATATCCCTTCCCTAAAAGTAGCTACAACTAGCAACCCCATTATTAGTAAGGTAAGCATGTAAGAACCTTAGATAGTGCAAGTCCACCCTCCCAGCACCCCGGGAATAATTATATTGTAAATGTAGAGCGGGATGACTGCAGCTCTATTATACCAGATGTTTGCTTCTTATCGAAGAACATTGCTGGTGATCAGTAGGTTCATTAGTTTGCACAATCTCGTTAATGATATATTTTTATAACTTGAGAAGTCGTGGTATTTAAATAGTTTGTTTGCTGTTTGTCATACTACAAAATGTCCTGTTTCCATATTGTCAGCTGTTGCATTAATCTGATGGTTCCATTGTTTTTTAGTAACATTTTATAGTGTACGTAGATGGCTAGTAGGAAACGAAGCATGTCAAATGATGTAGATATGCATGTCCTGAACAAGGAATTGGATGGAGCTTCATGCCCTATATGCATGGATTATCCACACAATGCTGTTCTTCTCCTTTGTAGCTCTCATGATAAGGGATGCCGGTCATACATTTGTGATACAAGTTATAGGCATTCAAATTGTCTGGATCGTTTCAAAAAACTCGGAGCCGAAAATAGGGACAATCCTCCTATTATGACACAGAGAAACCTGGATATTGCTGTTGAGACACCCGACGATCACTTGGAGCTGAGAAATTTAAGTGATCGTACTGTTGTTAACAGATATCACGATATAATCGCCAATGAAGTTGTAGCCACTGGGGCATTTCCTGGAGAATCAGAAGAAAATGGAAATAGTAACAGAGATAATCGCATGGAGATGCAGGACGATACCCTACAAAATTTAGGTGCTGTTACTGTTTGGGGAAGCAGCCATGAAACAGCGATTGCGGACAACTCATCTGACTCGAAATTGAAATTGAAGTGTCCTATGTGCCGTGGAGACGTATTAGGCTGGAAGGTAGTGGAAGAAGCCAGAAAGTATCTGAATTTGAAGCATAGAAGTTGCTCTCGTGAATCATGTTCATTCATCGGTAACTACAGAGAATTGCGCCGGCATGCTAGGAGAGATCACCCCACAGCACGCCCAGCTGATGTTGACCCTTCAAGACAGAGAGCTTGGAGACGGCTTGAGAACCAGAGAGAGTACGATGACATTGTCAGTGCTGTTCGGTCTGCTATGCCTGGTGCAGTTGTATTTGGAGATTATGTGATTGAGAATGGAGACAGGCTATCTGGCGAAAGGGAACGAGGTTCAGGTGCAAACGGAAGATGGTTGAGTACCTTCTTCTTGTTTCAGATGGTTGGCTCAATGGATCCAATATCTGAAGCAAGAGGTGGCAGGTCAAGAGGTTTGTCAAGGCACCGTCGGACCACTGGACCTCTATCTAGGCGCCGCTATCCTTGGGGTGAAAACCTACTTGGTCTACGAGATGATGATAATGAAGATGAGGGTGGACGTGATCGTAACATATTGAGTAACATGAGTGGTGATATGTCTACAAATCCGAGAAGGCGTAGGCGGTTGATGCGGTCTAGGTCAGATGAAGATCAGCAGTAAAACTGTAGTAGACCTCTATTCATGGGATTGTATTTATGGTCTGTACGGGAGGGCACTGTATGCTCTGGATCAATTGGATGTTTCTTGTGGTCCACTTCGCTACCGCAAGATATAGTGCAATTCTTAATCAAATTCAGAGACGTGTGTTGGGTAAGACGGGGTATAATTATTTGAGGGTGAAACATGTCGTCCCTGTGATTGTGGGTGGTAGCTTTAGGAATGTAAAATTTCCATTTGGTATTTAAATTCCCCAACTCTGAAATATTGTTCTTTGTTCCATCTTATATATTTTTTTTCATCAGTTTCCGATCCGTATAGCCAGTCGGTTCCTTTGTGCTTTGATTAGCTTTTCCATGAAAGAGAAGATAAAAGGAAAAATACCAACTGAAATTGCAAGCGCGCGTTATACTATTTTCGACTGGTCAAGCATCCCATATTCCAAATCCTTACTTTAATTATGTGACATTCAATAATAATGTTGATATAACTTTGTTGGGAGCTCTCCCCCCAGATGGAGCCGACGCGGGGCGAATTCGAATATAGTCGAACTCCTAAAAAGCGGGTACCGGATACCGGATGATTTAAATCAAAAAATAAATAAATGTTGATATAGGTGTGTTGGACAATAAAATTTGAGTCGAGAAAATAATAATAATTGGAAAAAGAAAATATTACAACAATCGTTTTATTGATTTCAATATGTGAGTGTTACAGTCTCTTATGAATTCTCTGACTCGCCCGTTAAATATAAATTCATGGGTTTCAAGTTTGATCTTGAATTTGGACTTGATGGATTTGATCTTAACTTATACTTGAATTCAAAGTTTTTAGGCTTGTTCTTAATTTTGTAGTCTTGATCTTGAACAAGCTGAACTTGAATGCGTGATTTGTACTGGATGAACTTGAATGTTTGATTTGTAGCTTGTAGAGAAATCTGATGTGTTTGATGCACGGGCTCTTTTTTGCTTTTTGTTAGAATTGTTCTTTCTTTTTTCTGAATTATGAGATCCCTATTTATAGTTGTAGGAAAAAAAAAAGTCAGTGAAAATGTACTTCATTTGATCAATCAGATTTAAGTGACATGACGTATTTTGATGGGCTTTTGATTTCACTGGGTTTGTTACACCATTTTGATATGTGGTATGATTCTATTGACTACTTCACTTGACTTGGCATGTCATGTTATTCAATACGTGTCGCTCATTTGACCCTCTAAAATATGACAATATCTTGGGCTTAACAAAGTAAGCTCATCGTTTGTAGTCTAAATTAATGGGTTAGCCAATACAAAATAGACTTTAAGTAAATTCATGCATGTTTGAATTTAAAAAATTAATGCAATTATATTAAGGGGAAAAGGCATCGTTTTCACCCCAAACTATACCCGAAAAGTCTAAGTCACATCTAAACTATTGGAGTGACCTAATACACACCTAAATTACTTAAAAGTGCAATTTTTTACACCCTAAATCTGACGTGAAAAAAATATAATT
Organism: Capsicum pubescens; assembly: GCA_030864215.1. Lineage (NCBI taxonomy): Eukaryota > Viridiplantae > Streptophyta > Magnoliopsida > Solanales > Solanaceae > Capsicum > Capsicum pubescens. The sequence continues at coordinate 190,824,967 of CM061546.1, forward strand.
ATTTAATTAAAAAAAGGCGCGTCTAAAATTTAAAATAACACAAAAAAAAAGTTAAAACTGAAAATTCCAATTCCAATTCCAATTCATCTTCTTCTTCTCCAAAATCAAAAATCTCAAACTGAAAAAAAAATCCAAATTCAAAACATTCATCTCCTTCTTCTCCAAAATCAAAAATTCCCAAACTGAAAAAAAGATCTAAATTCAAAACATTCATCTTCTTCTTCTTCTCCAAAATAAAAAATTTTCAAACTGAAAAAAAGATCCAAATTCAAAACATCAATCTTCTTCTTCTTCTTCTTCAAATTCAAAAATTTCCAAATTAAACTGAAAATTTCAATTTCAATTCCAAGTTGCTAATGAATTTCGAACGATTAACAATGGGTGAAATTCCTCCTCCTTCTTCTTCCCCCAATTTAATTTAACCATCGCCAAGTAGTAGTACAAGCGTCTCACTGACCTTGGCCCAACAACTTCACTAACTAATAATAGCCCTCACGTAGAAGGCAGGCCAAAAGGTTTGGTGACAATGAAAACAATTGGAACGGATAGAATGGCAAATAGGAGGAAGAAATGAGAGAAATATTGGAAATATTAGGCAGAAAAGACCAAGAAGAATATCTTAGGCTGGGAGAGAAGGCCTTAAAATTGAACAAATTTTTAGCCATGTTCGGTTCTTTGCTCACGGGCCTAGCAGCAATTGGTTCTACATTGTCAGGTCATTCTCCTCATGGATCTTGGGCAGCCATGATAGGAATTGTTGGTGGCGCATTGTCAAGTGTAGTTAACACAATAGAACATGGTGGACAAATTAGAATGGAGAGAAGAGAAAATGGTGAAGTGTTTAGGCATTGAAGAAGAAGAAAAATGATTTAAATTAAAAAGAAAAAAGAAGAATTTATGAAAATAATAAATTTATTATTTTTTCGGATGATGCTGACGTGGTGCTGATGTGGCGCTGACGTGACAGCGCGTGTAAAATACCACACCACATGCAAGTGGTGTAATGCCTGACAGGGTGTAAAAAGTATCACTTTTTTATAGTTAAGGTGTGTAATAGGTCATTAGTATAGTTTATGTGTGACTTAGGTGGAAACGATGTCTTTTCCCTTATATTAAGTCGCAATATTTATTTGGAACTAATATATTTTGAATTTAATATAATTTGAATTTCGTACGAATTTAAATTTAACAAAATTTTATTGCACATAAAATAACTCATACTTCGAGACTTATCGAGATAGTTAATCTTTTAAACACTAAATTTAAAGTAATAATTTAATATTTTACTGGCCATAATATTCTTGAAAAAAGAATCATGGACCTGTTTATATGCCATGCCACATTAGGACAAGTTGGGTATGAAATTCTTTTTTTTTTTTTTTTCTTTTAGGTCCACGTGCATGCAACTACTTTTCATTTTTTGATTTTATACTAGTTTTAAAATAGAATTAGCAACTTTTGTTTTCAAACTTGTAGGTCCCGCTAATTTTGTTCCTTCTCCCATTAAAATTTTAACAACATGGCCACATTCTTTTTGCTATACTTTTTAAAATCTACTTAAAAAAATAGGATGCAACCACCGACTCTTCACTCTATAAATACACATGATGGATTATTGAAATTCACAATGCACTGCAGTAACTTTGTATTGGCCGACTGATAAGTGATTTATTCAATCTCTTGTGTCTTTTTTTTTTCTTATTTATTTGATTCTTTTGAGAATCACCTTTTTTTGGGAATCCTTAGGGCCCGTTTGGCCATGGAATTTTTTTTTATCTTTTTGAATTTTTTTTTCAGAGTTGGAAATTGTGGTGTTTGGCTATGAAAATTCAAAAAATAATTTCGAAATTTTTTTCTGAAAAGGGAAAACAAGTTTTTATTATTTTCACAATTTTTCAATTCCAACTTTTATTATTATTACATATAATTTCAATCTTTTAAATTTTTACATAAAACTCTCTTTATAACATTACTTTTTCAATATTACGTATATAGCAGTTTTAAAGAATAAGATAATTATAATTTCAAACTTAATGTTATCCTAAGTAATATATATCTCTTTTTTTCTATCATCATTATTTTTATCCATTATTTAATTTTCTTCCTTATTTAAGACATTATTTTACTACTAATTTATATTTATACTAATAAATATATAAAGTATTATATTTATACCCATAAATATATAAAGTATTATAGTTATACACATAAATATATAAAGTATTATATCTATAATAGAAATATACAAAGTATGTTATATATAAAGTTTATACCATGTATATACCATATACACACATATATCAATATACAAAGTATTAAGAAACATACTAAGCATATTTATAATATAAATATACAAAGTATGTTATATATGAAGTTTATACCATGTATATACCATATACACACATATATAAAAATACAAAGTATAAAGAAACATACTAAGCATATTTATATATTATGGTATATGATATGATATACCATAAATATGCAAAGCATGTTTTACATAGAAATAATTTATTCACACATAGTAAAATCTTTCATGTATAAGAAAATTAAAGAAATAAATTAGCGGCATCCTAAAATTTAATAACAACTCATCATTTTCTATTTTTTAGGAACGAAAAATGAAGGAAATAAATTAAATAAATTCCTAAAAAAATAAATTTGTTTGAAAGATAATATTTGTTACCTAAAAAACAGGAAGCAGTGATCTGTTAATATAACATCCATATTTAAAATTTTCAAATATGAGAAAACGACTATTAATGTAAATATTATATATGTCATAATTGAAATTCATTAAATATGGTCATGTATATGTAGTTATTTTTATAATAGTGGCTAATTGTGTTCTTTTTCCATTAGTAGGTAAATTTTAGTTGGGTGATTTTGATAGTTTGTAAAAGTTAGGGCATAAAATCATATTTAAAAAAGTATTTTCAAAAGTCGAATTTTTTTTTCAAAAAAGACATGGCCAAACAAAACTCCAACTCTAATTTCAACTCCAATTTCAACTCCAACTCCAGAAAATTTTAGTTTTCATGGCCAAACGGCTACTTAATTTTAACAACTTTTCTTTTGTCTTTTCAGTAAGTACATTGAATTAAGAGAGCAACCATTCACTGACCTTTAATGGTTAACATCTATTGATATCTAGGTAAATATCTTCTATGTCATGCTTTTGCTTTCTTTCTCTTTTTTTTTTTTTTTAGGTTGAAAACAAATAGTATTTATGAAGGGTCAACTTAAGGTGTAAGAGTTTAACTTCGTCTACGTCATCTTGAAGACTTGACAAGTTCAGGTTCAAGTATGGGTCGTTCGATAATATATTTATCCAATGGTCAGCTTAAGGTCCGAGGGTTTAACTTCGCCTCCGTCACCCTGAGACCTGACAAGTTCGACTTCAAAATATGGGTCTTTTGACAATATATTTATGCAATGGTCAGCTTTAAGTATGGACCCTTCACCGATGCACTTATGCAATAGTTAGCTTTAGGTATGAGCCCTTTCACCGGTGTGCTTATGCAATGGTCAGCTTAAAGTATGGGCCCTTTCACCGATGCCTATGTGCAATGGTCAGCTTTAAGTATGGGCCCTTTCACCGATGCACTTATGGAATTGTCGAGCCCTTTCACTAATGTGCTTATGTAATGGTTAGCTTAAGGTGCGAGAGTTGAACTTTGCCTCCATCACCGTGAGACCTGACGAGTTAGGCTTCAGTATACATGACTATATTTCACCAAAGACAAAAAAATGGAGGACTTTTCTATCATCTGGCATTTCTGCAGGTATTTTTTCGAATCTTAGCTCTGTATTTGACCAAGATTCTTTTGCTTATGTATCTTGTAAAGACGGTTCACTTTAGAGACTCCAGATATTTATCCTTTTGTCACGATTCAAAATTTGAGTCACGATGGCGCCTACTCTATTCCGCCAGTAGGTAAGCCGAATCCTAACCCGGAGCTATTCGCAATGGGCTAACTTGGTGGAAATGCCTCAAAAAGGGCCAAATAGGCAATTCAGTACATAAATAAGCAATGCAATAGAAATAGTCTAAAGGTAGCCATAATATAGAAAACCATCTCACGACCTAGTAAAGCCAGTATAAGAGATACTATAAACACAACCCAAGTCTAAAATAATTAATATAATCCTGTCTTAAAACTAGAGGCTAGACATAAGTAAGATAGAAGAAAATAAGGCAACTCCGACTCCAAGAGCTCACCCTATCTCCGAAATCTAGCACAACATGATTTTCGAATCAACAACAATAATTATACTCAGGTCTACACCAAAAAGGTACAAAAGTATAGTATGAGTATAAAAACTATGGGTACTCAGTAGGCATCATCGGCCGACCGAGCTAAATCATGACATAAATACAATAAAATGCAAGCTAACATAACTAAGTCAAGGTAGAGACAAACCTAAATCAACTCCAACGTCGCTGTACATAAATAAGTAAATAACTAAAATAACAACATAACATAAAAGATCAAACATATGCGATTATAACTACAAAATCAGCCCCTATAAGCCAATGAGTACGGAAAAGTAAATAACCCAATGTAGGCACCATAAGCCTGAAGGGTACACAGAAAGATAGTATAACCCGAACCATCATCATTTACCAACTCTCAATGTACAACTAGAATCTATCAGTATCATGCCACATTACAATAATTTCCACTTACATACTTAGACCAATATATATCTCACCAATATCATACTTCTTATCTGGACTCGAATCGATAATCATATATCATCAATAACATACTCTATAGCCGAACTCGAACCAGTATTAATAATATTAATGTCATCATTAATATTCGGACTCGAACCGATAATCATGCATTATCATATCATAATAAATGTTTGGACTTGAATCGGTAAGTAAATCATCAATATTATAATCAATATCCGTACTCAAACCGGTAACCATATATTCAAAATAATAAGTAATAGCATAATCACTAGCTCAATCAATAGTATAATCACTAGCATAATCAATAACGTAATCACTAGCATAATCAATAAGACTCAACTCTCCAAATTCAACCCATCATCTCCACCAAGTGCCAAAGTTTCTCAATATTACCTCAATAAGCAGTCTCAAGATATACAAGCGTATAAAAGGGTTTTCAATAGCTAACATAAATCTTGGCCTAAGGTGGGTCAAAGGGCCCACTTCTAAGTCCCCAAAATCCACTACTAGGAAAATTCTATCTCGGACTAAGATAAGGTATCTAAATCCACTTTTAGATGTGAAACAAGCCTTAATTAGCCCAAGATTGAAATTCTACTCATGATCTAGGCAACTAAGCCAAAACACCTAAATTACAATTTTCGAATAGCCTATATGTCACGATTCAAACCAGGGACTGACCGTGATGGGTATCTCAAGCCCACCATGGACCGAAGATCACCCCTTAGTCTAACCTCAAGAGTATAATAATAATAAAGCGGAAGATAATCAAGATAGTTAAAAAATGAATAGATAACTCAAATAAAAACTAAGAGTCAAAATAACAACCAACCTATACTTGTCCATAATAACCTCTAAAATCAGAATAAAAACTAAGTCGGGACATGCCCTCGACTATGACCAAGGAAAATATTTCAACAGTACTAAGTCAATAAAGAAAGAATAATGAAATGACAAGGCCTTTCGAAGGATGGAGGCTCACCACTTCATATCAACTCACAGACGTGCTCAACCACCAAACACTGCACAATAACAGAAAAGTCTTCGGACCTTATATCATGAAATGATGTAGCATTCTAGGATGATCAGTTGGATAAGCACTGACATGTAAATCAGAAAAAGTAATAAAATAATGCCATGTCCAAAATCAGTCAAGACCACATGCACACATTTATATATACCTATATAGGATGGAGGGATAAGGTAAAAGGTCATGGAAATGAGAGTGTAAAGATTTAACCTGAACTGTGTAGCTTGATCTTTCCTAAAGGCACCTATCAACTCCCCCTGCTGAAAGGGTACCAACACGAGTTAGCTGTATGAATTGAGGAAAAATCAAGGGAAAACTAAAGCCACTAAGGCAATAGCCGTCCCAAAAAATATACATCAAGTTCGCATCAAGCACACGGTCCTATAGATACCCAACACCAAAAAATGTTGTTTCCAGTGTTCATATCCCTGGGAATTACACCTTCACGATGAGATACACAACTCTCTTTAAGCCCAAATTAACATAATTTGCATGTAAATCAATCCATTAACCCAAGAGTCATTCATTAAGGCATTTACAACTTGATATCGTCATATCAATATACTTGCAAGCTAATATAATTTTGCTAAATCAATCCACATAACCAGATTGGAATCCTAAGTTCCATTTAAAATACGAAACCAAGGCCACTAATGCCATCCAAAACCATATTCATATCCATTTATCCTTTAATGCAATGCAATGGGTTCAAAATAAGTTAAACCATGCAATTATTCATATTTAAAACCAAGATTTTAAAGTGGGTTGAGGTTAATGCCAATTTCAAGTCAAAATTCATCCAATTTGGGAAAACTTATGTCCCCTATTCCAATCATTTATAAAATACACTAATTCAGTCCCAAAAATATTAATTTAAATCATGAATAATCAATTTAAAACATGGGACAAGTAATTCAATCAGTAACAACTAAAACCCCTCAACCCAATTTCAAAACCACAATTTAAATCTCATGAAAATCCATTCAATCAATGCCATAATGTAAAATTAAAGTTTAGGGAAGAGAAATATTCCTGAAATATAGAAGGAATTTTAAAGAATTAAAAGTTTGGAGTTCGGATGATGAATTCTCTACGAAAACCTTGAATGTTCTTGGGTTTTAAGTTTAAGAGAGAAAGAGGATTATTTGATCTTTCAAAACTAAATAAAATGGGGTTATCTTGTGTTATAAGGTCGTACAAGGGGTAAAAAGACCAAGAGCCCCTCACCCCAAGTGAAAAAATAAAAAACTAGATGGAATTAAAATAGAGGTATGACACACCAATATCGCAGAGGTTAGCCTACGTGCCACACCAATATCGTAGAGGTTAACCTCCATGACACGGCCTTATCGCGGACCCTCACTGCCTCGGAGTTCCAAAATGAGTCGAACCCCTTTCAAAAAATCCAAAACTTTTCCAAAATATCCTTTTAACACCCTTAAACATAATTTAAGTCAAAAATTGACATTATGATTGTAGGAGAGTCAAAAATAAAATGATCAAAATTTTAAGGGGCCTTATATTATCCCCTCTTAGGATTATTCATCCCAGAATGATAAGTTAGGACACTTTTAGCACGAGAATAACAAGAATACACTAGAATTAAATGACAAACTTGAAAAGTGATAAGACAAAAAAAATCTCATACATTAAGAACTTTCATCCAACCTTGGGAACAAGAATGGGTACTTGGCCTTCATATCTTCCTTAACTTCCCATGTAGCCTCTTCTACCTTTTGATTTCTCCAAAGAATCTTCACTGAAGCTACATCCTTTGTTCTCAATCTACGAACTTGCCTATCTAATAGCTTAACTGGTCTTCTTCATAAGACATAGAATTCGTTATACCAACATCCTCAACAGGTACTATCAAATAAGGATCACCCATACACTTTTCAACATGGACATATAAAACACGGGATAAATGAAACCTAAACTCGTTAGTAAATCTAACCCATACACCACATTCCCAACTCTCCTTACAATCAGGCACGGTCCAACATAACGGGGACTGAGATTTCCATTCTTCCCAAATCTCATGAATCCTTTCATAGAAGACACTTTCAAGAATACCCAATCACTTACTTCAAACTCCAACATTCTTTGCCTCACATCTGCATAATAATTTTGGTGACTTTGAGAATTCTTAAGTCTTTATATAATCACCTTTATCTTCTTCCAGGATTAGTGAACCAAGTCAGGACCAAACAACCTAGTATCACCCACCTCAAACCACTCAATAGGAGACCTGCACCTCCTACTAAAAAGAGCCTAAAAAGAGCCATATGGATTCTGGAATAATAACTATTATTGTAAGATGTAACACCCAAGAAATACACCCTGGAAGCCTAATGGTGCTTACAGTCCCAAGAGACCATAAGCTAACCCATGAGCTGGTACCTGTAGTGAGCACTGAATAAAACAAATGCCAAAATAACAAGTACAAAATTTAACTGAAAACGCCATAAGGTTTTAAATACTAAAATATCTGATTAAAATCATAGTTCCAAAAGCGTTTGAAAATATTACTGAGAAGACTGATAATAACAACTGATAAGCTGACTAACTGTCTGAAATATTCTAAAGAGCCTCTAACTTACTAAGGAGTTGATATGACAAACTCGCAACTAACTCCGACTGACTACTGAGCTAAAAGACTTAAATAAACATAAAAGGTCCTCGATATATGAGGACTCACCACTGCTACTACTGCTGATGCACTGGAATGTCTAAGTACGACCAGGAACACAAACGTCTGAACCTATGATATAAGACATCAAAGTGCAAAAAATGAGTATGCGATCAGTACTTTAAATGTACTGGTATATGAGATGAGGTTAGGCGGAAATACATGGATTATATACATAAGATAATAACTGATTGAATAGCATAGGGTAACTGAGTATGAATGCATAAAAGAAGTAAAATTTGAGAATGCATAACCAAGCATAAAACATGATTCTGATATAGTTTGTAAACTGAAGTACTGAAATACTGACACTGAATAACTGATAACTGTAATCTATAGTCAAGGAAACCTGAAACTTAACTCTGTACTGAATACTGAACTGATACTGTAGGAGCTAGCTACAATCGATATGCCCTAATATACTATTAGGGTCCAACCTATAACCCCAGTTGTAAGGGTGTCAGTACCATGCCACGGGTACTAACATTGGCTATGTGGATCCACTAATCTGATATCCCAAAGAATGAGTGTGTCATGCCTAACTGACATGGGACCCCTCAAAGTCTACGGTAGCGCCGTAGGTATGAAACCTAGGGACTACTACTAACGTCTCATGCCAACTAACGGGGGAGACAAGTGCCTTATGCCTACTGATGGGAGAGAAACCATCCCTATGTTCACTCAGTGCTATGTTCTTACTCTAAAATGAAAGACACTGATTACTGGACTGAGCAAAGCTTAATTAAACTCACAACTAACCCTAGTAACTGACTGAATGATATTGCTCATAGCTTGACTGAAATTATTCTATAGATAATGAAAATTAGGTAATCAGCTAAATTTTGGTATTCATAACCCTAGGACTCGATAACAAAAACAATAGGAACATGTTGAAGCTTCTAAAACATCATAAATAGTCATTGTTTGAAACCTAGTCATTTAGGCATTTGATCAAACACTTGAAATTCATAGTCTTAAGCATGAGAATAGTTAAAACATGTGATACTAACATAATTGATATACTAAAATCATGGATTTAGGATTAGTATGCGAAAATCATCTTTCAAACGTGTCAAGGACAATTTCCAACGAAAACACATGGTAAATATAATTTTTAATCAATTTTCATAATAGCTTTATGAAGATAACTCATAATAACATGTAAAAATTATGGCTTTAAACTTGAAAATAGATTCTTAGACTCCATGGGTTTAAAGGGCCCATGGATGAACATCACATATACCATAATTGATGAATTAGTGAAAGTTCTTGGTTATTTCTTGAAGCTTGAGCTTGAATTTTATAGAGTCTAGGGTTTGTTTTGGAGAGATAATTGCTTTTTTTAAAGAGAATTTTGTGTAAAAAATGACAAATAATGCTTTTGGGACCCTAAATCCCGTGTCATGGCTGGGATAGGGTGAGGCAAAATGTCTCAATTACCCCTAAATCCAAACTCATTAAACTAAATCGGACTGACCGACATGAAATGTGATATACTGCATTATCTGTTAATGCGATATGTGCCACGCCGCGTTGTTCCCCACCCATGCAATATCTGACGTGCCACGACTATATCGTGGAGCCTCACTATTTTGATCATCCAAACAAGTCTCAAACATCATCAGAAAAATCCAAAACTGACCCACGATGAACTATCGACAACCCAGATCATGAATCAACTTAGAATCTAACATTTTGTGGTCGGGAAGGTAAAAAATAAAATCATCAAAGTTTAAGGGGCTTTGGAGAAGACTAAGCCTTAACACTTAGTGAAATTTTCAATGTCTTGGACCCATTTAAGGGGCTTTGGAGAAGACTAAGCCTTAACGTTTACTTGCTCCCTACCAATGTGATATCTGACACGCCTCAGCCATATCGCAGAGCCTCACTATTTTGATCACCCAAACAGGTCTCAAACATCATCTGAAAAAATTTGAAACTCACCCGAGATGAACTATCGACAACCCCGATCATGAATCAACCTAGAAACTAACGTTCTAAGGTCGGGAAGGTCGAAAATAAAATCATCAAATTTTAAGGGGCTTTGGAGAAAACTAAGAATTAACACTTAGAGAAATTTTCTAAGTCTTGGACCCCTTTAACATGAAATAGTAAGCTGAAACGAGCTAGGATCTTACGGGGTCATACATTAGAGAACTTAATAAGAGGCAAATGATCAACCCAACTATCTTTAAAATCAATCACATAGGCCCTTAGCATATCCTATAAAGTCTAAATAGTACGCTTCACTTGCCCATCCATTAGAGGGTGGAAAGAGGTGCTAAGGTTCACTCGTGTACCCAAACCTTTCTAAAACTAATGCTAGAAGTGGGATGAAAACTGCGTACCTCGATCTAAGATAATGGAAAATAGCGCACCATGAAACTTCACAATCTTCTAAATGAATGGACAGTGGCTCATTATGTAACTTCACAATCTCCTAAATGAACAAGTTACCATAATCTTCTCCCGAGTAGTTAGTCTTCACAGGCAAGAAGTGAGCAGACTTTGTAATTTTATCCACAGTGGCACAAATAGAATCATACTGATTGCGAGACTGCGGAAGGACCATAATAAAATCCACGTTGATCATCTCCCATTTTCACATGGGCAACTCTATCTCTTCAGCCATGCCACTAGGCCTCAAATGTTCAACCTTGACTTGCTGACAAACTATACATTTAGCAATAGAATTCTCCACATTTCTCTTCATATTATCCCACTAGTAGATTTCCTTCAAGTCATGATACATCTTAGTCAAACCTAGATGAACTGAATATCTAGACTCATTAGCCTCATTTAAAATCTTTTTTCACAGTATATCAACATCAGGAATGGATAACTGACCTTGATACCTCAAGATCCCACCTCCCCCTATCTCGAAAGCCATAAACTTTTTCCAAACCACATCATCCTTAATCTACATAAGTATGGGATCCAAAGCTTACTTCTCTTTCACCTCAACATAAAGAGATGATTTGACCACTTCCTGAAAAATCACCTCTCTATCCTAGAGTCCAAAATATAAACTCCCAAGTTATCCAATCTGTGAATATCCTTTACCAATCCTCTCTTTTTCTCATCAATATGAGATAAGCTCCTGATAGATAACCTGATAAGAGTATCATCAACAATATTAGCTTTACCTGGATGGTAGTAAAGGTTTATGTCACAATCTTTAAGTAGCTCGAGCCACAACCTTTGCTTAAGATTCAACTCCTTCTATGTAAACACACATACTACAAGATCTTATATCTAAGTAGATTTATTTATGCACCCAATATAGATAATGGCACCAATTTTTCAATGTAAAAACCACAACCATTAACTCTAGATCGTGAGTTGGATAATTTCTCTCATGAACCTTACGATGACTAGAAGCATAGTCCACAACCTTACCATGATGAATCAATACATAACCCTGTCCCATATGGGACGCATCACAATACACAACATAACCATCAGTACCCTTGGGTAGGGTAAAAAATAGCACAAAAGTCAACTTATCCTTCAACCTCTCAAAACTACCTTCGCAAGCATCAGACTACAAAAACTTAACTTTCTTCTAAGTTAACTTAGTCAGCGGAGCAACAATATAAGAAAAAAATCTCCATAAACCTCCTATAATACCTATCCAAGCCCAAGAAGCTCCTAATATCGATTGGAGTCATGGGTATAGGACATCTTTTAACTGCTTCAACTTTCTGTAGATCTACCTTGATTTCTTTACTTGAAAAAACATACCCCAGAAAGATCACAACACTTACGAAATTTTTTCATACAACTTCTTATCCTTAAGAATCTGTAACACAATTCAGAGGTGATTGACATGATCCCCCTCACTTTTAAAGTACACCAAGATGTCATCAATGAAGACTATAACAAACAAGTCCAAAAACTACTTGAACACCTAGTTCATAAGATCCATGAAAGCAGTCGAAGCATTAGTCAACCTAAATGACATAACTAAAAACTCATAGTGACTATACCGGGTTCAGAAAGTAGTCTTGGGAATATCAACCTTCTTAATTTTAAACTGATGATAGCCCGAATGATGATCAATCTTAGATAAACATCTAGAAATCTAAAGCTGGTTGAAAAGATCATTAATCCTAGGAAGAGGGTACTTATTTTTCACTGTCACCTTTTTCAGCTGATGATAGTCTATAAACATCCTAAGGGACCCATCTTTCTTTCACACGAAAAGTTTAGGAGCACCTAATGAAGAAACACTAGGATGAATGAAACCCTTATCAAGAAGATATTTTAGTTACTCCTTTAATTCAGTCGGAGCCATTCAATAAGGAGGAATGAAAATAGGATGAGTATTCGATAGATGATCAATCCCAAAATCTATTTCCCCATCGGGAGGAATTCTAGTATGATCATTGAAAAACACTTCAGAAAATTCATTAACCACAGGGACACATTGTAAAAAAAAAGACTTTCAAAATTTGAATCCTTAACCCAAACCAAATGGTATATAAACCCTTTGGAAATCATTTTCTGAGCTCTAAGATAAGAGATAAACCCCCCTAGGTACTAAGGAACCCCACTACCATTTTAATACTAGTTCAATGGGGAAATTTAAACTAACCTTTTGGGTTCTACAATCTAGAGAAGCATAAAATGAATGAATCCAATCCATCCCCAAGGTAACATCAAATTCTATTTTATCAAGCTCTATCAATTCCAATAATGTCTTTTTACTAAATATGGACACCATAAAACCCCTATAAATTTCTAGAAACTATAGAATCACCCACCGGAGTAGAAATAGAAAAGAGGTAAAAAATATTATAATACCCCGTGTTTCCCTAGCTTTAATTAGCTCTCAGTCCATGAGTTATCCTTTATAATTTTTTTGAAATACCCAGTATTTTTCCATTTATATCTCACCAATACATAGGAAACTCAGTCAACTTTCCAACGATATAAAATTTGCCCAAATCCGATATCCGGGCAAGGAGTTAGAGCCATTTTAATAAGGCAGTGTACCACCTGGTATTTAAGAGCATCGCAGAGGCTATCTAAATGGCTATTATCATTTTCCAGGGAGCCAAGACGATACCACCGTATTGCGCCACCAACAAATTTCTCAATTATCACTTTTCTAGTATTGCTCCATGATAATGGTGTGTCGTGCCAAGGCCCAGTTTTCCATACAATGAGGCATCGTATAATGCCATCATGCCAGTTCCCAGTTGTCCACTTTCCAGTGAGCCGGCGCGACTGTACCGCGTCGCACTGGGGTGAAAAATTGGGATTTCCAACTTCCGTTATTTAATTTCAAAGGTTGTTTGGTCAATTCTTAAAACCCCTAATCAATCTAAACATGGGATTTATACCCTAAATAACCTAATATCTCATTATTCACTCACTTCTCTCAAGATTTAAAACATTCTTTCTCAAGAGGCAAAAATCCTAGCTTCAATAATCAAGGTCAATCCTCAAGAAATCCTCCAAGAACCTTCAAGAACTCTTCTTCTCAGGTATGTTAGGTGTTCATTCATGGGTTTCTTTCACCTATGAAGTCCAAGAACCCTTTTAAAACATACAAGATCTCATATTCATGATTTCTATGTTTGAATTAGATTGAATTCATGTTCATGATATTAGTTGGGTTTCAATCCATGATTTAATTGAAAGTTTCATGAAAATTGAATAGCATGTGTGATGAATATATGATTGTCTTGATAAACCCTTGAATTTACAAATTCATTAATGTATCATGATGTTCATGTGTTGGCCATTATCATGTAAATAATCCATTCTCCCTAAGTGTTTGCTAAATTACCTATGTGAAGTAAATAGTGGAATCATGACATATTATTATGTGGTCTCAATCATGTACAAGCTTATGCCCTACAAGTGTTTGATGAAATGCTTATGTGAATTGACTAGTGAAAGCATGACATGTTATTATGTGATCCCATTCACACGAAAGTTTATGTATATCAAGTGTTTGACAAAATGTCTAAATAAGTGCATTGTTAGCAAGCAAGTATTGTTATGCCTTTATGATCATGTTATGTCTTTTTTTTATGCTATTAAGTCCTGGAGGTATTTAATACCCGACAATCTATATGTTTACCTAGATCCAGTTTCAGTTACAGAATAGTATCAATCTTGTCATGATTAGTAGAATTCAGTTAACTAGAACTTAGTAGGACTTCGTCAGTTATAGAACTTAGGAAACTTCAGTAAACTCAGTATCAGTCCAGTCCAGTTCCGTATACTTAGGTCAGTGTCTTTCAGTTGGGAGTAGGATTTAGCACCGAGCGATTGTAGGGATGACGACTTCCCCGTCAGAGAGGCAGAGTCGTTAGTAGCAGTCCCTGTAGTTCAGAACTATGTAGCTAATGCAGGATAAGGAGTAGCCTATCAGGCTAGGCTTGACTACCTCCCAGGGGTCACCCGTTAGAGTAGGCTTGGCTCCGCCCAGGTGTCACCCGTCAGTTAGGTTTGGCATCCTGGTTTTCCAGTTTTAGTATCCGTGGCATGGTATTAGCACCCTTCCAACTGTGGTCAAAGGTTGGACCTCTATCAACTTAGATTTGGGGCATGTCGGTTAGATGATTACCTCTCACAGTCTCAGTTTCAATCTCAATTTAGTATGGAGAGAACTTTAGTTAGTGTTATTATTCACTTACTTTAGTTTAATTTTTTACTTTATCATGTATTTAATCATTATGATTACGTATATGTCCATGAGTGGCTAAACGCCCTTTTTCGAGGTTAAGGCCATAGACATGATTACAAATGTTTGGAATTGATTTGGTTTTAGTTGATTATATTATTTGGTTGTTTGGTTATCTTGTTATTACTATTTTAAGTAGTCATGAACCTTAGAATAAATGTTATAACTCTATTGTGAGCCTGGAAGAATGAATGGTAGAGTATAATGTGGAATGAATTGAATAGGATTGTAATCTTCATAAATAGATGTTATGATTTGCACTTAGGATAGTAATATACTTAAGTTCCCTATTTTGTTTAAGTATAGGATGAATATGAAAGCATTTAACTTAATTCTCGCATCCCTACTCAATGATGTAGTTGTGGGGGTTAAGTTAGATAAATGATTAGAGAATCGAAAGGCCATAGTCATAGTACAGAACCCGTGAACAACCAACCAACATAACTGACCTAACCAATGAAGTGCCATGTTTTCTAGGCTCCACGATATGGCCATGGAACACCCTTGTCAACTTTTTTAAGGTCCAATTCCAGTAGATCATCGTATATGTGGCATGCCACGCTACCTACATGGCACGATATTAGCGTGGCATGCCCTTAGTTCAAAATTAATAATTCATGTCCTACTTTATTGGTGTGGCATGATATTTGAGAATATTCATGTACTTACAACTATTTTGTTGGATTTGATGTGTTTTTAAAGTAATTTTTGCAGGAAACTAGGTTTTGGATGCTAAACAAAAGAAAAAGATGAAAAGTTGAAGTTTTAGGCTACTTACCGAGGAACTTACTTGGAGTAGGTTACACTTAATTAAGTAGGTTAAGTAGGTGTCATAAATTGAAGTACAGAGGCTCAGGAGCAGGAAAAAAAAGACCCTAACACTTACTAGGGGCACCTATGACCCCTAGGTGCCACTTACGGTCAATAATTGTCAGAGTAGGTTGCAGTACGATGAAGTCCAGAGAGTTTTCAACACTTTTGGAGGTCAGGGCAATTACCAATGACCACCTACGGTCCGTAGGTAGTACCTATGATCCATAGGTAACCTTAGTAAGTGGTCACCGATTTTAATTTTCCCAGATTATTTTGAATTATTTCCTAGGGTTTCATGTAACCTATATACACTCCTATGATGTTTTTAGTACTTATTATGTACGATTAGTCAAGTTTTCTTATTTATTTAGTATTTGATCTTTAAGGTTTCTTGTAATATAGAAATACCCTTTAGACTTTGTTATATGCTAGAGAAGAGAGAGTGAGAGAGCCCCCCTGGGGCTAAGTTCTCATCATTCAAAACATCTTTTGATTTCAAGATTGACTTGTTATCTTAGAATCTTATTTTTTAGTGTGTTTCTCAATTTAACCCTTTGGGATTTCTTCTTTCATTATTGTGAGATTTATTCAATGATTTTGTGTATGAATCCCATGAATAATCTCACAACTGTGAGCGGCTAATTCCCATAGCTAGTATTATGGGAAACCTGGACAGATAAAGAAGTAGAGGAAGTGCCAAGTCATTCTAGATAAAGATTTTTGCATGCATTGTGGTTTTGTTCGTTCTTATTGATTTTTTAATGGAGGAAAACATTGAGAACCCACCTGTATTCACTACGAGCCTGATGGGAAGGTAAATATTGGGAAAAGGAGATCATAACAGTGATTTGGAGTTAATTTCTAAAAGAAGCTTACATGGACTATCTACTTAAGACGATTATATTTCATCTAATAAATTGAGACTCAAAAGCTAATAATTAAACTGGGATCCAAGATAAGGTTCAGTAAGGCAATACCTTGAGACTCAAAAGGTAAAGGGTGAAATCCATCAATGAGCCATCAGTTGCAACATCAACAACAATATCAACTACAAAGAAATGACAGAGAGAAACAACATCAACAACAACATCAATAATAAAGAAGCAACATCCTTTGTTCCAACACTATCAACAACACCATACCACAAGTTCCAACCCCACCAACCCCACCACTAACATCAATAACAACATCAACAACAAAGAAACAAATAAAATACATACAAAAAATGGTATTGCCAATAAGGCTTTTAAACTTCTCCCAACAGATGAATTTTTTTGTATATTTTAATAAAAAAATGTTTTGTTTATTCAAGACTTAAAAGTTCCTTCAATTTTTTAATAAATATGATATGGGAAAAGGGTAATTAAATAAAAAAATTGATGTAAATAACCTGCAAAGAAGAAGACGTGAGTGAAAGATCAATAGCGAATCATACCTGTAATGTCAAAAGCAAGGGGATCAAAATAGCAATTTCAGTCGAGGAAAAATATAGATCGGTTTAGATCAGAAAGGATCTTTATGAGAAATAGGAGAGAAAAGAGAGAAAAAAGGAGATGGTTGTGATAACCCTAAAGAAGAGAGAAAGAAAAAGATGAGAGATGAATAAATTTAGGGATAAAGGATAGATAATTATAGACATGGGTTTAAATGTTCATTAATATTCAATAATAACTTGAGGGGTACGAGGAAGACAAATAATATTGAAAAGACAAGACTAGACTACTCAATGAGATTTTTAAGTTATCCAAGAAATATTTTTTACCGCCTTTAGTAGTACTATTTTACTATCTTTTTTCTTCTTCTTTCAGAAAAAATATTTCTTTAAAACAAAAAAATTTAAATAGATATGTTATCTGTTGCAACATATATCAATATCTTTTTAAAATATTCCAATAGCTCAATCATCTGTCAAAACAGATGCAAATGTCTATTTGATAATTAAATTAGATATGTCATCTATTGCAATAGATACAAATATCTGTTTAAAATTTTCCAACAGCTCAGTTATCTGTCAAAACAGATACAAATGTCTATTTGATAATTAAATCAGTTATGTCATCTGTTGCAACAGATATCAATATCTGTTTCAAATTTTCCAATAGCTCAGTCTTCTATTACAATAGAATTATTTATAATACATAGGGTAAACTGATTTTGGGTGTATTTATACGCCTAAGCACGATAACTTACCCATATTTTAGCTAAGTTTGGAAACAAAGTGCCTAGTTTTTATGTTTTTACTCTACTTCTATGTAATTGAGCTAACCGATGTGATTAGCATGATTTCAGGTATTAATGAGGTAGATGGAGTCATAATAGGACTATGGAATGCGGATGGCATATGACACAAGAGAGAGTAGCAGTCTGGACCAAATGTGGTGCCTAAAAATTATGTCCAAGACTAATTTGTCATTTAGAGTTAGTCTAGGGACTTAGAAGGAAATTATGAGGGAAAAGTTATTAAAACTACTTGATGCTAAAAAGTCACGTATTATTCACTATTCTATATTATTATTTTTGCACTGAGAGTGGCGGCTTAACACTATGGGAGAAACATAACTTCTTCTTCTCCACCAAAATTGGGTTTACTTTTTGGTATGATGAATATTTCTATTGTGATTTTCATTTTACTCATGAGTAGCTAAGTTTATTACTTAGGGTTATGGAATCCTTGAAGCATACAACCTATTACATTGGGTTTTTGAATTTATTATGCATTGATTTGCTTACATCATACTCTCTTTGTTTATCTTGAATTCTCATGGTTGCAAACATAGAGGATGTGCCTTAAAACTCAATTTGTTTGATAGAAAGGTTGAGGTCCAAAAAAGGGAGTAGTGACAAGAAAATAGGATTTTCAACCCCTATTTCATATGTTAATGCCTTAATAGGATTAACTACTTGGAGATTTCGTATTGTTTTTGTAAACACTTTTGATTTAAGAGAACTAAAGTGATTTAGCCCTTGATGGTTGAGAAACACTAGGATTATGTTATTAAATACAATACGTTTCTCTGTAAGCATGATACATATATGAATTAGTAAAATCCATAGTCATAAAGCATTGGAAACTACAAGGTGGACATAACCCTAGCTTGCTATTTCTCTGAATTCGAATACTACTACACATATCTCATCTTGTTAAACTGAAACCATTAATTTGTGAACTGAATCAAATCGCCCCTTTTTATTTTACGAAAACAAATGATTAAAAATCAACTAATCTGCAAACAACTTAATTAGCACCATATTCCCTGTGGGATTCGACCCCAACCCAGTTGGGTTATATATTTGACAATGATTGCTTACACTCTTGTAAGAGAGTTGTAATTTGGGCGTGTCAAATTTTAGCGCCATTGCCGGGTAATACGGTTGTCGATTGAGTTTATGTGTGTTAATTGATTGTTAGTTAAGTTTCCTTATTTTACTTTTATTTTGTTGTTTTTGTCCGTTACAGGCTCATTTTGGTTTATACCACGAACCAGAAGTTCAAGAGAACCATTATTACCCTTCAATCTTGAACCTCATCTCATTAAAAGAATGACTAACCAACAAGAAGCCAAAAGATTAGCCGTTTTGTCTAATGCTCAATTAAATCAACAAAATACAGATAACTTAGGTCAGGTACCTAATATAGATCAAGAGGAACTGGGAGATAATGATTTAATTGAACTGACTAATAGGAGGCGTGCAGTGGAAGTAGTTGCACCTGTAAATCAAAATCATCCATTCAGAGAAAAACTACACCTCCAAGTTGTGAAGTTTGATATTGATAATAATGTGGATGATTTTGATGGAGCTGGAGATATAGGTGAAATAATTCCACTACCACTAGCTCTTGGGGTGAAATTCAACATCACCAGTACTATGATCCAACTACTGAATTTGAAAGGACTCTTTAGTGGATTACCTGGTGATGATCCAAATCTACATTTGGTGAATTTCATCAATATTTGTAAGCCATTTGATAATCCTGGAGTGGGAAAGGCTATTCGTTTGAGATTGTTCCCACTGTCTCTGTCTGGAGAGGCAAATATATGGTTGAATGAACTGACTCCTGATTCTATAACAAACTGGAGGCAATTGAAAGAAGCTTTCCTAGAAAGGTTCTTTCCGCCCTCCAAAATATTACAGTTGAGGGATGAGATCTGTAACTTTAGGAAATTGGCTAATGAAGCTTTGCATGAGACTTGGGAGAGGTTTAAAAAAAGTTGACTCAATACCCAAACCATAAGATGATTGATGAACACTTGATGGAAATATTCTATAGAGTTTTAAACTCACTTATGGATAATGCCGCATGAGCAACTTTTATGGAGATCACCTTTACTGAGGCTGCAGACATGTTAGAAAGAATGACTAAGACAAGTAGAGATTTGCATACCAGAGATTCTATGGTAGCAAATAATACTGGGTCTAGTGTAATATCAGTAGAGCAGCATAGGAGAGAAGATAAATGTGATTAGGATATGTCTCACATGAAAACCCAAATGGATCTGCTCACAAAATATTTACTATCAGGGAATGTAGAAAAGGTAAAAGTTATGGGGTCCCACGGTACGGAAGTTGAATTAAACACCGAGGAAGAGTCTAACTACTTGCTTAACCAGGGGGTTTCCAGACCGGTGGTCAAGGAAACCAAGGTTGGAACCATCAAGAAGATTGGAAGAATAAAAGTGATAGGAGTGGACTGTATATACCTCCTAGAAGCCGTGATAATGCTGCCACGAGTTCAAAAAAATATCCATGCAGGACATGATGGAGAAACTATTAAGGGGAGTTGAGGCGACCAATTTTGGGGTGACTACTATGAAGAGTGATATATCTTCCATGAGTCAACTAGTAAATTTGCACTCAACCACTATTAAAAAACTGGAGCAGTAGATGAGCCAATTATCCGCAGTATTCAACCAAAGATAGAATGGGACTCTACCAAGTGATATAGTTTAGAATCCAAGGACTGATGGATCGTGAATGGCTATTACCACTAGGAAAGGTAAGATATTATCTAGTCTAATATTGGAAGTATCCTCTCATACTGATGCAGTCGAAATGGATTGGGAGATGGTTAATGAATCTTCAGTGGTGCCTGTGGAGTTAGTAGGTTCGAAAAAGAAGAGTGCGGAAGTGGAACAACCACCTAAGCCAAAGCATGTTAGTGATGTGGAGCAAGGCATAAGAAAGAAGGTAAAAGTTGCTCTAGTTTAAATCCTAAGGCCACCACCCCCATTTCCACAACGATTAAATAAAAAATAAGATGAAGGTAAGTTTAACAAATTCATAGCTATGTTGAAGCAATTAACAGTGAACATGCCTTTAGTTGAAGCACTAGAACAGATGCCCAGATATGCTAAGTTTATGAAAGATCTTTTGACAAAGAAAAGGACTGTAAGCTAAGAAACAATAGATATTCTTCATCATTACAGTGCCATTTCTACAAATCTATTATTCAGAAGAAAGCTGATCCGGGAGCATTTACTGTCCCATGTATGATTGGATCGCTAAATTTTAAAAGGACCCTTTGTGATCTTGGGGAAAGCATAAATCTTCTGCCATTGGTGGTTTTCAATAAATTGGGGTTGGGAGATCCTACGCCCACCAATATGCAACCTCTAATGGTGGATAGATCGGTGAAAAGGTCGATTCGGATTCTACATGATGTACTTATAAAAGTGGCCGATTTTATATTTCCTGCTGACTTTGTAATTCTTGATTATGAAGTGGACTTTGAAGTACCCATAATTTTGGGCAAGACATTCTTAGAAATCGGGAGAGTGTTAGTTGACCTAGAATTGAATGAGCTGAAATTTAGGCTTAACGGAAAAGAGGTTAGTTTTAAAGTGTGTAAATCCATGAAACAACAAAAGAAGATGAGTGTTTTCTTGATCGTTGATGTATTCTATGAATATGAGGTACAAATGCTATTTTTGATGTATCTTGATAAAACCTGAGTAGTCAAGATAATCGAGTCGTGCCACGACGTTAAATCAGGCGTTGCATGGGAGGCAACCCATGATTTTATTTTTAATTTATCATGTTAAACAAAAATGCAAAAATAAGAGTCGAGCCATGACTGAAACTACGATGCTTGGTGGGAGGCAACCCATCCTTCTAATAATTGTTTTTGTTGTTTTTGATTAAGTGTAGGTGCATGAAGTACTAAGGAGGTGATTGGTACTAAATTCGGTTTGGAATTGAACCATATCAACGGTGGTAAATTCAGGAGTAACGAGAACATTACAAGTAAGTTGGAGTGGTCAAATATGTAAGGCTCAATTCGTGATTAGCGTTAGAGTTGTGACCCGAATTATGTTAATCTGACCTAAAAAGTTTTGGTGCGACTTTATTTTGTGATTTTTAATGAGGTCTGTGGTGGTAGCGTAGGGATCGGGCTGATAAAATGGATGATGTCAAGCTTAATGTTGAAATTACACTATTCAACACCTAAATTTAACTAGGCTATGCATTGTGTGTCGCCTAGCACATGGCCTAAGCCCACTGACTCACTTGTGCGTTAAGTTGGGGGGCACCTAATGTAACTTGAGCGACAAGTTATGCGGTGCACAATGTAGTTTAGGCGATTCCTTATGCGGCACATACCATAGCGCATATGCTCACTGGTCCAATTAAGCATTTGGTTGGGGGACGCAAAGGGTAACTTAGGCGTTTGGTTGTGCGACACACACTTATGGTTATGCAATGACTTATGCTGTGCCTAACCTAAAGCATGCGTTCACTGGTTTCCTTAGGCACTAAGCTTTGCGACGTAAACTTAAGCATTGGACATCCATTAGGCAACACAAAGCACTCTAACTTCAACTAAATCCCTAAATTTTCTCTTATTTCACCAAAAAACCGTGCCTTCAACACACTCTTTGTCCCACAAGCTTCTTCAAGACTTTCAAAACCCAAAAACATCCACACTCTTTCTTTAATCTGTTATCTTCAAGGTAAGTTTTCTTTTCTTAATCCTTAGGTGTTGTGACTTTATATTGTAGTTGTTAATGGGTTTCTTGAGGATTATGAATTAAATTCTTGCCATGTCTAAGTCAAATAAGGATTTTGAACATCTTGGGAAGATGAACACCATTGTTGTAGTGGACATAATTGTTATAGTACTTTGAGCTTTTGCATGTGATTGAATTGTTCATGACTAATGTAGTTTAGTTGTGTGTCCATTATTTCACAACTTACTTGATGAAATATGGTGTTGGTCAAATCGTGTGAAAGTGATGGTGTTTTGTATATCTTGATATGGTTGAAGTTGTAAGGCATGAGTTTGTTCAAAAAGTGCTTCATTGAAATAGAATTGAGGGAATTGAATTGAGTAAATTGTATTGCGACTAACATTGGTGCACCATGTCATAGTGTATGTCTGTAAAGTCTGAGTACTCGACAATAACACTTAATTGGTGTATACTGGCAAATTAAGTGTGGGATGGTGACTTCACCACCCTCATCTTAATTGTAGTTAGTTCATTATGTGTGGCTGACGTGGATTATATGATGAATACAGGAAAAATGGCTCCGATGATGATCTCAATGCAGGTGGCATGACTCCTAATGAGGATGAGGAGTACTACTAGCCAGGTTTTTTTTCTTGTTATTTGTTCTGGAGATAATGCTTAGCTTAAGTGTGGGGTGGCTGGTTACTTTGCAACTTGTTTTGTAAGAAAATAGTACCTTCTCCTTAGTATACTTCTGTGATAGGATTAGTGATTTTGTTTATTTTATTTCTTATTAGATGTTTGTTTGATTTAGTCATAATTAGGTACTTTTCTGGATGATGGATGGACGACGATCGTCTTAAGAGAAAATTAGTCATTTACTTATATTTAACTATTCTTTTGGATCACATGACATTATAACATGAGTATGTGATGGATCATTACATTTGAAACACCTAGGCTCTAGTTGTGACTCTTGTTATGATTGTTGGTTTTATTTGAATTTATTTAATTATTGGGTCGAGAATCTATAATGCTCTTAATTGATTTGACCATGTGCCATGAGTGTGTAAGACTATTGTATATTCCATTGTAATTGATGCTAGAACTTTCCTAGTGTGTGTACAAAGTGAAAAAAAGATTGTGAGTTTAGGAGATGATTTAGGCATTTCATTGACAACCATTGTTCATGCCTTCTTTTGAGATACCTTTGCATATTATCTTAGCTAGCCCCGTTGAGCCTTTAGCTTGTTTTTTTGTTAGCCTCATATGTAGCCTAACCCGTTCTTTAATAGACCGTAATTTGATCCAAAAGCTCCTAAGCGCTTTAATGTAAAATCAATTTGAGTTAGGAGTTTGACAATAAGAGGAAAAAGGTGAAATTGATGCCCAAATTCTAGTTATTAGCGTGTGCATTTGATGTGGTTGAGAGTAGCAAAAATTGTTGAAAAATTTCCAAATTTTATCCCGGACTTGTTACAATGAACCTGTTTTGGCCCTGGTCTTTCTTGGACATTGTACACGTCAACTAAGGCAAATCGCTTAAGTTTAGAGTGGATATCATAGGGGTGCGTAATGTAAAATGGGTGCAAAAAAAATATTTAAAAGGGTTGCATACTCCCACCATAGTGTTATTAATTGAATTTAATGGGATGGGGTGAAAACAAAAATATGGATAGATGAAAGTGGTATAAATTGGTTGTTAGAAATTGGTCTTAGTTGTATAATGTAGTGTATTAAAAAGCTTAGGGAAGATAGTCACTATTTCTGGCCAAAATAGTTCCTTCCCATCCTTTCGCCTGCATTACAACCCGTAAACGACCTATTTGATCCTAATCTTAGCATAGTGGAGCATTACACTAAGGGAAAGCATATGGTCATTGGTTATAATTTAAGAATTCTTTGTGAGAGTGAGCGCAACTTGATTCTTATATCCATATTGTTAGAAATTGTATGATTGCGAGTGATTATGGGTAACTTTCTTATTGTGAGGGCAAATGGTTGATGAAGGTTGGGTAGTTTATATATTTTCTTTGCTTAAACGGTATGCATGAATTTTCCAACTTAATGAGTCTATTCTTGAGGGTAGGTTGTCTCTAGTAATGATCCATGAATTTACTTCTTGTTCATAATTGTTGTGTGAGCCTATTTGAGCATCTTGTTTTTTCTTCGTGGGTGTTAATACTTGTGTAGTATGCATAAATGGATAAGTTATTCAAGGATGAACAATGATTTAAGTGTGGGGTGGTGATCTTGGGTGTATTTATAGGCCTAAGCACCATAACTTACCCCTATTTTAGATAAGTTTGGAGAATAAAGTGCCTAGTTTCTTATGTTTTTACTCTATTTCTATGTAATTGAGCTAACCAATGTGATTAGCATGATTTCAGGTATTAATGAGGTAGATGAGAATAATAGGACTATAGAATGCAGATGGCATATGATACAAGAGAGAGTAGCAGTCTGGACCAAATGTGGTGCCTAAAAACTATGTCCAAGACTAATTTGTCATTTAGAGTTAGTCTAGGGACTTAGAAGGAAATTATGAGGGAAAAGTTATAAAAACTACTTGATGCTGAAAAGTCACGTATTATTCATTATTCTGTATTATTATTTTTGCACTAAGAGTGGCGGCTTAGCACTAAGGGAGAAACACAACTTCTTCTTCTCCACAAAAATTGGGTTTACCTTTTGGTATGATGCATATTTCTATTGTGATTTCCATTTTACTCATGAGTAGCTAAGTTTATTAGTTAGGGTTATGGAATCCTTGTACCACACAACCTATTACTTTGGATTTTTGAATTCATTATGCATTGATTTGCTTACATCATACTCTTTTTGTTTATCTTGAATTCTTGTGGTTGCAAACATAGAGGATGTGCCTTAAAACTCAACTTGTTCGATAGAAAATTTGAGGTTCGGAAAAGGGAGTAGTGACAAGAAAATAGGATTTCCAACCCCTATTTCATATGTAATGCTTTAACAGGATTAACTACTTGGAGATTTCGTATTGTTTTTGTAAACATTTTGGATTTGAGAGAACTAAAGTGAATTAGTACTTGATGGTTGAGAAACACTAGGATTAAGTTATTAAATACAATACGTTTCTCTGTAAACATGATATATATATGAAATAGTAAAACCCATTGTTAGAAAGCATTGAAAACTACAAGGTGGACATAACCCTAGCTTGCTATTTCTCTGAATTCGAATACTACTACACATATCTCATCTTGTTAAACTAAAACCATTAATTTGTGAACTGAATGAAATTCCCTCTTTTTATTTTAAGGAAATGAATGATTAAAAGTCAACTAATCTGGATACAACTTAATTAGCACCATATTCCCTGTGGGATTAGACCCCAACCTAGTTGGGTTATATATTTGACAATGACCGCTTACACTCTTGTAAGAGAGTTATAATTTGGTCGTATCATAAACTACAACTTCAATTGAGTCTTTGTGATTGCATGATATTAGTATTGTGTTCCTACCGACCCGAGTCGGAGTCGTCGATCGATCACTCTGAGTTAAAATATTTCGTATTAACTTATTATTGAGGTAATACCTACATTGATTTATATAGAACTAGGTACGAGTACATTAGGATGAACTTCAACTTCAATTGAGTCTTTACGACTGCATAATGTTGGTATTGTATTCCTACCGACCCGAGTCAGAGTTGTCGATCAATCATTCTGGGTAGAAACCTTTTGTATTAACTTTTTTTTGAGGAAATACCAAAATTGGTTTAGATAGAACTAGGGATAATTACATTAGGGTGAACTACAACTTCAATTGAGTCTTTCTGATTGCATGATATTGGTATTGTGTTTCTATCGACCTGAGTTAGAGTAGTCGATCGATCACTCTGTGTCAAAACATTTCGTATTAACTTATTATTGAGGTAATACCTAAATTTATTTAGGTTTCACTATGGATGAGTACATAGGGTGAACTACAACTTCAATTGAGTCTTTGCGATTACATGATGTTGGTTGCGTTCCTACCGACCCGAGTCGGAGTAGTCGATCGATCTCTCTGAGTCAAAACATTTTGTATTAACTTATTATTGATTTAATACCTAAATTAATTTATATAAAACTAGGGATGAGTACAGAGGGTGAACTACAACTTCAATTGAGTCTTTGCGATTGCATGATGTTATATTGCATTCTTACTGACCCGAGTTGGAGTTGTTAATCAATCACTCTGAGTTAAAACATTTTGTATTGACTTATTATTGATTTAATACCTAAATTTATTTAGGAAGAACCAGGGATGAGTACATAGGGTGAACTATAACTTCAATTGAGTCTTTGCAATTGCACGATGTTAATATTGCGTTCCTACTAACCCGAGTCAGAGTAGTCGATCTATCACTCTGAGTCAAAATATTTTGTATTAACTTATTATTAATATAATACCTAAATTGATTTAGATAGAACTAGGTATGATTACATTAGGTGAACTACAACTTTAATTGAGTCTTTGCGATTGCATGATGTTGGTATTACGTTCCTACCGATATGAGTCGGAGTAGTCGATCGATCACTCTGAGTCAAAAAATTTTGTATTAAATTATTATTGAGGTAATACCTAAATTTATTTTTGTAAAACTAGGGATGAGTACATCAGGTAAACAACATCTTTAATTGAGTGAAAGCGATTGTATGATGTTGTATTGCATTCTTACTGACCCGAGTCGGAGTAGTCAATTGATCACTCTTAATCAAAATATTTTGTATTAAATTATTATTGAGATAATACCTAAATTGATTTAGATAGAATTAGGGATGCGTACATTGGGTGAACTACAACTTCAATTGAGTCTTTGCGATTGCAAGATATTGGTATTGCGTTCCTACCGACCCGAGTTAGAGTCATCGATCAATCACTTTGTGTCAAAAAGTTTTTTATTAACTTAATATTGAGGTAATACATAAATTGATTTAGATAGTACTAGGGATGAGAACATTAGGATGAACTACAACTTTAATTGAGTCTTTGCGATTGTATGATGTTTGTATTACATTCCTACCGACCCGAGTCGGAGTAGTCGATCGATCACTCTGAGTCGAGACATTTTGTATTAGCCTATTGTTGAGCTAATATCAAAATTTATTTCAATAGAACTAGGTATGAGTACATAGGGTGAACTACAACTTTAATTGAGTCTTTGTGATTAGATGATGTTGGTATTGCGTTCCTACCAACCAATCAATCACTCTGAGTCAAAACATTTCGTATAAACTTATTATTGAGGTAATACCTAAATTGATTTAGGTATATCAAGGGATGAGTACATAGGGTGAACTACAACTTCAGTTAAGTCTTTGTGATTACATAATGTTGGTATTGAGTTTCTACCGACCCGAGTTAGAGTAGTCGATCAATGACTCTGAGTCGAAATGTTTCATATCTTTTAAAATTTTAAAAAATAATTAATATAATATCAGACCAAATTAACATTTTCAAAACTTGTCATTATTTTCCAAAAATACAAATCAACCCATACAAATCATCCATTTGTGGGAAAAATTCTTCATCATTTCAAATCTCGGGTTCTCGGTCTTTAATTTCTCTCTCAATAATACAGACAAAAACTTCTCAACATATTGTTCAACCCTTCAAAACTGATTAATTTTCTTCCCATTTTCAACCACATAGTTGTTATTTTTGACTTCAATCTCACTTATATCCGTCATTTTCTCTGTCTTGCAGGTAACAAAGTTTTAGAAGAGTTCTACATTTATTATTTATTCTAAAAATTAGGGCTTTTAGTTAATGATGAAATATAAGACTTTTAGTTGTATTATCTTCAAGAATGGGTTAACAATTTTGAGTTTTGATACTAAAAACATAGGAAGAACACGAGAAAACCCTAGTTTTTTTATAGTGTTTCATTGACTATTGTGGTATTTTTTGATGGCGTTTGCGGTGCTGTTAATGGCTATTGTTGGTGGTGTCTGTATTGGTGGTCTTGGATGTGGTGTAGGTGGTTTTGGTATTGGTATTTGTGGCATTGGTGGTGGTGTTGGCGGTCTTTGTGGCATGTGTGTGTGTACTGGTGGCCTTGGCGGTGGTGGTGGTAGTCTTTGTGGTGGTCTTGGTATTGGTATTAGTGGCATTAGTGGTTGTGTTGGTGATGGTGTTGGTGGTGGTATTGGTGGTTCATTTGTTGCAACTGGTGGAACATCTATTGGGAGATATTAAATAAGTGTTCAAACAGATTTTCCATCTGTTCCAACTGATGGGTTATATCCATTGAAGTATTTATTTGTAATGTGGCATATAATAATTTATTGAAATTTATCTTAGCTTTTTTTTAAAAATTATGCAGACATATAATGTAATGTATTTTTATTTTTTTGTTGTTTGTAGTTAAACGATGTCTCCCAAAAGAAAAGAAACTAAAAGTGGATCAACTTCTGACCACCCAACAAAAATGGCTAGAGTACAAATGGATTCAGAGGAACTTCCTGAACAATCTCAGTCAGGCAAAAATAAGGCTGAGAAAAGTTATGAAAAAAGAGGTGGAGAAGGGTATATAATGCCTCACCAATGGGGCATGAAATAAGATGAAAATCCCAGCATGAGGCTATCAAACTATTAGTATTGACAGATTTCAAGTTGTGATGCTGATAGATGACCCTGCAAAAGTAACTAGTGATCTTGTACTTAAATGTTAGTTGGGGAAACCTTTTGATGAATTTAGGAATATTATGAAGAATGAAAACATAGACAAACCTTTTAAGAAGAGCTGCTTTGGAAACTTTCTTAAGCTTCCTGAGGACCACACTGTTTGTTTCCAAATAAGCATGGTATATGGTCTTCTTAAGCGCAGGATCAAGTACGCGGGGGATGATAAAGATTCGAAGGAGAGCGAAAAAATGATGGATGAAATCTGGATCAACTACTATGGCATGCCAGTTTGTTTTCGCTTGAAAGAGTTTGCCATAGTGACAGGCTTTAGATGCGATCGTCCAAAAGAACCTCTCATATAAGAAACACCCCCCAAAAGGTCCAAGGAAAGAAGGAAAGCCAAACCACCACCATCAAATAGATGAAAGGCATTATCCAAGCAACCAACCACCAAAACAAACAAACAAAAGAAAAAAATGGATAGTTTGTTGGACATTGCTGGACGTAGCTACAAAGCATTGAATTTAATCGAAAATCTCAAGGATAGAACCATACCAAAGTAGTACAGGGAAGAATTTGCTTAGTTTAGATTTCCCATGCCGTTATATTGGCAAGAGACGTCAACAACGTCATAGAAGATGATTTATTAAAGTTTGTTGCTGATTTAGAGAAATTCAACAATTATCCCTGGGGATATGACAACTACTACTTGACTCTCAAATATTTACTGACAAAGCTATCCCCAAAGACGACCATATTATACGACTTTCCTTGGACTTTCATGGTAAATTTAATCACTATTTGTATACCCATCCATTAATTTATATTGAATAATTATTATGACCTTTTTTGCTTGCTTCCTATTTACACATTTTAGGCTTGGGCATTTGAAGCCATTCCTCCCCTCCAAAAGTATTTCAAGGATTACCCAGACGAGTTTCCCATCCAAGGATCCTTAACCCTCTGCAAAGAGCAATACAAGAATTAAGAAGGCTGATCTCTTTAACCCTCTAGAAGATGTAGTACGTCTTCTTTCGAGTAAAATAATTTGACTCAAAAAAAGATATTAAAACAGATGCGCCATCTGTTGCGATGGATGGGTCATCTGTTGCAATAGATCACCCGTCTACTGCAACTGGTACAACAAATGGGTAATCTGTTGCGACAGATGATCCATATCTTGCAATAGATTAACCATCTGTTGCTCTAGTTCTTTGAACCCGACTCAACAGATTACCCATCTACTGCAAATTATGCAATAGATAAGTAATCTGATGCAATATATTATTAATCTGTTCAAATATACAGATTATATATTGTGATAGATTGATCATCTATTGCATAAGTTGACTATGATAACATGTAACCCAACTGACTGCAAATTATTATTATATGATTTAAATATATCTCTTTTTTTATAGGTTGTGCATCTTTGGATCGTGTCTACTGAGCAAGAGTAAGGATGACTTCTTTTATTACTCTAAGTCTTGTTGATACAATAGCATACCTAGTAGTGGAGTTAATAAAGAAGGAATTGGAAGGATAAAAAACTATAAGAAGAGCAGTTAGGCAAGGTCAGCCTAATATTGAAGCTCTTCATGACTAACCTATTGTAACAGATTTGGATGCTTCTTCTAGGGGTGTTTCTAGGGGTGATGCTGGTGGCAGCCATTCTGATGCTGATGTTGTTGCCAGTCATAATGATGAGTATGTTGATTCTCAAGAAAAAATAAATACGTTTAAAATAACCGCGTACACAGGTCCCTTTCGCCTATACACCAGTCCCTCCCACCCTTACAGTGGTCTTTCCCACCCCTCTTAAACCTCATGTTCTCATTTCAAATGCAATGTTTTCAAGGATAGATAGGATAATCTTCTCGAAAACTAGAGGCTATCTCTGAAGCTGCCGAGAAATTCAAATCCAAGAGGGTTGTCATACCATCCAAGTAGGTGAGAAGACATACACTCCTACAGTGGCAGTTAGGAGGGAGAACAGAAAACTTATCCAAATACTGTCCAGTCTAAAAAAAAGATTACAACTCCTCCCTCTCAAAAAGTTGTTGAATTTTCGAGGCCACTGAAAAAGGTAGACATATACGCAGAACTTGGCGATGAAGAGAGAAGGGAATTGCGAAATGCCAAGTATCTAAAGAAGAAAGAACCTGTAGAAGAATACACCATGCATACGTTTGACTATTAAGACTTCAGAAGTATGATAACTATGCATCAGTGATATGTGGATAGGGTAAGTTTACTTTTTCTAACCTAGCCTTCTAATCTACTCCATGAAGAAGAAGCTACGCAACAGATGTGTCATCTATTGCAACAGCTGGTATTCTAGTGCAATTGGTGGATGTTCTATTGAAACAGATTAAACATCTGTTGCATAAGTTGTGTTAGCTGGGCAATCTGTGAATTGATTCAGAGAACCCTATGCAATAGATGAACCATCCGTTGTATCTTTCTACAATGTTTTTCTTCTTTACAATTACTAACCTATTTAAAAATTGTCATCTTATATCACAGTATGTTGATGAAATTCTCTGCCTCATGAGGGGTAAAAAATTAGCATACTTGGATGCTTATGATACTATCGATAGGATAATGGACCTCAACTTCTACAATAATTTCAAGAATAGGTACAATAGGATCCGTAATCTAGCATCAACTCCCAGTGGAACGGGATTTGATACCTTATTTTCTACGTACAAATGGGAGGAATATATGATTAACTATGTTAGAAGGAAGAGGCCATATCCATACGGCAAGAGCTGGAATAAGGCAAAGAGAATTCTTGTAGTCATGAACGTGAAAGTCAAACATTTTCTTGCTGTTGAGATACTTATCGATGAGGGAAAGATTAAGGTTTATGACTGCAACTTACCTTTCTTCAAGGACACCACTTTTTTCATCCACGTGCAACCACTGTTGGAGTTGTTCCCCAGGTTGTTAAGGCAGAGTAAACTGATGGATCATTTGCCAGCGGAAGTCTTGATGAAGAAAGCATGAGATTTTGAAGGTCAAAACAAGGACATGCAATTTAAAAAAAAATAAAATCAATGCCGCTTGCAGGCCATACTCGCTTGAATACATCAAATATTTGCTGACCGACACAGAAATATATGATCTGTGCAACGCCGTTGTGGCAAAGATGCAAGAGGTTTGGGCTTATGGGGTACTAACTAAATGGTTAGAGCTTATGTATAAAGAAGAGGATGTACAAAGACAGACATCATAACATTTTTTTATGTTTGACAAAAGTTGATTTTTTATAATGCAACAGATTGTTTATCTTTTATAACAGATAGTATATCTGTTGTGACAAATTGATTATCTGTTGTAATAGGTTGGTCATCTGCTGTATTATATAGATGTCTCTCAGTCTCTGTCACAACAAATATATAATCTATTGCAACATAAAGTCTATCTGTTGCAACTGATAGGGAATCTATTAGAACAAATAAAAAAGTAGGAAGACTTTTTTGATAATTTCCAACAGATGACCTACATGTTGAAACATATGTCTAAATTTTTTTGATAATTCCCAGAAGATATGTCGTATGTTGCAACATATGTTTTATTTATTGCGATATTTGATTCTAGTATTCCATTTTAATTAATAAGTTCAAACTAAAGATTAAATTATATTCATAGACAACATTAAATAAATCGAAGCCTTCAGAAATTACATGAAATAACTCAATAGATAAATGAAATGTAAAATAATCATTATAGGTATAAATGATCTACTCTACAAATAAATCAATAATTTAACCTTTGGTGCCAACAATTACCAAGGAGAGGTTATTACTTTGACAGACTTAAGATATAAAGATCTACTCAATATGGATAAGTTGTTCTTCAACCGTTGCTATGGAATTCAGCTTTGGTCTTCATGGATCTTTAATGTCGCTTGTGTATGGTTTTTGAGCTTTCGTGTTGTCGTATGTTCATAAAAGAGCTTCATATCTTTTGCGGAGTAATCCAACATCAAGTCCATCCTTTGGTACTTGTAATTCATCGCTCAAATACTCAGCGTAAGCGGCAACAAAAAGATCACAATCCCCGCATTTAAAAAAAAAACTAGATAATCCATATCTTGCAGTTCATGTAAGCGTTGTGAAATTTATGAAATGAAACTAAATCATGATACTTACCGGCTACCAAAGGGTTGTTGAGAAATTCCTTCAACATATTCTACATCAAATGGATTACCCATTTTATGCCGTTATGCTTCAATCGTCGACCAATCAGTACAAACCTTTTGGTCCAAAAAGCCACTCATATAATGCTAAGTAGGTAATAATTTGTCCAGATTTTGTATCTTCGACGATGGTGCGAAACATCTCCTTCCCGAAATCGAGTCATAAACTTGGATGCGCCTCTCTTTTAGAATGACAACAGCCAACACCCAATGGAATTCATCATCGAAATTGATTGGGATGTACACTTCATCGACCAAATGCCAAGGTAAGCCATCTGGAATGCTAAACCCTTTGATGATATTGATTAAGCATTCCTCAGTTCGGGAAACTTCTGGCTGTTGTTGACAAAACCTATCGTAGGCCTTATTGTTGTAAAATTTGTACAAATAATTTCCAATTGTATATCTTTATTGCTCTTGTGTTTGCAACTTGGCCTTCTTTCGGAGGTAGTAAAAAATGACATCGATGTGCTGCACATATTATCAAATATTTCAGATTACGTGACAATAAAATTAATACACAGATGCAATTAAATAAAGTATTAATTAATAGTAATATATATGGTATTTAAACCTCATACTTTCAGCAAGTTTGGGTCTGTGAAATAAAATAAAATCAATCCTTCGTTGTGGGATATGCAACAACAAAGTTGAACATATCAAAACCAAGACTCGATTCGTTCACTTTGTAATGTCCGTTATTTTTTTTCTACATAATTTATATGTGTTAATGTCATGTTTTTACAACAGGAATTGTATAGATCAATATCTTTAAGAGATGATTTTTGTACCTGCCAGCGTGATGCTTTAACAACCCATCGACAATCCATTCTGAATAGTCGTTGATCAACTTTGTTAGTTTTTTGGAGCCTCGTCCGAGATGTTGAATCCTTCAAATGGGTAATTCTTTCGTTCTCCCAAACTGACAAGCTCTATTTTTTATCATTTCATGGAAGCAGTTGATGCATTATCAACTGTGATATTATGCTGTTCAGCAGTAGCTTCTACTGTGACATCCACCTAGAAAGCCAAAATTGTCAATGCTAATAATCACAAATATACAACAGATTATCTATCTGTTGTATCAGATGGATTATCTGTTGGGACAAACTCAAATAGGTAAAACAGAGCTGTATGATAATTTTGAATTGATGACCCATCTGTTGCAACATATGACTTATCTGTTGGTACAAATTAAAACAATAGTAAGACCTATTTGATTTGCTGAAATAGACAAACATATGTTGTAACAGCTAACGCATCTGATGCAACAGGTTATACGACAGTTGTAATATATGTATATATCTGTTTGATAATTTTTTGCAGATGTATAATCTATTAAAATAGATATGTGTTTTTTTTTGTTGGAACAGATGTCTAATGCTCCAAAATCTCATCCCGAGACGTCATACGGTGCATAAGGCTACAAGTAGCCTTAAGCTAACCCTTTGAGCCTGTTACTACTTCTAACACTTGCTTTAGGATAAATAAGCAAAATAATGATGCCTTACTGTGCCAACTATAATCCAAAATAACTGGAAACAAGGTCTGGATAGCAAAAATACTGATAGACTAGAACACAACTTCAACTGACAGTCTGGTCTGACAAAGCCTCTACTACTCAAACTGAAGAGCCATTGGGACAGACCCCCAAGTGACTCTCAATGAGTTAAAAGTAAAACTCAAAACAATATGAAAATGGAAAAAGCTGAAAATATAGGTCCTCAAACCATGAGGACTCACCAAGGACAAGGATATAGATGAGATGCTTGGAGATCACTATCACTGCTGGGACTGAACACCTGTACCTATATTATGAGAGAAAGTAGCACACAGACGTATATGTGGATCAACACTTTGGGAATGTATTGAGTATATGGGGGTGTATGCATTTTGATAAAACAATATCAATACTCTTTAATAAAATCATGCATGCAAATAGGAATGACTGACATGGCTTGAATAAGTCTAGAATATAAAACTCATGAATCATGAATAGTGAAGCATGTAACACAAATATCGTGAGTCAATATACTTAACTTTAAAATCCATACTCTCATCTTATTCTCAGTACTTGAAGGCTAAAGGAAGATTTAAACAATACTTTGAAACTCATGCTTTGATCTTGTGGAGAGTAAAACTTCTTTAAAACTTAAGGACTTAGAACCTTTAGGAACTTTTAAAACTTGGGAACTCTAGAAATCTTAGACTTGGGACACTTGGAACTCGTGAGTTTCTTCTAACCAACATAAACCATATAAGCTACATGGAGTCCAACGTCTTTCCCACGTTGGGATGAGCTGTTCTATCCTTGCCATCGGAGTAAAACCTCATCTTTAGTGATCACTATCTCGGCCTTGGGACCATAAATCTTAAACCTATGGTGGCACATAGTTCTGGGGTATAATACCTTGGAATAATAATGAAGACCAAATCATATTTCTATTTGCTTTAAATCATACTCAATGTGGATTTCAACTCTATTTTGATCGAA
The DNA here is from genome assembly GCA_030864215.1 of Capsicum pubescens. Classification (NCBI taxonomy): domain Eukaryota; kingdom Viridiplantae; phylum Streptophyta; class Magnoliopsida; order Solanales; family Solanaceae; genus Capsicum; species Capsicum pubescens. Next base: position 190,861,196 of record CM061546.1, read on the forward strand.
AGGCCAAATCTTTCTCAATAATATCAAAGTACTCAATTCATGGGTGCTTATAGCTCAAAAGTTCACAAAATTGCAAATCTCAAGTAGGGATTCATGACCCATAATCAAATCTCAAGTTAAGACTTATCAAAGTGCATACTAGATGTCATAAAGATTAATAAATCATATAGAAAATCTAGAATTTTCAACATTTTGCATTAAAATCTCAAGGAATAACAACATAGGGTATAAACCCATACTTCCATTTCATAAGAAAACATAGAAAATCATATATTCTCATAATTAAAAAAACTTTTTGGCACAAGGACGAAAGAAGTGTCCTTGTTCAAACCCCATATACCTTAGATTATGGATTGTAGGTGAACAACTTGCTTGAGACTCTTTTTGGAACTCTTGAGTGAGGGTTATTGAAGCCTTTGACTTTGGAACCTTGAATCTTAACTCAATTTGTAAAATCTATGTTGAGTTCTTGAATTTCTCGAATAAGGAATTTGGGTTTGTCCTTGGGGAAGAAAACCTTAGCTCTTGGTGTTTTTGGAGGAAATGAAATTATCTCCTTCATTTTGGGCTATATCTGAGTGTTAAAAGGGTGAGAAAAGACCAAAAAGCCCTTTTAAAAATGACTTAAAATTACTGATCGGGATGTGCGAAGGTGGGGTGCGACGGTCCGTAGAAGGCCCGACGGTCGTCGGTCCTTCCCGTCGCATCTGGGCTAGAACTTGGTTCACTGACTTTCCTATGATGATGGGGTGCAATGGTACATCAACCCTTACCATCGTACTCAATCAGAATGGGGCCTCACTATCTCCTCTGTGACAGTTTGGGCGATGGTCCATCGCAAGCTCAACGGTTCGTCGACCCTCTCCTTCGCTCTTGGGCAATTTTACTAATCTCTGTAAAATGGCCATATCTTTCTCTTCCGATGTTGGATTTTGATGAAATGGGTATCATTGGAAATATAATTCAATTTCCCACACGATAAAAGTCATTTTTTAGGAAAATTAAGCAAGGTTTAAACACTAATCACTTTGGAAGTCACTCCTTAATCTTTTAAGGTCAGAATTACACTTCACTTGACACGATCTAAAGGCTCAGACTTCGAGGGAAATTTGTGGGGTCTTACAATATCTCCCCCTTGGAAACATTCATCCTCGAATGTCTCTAGTTAGACTAAGAGCACAGAGAAAACTTAGTACACATAGCTGAAGCAATTTACTAAGCGGGTTCCATATCTTTCTAAACTCTTGAATACTTCAAAAATTGCAAGAACTCATGTAAGAATAGATACATAGATGAACTTTAGATTAGAAGGACTGAATTAAGGAAGAATAATACCTTCGGCTTGATCTGAACTCGCGAAGAAGAGGTGCGGGTACTTGGCTCGCATGTCTGCTTCTGCCTCCCAAGGAGCGCCCTCAACTGACTTGTTTTGCCATAAAACTTTGACCAAGGGAACATCTGTGTTCCTCAGTCTACAGATCTAGAAATCTAGGATGTCAACGGGAATCTCATCAAATGAAAGACATTTCTAAATATCAGTACTCTTTGAAGGATACACTACAACGGAATTACCAATATGCTTCTTAAGAATGGAGACATGAAAAATAGAATGAATAGCTGATAACTCTGCTGGAAACTCAACTTCATAGGCTACTTTCCCAAAGCATATCAAAACACTATAAGGGCCAACATAACGGGGACTAAGCTTTTTTTTTTTTCCAAACCTTTTCACCCCTTTCATGGGTGAAATCTTTAAGTACACCAAATCACCTACCTCAAACTTAAGATCTCTTCTCCTAACATCGGCATATGACTTTTGATGACTCTAAGCTATCTTCAACCTTTCTCTAATCAACTTCACCTTCTCCATAGCCTTAAATACTGCATCAGGCCCAACCAAAGAAGCTTCACCTAATTCAAACCAACCTATGGGTGATCTACATCTCCTTCCATACAAGGCCTCAAATGGTGCCATCTTGATGCTAGCATGATAACTGTTGTTATAGGAAAACTCAATCAATGGAAAATGCTCATCCCAACTACCTTTGAAATCAAGGGCGCATGCCCTCAACATATCTTCTAAAGTTTGGATGGTCCTCTCATCCTGACCATCTGTCTGCAGATGAAAAGCGAAACTCAAATGAACTTCGGTACCAAGACCCTTCTGGAAAGCTTTCCAAAATTGCAAAGTGAACTGAGTACCCTTATCCGAGATGATGGACAAGGGAACTCCATACAACCTGACTAACTCCCAGATATACAATCTAGTATAATCCTCAACTGTATAAGATGTATGCACTGGTAAAAAAAAATGTGGACTTAGTCAACTTGTCCACAACCACCCAAATAGAATCATGATAATGACACAAAAGAGGTAAACCAGTCACGAAATCCATATTCACCTCTTCCCACTTCCAAGTGGGTATACCAAACTCTTGCATCACAACACTAAGTCTTTCGTGCTCTAACTTAACCTGTTGGCACATTGCACACTTTGCTACAAACTCAGCTATATCCTTCTTCATACCACTCCACCAATAGATTTCCCACAAGTCGTGGTACATCTTGGTAGCGTCGGGATAAATAGAATACCGCGCACCATAAGCTTCATCCATAATCCTCTACCTCAGATCATCAACACACGGAACACATAATCTACCCTGCAATCTCAACACACCATCTCCCCCTTGGGAGAAAACCTCTACCTTTTGGTCCTTAACTGACTACTTCAATCAGAATAAACTAGGATCCCTGTCTTACTTCTCCTTCACTTCCGAAACTAAAGAGGATTCAGAACTACTCTGCACCAAGATATTCCCCTCAACGGAATCGAGCAACCTAACACCCAGTCTAGCTAAATGATGCACATCATGAGCTAAATCTTTCTTACCTTTCTCTACATGAGCCACACCGCCCATAGACATCCTACTAAGTGAATCTTTCACTATTTTGGCCTTGCCCGGATAATATAGCACACTCATATCATAATCCTTTAGAAACTCTAACCACCTCCTCTATTTAAGATTCAACTCCCTCTAAGTAAACACATACTACAGGATTTTATAATCAATAAACACATCAATATGAACTCCATACAGATAGGGTCTCCATATTTTCAAAGCAAAGACCACAACAACTAATTCAAGATCATGGGTTGGGTAATTCTTTTCATGCGGCTTCAATTGTCTAGAAGCATAGGATATAACCTTACCTCTTTTCATCAACACACAACCCAAACAAACTCTAGAGGCATTACAATACACCACAAACCTATCTTTACCATCAGGAAAAGTCAACACAGAGGCTGAGATGAGTCGAGTCTTCAACTCCTGAAAACTCTTCTTACAGGAATCTGACCAAAGGAACTTAACTTTCTTTTGGGTCAACTGGGTCATGGGGGGACGCAATAGAAGAGAAACCTTTAACAAAACGGTGGTAATAGCCAGCTAGACCCAAGAAACTCCTAATGTCAGATGGAGAGATAGGTCTAGGCTAATTTCTTACATCTTCTATTTTCTGAGAATCAACTCTAATGCCTTCGGCTGAAATAATATGACTCAGAAAGGTTACAGACCTTAGCCAAAATTCACACTTGGTGAATTTGGCGAATAACTGATGATCTCTAAGAGTTTGTAGGACGATTTTAAGATGATCTGCATAGTCATTCTCAGTACGGGAGTACACAAGGATATCATCTATGAAAACAATGACAAACATATCAAGATATTTCTTGAACACTAGATTCATGATGTCCATAAAGGTTGCTGGAGCATTGGTTAGCCCAAACGACATGACTAGAAACTCAAAGTGACCATAACGAGTTTGGAAGGCTGTCTTCAAGATATCACACTCTCTTATTTTAAGATGGTGATAACCGAATCTAAGGTCTATCTTGGAAAAATAACTTGTACCTTGCAACTAATAAAAAAGGTCATCAATTCTCGGAAGAGGGTACTTATTCTTAACTATGACCTTGTTAAGCTAATGATAGTCAATGCACATATGCAAAGAACCATCCTTCTTTCATATAAATAGAACAGGTGTACCCCAAGGAGAGACACTGGGCCTTATGAAACCTTTATCTAAAAGATCTTGAAGTTGCTCTTTCAACTCCTTAAGATTTGCAGGTACCATATGGTAGGGAGGAATAAAAATAGGCTGAGTGTTGGGAAGAAGGTCAATCCCAAATTCTATCTCTCTATCGGAAGGTACCCTTCGAAGATCTTCCAGAAAAACATCAGGAAACTCATTAACAATGCTGACTGACTGAATAGTTGGAGCCTCGAACTTAGTGCCTTTAAAATATAACTAGGTGATAGATTTAACCTTTGGATATTAGATTTTTGTCTTTGATATAGGAGATAAAATGACTCTTGGGAGATACCAAACTTTTGGACCACCCAAAGATTGGCTCATCAGGAAACTGAAACTTAACTACATGGGTACGACAGTCTATAGATGCATAACAAAAGTAAAGCCAGTCCATACCTAGAATATCATCAAAATCCACCATGTCCAACTCTATCAAATCAGCAAGTATGACTCTATGAAGAATAGTAACAGGATAATTTTTATACATTTGCTTAGCAACAACTGACTCCCCTACTGGGGTAGTAACTAGGAAAGACTCAAGAATCTTTTTGGGACCTATTTCAAAATTCATAGCTACAAGTGGGGTTACATAAGAGAAACTTGATCCGTGGTCTAAAAACATATAACCATTAAAGTGAAGGACGTGGAGCATACTAGTAACAACATCGGGAGAGTCCTCCTATTCCTGGCAGGATGGTAAGGTATAGAATTGATTCTGGCACTGACCGCCAGCAGTACTAGATGAAGCGCCCTAAGCAGGGGTGATACGGGCTATAAGAGCTGGTGCACTAGTAGCCTTTGTCTGAGGTCGGGCATCTATTTTCCCTTACCTAGCATACAGACACTCTCTAAGTCTGTGACCCAGCTTTACACAGCTAAAACAACCCCTCTGGTCCACTAAGCACTCACCGGGATGGTCCCTACTATACTTGGTACATAGAGGATAGTGAGGTCTGTTACTTACACTATTTTGGGATCGGTACATAGAAGACCTGTTCCCTTGCTCCTGCCTGCCTCTAGGCGCGGGAGCACTAGCTGATAAAGGTGCTGGCATAGACGAACGACTCTGAAACTGTGGGTAGTTCCCTTCATGGGACCTTTCCTGACTATACTCATGCTGCTAGGATCTAGCCCTTTTGTTACCCTTTACTTTATGTCTCTCCCTTATCTTGTCTACCTCTATTTGTTGTGCATGTATCATCAATCTGGACAGGTCCATATCCCTATTTAGGATTGTAGTCCTACATTATTTGAACATTAATCTAGATACCCCAGTCACAAACTTACTTATACTAGTTCGGGTGTCAGCAATCAGATCAGGAGAATACTTGGCCAACTTATTAAACTTAAGGAAGTATTCCTTAACAGTCATGGAACCCTGGATCAAGTTCATAAACTCCTCAATCTTTGCTTCCCTCATCTCAAGAGGGAAGAACTTGTCCAAGAATACATCCTGGAACACCTGCCAAGTAACAGGGGCAATATCTTCCCTTCTATTCTTCCTCCATGCAACAACTCAATCATAAGAAATGTTTTTCAGATAATAAGATGCCAGCTCTACACTCTCTTCTTTAGAAATATGCAGGACTTGGGTGATTTTCCTCACCTCCTCAAGATATAACTGTGGGTTCTTACTAGCCTTAGACCAATAGAACTCTAGCGAATTCATCTGCATGAAATCACGGATCCTAGCAGTAGCTAAGTTACCTCCCTACTGATGCGAAATTATGGCCTGGTTATTGGCCTGGACATTCGTTGTGACTTCTTGGGCTAACGCCTGAAAGGCCGCTCGAAACTCAGCATGAGACACAGTCTCATTCAAGGGATCAACAGACTGAGGTTGCTCGTTATTGTTTCTGCGGGCATTCGCTCTTCAGGACAGACTCACCAAAAATACTGATAGTCTAGAACACAACTTTATTTGACAATCTAGTCTGATAAAGCCTCTAATACTTAAACTGGAGAGATATTAGAACAGAACCCCAACTAAATGAGCTGAAAGTAAAACTCAAAACACTATGAAAGTAGAAAAAGCTGCAAATATAGGTCCTCGAACCATGAGGACTAACCAGGGACAAGGATGTAGATGAGATGCTCGGAGATCACTGTCACTGCTGGGACTGAGCGCCTGTACCTACATTATGAGACAATGTAGCACACAGATGTATATGTTGATCAACTCTTTGGCAATGTACTGAGTATATGGGGGTGTATGAATTTTGATAAAATAATATCAATACTCTTTAATAAAATCATGCATGCAAATATGAATGACTCACATGTCTTGAATAAGTCTAGAATATAAAACTCATGAATCATAAATAGTGAAGCATGTAACACAAATCTCATGAATCATTATACTTAACTTTAAAATCCATACTCTCCTCTTATTCTCAGTACTTGACGGATAAAAGAATCTTTAAACAATACTTTCAAACTCATGATTTGATCTTGTGGAGAGTAAAACTTCTTTAAAACTTAATGACTTAAAACTTTTAGGAACTTTTAACACTTGGGAACTCTAGAACTCTTTTAGACTCGGGACACTTGGAACTCGGGAGTTTCTTCTAACCGACATAAACCATGTGAGCTATATCGACTCCAACGTCTTTCCCACATTGGGGAGAGCTATTCTATCCTTTCCATCAGAGTAGAACCTTATCTTTAGTGATCACTATCTCGGCCTTGGGCCCATAAATCTCAAACCTATGGTGGCACGTAGGTTTGGAGTATGAGACCTTGGAATCATACCCAACTCGGTGCTAAATACAACTCCCATACTCAACTTAGAACTCTTAGGAAATCCACCTCAAAATAACTCAAGGGTCTATAATGAAGATCAAAACATATTTCTATTTGCTTTAAATCATACTCAATGTGGATTTCAACTCTTTTATGACCGAAAGGACAAATCTTTCTTAATAATATCAAAGTACTCAATTCATGGGTGCTTATAGCACTAAAGTTTACAAAATTGCAAATCTCAAGTTGGGATTAATGACCCATAATCAAATCTCAAGTTAAGACTCATCAAAGTGCATACTAGATGTCATAAAGATTTATAAATCATATAGAAAATCTAGAATTTTCAACATTTTGCCTTAAAATCTCAAGATACTCATGTACTTTAATTTCTAGACATTGGGACTATTAAAATCTCAAGGAATAACAACATAGGGTATGAACCCATACTTCAATTTCATAAGAAAACATAGAAAATCAGATATTCTCATAATTAAAATAACTTTTGGGCATAAGGATGAAAGAAGTGTCCTTGTTCAAACCCCACATACCTTAGATTATGACTTATAGGTGAACAACTTGCTTGAGACTCTTTTTGGAACTCTTGAGTGAGGGTTCTTGAAACCTTTGACTTGGGAACTTTGAATCTTAACTCAATTTGTAAAATCTATGGTGAGTTCTTGAATTTCTTGGAGAAGGAATTTGGGTTTGTTCTTGGGGAGGAAAACCCTAGATCTTGGTATTTTTGGAGGAACTGAAATTATCTCCTTCATTTTGGGATATATCTGAGTGTTCAAAAGGTGGAAAAAGACCAAAAATCCCTTTTAAAAATGACTTAAAATTACTGATCGGGATGTGCGATGGTGGGGTGTGACGGTCCATCGAGGGCCCGACGATCGTCGGTCCTGCCCGTCGCACCTGGGCCATAACTTGGTTCACTGCCTCGCCTACGATGATGGGTGCGATGGTTCATCGATGGCTTGAATGCCCATCAACCCTTACCGTCGCATTCAACCAGAATGGGGCCTCACTTCCTCCTCTGTGATATTTTAGGCGATGGTCCATCGCAAACTCCTTGGTCCGTCGGCCCTTACCATCGCACCTGGACAATTTTACTACTTTCTGTAAAATGGCGATATCTTTATCTTTCGATGTTGAATTTTGATGAAATGGGTATTGTTGGAAAGATAATTCAAACAAGGTTTAAACAATAATCACTTTGGAAGTCACTCCTTAATCTTTTAGGACCAGAATTATGCTTCACTTGACACGCTCTAAAGGCTCAGACTATGAGGGAACTTTGCGGGGTCTTACAAGATGATATGCATTCACCTTTTTTAGCTCATGATGCTCTCCTATGGCCCTTGTACATTGATCAAAGGTGCAAGCCTAAGACAAAAACGTTGTAATTTTGCTTTTTTCAATGCTTGATGATTCCTTGGAAATTTCTTTCCTTCTCCTCTTAGACACCTTGATCTTTAATGGAGTGTATGGATATGAAATCCTCTTTGATAGAATGACACCCCTCTTAGATGTCATTTCCTTTACAGAAGCAGTTAATTCATTAATAGCATTAATCATCCATCATGTTTTTCCTTCCAGTCTTGACATTTGCATGCAGAAAATTTGCTAGAAGTGGCAAAATCTGTATAACCAGTTTTATCATAATCATAATGGTTTATTGTTTCAAAAACTATAAGAAGATCACCACTACCACTACCACTACCATCATCAACAACAATAAGCCCACCCTTTAAAATTGTTTTTCTTGTGATGGTTGTTGCTCCAAATAATTTCTCCTTATTCTATCAATGACCTTACAGACTGATAAAATTTGCTCATACCGTAAAGTAAGAAAAATGGCATCTTCAACTCTCGATTGGTCGAAACAAGCCACGAATGGACAATCTAAAATAAATCAGTACATATATTAGAATAATGATGAAATCATTTTTAAAAATAATTAATTAAAACTAATACTTAATTAGAATTACACTTACTGCTTCCTTCGGGGGTGGGGTGGGGTGAAGAGATCAAGAATTTTTACATTTTTATCAATTTTGGCTGACAGCCATCTCAGAATTCTTAGACAAGAAACTCCTTCTTTGTAGTTCACTTGTTGTCTCAAATAAGGAATGGATTCAAATACCCAAGCCAATAAAATAACTTCAATAAATCAAAAGCATTATTGAAAAAAAAGAATCATGTCATGATAAAAGAAATATTTACTATGAAAGCTCATGGAAAGCCATATAAGTTGACTGTCCTTAGCGTTAACGGAGTCAACAAATATTTGACAGTCATTTTGTATCTTTCATAACTCCAGGGATGGCTGTTAAATGCCTCAAGATCCTCGGAGAGCTTTATCAAAACAAGTGGTATATTGTTTTTAACCTCTCTCGCCCAAAGAACATTATGTGCAAACTAAACCAAGAACAATGATTGCTTATGCTTCTTTAAAAGTCTTTTGCCTTTCAATGCTTCTATCAAATTTATGTTTTCAAAGCTTGGACCAACAAGGGACACCAGGTCATCACGATCACTCGACTTGCCTTTGCCTTTTTTGGGTGTGAGGGGTACTTTTTTGGGTTAGAATAGGTATAACTTGAGAAGGAGAAGGAGGATAACATTTTAATCCAGTAACTATGGCAAACTCCTTCTAACCAAAACAAACAGGCATGCCACAGTAATTTATCCACACCTCATCCATCTTATCTTTGTTTTCACTCATAAACCTACGCTTGAGAAGATCATATACAATTTTCATTTGGAAACAAGCATTATTGTGTTCCGGCAAATCAAGATATTGGCCAAAGTAGCTGTCCCTAAAATAAGCATCTAATTTTTGTTCTCAAAATATTTTTTTGAGGGTATCGAAAGATTTTTCCATGGCCGACTTAACCACGAAAACACCCGTTAAATATTTATAACCATCGCACTGCATTCAAACAAGATAATGATCAATGTTGAAGATTTTAACCAACTCTTTGGTGGAAGGGATATTAGCATTTGGATCATCTCTTTTGAATTATTCTTCCTCCCCATGTTCATCATCTTCTGCTCCTGATTGAAATAACGCTTGTAAAGCAAGCTCATAGAGTAGTGGATGTAGCCTAGGTGCTTCACTTATTCCTTTACTTGGACTTGATTCATTTTTTTTTAATTCTTCGATCCATATTATCCATAATTATGAGGAACATAAAATAGATTATAATTGATTAATGCATTTATAAAAAAGGGTAACATTAAATCAAATATATACAATAGTAAATTAACAATTCTAATAGACCACACATCTATTGCACCAGGTAGGATATCTATTGCAGCATATAACCAACCTATTACAGCGGATCAGTAATCCGTTGGAAATAATAAAAAATAAATCACTCATCTGTTGCATCTGGTAGGTTATCTATTACAGCATATAAACAACTTGTTACAGTAGATGAGTAATCCATTGGAACTAATAAAATGGATCACTTATCTGTTGCACCAGGTAGGTTATCTCTTGCAGCCTATAACTAATATATTGTAGTGGATGAGTAATCCATTGGAAACAATAAAAATAGAAAACTCATTTGTTGCATCAGGTAGGTTATTTTTTGCATCCTATAACTAATCTGTTGCAACGGATGAGTAATATGTTAGAAACAATAAAAACAGATCACTCATTTGTTGCCAAATGAGTTATCTGTTGGATTAATATTATTTAGATTTCTTCCAAACACAAGAGTCGTCTGTCGTAATAGATGAATGATATGTTAGATTGTTCATCGGTTGCATCAGATTTTTGTTATTGCATCAGATTTCTATCTATTACATCAGATGTTTAATCTGTTGCACCAGATGTTTAATCGGTTACATCAGATGTTTATCTGTTTCAACATATGTTAATTTGTTGGGTCAGATGGTTCATCTGTTGCATCAGATGTTTAATCTGTTGCATTAGATGGTTCATCTGTTGCAACATCATTTTTACCAAGAAAAATAACAAATCAACCCAGCAACACTAACACAACACTCACACACCAAGAACATCAAAGGTGACCAAAAATCACCAATGAATCGAATCAACAGTTTGACAATAACGATAAAAAATTATATTTCACACCGTAAAGAGTATAGAAGAAATGCCAAAATTAGGAATTATTCAGTCCACATTTCAAATTTAAGCAAAAAATATTAAAATTATTAACCAATACTAGAGCAGAATTTGGTTCAAGTTAAGTTTCTTTGTTTCTTCATAACTAAAAAGAAATAATTTTTTACCTGTGAAAGAAGAAATAGGACGACGAAGAACTCAAAGTTGTTGTTGCCGGAAAACACTACTTGTCACATTGATTAATGGTTGAAAGTCAAAAAGGAACTCGCTTAGCTATTTGTCGCCAGAGCTTAAAGTTGCCGGGGATTGAAGGGAGAAATTTTAAAGAACTGTTGGTTGGGATAGAGTTGAGAGAGATTGTCAAGAGAGAGAGAGTGAGAAAGAGGAGAGACACGGTTGATTTAGAAAGGAGAAAGGTGTCGGTTGATTTGTATTTTTGAAAAGATTAGAAAGTTTTAAAAATATTAATCAATTCCACAATTAACTTAATCAAGTTTCATAATTATGTTTGACCCTTTAAGTTGGTCAATGTCACCAATCCTTCATTCAAGACTTAAAAGACACCTTTTCTTCAATTTTCTCTGGAAAGTAAGGTTAGGATAATGTTTTCTTTTTTATTTTCTTGTTTATATATATATATATATGTATGTATATATGTATATATTAGCTAACTATTTTAGACTAACATAAATATAAGAAAAATTAAATAGCTAAACCAATAAATATAATTGAGAAATATTACAATTACTAGCTTAATTATTAAAATTTAAATTAAAAGATTTTTGTGAATTTATTTTCATAAAAAGGGAAACAAGAATTAAAGTAAATGTAAAATGAACTAATCCTAAGTTGTGACTCTCTCTCTCTCTATATATATATAGAGAGAGAGAGAGGAGGAAGGGAGAGATTTTTTTTACAATTTTCAAATAAAATTTACTAAACATGAAATAAAAGATAAAATAAAGATTAGAAAAAAAATATAATATTTAATGCTAAAAATAGATTAAGGATCGGGAAGGGTCGAGAAATGTGTCTATATTAAATATAATACATCACTCATCTATTTATTATATTCAAAGGGTAATACAATAAAATCACCCCTCTAATTATTATTTCTTAAGGTATGTGTCAAGTCAAAAGTGGACAAGTATTAATGGACAGAGGGAGTATATACTAGAGGTATTTAGCCCGTGCTAAGCCTGGGTTATAATCTAATATTGAAAATCAAATTTATACTTTCATCATTCCTAATTAACTGATTATTTAGAAATTTTATTTTAGATAAGCGGTGTTTACTATATCTTATTTTGATGATGAGCAAATGACTACAAGGGATCAGGTCCCTGGATGTCAAAAGGTACAGTACCGTTGGCACACGTCTGAACAGTTTTGTTTTCTTGTATAACAAACTGTGCATGTACTTCTTGTATTATTTAGGACACTTGGTCAAATTATATTTCAACCCTAATCATCATCATCTGTAAAAGGAAAAGGTTTCTTCTTTATCATGTAGTTTTTGCAAATCCAAAAAGTTGAAGAGAGTAAAAGGCAAAAACTCAATATTCAATATTGCTCAAGTTCTCATTTATTATTTGTGTCAAAATTGCAAATGTTCTTGAGTCTAGTTTTAGTCTGTAAATGAATTACTCATTCTATAAGAGTAATGATCTTTTCTTTTTGATTTGATAGTGGCTTAGGTAGAGTTACCTAAGTTTGATACTGATTAGAGTTAATCAGTTTTGAGGGAGTCTAGAAGAGTTGTCAAGTTGAGATTGTAGTAAAGTTGTTACAAGAAGGAGTAACCTAGAGTTAGGTTCATCGAAGTTTGTAATCAAGAGTTTGATTATAGTGAATTTTGGAGAACTTGGAGGGGCAAGTCGTGGTTTTTTCTCCTGGACTAAAGGGGGTTTCCACATTAAATCCTGTGTTCTTTTAGCTTCCAGTACTATGTTGAGTTCTTGGTTGATTTACTGTGTTTATACTTGTGACTGATTTTGAGGGACCTGGTCCCTCACTGTGTGGTGCAACCCCCAAGGTTTCAACAATTGGTATCAGAAACAGTACACTAAAAAAGTTTCACACCTAGAGCGATTTGGTTAACATGGTTGTCCCACCTATCCTGGAAGAAGGAAAATCTACCACTATACCACCTAGATTTAATAGGCAGTATTATGGGTGATGGAAAACCAGGATTTCTGACTTTATTATGGCTGAGGACAGTGAACTTATAGACATAATTCTCGATGGTCCTTATGTTCAAGTTAAAGAAGTCATAGAAGGAAAAATAACAAGAATTGTTGTAAAAAGTAGGAGGCAGTTCAATGATAAAGATAGAAAGAAAATTAAGAAAAACTACAAAGCCAAGAAACTAGTAGTCAGTGGTATTGGACCTGATGAACATAAAAGGATCTCAACCTGTGAAAATGACAAGGAGATCTAGGATTGCTTGAGGACTACTCATGAAGGTAACACTTATGTGAAAGATTAAAAAGTACACATGTTAACTTCTCATTATGAAACCTTCACCATGAAATAAGGAGAAACAATCCAAAGAAATGCATACAAGATTCACTTCTATCATAAATAAGCTTCACTTTTTGGGAGAAATGATTCCATTATTTAAGCATGTAAGAAAGATTCTTGGTGTTCTTTCTAAGTCTTGGGAAAGAAAAGTGGATACAATAAATGAAGTAAAAATCCTAAAGACTCTTACTATTGATGAATTGATTGGATATCTATAAACCCATGATCTCAAGAAACAACAAGGGCTTGAGAAGAATGAAGTAAAAAGGGAAACATCCCTGATATTGAAGGCTTCTAAATATGTTTCAACAGAAGGAGACAATAAGGTTGCCTATTTGGCAAATAGGATTGTTAGATACAGGAAAATGAGTGGTCAGTTTCAAAGAAAATAAAGTAGCAATAAAAGGAGGAATAATGCTGAGGTGTGTCACAAATGTAAAAGTCCTGAGCATTTTATCAAGGACTATCCAATACACAAAATGTATTACCAGAAATACCTTAAGACTGGAGGTGACAAAGGAAAAAGTAGACACCAGGTCCTTGAAAATTCAAGAAAGAAGGTTGCAACTAATTATGTAGTAAAACAAGCTCTGGCAGCATGGGGAGATTCTTTCAGTGAATCTGATGGAGATGAGACGCCATGATATGTGTTTATATTAGTAGAAGAAGATAGTCTAGTTATCTATGATTCCCTATTTTCCTTTTCATACCACACAGAAAATGAAGAAGAAAAAGAGGTAACTCTTTTTGACTTTAAGGATAACCTAGATAACTACTCTGCTAGGAAGATAAAATGGCTTGATAGTGTCTTTATTGACTTTGTATGTGTATTGACTATTTAGGAGACTACTTTGGAAGAAAAAATTGAAAATCAAGAGTTTGAACTGATTGATTTAACTCTCCAAATTTTTGAAATTAAAGAATTGTCCTCAAAGAAAAAAATCTAAAAATCTAAATTTGATGTGTAATTTGAAGAAGGGAAATAAGGTAGATGGAAAAGGAAAGAAAGAATCTTTAAAGCTTCAAATTGATCTTGAGGAATGGTTAATAGATTCTCAAAAACACCTTATGTCTGCACTCCACAAGAATTAAGAGTTAGAAAGGAACCTGATCTATTTAAAAGAAGAACTTAACAAATCTCTTAAATAGACTGCATCTTCACAGATCCTTTCTAATTTGACCAGTCAAGGTTCAAATAATGGCAAGGGGCTTGGTTATCATGTAGAATCATAATCTCTTGGGTAAAAAGAAAAACCTGCTAATGATGCTAGAAACAAGGTTCACAAACCTTTATGTACTTAATGTGGAAAAGATTGGCACTTGAAGGAAATATGTCAGTATTGGTTTAAAGCTAAAATAAGTAGTATTGAGAAATGTGTGAAAAGGAATTATCTCCCTAAATAGGCCAAGAAGGATATGATCACACCATTGTACTCCTACTGGGAACTCAAACTTAAGTGGGTTCCTAAATTCAATTTGTGATCAGGATTCCAGGTATGAGAAAAGGGATTACATTCAGGAATGGGCTGTTAATGGTATGTATTTTAAGCTCAATGTTGGAAGATATGAATAGATTCTCTCTCAGGACACATCAAGATAAAAGTTTCTTATTTTGAAATAGTTAATTTCAAGGGACCTGGTCCCTAAAAGGATTCATCATAGAAGAAGGAACTAGAGGCAGTTTAAAGTCTAGTATCTGGTCCTCATACATATTTTAAAGAGAAAATTGAGACTGAGCTTGATCGAAATACCCCGACCTAACATTTGAGTCAGTATCACTCCTCAAAATATGCTATGTTAAGGAGACAGGTATCCATGATAAAGTAGGTGCATATTAATCTAACTCAACTTTATATCCGTGCAGGTATACACCCATGGGGACAACTTAGGATGACAAAAATTGAAGAAAACACAAGTTAAAAATTCACTCAAGAAAGAAAGGGACTTGATCCTATCTGTCAAGTTAGTAAAAAAATAATGTGCCTTACAAATTCATACAATTTTTGTTTGAAAAGGCCATATGTCTTCTCCTATATGAACAAAAAATTCAAAAAAGGCCAAATTCAAAAAATTAAATGTGAAGAGTCACACCATTTGTGATTAAATGTGTCAATCCCAAAAGGTACCTCTTAAATGTCAAACGGTCATCTCCTTAATTATAAAATCAAATCCTACATGTTTTATTCTCTTCTTAATCAACTCAGAGTATCCTTCTAAAAGTATTCCATCCTTAAAACTAAACCGGTCCTTCTTCTTTTCCACTCATAAAAGATTTAAAATGGCAGAAATTATATTCTCTTCAACCCCTATGAAAGAATTATCCTCTGATCATCCTCAAGAATCACAAAGTGTCTTACCCACCATACCTTCCCCTGAAATTCCTGAAACCCCAAGTGAAACTCCTCCATTAAATATATTAAGCTATAGTGGAAATCTTGATATGTTAGCCTTGGAAGTTAACTTAAATAGAGGATTTGATTCTCCAAATGATCAAGAGATTCCTTAATCTTAAGGACCTTTTTACTCAAAAAAACCAGGGTCATCCAATGTTTGTCAAATCCATGTCCCCTCTAAAGAATTGAAAGGTGCTGAAATCTTATAAAATTTACAAGGACCTAGTTCCCCTATACCATCTGAGTCAAACCCCATATTTGCCTAACTAGTTGATGAAGAGATTCCTGAAAAGAAATCAGATCCATTTAGCCACGTAAATTGGGTAGATGAGAATTTACTCTTGCTTGCAAATGAATCCATGGAAAGTTCAGTATGTGAAAAGGAACAAATCAGAGAAGAAAAGAAAGATTTGAAAAAGGATGGGGAGTTTATGTTACCTCCAGATAAGGATGTGACAGCGCTGAAGCACACACATAAGTGTACGTGGTATACCAAGTAGTAAAGTGGCCATAAAAAAGCTGAGTTATCGATCCCTCAGAGATTTGGTTAAACGACGATTCAATTTCAGATCATTGTTTAGATTAATTCGATGCAAGAGTAACAAAAAACAGAGATTGGAAATTGTAAATTAAAACTAAAGTAGAGAATGCAAAAATTAATTTCTTAGAACAATCAGTAGAGTAAAGGCCAGGGTTAAATTACTTCAAAAAATCATACTATGTTATTGAATTTCATTCGTCAATTTTCTTATCTTGGTTGTTGATTCATAGGGTTAATTGCATGATCATGGTCTCCCGACCTCTAATCATTTACCTAATTTGGACATTACAGCTACATCGTTGATCGGGAATGTAATAATCCAATTAAGTTATTAAAGCTATCATCCTATGTTTGAATCAAGTAAGGCATCTAAGTATATCCATGTCCTGGACACTAATTTGAATTCTTTATTTTATAAAAGAATACAAATCCTACTTTGTTTATTCCCACGTTCTATCTCCCTATTCCCTCTCCCGAGATCAAAAGGTCGACAATATATGCATTTTACGGGTGATAAATCCATAAAATAATTAAAACAAGAATAAACAAACAACCAAATATGATAAGCAAATCCAACAAAATTAATTCAAAATAATAGTACTCATGTTCTTGGCTTTAACCCCGAAAAAAGGGTTTTTAGCTGATAATATTCATAATCATGATGCAAATAATTGAATGCATGTTATGAGTAATTAAAAGCTAATTAAAGAATTAAAAAACCTACAAAATAAGTGCAGAAGCCTCCAAACTTTTTCCAAACCGTCACCACGGACTCAAAATTGTCCTAAAAGATTCCAAGATATCTCCTTAAAATGTGTAACGCGTGGGTATATATATTAAAGTAATCCTAATCCCTATAGGATTAAGGGGTGTGATGGAAAAAGATTCCCACCAATATTCACACATACCCAATCATGTGTAGTATCACAATATATTCTATCGATGTATAAGTGGGATTTGACAAAAATCAGAGCGATGGATTGCAGCCCGCGTCGCGTGCATGAGAGCACCGAAATGAAGCCCGTATAGCGGGCATATCGCACGCCTCCACTGGAATTGTATCACCAAATATTTTCTAAGTCAAGGTATCACTAAAATTTACCATACGAAGAAGGCAAATCGCGTACACACACTAGAAGTTGCGTTAAATTTTTTTGTTAAGTCTTTATCGTCCCATCTTTCATCCCTTGTATCGTGGTGTATTTCCTATGGATTTAAAGACTTTAAATCATCATTATATCATCATATTCACCTTACAAAGCTCTCTACATAATCACATACAATGAATTAGAGATAATCATAACACAATAATTCCAACGACGAATCAAAACAAGATCTAAGATAAGGCTAATTTGCAATGATCTTCACTTATTGTTCCGACTTAAGACTTAACTCACTTGAAAATTTCACATTAAAAAATGTTATTCCACTCATAATTACACATTTAAACCATTAGAAACTCCTTTAACACAATAGAATCCAACGAAACAAACTAGACACACAACTACCTTAAGCTAGTAAAACTAGTTTTCTCGATTAAACTCTAAATGACTCATTGAAGTACAAACTTGTTTGGAAATCACTTTGAACATTATAAACACATCCTTGGACACTTAGATGCTTGTTTATATCAATATTAACACGTTAAGAAGATGAATTATTCTCAAAACAAGGCTAAATAAGCTAGAATCGTAGCGTTAAAGTGTATAAATACACCCAACATTACCACCCCACACTTAAAGTCATGTTAATCCTCGAACAACCCTTTACTATAAGCATCATATGTTGAGGAGACTCTACACTTCTACTACATGCACGACACTCAATCTAGTACAACAATGACTACACGGAATGCAAGTTTCTATACTAAGCATGTTACAAATACGATTGAAAGTTCATGAATACTACTCAAAAACATCCTAGCCTCAAGAATTGACTCACCTAGTTGTCAAACTCATTATTTATCATTTAATCAAGGATATCATATAAATCACCCATATTCATCAAACATGTGCTCCTCATAACAAAAGAGTTACCCATAATCACTCACAATTAAGTAATTTAAAATATGATGGGTACAAGAATCAAATTATGCTCACTCTCACAAGGAATTCACAAGTTACACATAATGAACCATAGGCTTACCCTTAGTGTAGTGCTCTACTAATATCAAAATGACAAGTAGAGGATCAATTAGGTCTTTTCCGGGTTGTAATGTAAGCTAAGGGACGGGTAGAAACTATTTGGAAATAGTGACTAACCTCTCTAAGCTCTTTAATACACTACATTATACATTTAAAACTAATTTCTAAGAACCAAACTGCACCATTTTTTACTATCCCATCACCTTTGTTTTGCCCCATCTCTTTTAAGCATTTTTACAAACACATAGTGAAAGTATACAACTCTTTCAATTTTTTCCTTTTATTCGCACCCATATTATGATATGCACCCCTAATATAGCCACCCTCAACTTAGGCGATATGCCTTAGTTGAGGTGCACAATGTCCAAGAAGGACCAGGGCCAAAACAGGTTAATTGTAACATATCCAGGATAAAATTTGGAGCTTTTTCAAACAATTTTCGCTACTCCCAACCAAAACAATTACACACCCCAATAACTAGACTTTGGGGCATCAATTTCACCTTTTTTCTCTTATTTTTTAAAACTTCTCACTTAATCAATTTTACATTAAAGCGCTCAGGAGATTTTTGGATCATATTCAGGTCTATAAAAAAGGGATTAGGTTACATATGAGGCTATCAAAGAAAAAGCTAAAAGCTCAGCGGGGCTTACTAGGATTATGCACAAAGGTGGGTCAAAGTCAAAAAGAGGGTATAAACTAAGGCTATCAAAGAAATGCCTATATCATCTCCTAAACTCACGTTCTTTATTTCTCTTTACACATATACCGAACAAGTTCTAGATATCACATGCAACAAGGAATATACAAAAACCTCACATGCACATGCTAAACTCAATAGGATCATCATAGACTCTCAACCAAACAATAACATGAATTAAAATTTAAGCCAACAAGTACAAGATTCATACACATGAGCCTAAGAGTCTCTAAAATAGCAATTCACTCATTCAATATCCTTTTCCCAAATAAAACACTTGCACCATTAATAAAAAATAGCACCAACAAGAATATCTCACACAATTTTTTTTTAAATTGAGACAAAAATTAGGAATTTCTCCACTCCACACTTAAAAATCTACTTTGTCCCAAAAGTAAACTTAAAAGTAAGAGATAGAAATACTTCCTGAGGCCTTTAGGCCTAGCTAGTAGCATTTTTTTGCATAAAGAAGGTCTGTGGGACCCCACACTCAGTTTTTGCCATGTTTTCGATAGTCAGACTTCCCATAAACCTGCGACTCAACAAAAAAAATATATGAAATAAAAACTAAAAATTGAAAAATAAAACATACCTATTTAACTTGGGTTGCCTCCCAAACAACACCTAATTTAGTGTCGCGGCACGACCCAGCTCAACTTAACCATATTTCTTTATTTTTTACTCCCATTTGGGAGCCAATTTCTCTTTCGTTTCTGACCTCTTGAGTTTTCACTCTCAAAGTCAACATTTATCTCAATTTCAACCTTCATCATGTTGGGAAATAGTAGTATTGGAGGCTCAGACTACTCAATAAGGGTGTCAGAAGAGGTCTTTGGTGGGCTAACAACCCCACACTCATCCCTTCAACAATAGTAATCATGAATAAATCCTTATAGTGGGATAAAGCATTTAGAAGTTTGTAAACTTTAAATACTATCTCTTCATCGTCAAACCACATTTTTAGCATATCCTCGCTTACACCAATTAAAGCTCCGCACGTCGCTAAAAATGGATCTCCCAAGATGCTTGTACCTATTCGTCTGCCTAAAAATCTAGAACAAAAAAGTTAGCAGGAATAATAAATTTACCAACCTTTATGAGCACATTCTTAATCACTCCTTCGGGATGGGTTATGATCCCGTTTTCCAGCTACAGTAGTACATATCTTGATCTAGGCTTCCCAGACCCAATGTGTTGAATCAAGATAGGGAAATTAAGTTGATTCTTTCCCCTAAATCACTAAGTGTCTGCACGACCTCACTGTTGCCAATCTTAATGGGAAGAGTAAACTTACCTGGGTCCTTAAGCTTTTTTGGCATCTTTTGAGTGACTACCGAAATAAACTCCTCAGTGAGTTTTATTCCCTTCACATCCTGCAATTTTACCTTATTAGCAATCACACCGCTCAAGAACTTAAAATACTTGAGCATACCTTGCAAAATATCTAACAAAGGTAAGTTAATATGAAGCTCTCTGTACGTGTCAAAGAACTTCTTAAACATTGCATCCTTCTCTGCCTTTATTTGCCTCTGAGGGAAAGAAAGTGGTGGCATTTTCTTCTTCTCTGGTTTTGCAATAATTTTTTCTTTCAAGTACTCAAACTTTCTTAATTTTTAGAAACTTTTTCAAAAATCTGTAAGGCAGTCAAATCTGCATCTACCTCCTTAGTTACCTTTAGACGTTTTTTTTGAAGCTCTTTACCACTCCTCAAAGTGATTGTCAAAACTTTTTTTGGATTTTCTGTATCTACTGGAAGACTACCTTGAGGCCTAGTATTAAATGCTTATTGTAGCTTCCCCAGCTGTAACTCTAAGCTTCTCTGGGCTGCTTTCTGAGTTGTTAATTCTGCCAATTGATTTTTCATGTCTGCAACTATTTGTGCTTGACGAGCTACGATTTGTTTAATAATCATTTCCATGTTGCTAGTAGATTGATTTGGTGAAGCCTGTGGTTGCTGAATTTGTTATTGTTGTGTGTTCCTTAGCAGAGTCTTCCACTTCATGTTGTACACATTACCATAATTTGTCCTTTGAGCATTGCCTACATACATTACTGATTCTAAATTTGAAGCACACATTGCCGCAGAATGGCCTTTATTTCCGCAGACCTCACACCAACCACTAATTTTCTAAACTATATTGACTGCTATAGTAGGCTATGGATCTCCCAATTTCATGTTGCTGAACTGAGTGTTTCTTATATTTTACAATGCCGCAACCTGAGCTGAAAAAGTAGTGAACTGGTCTACATCAAATACACCTATAATTCTTTTCGTGGTACGTCTAGCATATGAATGCCACTCAGGGTTTCCTTGTTCTATGTAGTTCAATAATGTTTATAGCTTATCATAAGTCAATTCCAGTGCTTGACCACATGTGGCTGAATATAGCAAAATCTTTGTATTATAATCAAGTGCTTTTACAAAAGTCTGAGCAAGTACCCTATTAGACTGTTGGTGATATGGAAAGTCCCGAAGAAGAGCCTTGAAGTTTTCCCAAGCATGATAGAGGTTTTCATCTATCTTCTATTTGAAGCTCACTATCTCACTACGAAGTCTCCCAGTCTTGCCAGATGGAAAGAATCTGATAAGGAACTTTCTGTCTAAGCCATCCCATGATATGATTTAATTAGATGGCTCTACATTCAACCACCTTTTAGCTTCCCCTAATAGTCAATGGGGGAAAAGTGCCAGCCTCACATAATCTGTATTCACATCAGTCGGAATGAATGTGTAAATAAGCTCAATGAAATTCTGCAAGTGGACTTGTGGATCCTCGTGTGAAAGCCCTACAAACTAGCCACTACTAATAAAAAGCTGCACCATATTGTGATTTAACTTAAAATTCCCCTCAACAACCGTCCTTGAATTAGGGAAGTCAAGTTCATCAAAAGTGGGTCTGCCAATTCTCTAACCATCCTACGTGCTTCTTCTTGTTCAACCATAGGATCAGGATTCTCTTGGTCTTCTTGGATTTGAGAAATTTGAGGAAGAAGGATTCTCTCCTCCTTTGATGGAAAACTTTCTCAGGTTTGGGGTCTAATTCAAGAAATTCCTGATCCCTTGCCAACTTACTACTTTGAAAACCTAATTCCTGCAAGAACAAAAATAAGACCAAGTGTAAAAACAACAAATAAATCTAAAATTAAAACTAAAATAAACAGTTGCAAAATTTCAAGTCCCCAACAAAGGCTTTAAAAACTTGACAGCGCCCAAGCACACCGCAAGTGTACATGGTCTACCATGTAGTAAAGTTGCCTTACAGAAAGACAAGTTATCGATCCCAAGGGTACTTGGTTAAACAACGATTCAATTTCAGTTTACTGTTTAGATTAATTCGGTGCAAGAGTAACCAAAAAGAGAGTTTGAAAATTGTAAATAAAAACTAAAGTAGACAATCCAAAAACTAAAGTCTTGGAACAATCAGTAGAGTAAAGCCTATGCTTAAAGCACTTCAAACAATCATACTATGTTATTGAATTTCATTCGTCAATTTTCTTTTCTTAAATGTTGATTTGTAGGGTTAATTGTATGATCATGGTCTCCCGACCTCTAATCGTTTACCTAATTTTAATATCACAACTACATCGTTGAGAGGTAATGGAATAATCTAATTAAGTTATTAAAGATATCATCTTATGTTTGAATCAAGTAAGGCATCTAAATACATCCCTTTCCTAGACACTAATTTGAATTCCTTATTTTTAAAAAGAATACAAACCCTACTTTGTTCATTCCCACGTTCTATCACCTTATTCTCTCTCCCGAGATCAAAAGTTCAACAATATATGTATTTTATGGTTTATTAATCTATAAAATAATTAAAATAGTAATAAACAAACAACCAAATATGATAGGCAAATCCAACAAAATTAATCCAAAACAATAACACTCAGATTCTTGGCTTTAACCCCGGTTGAGAGTTTTTAACCGATAATATTCATAATCACGGTCCAAATAATTGAATACATATTATGAATAATTAAAATCCAATTAAAGAATTTAAAAAACTACAAAATAAGTGCAACAGCCTCCAAATTTTGTCCAAACTGTCACCACCAACTCATAATTATTCCAAAAGATTCCAAGATATCTCCTTAAAGTGTGTAATGTGTGGGTATATATATTAAAATAATCCTAATCCCTAAAGGATTAAGGTATATGATGAAAAATATTCCTATCAATATTCCCACATACCCAATCACATGCTGCATCACAATATATTCTATCAATGTATAAGTGGGATTTGACCAAAATTGGAGCGGTGGATTCCAGCCTGCGTCGCGGGCATATCGCACGCCTACACTGGAATTGCATCACAAAATATTTCTATGTCAAGGTATCACTGAATTTGACCATGAAAAGTGGGTAAATCACGCGCACACACTGGAAGTTGCGTCTAAAATTTTTGTTAAGTCTTTATCGTCCCTCATTTCATCCCTTGTATCGTGGTGTATATCCCATGGATTTAAAGCCTTTATATCATCATTATATTACCGTATTCAGATCACAAAGCTTCCTACATAATCAAACACCACGAATTAGAGACAATCAAAACACAATATTCTCAATGATGAATCAAAATAAGAGCTAAGATAAGCTAATTCTCAATGATCTTCACTTATTGTTCCGACTTAAGGCTTAACTCACTTGAACTTCACATATTAAAAATAATTTATTCCACTCATAATTACGCATTCAAACCATTAGGAACTCCTTTAACACAATAGAATCCAACGAAACCAACTATACACACAACTAGCACAAACTAGTAAAACTAGTTTTCTCGATTGAACTCTAAATGACTCATTAAAGTACAAACTTATTGGGGATATACTTTGAACTGTATAAATAAGTCCTTGGACACTTAAATGCTTATTTAGATCAATATTAACACGTTAAGCACACGAATTATCCTCAAAATAATGCTAAATAAGCTAGAATCTTAATGCTAAAGTTATAAGTACACCCAACATCAGGATGAATAACCTCTTATTTGGAAAATGAATAAACTAAAGGACAATAAAATAAAAGGGAAAACGATGGACACTAGTGTACAAGTTACAAGATCCTATTCTACTAGGGGGTCTGAAATCAAATTGCTAGTAAATGCTGTGAAGGAAAATAAGTCTTCATCCATAAAAAGAAGAAGGCTTAATAAAACTGAAATAGTTGAAGAGAAAGAAAATATTAATGTTGTAGAGCTTGAAAGAGGGAGAACATTGATTTAGAGGTTGATACTATAACTGAGGAAAGAAAAGAGGAAGTTTATATTGATGAGAGGAACAGGTCCTCCAGTTCAAAGTCCTACAGCCGAATAGGAAAGAAGAAGAATTATATTGCTATAAAAAGAAAGAAAGTCTCTAAGGGACCTGGTCCCAAAAAGATAAAAACTGATGAAAAGAAGAGCCAAGTAATGAACCCAAAAAAATAAAAAGAGAGGAAGAAAAGAGTGACATATCTAAAGAAAGAAGGAATAGAAACCTGAAAACTAAAAAGGTCTTGTCAGGGAAAGTGTTTGATCCTAAGATCTATAAGAAACCTGGGATGATGGAGTTAGTAAAATATATCAGGCACCAAGCATGACCGCATTTATTTAAGGAAGCAGCACCAGTGGTTTTTGAAAATAAAGTTAGAGAATTGTATTACTCAATAGATTTCTCAAAATATGAATTGAGTCTATCTGTACAGGTGCAAAAAAAAAGAAATAAGTACGGATTATAAATCATTGGGAGGAATCTTAAATGTACCTATTTTGGGTGTAAGTACTGTTGTAAAGCAACAATCCACAACTGAGTTCATGATTGAAGCCTCAAAAGTCAGTGGACTTTTATAGCTGGGTTAAAAAGAAATTCCTTACAAGTGAGTTCCAGTTGGTATTCAAATTTGTGAACAAGGTTTTCTTACCTTGATCAGAAAAGAGGACCATTGCATTTGGTGTTAACTTGTTCTTAATAGAATGTTTGAGTTAGTTTGAATTGATAAGCATACCTGCTCTCATGATTGAACACATGAGAAAAGTGATTTATGAGAAAGAAGGAAAACATGGCATGACTTATGGGTACTTCTGAAACAAAGTTCTTAAACATGTTGTAGTTACAGGGACAAAGGGAACTCTTGGAATAGGCAAACAAAAGTTCACCATGATAACATTAGCGGAGAATGAATGCATTGAAGGAAAAGTGGGAATTGTGTCCCATATTTCCAAAATTTTGTATGATCAAGCAATATTAAATGAGGATTGTGTTAGCATCAAAGGATACTAAAATAATGCACCTGAAACTACAGAATCAGAAGTTGTCCTCGGAGGGACCTAGTGCCACTGAAGAACTTGTAGCAGAAAATGAAAAGCTCAAGGGTAAGGTTGCAGAATTAACCAATAAGGTTCAAGGGTTGAATGTTGAAGTAAATACCCTCACTAAACAATTGATGGATTCTCACACTTCTAAGACTGCTAGAATGGACATGTTTCTAAAATCACTCTCCCCTAAGCCCTCTTCTACCTGAGTCCTAGTATGTCAGTTTCCTATGTCAGTCTCTGTTGTGTCCTTTGCAAACAATTATTTTTTATTTTTGTTGGTTTATTGTAATGGTGCTAATAGTGAATGAATTGTACTTATTTACCTCATCTATTTTATTTATTTTAAAGTTGTTCTTCATGTTAGTTTTTCTCAGTGGCCATGAGTTAAATAACTTGTGCTTATCTTTACTTTTGGTTTACTGTTTTACTTTTAAATGATTCCAAAATGGGGAATACTGACTTCATATATTCAGGATCAGTTGTGTTTGTATGTTTAAGAAATGTACTAATGATGTTAGGGACCAAGTACCAAGTGCTGCTTATGTGTGAAGATGTGAAGGCATAGTGATAGGGGAAAGAATGTAAATGCACTAAATGAATAATGGTGCATGTTGACAGAGGGAAGAAATTGAAGATTGATAGAAATTAACAACATGCACTAAATGAACAATGGTGCATAATGACAGGGGGAAGAAATTAAAGCTTGATAACAATTGACAATAAGGGACCAGGTTCCTATGTTGTATGATGCTAGAAATATGGTGTACATGATAGGGTGGACATTAATCTTCAATAGTAGTAATCACACTTATTAAATGTGATGGATGAGCATTAACATTGATTGTCAAAAATTTGTGGTTGGTTTGTCATCATAAAAAAAGGAGAAAATTGGTGTATCTTATTTTTATGATGAGTAAATGACTACAAGGGACCAGGTCCCTGAATGTCCAAAGGTAAAGTATTGTTGTCACTTGTCTGCATTTTTTGTCTTCTTATGTAACAAACTGTGCAAGAGTTGTTTGTATTACTTAGGACACCTGGCCAAATTATATTTCAACCCTAATCATCACTCATCTATAAAAAAAAACTAATGCTTCTTCATCAAGCCATTTTTAAATCCTAAAAGCTGAAGAGGGTAAAAGGGAAAAACTCAATATTCAACATTGCTCAAGTTCTCATTTATTGTTTGTGTCAAAATTGTAAATGTTCTTGAGTCCAGTTTGAGTCTATAAATTAATTACTTATTCTATAAGAGTAATGATCTTTTCTTTTGCATTTGAGAGTGGCTTAGGTAGAGTTACCTAAGTTTGATACTGATTAGAGTTAATCAGTTTTGAGGGAGTCTTGGCAGAGTTGTCAAGTTGAGCTTGTAGTCGAGTTATTATAAGCAGGAGGAACCTAGAGTTTGGTTCATTAAAGTCTGTAATCAAGAGTTTGGTGATAGTGGAATTTGTAGAGTTTGTTAGGGCAATCCGTGTTTTTTTCTCTTGGAGTAAGGTGGTTTCTACGTTAAATCCTGTGTTCTTTAAGCTTCCTACACTGTGTTGAGTTTATGATTGATTTACTGTGTTTTTTGCCTGTGACTAATTCTGAGGTACCTAGTCCCTCACTGTGTGGTGCAACCCCCAAGGTTTCAACCGAGTTTTAGATAATCAAAAAGATATTATTGATATTATTTCAATTTTACCCTTCTTTAAATAAACAAGATTTACAAAATCAAGAAACTATTAAAGAGTTGGAATATTTTCAAGGTAATTATTAAGGACAAACTAGCAATGTACCCTTTTCTTTCTATGTAAGAGTAGTTTCTTAAGGGATGTGCCCAAGCTAAGACTTTGGTATGGAGGGAGTAATTCTATTTTGGCAAATAACAGAAATTGCCAAACATAAGTGGACTATTTACATAAGCTCCCTTAACTTTAACTTAAATTACAAAACATACCGAGGTTGTGAGTATCTCAGATACACAGACTCGTATTTGAGACTGTGTATTCGAGATTGTTTATCTACGACTGCAATACACGGATACACATTAATTTTATAAGATACATGGCTAGAGACATACTAGATCCATGAATTTCAGAAGAGATCCATGAAATTTCGGCAACAGTGATGGACCAGCAACTCACAACTTATGGAATTCCTGCAAAGAGGAGAATAAGGTTGTTGGTTCATCGCAACTGTTGAAATTTCATGGAGATAACAAGAATTTTATGGATTTGATCGGAATTCTATTGATTTCATTGAAATTCCATGGTTGCTGGTTAGACCCTGGTTCATCACGATCCATTATTGATGCTAGCTACAATTTCATAGATCTCATCGAAAAATTCATGGATCTAGATGAAATTTCATGGATCTAGCTAGAATTTCATGGTTCTCGCTAGAATTTGATGGATACATTTGATTTTTGTTGTGTATATCCATGGATATGTTTACACCCGATGGAATTCGACTTTTTCTCGTGTATCACTGGATACATCAGAGTTCTGTTTGTGTATTTGGGTACTTATTTTGGTATATTTTGTAATTAGGGATCAAACTTTTTGGTATTTCTTGTATTTAGAAGACAAACTTTCTATAATTTATTGTTTGTCGAATATGTTTCTCTTTTAGTCCGTTTCAAAAATAATGGTTCTTTTCTCTTTTGGCCCGGGTAAATCTGAGCCCAATTTCACTCTTAAAATAAATTTATAAATATTTTTAATTTTTTTTTATTTCTTTATTTTATTCTTGTGACATCAGTTTGACACTTTCTAAGGAGTTCTAAACTAGCAAAGTACCAAATGGTATTGAAAAGTTGAAGGATAATAATTTTAAATATTAGACTTTAAAAAAAGTCAAACAAATAGTTTTTTCTAATTTCTAGTTTACAGAAATATTTTGAGATTGTAATCTTTGATGATTTAAATTGAGCTTTATCATAAATTGTTTGGATATTCAATTATATTTTTTTAACTACAATTATTTTCAAGCATTTTCAGAATATTTGTTTTTTAATATAGTCATTTATTAGCAAATTTTATGTTAAAAGAGCGCGCACATAAAATTAGATTAACCAACTATCAAATTCTAAAATTTGTTTTTTAATTGAGATGAAAGGACTATACTTTACATTTTTGATACCTTTTAAAAGTATTTAACAGTAATACATGTTATCAGTGCTTATTATTTTAATTTAAAACTTAATTCTATCTTAAGTGAAATCTTTGTTATTACTTATGTTTATCATGTACAATATAAAATTATAGGTAAATGGTAAAATAGGCAAAATGAACTTCTGGACCCTTGTATTATGTCGGTTTTGTAAGTTGGATACTCCTACTTACATGTTTGTCATCTGGTCCCCTGAACCCACTAAAAATAAATATTTTAAATCCTTTTTTTGGTGAGTGTAACACACTCTTCCCACGTTAGCTTCCATGTCAGCCTCATCTGCCACATCATCTGCCACGTCATTAAAAAATCAAAAAATCAAAAATTAAATTTTTTTAAAAAGTATTACATTAAATTCAAAGTCATTTTTAAAATGCTAAATAACAAATTAAATATTAAAATTATATTATTTAAATAGGAAAAATTTATAATTGTAGAAAAATTTGAATAATCATGTTTTTATTTTTGCTCACAAATTAAACATCAAATTCATTCCAAATAATTAGAATTCTTCTCCAACTAATTTAAATTTTTTAACTATAAATTCATATATACAAACATAATAAATTTTTGATTTTTAAATTTGAATATCTTTAAAAAATTCACAAAAAGTTTAATTTTTTCAAGCGAAATTCACTATTTTTTTTCAATATTCACTATCACTCACTTTCAATTCAAATTTAAATTTTAATCCTAAAAAAAAGATTTCAAATTTAAATTTTTATTAAAAAAAATGAAAAGAATTGAATTGAGGGAAAATTAAAATAAAAATAAAAAGTGAAGGTGGTGGTGGGGGGAGGGAGCAGGAAGAGTATTGGGGTGGGGGGATGGAAGGGGCTGGGGGTGGGGTGGGGCTGGGGCTGGGGATGGGAGGGGGTGTGGGAGCTGGGGGTGGGGTGTGAAGAGGCTAGATGAGGCTGGTAAGGTATGGAGAGGGGGTGAGGACAGGGCTGGGGTGGGGTGGAGAGGCTGAAAGAGGCTGAAGGCGGGGTGAGATGAGTTGGGTAGGGTGTGGGGGTGGGGACGGGCTTGGGTGGGGTGGGATGGGGTTGGGTGGGATGTAAGGGTGGGGACGGGCTGGGGAGGGAAACTTTTTTTTTTTTAATTTTTAAAAATATTTTTAAATTATTTTTAAATTTTTAAAAATATTTTTAAATTAACAAAGATGGAGGGAAAAAAGGAACCTTTTTTTTTTTTTTTTTTAATTTTAATATTATTTTTTTTAAATTATTTTAATGTAAAATTGGCCAACAATTGACCCCCACTCGCACCCCCAGGCGAGTGACTATAGTCTCTTTGTCCTAGTCACCATTTTATTGCCACATGGCAAGGTCAACGGTCAAAGGATGGAAAATGTTGCTTTTTAATGGGTTCAACGGTCTATATGACAAACATGTAAGTATAAGTGTCCAACTTACAAAACCGACATAGTACAGGAATCCAGAAGGTCATTTTGCCTTGATTTATCTAGAACTAGGGGCGAGTTCATAGATTCAACTATAACTTCAATTAAGTCGTTGGTAATTACATGATGTTGGTATTATGTTCCTCCTGACTTGAGTTGTCGATCGATCATTCGAAGTTGAAATAATTCTTATTACCTCATAATCAAGCTAATACCTAAATTGAATTAGATAGAACTAGGGGTGAATTTGTAGGGTCAAGTACAACTTCAATTGTGTCTTTGACAATTTCATGATGTTGGTATTGGGTTTCTTCTGACCTGAGTCATCGTTCGATCACTCTGATTTGAAATGATTCTTATTACCTCATTATCAAACTAATACTTAAATTGATTTTTCTAGAACTAGGGGTGAGTTCATAGGGTCAACTACATCTTCAATTATGTCTTTGGCAATTCCATGATATTGGTATTGCGTTCCTCCCGACCTGAGTCGTCGATCGATCACTCTGAGTTGAATCAATTCTTATTACCTTATTATTAAGGTAATACCTAAATTGATTTAGCTAGAACTAGGGGTGAGTTCATAAGGTCAACTACAACTTCAATTGAGGATTTGTCAATTGTATGATGTTGGTATTGCGTTTCTCACGACCTAAGTCATCGATGGATCACTTTGAGTTGAAATGATTCTTAGTACCTCATTATCAAGATAATACCTAAAATTCATTAGTGTTCCAGTTGAACTTAGTACACTTTATTATGATCTGATGGTTAAAAATTACGTATATCTTTTAAATTTTTTTAAAAAATATCTAAGTTCAATTCAGACCAAATTAACATTTTCAAAACTTGTCATTCTTTTCCAAAATACAAATCAACCCATACAAATCATTCATTTGTGGGAAAAATATTTCATTATTTCAAATCTTGAGTTTTTGCTCTTTTCTTTCTCTCTCAACAATACAGATAACAACAACTCAACAAATTGCTCAACCCTTCACAACAGTTTGATTTTCTTCCTATTTTTTACCACATAAGTATTATTTTTGATTTCATTCTTGCTTGTATCCATCGTTTTTCTGTCTTCGTAGGTAACAAAGTTCGAGAAGAGTTCTATATTTATTTATTTTTCTAAAAATTAGGGCTTTTAAGTTAATGATGAAAAAAAGACTTTTAGTTTTATCATCTTATAGAATGAGTTTACAATTTTGAGTTTTGATGGTAAAATCGTTGGAAGAACCCAAGAAAACCATAGTTTTTATTGCAGTATTCCGTTGACTTTCATGGTATCATTGAATGGTGTTTGTGGTGTTGGTTTTCATGGTGGTGGTGTTGGTGGTTGTAATACCCCGTACTTCTACCTAGCTTGAAATCGTCCCAAGAATGTTAGAAACTTACTTTGAAATATGAATCTATTTTTGTAAATGTGGAATTTTTAAGATTTTCACTTTTTATCATGTAGGAAATTGAATTAGCTTTCCAACGATACCAATCTTGTCTAAATCTGGTATCAGATTAAAAAGTTATGGACGTTTTACTCAGATCTGTCAGAATCACCCAGGTGCGACGGCCAGGTTGACGGACCATCGATTTAGCGACGGACCGTAGATCTAGCGATGGACCATCGCCTAGACAGTCGGATCCAAGGTAGTGAGTCAACCTTCTCGATAAGGTACGACAGACAGGTTAACGAACCGTCGAACTTGCGACGGACCATCGCCCAAGCCGTCACTACTTAGGAAGTGAGTCCTTTTCTTGGTCCACGTACGACGCTCGAATTGATGGATCATCGAGCCAGCAACGGACCATCGTACGAGTCATCGCAGATACCATTTAGTTATTTTAAGTCATTTTTAAAGGGTATTTGGGTCTTTTTCCACCGGTTTTAACCCCTAATTATATCAGACCAAGGCTCATAAGTTCATTATTCATTAACAACATCAAATTAGGGTTTTCTCTCAAAGATCTATCCTCAAGAACAAGAAAATCCTAGGTGTTTAATTCCAAGTCAAGAATTCAAATTTTCCTCCATCAATCTTCAAGAAATCACAACCCAGGTATGTCATGTGTTGAATCATGGGTCCCTTTCACCCATGAAGCTTAAGAATCTCTTTTCACAAATCCAAGATTTGTTTATTGATGAATGCTCATGATTTAAATTGAATTGAAATTCGTGTTCATGATGTTATGGGGTTTTGATTCATGTTTTAAATTACATATTCCAATAATTGACCCTAGTATATGAAGATTTGCATACTAACCATGATAAACCCCCTTCAATTTACAAGTTGATTAATGTATCCATGATTATTAGATGTGTTGATGATTGTAAAACCATAGCATGCTCCCCATGTGTTTGATAAAATGCCTATGCGAAGAAAAAGTGCCATACTAGTATAATAATATGTAATCCCTATTCATGTACAAGTTCATGCATGTCAAGTGTTTGATGAAATGTCTTAATCAATGGACTATGGATTGTTGATGTTAGTCATGCATTTAAGAAAGTCATGCTTTGTCAGTTTAATTCCATCGAGTCCTGGGGGTACTTATACCCGACAATTTAGTTGTGTGCCTAGAGCCAGTGTCATGTTTTCACGATACTCTCAGTCAAGCCATGATCCATAGAACCCAGTCAGTCATATGACTCAGGAAAACCCAAAAAACTCACAAATCTCAGTAATCTCAGTAGTTCAGTAATCTCAGTACTCAGTAATCTTGGTAACCTCAGTATTCCTAGTAAATCTCAGTAACTTCAGTACTCTCAGTCAGTTCTCAGATCTCAGTAGCATTCCGTCAGTCAACGGAACTTAGTGAACTCAGTTTAGCTCCGCTAAACAATACCATTAGTTTCAGTTCAATTCGATTAATTAGTTCAGTGTCTATTCAGTTGGGAGTAAGATTCAACACCGAGTGAACCTAAGGATGGGGACTTACCTGTTATTCAGTGGAGGGTGTGATCCTTAGAAACAATCCTTGTGTTCCAGAACTACGTAGCCAGCGTAGGTTGATATAAACCCTACGCGTTTAGGGACTTATACATCTCATTTAGGCTACCTACCAGGAGGGGTTGACAAAAGAGCTCCCCGTAAGAGAGGTTATACTGACAACTAGTCTTTACCAATTGCACGATATTGACACTCTTCCAGTTGGGGTTACAGGTTTGACCCCACCAATTCAGTTTCGGGGCATGTTGGTTAGATGATTACCTCCCACAATTACAGTTTCAGTCTCAGTCTCAGTCTCAATCTCAGTCTCAGTAAAAGAACTCAGATAGTTCTTTAGATTCAGGATTGTTAGATACAGTCAACTCAGTACAGTACAAAACTCAGCTAGTTCCATTAGAAACTAGACTATTAGATACAGTCGCGTATCAGTTATTTCAATTATACAGTTATCAGTATCTCATGTTATCAGTACTTAGGGTTAGTAATCATGTTATCACGAACTCAGTTATAGTTATTATGTATTCATGAATATATTCTCACATTCATGATATCCAGTCAGTTAGTGTAGTTCGTGCATGTAAACCCTTTGCATTCAACCTACCTTACATGTATTCCAGTATATTCAAAGTACTGACGTATTTGCGCTATGGTGTCTTATACCATAGGTTCAGAAGCACGAGCTCTAGAGCATTAGTAGTATTCCAGTCTCCGTAGTCAGAGTTAGTAGTGAGTCCTCATCTTTCGAGGACATGATCATTTCTTTATTATCTCATTAATTATTTTATTAGTTGGGGTTAGTTGGGGACATGTCCCATCATCTCCTTATTCAGACAGTTATGTTTTAGTGGCTTTTCAGACTACAGTATGTTTAAACAGTTTTGTTTCTGGCATTTATACCCCATCCCAAATGTTATATTTTATTGGATATAATGTTCCAGTTTGAACCTTATGGCCTTTCAGTTCATGTTTCCATATTTATATAGTATATTATGCAGTGTTCAGGTAAAAATATCAGTCATGGGTTAGCTTGTGGTCCTTCGGGGTCATGAGCACCGTATACCATTTCGGGTACCAGGTTCGAGGTGTTATAGTGGTCGTCCTGGTAGCATTGGTAGTGCTTGTGGTGGCAGTTGATGTTGGTGTTGGTGGCATTAGTTATTGGTGTTTGTGGTGGTTGTTGGTGGTGTAGCTATTGGTGGTGTTTGTAATGTATTTTTAAAAATTTATTCATACATCAATTGTAATGTAATTTTTATTTTTCTGTTGTTTGTAGAACTAACTGGTGATCTTGTACTTAAATGTCAGTTGGGGAAATCTTTTGACGAATTTAAAAAAACTATGAAGAATGAAAACATAGATGGAATTTTTAAGAAAAGCTCCTTTGGACACTTTCTTGAGCTACCTAAGGACCACACTGCCTATTTCGAAATAAGAATGGTATATGGTCTTCTCAAGCGCAGGATAAAGTACATGGTTGATGATAAAGATTTGAAGGAGGAGGGAGAAAGATTGATGAAATCTAGATCAACTACTACGACATGCCGGTTTGTTTTGGCTTGAAAGAGTTTACCATAGTGACGGGATTGAGATGAGATTGTCCAGAAGAAACTCTCACCAAGGAAACATCACACAAAAGTTCCATGGAAAGTAGGACAACCACCATCAAATATAGGGAAGGCATTATCCCAACGACAACCCACCAAAACCAACAAATGCAAGGAAAAAATAAATGGGTTAATAGACATTGCTGGACGTGGGTACAAGTACAATAAGTTGATAGAACATCTCAAAGATAAAACCATATCAAAGAAGTCCAAGGAGAAATTGTTCTTAGTTTGGTTTGCCCATTCCTTTATATTGGCAAGAGACGCCAACAAAGTCATAGAAGATGATTTATTAAAGCTTGCTGAGGATTTTGAGAAATTTGACAATTATCCCTAGGGATATGTCTACTACTTCTTGACTATCAAATATTTACTGACAAAGCTATCCCCGAAGAAGATCATAATATACAGCTTTTCTTGGGCTTTTAGGGTAAATTTAATCACTATTTGTTTAATCATCCATTAATTTATATTGAATAATTATTATGAGTTTTTTTGCTTGCCTCCTATTTAAATTTTTTAGGCTTGGGCATTTGAAGTCATTCCTCACCTCCGAAAGCAAGTAAAGAATTACTTGGATAAGGTTTCTCATCCAAGGATCCTTACGTGGTTGGCTGCAAAAAGCAATATAAGAATTAAGGAGGCTGATATCTTTAACCCTCTGAATGATTAGTACGTCTTCTTTAAAGTAAAATAATTTGACTTAAAGAAAGATATTAAAATATATGTTCCATCAGTTGTAACATATGGGTTATCTGTTGCAACAGATTACTCGTCCACTGCAACAGGTACAATAGATTGATAATGCCTAAACTACAGCTCTCGTAAGAGTGTAAGCGGTCGCTGTCAAATATAGAACCCAACTGGGTTGGGTGTCGAATCCCACAGGGACATCTTGGTCACTAAGTGTTGCAATTATTAGTAGACTGTTGATCGAAAATTCCACGGAAAAGGGGGGATTGGATTGTGGCGTGAATTAATGCTATCAAAGTAACAACAAAATACTTTGTTTAGTAAGATTTAATCACAGAGAAAAATAAGTTAGGGTTATGTCCACCTTATGAGTTCTACGTATCTATTAACTATGAGTAATGCGGAATTCATACATGCATGCACTTATAGAGATTCGTATTCTAATGGTAAATCCTAGTGTTTCTCAACCATCAAGGATTATTTCACTTTAACTCTCTCGAGCTTAAAGCGTATAACTAATGGTACGAACTCTCCAAGAGATTAATCCGGTTAAGGCATTAAT
The DNA here is from genome assembly GCA_030864215.1 of Capsicum pubescens. NCBI lineage: Eukaryota > Viridiplantae > Streptophyta > Magnoliopsida > Solanales > Solanaceae > Capsicum > Capsicum pubescens. The sequence goes on from CM061546.1 coordinate 190,897,100, forward strand.
GTGTAAATAGGGGTTGGTAGCCCCATTTCCTTGTCACACTCTCTTTTCCAAACATGTAACTTTTCTCTCGAACAAGTTAATGCTATAATGGCGTATTCTATATGTTTGCAACCACAAGAATTTAATTAAACGAAGAGAGTAATGATATAAGTAGCATACGCATCAAGAATTCACAAACTCATAGTAATAGATAGTATATCAAAAGGCTTCCATAACCCTAACAGAGAAGTTTAGCTACTCATGATTGTCAAGGAAAACAACGAAGACATCATCATCATCATACCAAAACGATATCAATCTCCGCGAGAGGATGATTTTAACGTGAAAGAGGGATGCCATTTTTCCTCTTAGCCGTCTTCCCCAATATGTAGCGTGTTTCTCTGTGTTAGACTTACAGATTCTGTAAACTAAATTATACTCAAGTGTCGAATGAATTATGGAAAAGCAATAATGAATGAATCCATGAATGAATGCTGAAAAATTCAGCAAATAGGGTTTTTATAACATCCTTGTCCTAGTCCTATTAAGTTACTGCTGCACCCCTAAGTATTTAAAAATACTACTTTTGCCCGGAACAATTTCTCCATGCGTCACATTCAGTCCATAAGCTTCCAAAAGCTGCCTTCCCTCTTCTGTGAAGTTTTCCTTTGCTGCCCAAAGGTCCACAAAGTGCTGAAATCTTCATCATTAATACCTGAAAATATGCTAATCACGTAGGTTAGCTCACTTACAGGAAAATGGACTAAAAGTGCATGAATTATATATTTTATCCTCAAAACTTAGCTATAACATGGGTAAATTATGGTGTTTAGGCGTGTAAATACACCCAACATCAACACCCCACACTTAAGGCTTTGTTCGTCCTCGAACAAAATATTACATCCATGCACACATCTAACTAGTATTTCACAGCAGTAACACAAAATGTTCAACAAGACATGCACGACAATTATTAACAAAGAGTAGTTTTCTGGATCACTACTAGAAACCATTCAACCTCCAACATAGACTCGTGATGATGGATAATTTGTATCCACAAGTTAAGGCACCAAGAATCATACAAAACTACCCAAAACTCATCAACCATGTGTGTCTCACACAAGATATCACCCATAATCACTCACAAGTTTTGCATTTTTCGGAACATGGGTATAAGATTCTCCTTGCTCTCACTCTCACAAAGAATTCATATATTGCAACTGATGACCATAGGCTTGCCCTTAGTGTAATGCTCCACTAATATCAGAATACTAAGCTTAGGATCAAATAGGTCTTTACAGGTTGTAATGTAGGCTAAGGGACAGGTAGGACTATTTTGGCCAGAAATAGTGACTATGTTCCCTAAGCGCTTTAATACACTACGTTATGTCATTAACACTCTCTTTTAAACAACCCCTCTACTTTCCTTTCATCTACCACCCCTTCTCACATATTTTGTTATTCAATTATAAACACAACTATCTTTTTATTTTTCTATTTCTTTTCTTTTCTTTTTTTTTTTTTTTATAAAACACCTCTATGATAGCCACTCCTTTTCACAATAATTTTAAGTACCAATACATTCTGAGGCATCACTCTCACCCAATTTCCTCTTATTTTGTCACATGACTCTACAATTTAAAGCACTTAGGAATTTGGATCAAATTATGGTCTTGAAAAAAAAATGGATTAGGCTACATATGAGGCTGTCAAAGAAAATAGCTAAAGGCTCAAAGGGGGTTAACTAGGATAATGTACAAAGGTAGGTAAAAAGAAGGTAAACAATTACAGGCTGCCAAAGAAATGCCTAAATCATCTCCTAAACTCACACTCTTTATTTTGCTTTACACACACCCCAGGAAAGTTCTAGCATCAGTCACAACACAGAATATACTATAACCTTACACACACAAGGCACATGGTCAACTTTATTGGGAGCAGTATAGACTCTTGACCCAACAGGTGAATGAATTAAACCACATACTTATCACACAGTGAGTCACACTTAGAGACTAAACGTCTCAATAGTAATGATTTTGGCACAAACTCTTGTCATAATACCATGCCGCCTATCAGAACAATTTCATGCAAAATCTAAAAAAAAAAATTTTAAAAATCTAAAAATTTAACTACAAATCTAAAAATTTAACTAGAAACGAGAATAAATGCAGGCAAAGAAGTACAATACAGCATACAAATACCAGCACCCCACACTTAGACGGGACACACTGTCCTCAGTGGAAAATAAATAAGGAAAACCTGATTAGTCGGACTCTTCCTCTATGTCTGGGGTCATACCCCCTGCATCGAAATCATCATCAGAGTCGTCGTCATCAGAGTTATCCTCCACGTCTGAGTTTGGCTGTCGGTGATCATCGTCAGTCGGTACGTCATCATCGAGAGGTTTCTCAAAAATGTACACCTACTCCACACATAGCCCGCGCATGCTCATTCATCGGGTAGTCATAATCCAACTGCTGGAGCTCTGCATCAGTTGGAACACGTCCCCCACTCATCATGGTAAACCTCGTCATGCCATATAAATGGCGGAAGAAGCTTTCATCACGAGCATGTCTTTCTGCAGTGGTCAGGTTGGCGCCATGCATAGTTTCAGGATCTTTAACCTTCGTAAGATCAACCTTCTTCGGGTTGTGTGGAAGCTTATGATCTGCAGGTTCCTCTTCAATGACCTCCTTCCTCAATATCGCAGTCAACAAATTGTCAAAGCTGAAGTGGGACCTCTTGTGCAGCCTAGCCTTATGCATTGACGACCGTATAACCGCACCAATGTGGATGGGAATATTAGTCATCAGAGCGTACACAAAGCATACTCTATCACGTGTGATCTTTGTGTACTGTGTCCCTGGAATCAGGCAAGAGTTGACTATCCGTAACCATATCCGAGCTTCTCTGTTCAAGGAAGCATACGGGAAGGTATTGTGCCGACCGGTATCCTTATGACGACTCCAACGTGCCATTGATCTTGTTCCGCACAGTGTGTGTCTGATTGCCCTGTACGGAGGTCAGTGATAAAGCTCCTTGAGCGGTGATGGATCTACAGATGGAAAACCCAGAAAAGAGTTGAAGAACTCTGCATTCAGTTGCAAGACTTGGCCCCGAATCTTCACTTCACTTCCTGTAGTCTTTGGGGACCAATTGGCATAGAATTATCGCGTTAGATCAAGATTGCATTCTCCCATATCTTGGAAAATGAAATCAAGATGTAGCACCATGATGTTAGCCAAAATGCGAGGTTCTCTCTTCGCTAGACTCTCCTTTTGTATCAACTCCATGTGAACATATTTTTTCACTTTGTTGTTCTTGTACCACTCCTTTCCTTCCTCCTCTAGGACCCATTTTATCCCGAACATACGGCAAGGTATTTGCAGCGAGGAGGATTCAGCTTGCTCTTTTCTTCCCCTTTTCTGACCTTTCTGTGAGGTGGACGCTTTTTCTTTTCCAGGTCGACCTTTTGGTGCCATTTTACCTGAGATTAAAATAAAGTCATGTTAGCTTATCTCGGAAGATTTGATAGACAAACAAACAATAATGGCACCACCCCACACTTAATTTGTTGGCACCAACTAATTAAGTGAATGATATCGATTACTCAGACTTCATCGACATACATGTAGGCGATATGTTCCAACAATATATTCAGCACAGTCATTCTTTCATGGAACCTTAACTACTCTTTACAACTCTATTTCATGTAATCTTAACTACACTTTCATGTTTGGATTAATGCACCTTTTGAATAAGACTACTACATAGAGATCGTATCAAGTTATGGCATAGAAATAATCACAACATCTCATGCTTGTATTTAATCATGATCTTTATCTCGATGAACGAGTCATTCAAATATTCAAGCTTTCATCTTACAAGATTATGTAATTAACTTTACCATTTCGATTTTGCAAAAAGATGACAGTGTATAACAATCAAATACAAATCAGAACAAAGTCAAGAACACCCACACGTATTCTTTCACTCAACTAGATGTATCATAACAAACCATCCACATTAAAATCACCAACACCACTTTAAGATTAAACAAATCATTATAGGCGTAGTATTGTAATAACTACAAAATATAAAAGAAGAACTTACTTGGTGATGGACTTGGAAGATGATCTTGCAAGGTTAGATGAGCAAAAAGAAAAGTTTTGAGAGATTTAGGAAGGTTAGGCGGTGCCTAGGTTGAGAAAACAATGTGATTTTGTCTCAAGGTTGAAGTTCTATTTATAGACCAAGGCTTGGGTCGGATTTGACCCATGAAAAATTGGGTTAGGAGACCAAAAAGCATAAGTAGGCGGCGCCTAATGCTTTGCCTATGCTTAGCATAGGCGACGCCTTTAGCAAAGCCTAGTTGAGCATAGGCGGCGCCTATGCTATGGCCTAGTTGGGAATAGGCGGTGCCTATGCTATGGCATTGTAGATTCAGAGAGCAAAGGCAATGGCATAGGCAGTGCCTTTAGCTTTGCCTAGTTGAGCATAGGCGGCGCCTATGCTATAGCAATGTCGATTCAGAGAACAAAGGTAATGGCATAGGAGGCGCCTTTAGCTTTGCCTAGTTGATCATAGGCGGCGCCTATGCTATAGCATTGTCGATTCAGAGAGCAAAGGCAATAGCATAGGCCTTGCCTTGTCCGTTGCCTAGATTTACATAGGCCTTGCCTTGTCCATTGCCTAGATTTGTATAGGCAATGCCTAACCGAAAGCCTTTTGCTCCTTCATTACTCACTTACTACCTTTAACATTGCTCACTTTCAAATCAAAATTTGAGACCAAGCTCCTCCTTTATACGTCTTCCCCTACACTTAATCAAAAATAACAAAAACGATTAGAAAGATGGGTTGCCTCCCACCAAGCGCCTTAGTTTTGGTCGTGGCTCGACTCTTCTTTTTGGATTTTTATTTAACAAAACAAACTCCTAGGAAAAAAAAACGACTAAAAACGATGGGTTGCCTCCCATTTAGCGCTTGATTTATTGTTGCGGCACGACATAGCTATCTCGATTACTTAGACTTCATCGAGATAGATGGTGCATCATTTTCTGAATGGATTTAGATGATGCTGATGCTTACTCGTAGGCATGCAATCTTCTTCGAGATGACTCTTGTGCATACATATCCCAGGAGGGATACCAATTATATCATCAATAGTCCAACCCATAGCTCTCTTGTACCTCTTTAGAGCAGAGATGAGAGCCTCTACGTGCTATTCACCTAAATCAGCCGCAACACTCACCGGAAGTGTATTTCCACTTCCCAAGAATGCATACCTTAGGTGACTGGGGAGCTCTTTCGATTCTAGCACTGGCGGCTCTTCAATGGAAGTCTTCGCTGTTGGTGAAGGTCGATTCCTAAGATCAAGGTCCAGCTTCTTAGTAGCATGAGAATAGGACTTTATTCCTGTTAGTGCACAAAAAGTTTCTTCATATTATTCAACATCCTCATGCTCAAAATTCAACAGCACAGCAGACAATGGTTCAACAGTAAGCTGCTTCTCTACAGATAATCCTTTCTCATCCTCATAGTCAACATCAGCTACAGAGAACATATCCATATCTCTAGGCTGCTTCATCGATTTATATACATCAAAATGGACCACTTAGTCATTCAGCCGAAATAAAAACTCATTATCTCTTAAATCAATCAGCACACTTCCAGTTGCGAGGAAAGGACGCCCCAAGATTATGGAAACTTCAGAATCCACCTCGCCATCCAAAATAACAAAGTCTGCAGGAAAGATGAAGGTGGAAACCTTCACCAACACATCATATAAGATACCAACAGGCCATTTTACTGACCTATCTGCCATCACGAGCCGCATATTGGTTGGTGTAGGATCACCCAACCCCAACTTTTTGTAAATAGATAGTGGCATCAAATTGATGCTAGCTCCCAAATCGCACAACGCCTTAGAAAAATCCAACGATCCAATCGTGCAAGAAATAGTGAAAGCACCAGGATCTGCCTTCTTCTGTACTAGTGATCTTGTAGCGATTGCACTGCAATGATGAACATTATCTGCCAGCTCATAACTTGCTGCCCGCTTCTTTGTCAATAGGTCCTTCATGAATTTAGCATACCCAGGCATCTGTTCCAGCGCCTCCACCAACATAACATTAATAGTCAGCTGCTTCAACATGGTCATGAATTTACTGAACCTGGTGTCATTAGCTTTCTTCTTCAGTCTCTGCAGAAAAGGTGGTGGTGGAAGGGGAATAGTTTTCTCCAGCACTTCCTCTTTATCTTGCTTCCGATTATCAACCTTTTCAAGAGTGTCATCAGCCTTCTTCTTCAGTCTCTGAGGAAAAGGTGGTGGTGGAAGAGGAATCGTTTTCTCCACCACTTTCTTTTTATCTTGCTTCCGATTATCACTTTTTTCAGGATGGTGACGTCTAGGTGTAACATCATGAGCACTCACTTCAGCTTCTACGACATCTTCAAACTCTGCTTCATCAACATTCTCTGCTATATCATCAACCACCTGCTTGCCTTTGGATGGATTTTCCAGAACTTTACCACTCCGGGTAGTAATAGCCATACACGATCCGTCATTCCTTGGGTTTTGCACAGTGTCACTGGGTAGGGTGCCAGCCTTTTTTGGTTGAAGCCGCTGATAATTGACTCAATTGTTGCTCCAGCTATTTTATTGCAGTAGAATGCGAGTCAACCAATTGATTTATTGATGACAAATCATTCTTTACCTCAGTAACGCCCATATTGGTTGCCTCCACCCCTTTCAACAGCTTAGCCATCATATCATCCATGGACATCTTTCCAGAGCCAGACGCCACAGCCTCACGGTTTCCAGGAGGAACATGCAAACCACTCCTGTCAGTCTTATTCTTCCAACCACCTTGATCGCGGTCCTTGTATCCAGATTTATCATAATAGTTCCGACCTTGGTTTCCTTGGGCATTGCCTCGGAAACCCCCTTAATTATTCAAATAATTTGCTTCCTCCTCAGAATCTGATTCATCTCTTCCCTGTGATACAACAGCCTTGACTTTTTTGGTCTTCCCTGATAATAAATGCTTGGTAAGAAGATCCATCTGCATTTTCATATGAGCCATATCCTGGTCCCGTTCCTCTTGTCTTCGTCTCTGTTCTGCAGTCATGCCAATAGATACAGTAGAGCTCGCTACCTCAGAATCCCTGGTATGCCAAGCTCTACTCTGCTTTGTCATACGATCCAACATATCACTCGCCTCAATAAAAGTAAGGTCCATGAATGACCCTCCTGCAACATTATCAACCACTGGCTTTGTCACCGAGTTCAAAGCCCTATATAATATTTCCATCAAGTGGATATTCGTCATCTGATGGTTTGGGTACCGCATAAGCTTCTTCTTGAACCTCTCCCATGTTTCGTGGAGAGCTTCAGTTGAAAGCTGTCGAAAATTGCTGATCTCATCCCGTAGTTGGGCTCTCTTGGATGGCAGAAAGAATCTTTCTAGGAAAGCGTCTTTCAGTTGCCTCCAATTAGTAATAGAATCAGGAGTTAGCCCGTTCAACCATAGAGTTGCCTCCTCAGACAGAGACAATGGAAATAAGCGCAGTCTAATTGCATTCTGTCCAACTCCTGGATTGTCAAACGACTTGCATGTTGAAATAATATTGATCATATGCATATTCGGATCATCGCCTGCGAGTCCACCAAATAAACCCTTGAGCTGCAATAACTGAATCATGGTGCTAGTGATATTGAACTTAGCTCTGGGTGCCAAGGGTGGAGGAATAATAGCCCCTGTGGCACCAGCTCCATCCAGATTGTCATCATCATTATTAAAGGGAGCCTGCACAGCTCGGCGGTCAGGTCTCATTCTAGGTTGACGTTCCCTCCTATGCATAGGGGCCGCCACCTCATCAGTACGCCTAGGATTCAGTAACTCATCATTACCCAGGTCCTCATCATCAGGATTTGTTGCTCGCCCGGGGTTATCAATATTCTGTTGATGTACTTGAGCAGCTGCCAGTGCAGCTAATCTAGCCTGCTCCTGTTGAGCCGCCCTTCTGTCAATGTCACTCTGTGCATCCATTTTGCCAATATGTTGAGGTTTAGGATTTATGGGTAATAATGGCTGACCAGAACTATGAGTATTTGGCATGCACTTAACAGAACCTGAATGAAACAAAAACAACAAACAAAAAGTAAAATTCAAGAATTTTTGATCAAAGGGTCTAGTAACTATCACAAACTTAGTTGACAACTGTATTCCCCAGCAATAACGCCAAAATTTGATAACGCCCAAACTACAGATCTCGTAAAAGTGTAAGCGGTCGCTGTCAAATATAGAACCCAACTGGGTTGGGTGTCGAATCCCACAGGGACATCTTGGTCACTAAGTGTTGCAATTATTAGTAGACTGTTGATCAAAAATTCCACGGAAAAGGGGGGATTGGATTGTGGCGTGAATTAATGCTATCAAAGTAACAACAGAATGCTTTGTTTAGTAAGATTTAATCATAGAGAAAAATAAGTTAGGGTTATGTCCACCTTATGAGTTCTACGTATCTATTAACTATGAGTAATGCGGAATTCAGACATGCATGCACTTATAGAGATTCGTATTCTAATGGTAAATCCTAGTGTTTCTCAACCATCAAGGATTATTTCACTTTAACTCTCTCGAGCTTAAAGCGTATAACTAATGGTACGAACTCTCTAAGAGATTAATCCGGTTAAGGCATTAATGTGTAAATAGGGGTTGGTAGCCCTATTTCCTTGTCACACTCTCTTTTCCAAACATGTAACTTTTCTCTCGAACAAGTTAATGCTATAATGGCGTATTCTATATGTTTGCAACCACAAGAATTTAATTAAACAAAGAGTGTAATGATATAAGTAGCATACGCATCAAGAATTCACAAACTCATAGTAATAGATAGTATATCAAAAGGCTTCCATAACCCTAACAGAGAAGTTTAGCTACTCATGATTGTAAAGGAAAACAACGAAGACATCATCATCATCATACCAAAATGATAACAATCTCCGCGAGAGGATGATTTTAACGTGAAAGAGGGATGACGGTTTTCCTCTTAGCCATCTTCCCCAAATATGTAGCGTGTTTCTCTATGTTAGACTTACAGATTCTATAAACTAAATTATACTCAAGTGTCGAATGAATTATGGAAAAGCAATAATGAATGAATCCATGAATGAATGCTGAAAAATTCAGCAAATAGGGTTTTTATAACATCCTTGTCCTAGTCCTATTAAGTTACTGCTGCACCCCTAAGTATTTAAAAATACTACTTTTGCCCGGGACAATTTCTCCATGCGTCATATTCAGTCCATAAGCTTCCAAAAGCTGTCTTCCCTCTTCTGTGAAATTTTCCTTTGCTGCCCAAAGGTCCACAAAGTGCTGAAATCTTCATCATTAATACCTGAAAACATGCTAATCACGTAGGTTAGCTCACTTATAGGAAAATGGACTAAAAGTGCAGGAATTATATATTTTATCCTCAAAACTTAGCTATAACATGGGTAAATTATGGTGTTTAGGCGTGTAAATACACCCAACATCATAGATGGGTAATCTATTATGATAAAGGATTCATATTTCACATCAAATTACCTGTCTGTTGCTTTGGTTCTGTGAACCTGACTCAATAGATTACCCATCTACTGTAAATTATGCAACAGATGGGTAATCTGATGCAATATATTGTTAATCTATTACGACAGACAGACCAGCTATTGTGACAGAAAGATCATCTGTTGCATGAGTTATGAGTGATAACATGTAACCCAACTGACTGCAAATTATTATATGATTTAAATGTATATTTATTTTTATATAGGTTATGCATCCATGGATCGTGCCTACTGAGTAGGAATAGGGGATGCCTTCTTTTATTACTCTAGATCTTGTTAATACAATAGCAGACCCAACAGTGGAGTTAATAAAAAAGGAATTGGCAAGAGCAACAACCATAAGAAGAGTAGTTAGGCAAGGTCATCCTAATATTAAGACTTTTCATATATAACCTACTGCAATATATCCGAGTGCTTCTTTGTAAGACCCAACAAAAATCCTAGTCCATTTCAGTCTTTTTGCATGAAAAAGAGGGTCCAAAACTTAGAAAAACTTAGCCAAGTGTTGGAGACTTAGTCTCACTTTTGGCATCTAAACTTTGATGATTTTGTTATCGACATTGCCGCCATTGGAAAGTTGGTTTCTATGTTGATTCAAGATCAGGGTCATCTACAGGTCATCTCAGGTGAGTTTTGAATTTTTTGAACGATTTTTGAGGCATGTTTGGATGACCAAAAAAATGACCCAATGTGATTGGCATCAGCAAAGTGGCGTTTTGCGTCGAGTACCACATTGTCATTAGCAATGTGGTGCATCTATAATCGCGTTGGGATAATCGATGCAGCGCGTCGGTTGTAGCATCATTGAGCGTATTTTGTCTAATAAGTTACGGGTTTGTATGGGTAATTGAGTCATTTTCCCCTACTTTACCCTACCCATAAGACGAAATTAAGGATCCAAAAGGGAAAATTTACTCATCTTTTCACAAATTCTCTCAAGAACAAAGCCCTAGTCTCTTCAGGTTCAAGTTCAAGCTAAAAGCAATCACCAATAACCCACACGAATTCAAATACTAAGGTTTTTTAGGTGTTCATCCTTGGGACCCTTCCACCCCTAGGAGTCCAAGAACATTTTTCAAAGCTTAAGTTATGGGTTCGTATGATTTAGACCGTATTATGTCCATGGATATGTTGTTATTTGGGTGTCAGGTTAAGAATTTATGAATTTCATGTGGAATAAACTAACGCGTATGTTGATTGATGTAAGTATCATGTTGAACCCCTAAACTGTTAATTGAATGTTGAACTCATGATATGTTAGCATGTTGTTCATTCTCATGTACAAGATTATGCCTTCCAAGTGTTTGATAAAATGTCTAGATGAGTGAAAGTTGAATAGTAATTATTTGCAGTTCTTTTAAAATTATGGTATATTCTTATTGTCAATGATATAGAGTTCTGGGGGTTATAATACCCAAAATTTAGTTGTTTACTTAGTTTTAAGTAGTTATAGAAGGGTCCTAGTTGTATCACAATATGTAATACTCAGTCAGTTAACATGGTCAGTGCAAGTTTAGTCAAGCTTAGTCCAGTCTAGTGATTAGTGATCCTTCAGTTGGGAGTAGGATTTAGCACCGAGCGAACACAAGGTTAGGGGCATTTTTTCCAGCTTAGGGTGTGACCCTTAGTAGCAGTCCATGAGTTATAGATCTACATAGCCAACGTAGGTTGATATGTCTTCTTGCCAGTTTAGGGTTGACGTACATATATATATATATATCTCATGAGTCTTCATGATATATTAGGGTTGACCCATCCATTGTTAGTAACCCGTGGCACGGTACTAATGCCCTTCCAACTAGGGTAATAGGTTGGATCCCAATTAATCTATATTGAGGCATGTCGGTTAGATGAAATCTCCCACAGTTTCAGTTTTAGTACTCCATTCAGAATTCAGTTCAGTCTTGCTTGACTATAGCATATAGTTTACTAGTTATTTTGCTATTAGATTTTAACATCTCAGTTTACAGTCTACTTAAGAACTTGTTTTAGGCGTGGTCATACATTCTCAGTCCTTACAATTTTCATGCATTTTCACTTAGTACCTCATGCTATACATTCAGTCAATTATTACTCATGAACATGAACTCGTGCATATCAGCCTAACCTCATTTAGCATACCAGTACATTCAAAAGTACTAACTGCATACTCATTTCTTGTGCTATGATGTCTTATATCATAGGTTCAAATGCTCAGATTATCGATCATACTTAGACTTTCCAGAGCATCAGCAAAAGCAGCCATGGTGAATCCTATTACTTTGAGGATGCGCTTTCTTATTTTCAGTTATGTCAGTAGTTCAGTTTTTTAGTCAACCAAAGTTAGTTGGGGGCTTTTCCCATCAATTCCACCGATAAATGGTTTAAAGGTTTCCAGACTAGTACAGACAGTTGGTCAGTTTTCAGTTGTGATTATTAGTTGTTTTATAAGTATGTTTCAAAAAAGCCATGATTCAGTGTTGATTTCAGTTATTAAAACCTTATGGCATTTCAGTTGAAATTCTGCATATGTTGTTTATCAATTTTATTCAGTGCTCATAGCTGGTACCAGCTCATGGGTTAAATTATGGTCTCATGGGACCGTAAGCACCGTGTGGAATCTAGGGTATACTACCTAGGTGTTACTAACTTGGTATCAAAGCCTAAGGTTTTAAAGTATCCTAGGGAGTCTAAAAGCCGTGTCGAGTAAAGTCTTCTGCATAGGTGTGTAGCGCACCACACGTTGGGCAAGAGGCTACAAGACGTTTTAGGAAATGTTTCCCATATTTTAGTATTTGTATCGTGCGAATGAGCAGGAGATCAAGTAAAACTCTCTATCTAATTCAACTTTTCCTTCCGTTTATAGAATATGCCTTCATGAAAACTAATGAAAGAAGAAGTGAAAACCAGCCAACACCTCTGCCCATTCAGAAAGATCCCCTGAATGAGCATGTTTCTTATGCAGAGTTCAGAGCTGCATTCACCACTCTATCTCAATCAATAGAAGCCTAAAATGTGTGGCTAGCTATTGTTCAGGTGAACCCAGTGGTCAATACTATCACAGCTAGGATTCGGGACTTCATCCGAATTAACCCTCCTTTATTTTTAGGATCTAAGTCTGCTGCGGATCCACAATAATTCCTAGACATGGTGCAAAAGGTAATAGACATTATATGGTTAACTTTTAGCGAGAGTGCTAAACTAGCTGCTTACCAGTTACAAGATATAGCTCATACTTGGTTTAAATAGTGGAAAAGAGATATGGGCGCAGAGGCTAGACCTATAGAATGGGAGAAGTTTGCTACTACCTGCTTGGATAGATTTTTCCTATTGGATCTGAGAGAGGCTAAGGTTTTGGAGTTTATTAATATGAAATAGGGTAACATGAGTGTGTAACTATCTAGGTATGCTCCTCATATAGTAGCTGATAATAGGTCTAGGATGAGCAAGTTTGTGTCTGGGTATCCGATAGTATAGTCAAGGAGTGTAAGACCGCGATGTTGATCAAAGAGATAGACTTGGAAGGGTTGATGGTCCATTCACAGTAGATAGATGAGGAAAAGATTAAGGAGATAAAGAGTGAGAACAAGAGGGCTAGAATAGGTAGCTTTAATTTCGATCAGCCAAATTCAGAGGGTGGTAACAGTCCTCAGTTATGACTGAAATCTTCAGTCACAGCTCTATCTTTATATAGTGCACCAATATCCAGATTCAGGAATGACAATAAGGACAGGGCGCCAGGCTCTAAGTCGCAGGGTAATATGAACAATGTTCGAACAAACCCTTTTTGCCAAAAATGTGGTAGGAACCATCAAGGTGTTTATTGAGTTAACAGTGATGTATGCTTTGGGTATCACAAGCCAGGTCATAGAATCAAATAATTCCCATAGGTAGGCCTACAGAGTTAGCACAATTGTCCCCCAGCTCAGTTCGATCGCCCATCTCAGTAGGGTGCCGCTTCTAGTGCTACTAGAGGGCAGCGCTCGAATAAGCTATATGCACTTCAGTCCCAACAAGATTAGAAAAGTTTCCCTGATGTGGTTATTGGTATGTTGCAGGTCTTTCATTTATATGTTTAAGTTTTGCTTGACCCTAGAGCTTCTCTTTCTTTTGTAACCCCTTATATAACAATTAACTTTGGAGTCCACCCCGAAACCTTAATAGAGCCTTTCTCAGTATCAACTCCAGTAGGTAAGTTTATTATAGCCTGGCAGGTATATAGGAACTCTCCAGTTATGGGGTCTCAGAAATTCATATCAGTAGACCTTATAGAACTAGAGATGATGATTTTTTACATCATTCTTGGTATGGATTGACTTCATTTATGCTACGCTTTAGTTAATTTTAGGAACAAAATTGTCTACTTTTAGTTCCCGAATGAACCAGTCCTTTAGTTGAGGGGTAGTACCTTATCACCCAAGGGTCAACATGTTTCATACATAGAGTGAGGAAAATAATATCCAAGGGATGTGTTTATAATCTTGTGCAGGTCAAAGACTTTAGTTCCAAGACTCCCAAACTTGAGTCAGTTCCAGAAGCAAGGGAATTTCTAGATGTATTCCCTGAAGATCTTCTCAGAGTTTCTCTCGAAAGGGAAATTGACTTCGGAATAGACCTTCTTTCGGATACTCGGCCTATTTCAATTCCTTCATACAGAATGGTTCCAACCAAACTCAAAGATTTGAAAGAATAGTTGAAAGACCTCCTATAGAAGGGATTCATCAGGCCCAGCATTTCCCCGTGGGGCGCACTAGTCCTATTTGTGAGTAAGAAAGATGGTTCTCTAGGATATACATCAACTACCATCAGTTGAACAAAGTCACAATCAATAATAAACACCCACTTCCTAGAATAGATGACTTGTTCGACCAACTTCAGGGTGCTAGTTACTTTTCTAAGATAGACCCTAAATCTGGCTATCATCAACTCAGAGTAAGAGAACATGACATTCCGAAAATAGATTTTGAACCCGGTATGGTCACTTTGAGTTTCTAGTTATGTCCTTTGGCCTCACAAATTCCAAAGAAGCCTTTATGGAATTGATTAACCGATTGTTAAAGTAGTACTAAGACACGTTCGTCATAGTCTTCATCGATGACATTCTTGTCTTTTCCCGTAACAAAAATGTTCACTCAGACCACCTCAGAATAGTATTATAGACTCTAAGATCCCATCAATTGTTTGCCAAATTCAGAAAGTGCATATTTTGGCTAGGATCAGTAGCTTTTCTTGGTCACATTGTTTCTGGGATGGTATTAGAGTTGATCCTCTAAAGACCAAAGCAGTAAGAAATTGTCCTACACCCATCTTTCTATCAAATATTAGGAGTTTCTTGGGTTTGGCCGGCTATTACCGATGGTTTGTTAAAGAGTTTTGATCTATTGCATCCCTCATGTACAGATTGACTCAGAAGAAAGTCAAGTTCCAGTGGTCAGATGCTTGTGAGATGAGTCTCCAAGAGTTGAAGACTCGACTCACCACAACCCCAGTCTTAATGCTACCATATGGTTCAGATTGGTTTATTATATACTGTGATACTTCCAAGGTTAGTTTGAGGTAGGAGAGACCGCGTTGATAGGGCCTGATTTTTTTTGATGCTTTAGAGAAGTTTCAGTTGATAAGGGAAAGGCTTAAGACAGCCCAAGGCCGACAGAAATCCTATGCTGTGTGAGAAGGAGAAACCTTAAGTTTGAGATTAGTGACCGAGTTTACGTGAAATTCTCTCCCATTAAGGGGGTAATGAGTATTGGTAAAAATGGTAATCTTAGTCCCCGGTTAGCCCTTAAAATTTTTTGAGTAGTTTCAGAAAGGTAGCATACGGGCTTGAGTTGCCTACAGACTTATCATCAGTGCACCTAGTATTTCACGTCTCCTTACTAAAGAAGTATACTGGTGGCCTAGCGGTTGTAGTCCCCTTAGAAAGTGTAGATGTTCAGAACAGTCTCTCTTACGAAGAAGTTCATGTCGAATTCCTTGACTGTCAAATTTGCAAACTAAGGAACAAAGAAGTTACCTTGGTCAAAGTTCTTTGGCGAAACCAGTCTATTGAGAGAGACACTTAGGAAGCAGAAGCATACATATGAACTAAGTAACCTCATCTTATCTCCACAAACTAAGACTCAGCCTAAGGTAACAGTTTTTCTTTGATTTATTCTGCTTCATACTCAGTTGCAGATGCATGTTATTCTTATGTTATTCATGCATTCACGAATTAGTTCAGCCATGTGTCTTTCAAGATTCAGTCATGTTTAAGTTGTGCATGTCATTATAATCATAGTTCCTTAGTGGTCTCAGTTTAGTTAGCCTTATTCAAGGATGAATGTTACTAAGGGGGAGATATTGTAAGACTCCACAAAAATCCTAGTTCATTTCAGTCTTTTTGCATGCAAAAAGGAGGTCCAAAACATTGAAAAACTTAGTTAAGTGTTAGAGACTTAGTCTTACTTTTGGAATCTGAACTTTGATGATTTTATTATTGTTATTCCCTGCCTTGAAAAGTTGGTTTCTAAGTTGATTAATGATCAGGGTTGTCTATAGATCATCTCGGGTAAGTTTCAAAATTTTTGGATGACATTTGAGGCATGTTTGATAACCAAAATAGCGACCCAATGCGATTGGGTCGCGTCGTGTTGCGTCGAATACTGCGTTGGCACCAACAAAGTGGTGTATCGCCTATCACGTCGGCTGTAGCATCACTTGGCACATTTTGTCCAATAAGTTATAGGTTTGGGAGGGTAACTGAATCATTTTCCCCTACTTTACCCCACCCATCACACGAAATTAAGGATCCAAAAGGGAAAATTTACTTATATTTTCACAAATTATCTCAAGAACAAAGCCCTAGTTTCTTCAATTCCAAGTTCAATCTTTAAGCAATCACCAACAACCCATACGAATTGAACTACTAAGGTATGTTAGGTGTTCATCATTTGGTACCTTCCACCCCTTGGAGTCCAAGAACCTTTTCCAAAGCTTAAGTTATGGATACATATGATTTAGATCGTATTATGTCCATATATGTGTTGTTGTTTGGGTGTCAAGTTAAGAATTTATGAATTTTATGTGGAATAAACTAATGCGTATGTTGATTGATGTAAGTATCATGTTGAACCCCTAAATTGTGAAACAAATGTTATAGTCATGGTATGTTAGCATGTTCTTCATTTCCATGTACAAGATTATGCCTTTCAAGTGTTTGATAAAATGTCTAGATGAGTGAAAGTTGAATATTGATTATTTTCTATGCTTTTAAAATTGTGGTATGGACCTATTATCAATGATATCGAGTCATGGGGTGTTATAATACCCTAAATTTAGTGTTTTACTTAGTTTCAGTAGTTATAGAAGGGTCTTAGTTGTATTATGAGCAGTAATACTCAGTCAGTTAACATGGTCAGTGCGAGTTCAGTCAAGCTTCGTCCAGTTTGGTGATCATTGTTGCTTCAATTAGAAGTAGGATTCAGCACCGAGCGAACCCATGTATGGGGGAATTCCTTCCAGCTTAGGCTGTGACCATTTGTAGTAGTCCCTGAGTTATAGAACTATGTAGCCATCGTAGGTTGATATGTCTTCCTACCAAATTAGGGTTGACCCAGCCATTGTTAGTAACCTGTGCCATGGTACTAACATTCTTCCAACTGGGGTTTCAGGTTGGACCCCAATTTGTCTATATTGGGGCATGTCGGTTAGATGAAAGCTCCCACAGTTTTAGTTTCACTACTCAGTTCAAAATTCAATTCAGTTTTGCTTGTCCATAGCATATAGTTTACCAGTTATTTTGCTATCAGATTTCAGTATCTCAGTTTATAGGCTACTTCAGAACTTTTTTTAGGCGTGGTCTTGCATTCTCAGTCTTTATAGTTTTTATGCATTTTTACTCAGTACCTCATGTTATACGTTCAACCAGTTATTACTCATGAACATGAGTCCATGCATATCAACCTAACCTCATTTAGCATACCAGTACATTCAAAATTACTGACCGCATACTTATTTCTTGTGCTATAATGTCTTATATCATAGGTTTAGATGCTCGGATTTTTGATCATACTTAGACTTTCCAGTGCATCAGCAGCAGAAGCCATGGTGAGACCACTTCTATTGAGGATGAGTTATTTTATATTCATTTATGTGAGTAGTTCAGTTATTTAGTCAGTCAAAGTTAGTTGGGGGCTTGTCCCATCAACTCCACCGTCAAACGGTTTAGATTCTTTCAAACTAGTACAGACAGTCGGTCAATTTTCAGTTATGATTATCAGTTGTTTTATCTGTATATTTCTAGACATTTTAAACCATGATTCAGTGTTGATTTTAGTTATTAAAACCTTATGGCATTTCATTTAAAATTCCACATATGTTGTTTATCAGTTTTATTTAGTACTCACAGTAGGTTCCAACTCATGGGTTTACTTGTGGTCTCATGAAACCATAAGCATTGTATGGCATCAATTGTATTTATATGAGTGATTATGGGTAACTCTCTTGTTATGAGATAACATGTTTGATGAATATGGGTGATTTATATGATGTCTTTTATTCAACAATATATATGAGTTTTCCATCTAGGTTGTACTCCCGAGGTGTTACAAATTTGGTATCAGATCCTAAGGTTTTAAGCATCCTAGGGATTCTGAATGTCGAGTGGAGTAGTGTCTTGTGCATGGGTGTGTAGAGTGCCACACTTATGGGCAAGAGGCTACAATACGTTTTAGGAAATATTCCCTTTCTTTCGGTGTTTATGTTGTGCGAATAAGCAACAACTTAAGTTAAACTCTCCATCTAATTCGATATTTTTTCCGTATATAGAATATGACTCACAGGAAAACTAACAAAAGAAGAAGTGGAAACCAACCAGCACCTTCGCCCATTCAAGAAGATCCACTAAATGAGCCTGGTTTTCATGCAGAGTTTAGAGCTACTTTTACCCCTCCAGCTCACTCTGTAGCAGCCCAAAATGTGCGGCCAACTACTGTTCAAGCCAACTCAGTGGACAATACTGCTGCATCCAGGATTTGGGTCTTCACTCCAATGAACCCTCCTTCATTTTTGGGATCTAAGTCTAAAGAGTATCTACAGGAATTCCTACACATGGTACAGAAGATAACAAACATTATGGGGGTGACTTCCAACGAGAGTGCTGAACTAGCTGCTTACCAGTTATAAGATATAGCTCATACTTAGTTTAAGCAGTAGAAAGGGGATAGGGGCGCAGAGGCTGGACCTATATAATGGGAAGAGTTTGCTACTGACTTCTTGGATAGATTTTTTCCATCAAAAATGAGGAAGGCTAAGTTGTTGGAGTTTATTAATCTAAATAGAGAAAAATGAGTGTGAAAGAGTATTCCCTCAAATTTACTCAGCTATGTAGTAGATGATAATAGGTCTAGGATATGAAAGTTTGTGTCTGGTGTATTTGATAGTGTGGTCAAGGAGTGTAGGACTGCGAAGTTTGATGTTGGGTGAATTTATACATTCTAGCATTACTATTCGAGCCTTTTTAGCCTTGTTTTGAGGATAATTCATGTGATTAATGTGTTTATAATGATATAAATGAGCATTTATGAGTCCAAGTATGTTTTTACAATGTTTAAGGGTGTTTTCACATGAGTTTAGATTCAATTTGAGCATTTAGAGTTCAACCGATAAAACTAGTGTTACTAGCTTGAGCTAGGTGTTTGTCTAGTCTATCCTGTTGGGTTCTAATATGTTTTAATTAGTTTCTAAGATTTTTAATGTGTATATATATTTTAAACAACTTGTTGATAATGTTCAAGGGTCAATAGGATCAAGATAAGAGTAGAAACAATGAGTTAAAGATCAAAGTGAAATTAGCCTATGCTTAGCTCGTGTTTCTAGTTCACTGTTGAGGATGTTGTGCTGTTTTGGGCTCTAAAATATTGTTTTTAATGCTATAGGGTGCTTTTTAAATGGAATGTTATGATATATTAAGGATATAAAAGGTTAAAATAAAGTGGAAACAACACAAAATGACAATAAAATGACCACGGAAGCACAAGACACAAGCTGGATGCAATTTGGACCCCTAAAATGTTTTAAGCGCGTGTGGGATGTGTGATTGTCCAATGGGAACATGATTCACACCATTAGATTCATAAGGGGACCAAAATGGTAAAATACCACATCTCGGTGCCGAGTCAATTCACAATTTTCCAAAAATAGTACATCAATGCGATAACACTTCTTCACGATGAGGACCAAAATTGGGAGAAAAGTGCCTAGTAATGGCATTTGTCGCTACACCGCGACTCGGGGCCCCCCAAAATTGGGATAATTTTGCCTTGATGAATAAGAACAACATGGAAACCTAATGTAAGTTAGTTAATAACTTGTCTACTATAAATATAACGTCCTGAAACATGTTTTAAACATCTTGGGACATCTTGGAACACCCTAGATCAACTTGGACATCATTGGAGTCTACCACAACTTCTTTTCAGGTTTTATCATTCTTTAATTTAGTTTCTTTATGGTTTGAATCATCAATCCAAGGGATTGGATGATGAATATTTCTATTAAAGGCTAAACTCCCTTACCGGGGTTAAGGCCAAGATCACGAATAATTTTATTTTGAATTAAGTTTGTTTGAGTTGCTTATCATTATGGTTGTTTGTTTATTCTTAATTTAACTATTTTAATGATTATCTACCCTTAGAATACATCAATTGTCAACCTTTTAATCTTGGGAGAGGGAACAGGGAGATAGAATATGGGAATAAACAAAGTATGGCTTGTATTCTTTTATATCATAAGGAATTCAAATTAGCGTTTAGGACAGGGATGTACTTAGATGCCTTACTTGATTTACATGTAGTATGATAACTTAAAGATCTTAATTGTATTATTACATCCCCGCTCAATGATGTAGTTGTAATGTCTAAATTAGATAATAGATTAGAGGTTAAAAGATCATGATCATGTAATTAACCCTACGAATCAACAACTAAGATAAGCAATTTAACAAATGAAGCTCAATAGTGTAGTATGATTGTTCTTAAGCTTTAAACCTGGGTTTCTATCCTTTGATTATCCAAATTCATTACTTTTCTGCATTAATTTAGTTTGCTCTTTAGTTTCCAATTCAAAAACTTTATTGTTTACTTTTTCTCAATCGTTAAACTATAATTGGATAGTTGACAAAACCAAGTCCCTGTGGGATCGATATTCGTCTTTCTTGAAGGTCACTTTACTACTTGATAAGACCACGTACATTGCATGTGCGCTGTCAAGATCTTGGCGCTGTTGCCGGGGACTTAGAAATTTGCAACTATCTTATTTTTAGTTTTTCTATATTGAGTTGTAAATAAGTTCTATTTAGTTTCTTTTTGTTTTATTTTATTTCTCTTTTTCTCACACTTCTTGAGATGTCAGCCTGGGATAGATGGTTTTTGAGTGATGATGATTCTTGTTGTTTTTGTGGGGGACAACATCATGAAGCTTATTGTCTAGAGTTTGATGGAAGTGTTTGGATGGGACCTTCACAATATGATGCAAATACTGTTCTATCTGTGGAGCAGACTGCAACTTGGTGTTTGGTTTGTGGTCAAAGTGGTCATATTACAACTATGTGTGCTGTCAATCATGATTCAGAATTGTTTGTGGGCTATGATGAAAGGCAAAATTATATAAACATCTACAATCAAACAGTGCAGAATTAGCCACAAATTCAATCACGGAACAATCAACAACAACAACTAAACGCAAGCCATGACTCAAACTAGCAATTAGGAAGAGATGATGAAACAACTTTTAGCATCTTAAGTATAGATGTTGGCAGACCCGAAGATCCATAGGGAGGCTGAAAAGAATTTGTATAATTAGCTGGATGTAGATGCAAAGTTGACTCCCCAATCGGCTGCCGACAAAGTTGCTGATAATTCGAGGAAGTCTGAGTACTCAAAAACTAAAATTGTTGAACAGGTTAAGGAGATACCACCGCCACCATGTCTACAGATGCTAAGAAAAGAAAAATATTAGGAGGATATTAGCCAATTTGTGGAGAAAACACAAGAATCACAGCTACTTGATTGTTATTTTTCTTTTGAGACTGAAATTGAAAAGGTGAATATGAGTGAGGGTGTTGAAGATAGTGTAAATTTTGAAGTGGGATTGGTTAGGCCTCACTCGAAGGACTTTTCTACTTTATGTTTAGATGATGTCTTGTCTGTGGAATCATCTAAAGTAGTGAAAGAGGGTGAAGATGAGGAACAAGAATCCTATATTCTTAATTTTACACTGGATAACCAATATAAAAACACACCTCACATCAAGGACGAGTGGTTTACCATGCATATTCTATTACTCAGTTCCTAAATCTTTGTACCACCTCCTTATGAGCGTGTCAAAAAGATGGATGCAATGTTGGGGGTGAAATTCATATCCTCGAGGTGGGGGAAAAAGTTGATTGGACTGTGTTGCGACACTAAATCAGGTGCTTCTTGGGAGGCAACCCAAGCTAAGGTATGTTTTCTTTTTATTTTTTCTTTTTTTTATTTTCACATAGTTTTTTGTTTTTGATTAAGTTGCAGGTTAATGGGAAGTTTGATTACCGAAAACCTGAGCTAAAGAGCATGGCAAAGACTGAGTGTAGGGTCCCGTGAATCCCATAAATGCAAATAATGCTACTAGCTAGGCCTAGAGGCCTCAGGGAGTATTCCTATCTCTTACTTTAAAGTTCACATTGGGGACAAAGTAGATTTTTAAGTGTGGGGTTTGGAAATTCCCAATTTTAGGCTCAATTTTAAAAAAAAATTGCATAAGATATTCTTGTTGGTGCTATTTTTTATTGCATGGTGCAAGTTTTTTGTTTGGTAAAAGCATGTTGAATGAGTGAATTACTACTTTTGAGACTCCTAGGCTCATTTTTGTGACTCTTGTACTTTTTGGCTTAAATTTGAATTCATGCTATTATTTGGTTGACAGTCTATGATGATCCTATTGAGTTGAGAATGTTCCATATGCGTGTGAGGTATTTGTATATTTCTTGTTGTATATGATCTCTAGAACTTGCCTGTTGTATATGCTATGGGAAATAAAGAATGTGTGTTTAGGAGATGATTTAGGCATTTCTTTGATAACCGTGTTTTTACCTTCTCTTTTGCCTACTTTTGTGCATAATCCTAGTTAAACCTCATTGAGCCTTTAGCTTTCTCTTTGGTAGCCTCATATGTTGCCTAACCTTTTTTCTTTGATTGACCTTAATTTAATCCAAAAAGCTCCTAAGTGCTTTAATTGTAAAAATAATTGAGTAAGGAGTGTGAAATTCAAGAAGTAGGAGGAAGGTGAAATTAATGGCCCAAGGTAATAGTTATTAGTGTGTATATTTGATGTGTTGTGGTTGGGAGTGATGTAAATGGTGCTATAAATATTCCCATGGTTGTGAAAAAGAAAAAAAATCTTGAAGGAATAGACAATACGCCCACCATGTGTATGTAAAAATGCTTAAAAGAGATGGGGAAAGACAAAAATATATGGGTAGATGAATAAGGTGTGAATAGGTTGTTGAAGGTGGTTTTATGTGAAAAATTGTGATGTATTAAAGCGCTTAGGAAAGATAGTCACTATTCTTGGCCAAAATAGTTCCTACCCATCCCTTAGCCTACATTACAATCCGAAAAAGCCCTATTTGATCCTAAATTTTACGTTCTAATATTAGTGGAGTATGACACTAAGGGAAAGCCTATGGTTCATTATGTGTAATTTGTGAATTCTTTGTGAGAGTGAGCATATTGATTTGTATACCCATTATGATAATTGCATTATTGTGAGTGTTTATGGGTAACTCTCTTGTTGGGTGGGCACATGTTTGATGAATGAGGGTGATTTGCATGATATCTTATATTGAGAAATATGAATGAGTTTTCCATTTATTGAGTCAATTCTTGATGCTAGGATATTTTGGAGTAGGATTCTTAAGCTTTCAATTGTGTATAACATGTGTAGTGTTGTAAACATGCATTCCATGTATTCATTATAGTACTAGCTTGATTTTCTTGCATGTAATAGAGGGTTTTCCAGCTCATGATGCTTATAGTTAAGGCTTTTTTTCGAGTACGAACAAGGCATTAAGTGTGGGGTGGTGATGTTGAGTGAATTTATACATTCTAGCATTACTATTTTAGTTTTTTTAGTCTTGTTTTGAGGATGATTCATGTGATTAAAATGTTGATAATGATATAAATGAGAATTTCTATGTCCAAGTATGTGTTTACAATGTTTAATGGTGTTTTCACATGAGTTTTGATTCAATTTGAGCATTTAGAGTTCAATTGAGAAAACTAGTGTTACAGGCTTAAGCTAGGTGTTTGTCTAGTCTATAGTGTTGGGTTCTAATGTGTTTTAATTAGTTCCTAAGGGTTTTATTGTCTATTTATATGTGAAACAACTTGTTTATAATGTTCAAGGGTCAATTGGATCAAGACAGAAGTCGAAACAATGAGTTAAAGATCAAAGTGAAATTAGCCTATGCTTAGCTCATGTTTCTAGTTCACCGTTGAGGATGTTGTGTTGTTTTGATCTCTAAATTGTTATGTTTAATGATATAGGATGCTTTTTTAATGTACTATGGTGATATATTAACGATATAAAAGATTCAAATCAAGTGTAAACAACTCAAAAACGCTCGGAAATGACCATGGAAGCACAAGACACAAGTTGGATGCAATTTGAACCCCTGAAATGTTTTGGGCGCATGTGGGCTGTGTGATTGGCCAATGGGCACATTATGCACTCCAATGGATTCAGAAAAGCCCAAAATGATAAAACATCACGTCATGACATCGAGTCAATTCTCAATTGTCCAAAAACAGTAGCTCAACGTGATAATACTACTTCACGGTGAGGACCAAAATCGGGAATAAAGTGCCCAGTGATGGCATTTGGCACTATACCGCGATGCGGGGCCTACCAAAATCAGGATAATTTTACCTTTCTGAACAAGAAAAATGTGGAAACTTAATCCAAGTCGGTTTATAACTTGTCTACTATAAATATAACATCCTAAAACACGTTTTAAATATCTTGGAACACCCTAGATCAACTTAGACATCATGGGAGGCTACCACAACTTCTTTTTAGGTTTTATCATTCTTTAGTTTATTTTCTTTATGGTTTGCATCATCAATCCAAGGGATTGGATGATGAATATTTCCATTAAAGGCTAAACTCCCTTTCCAAGGTTAAGGCCAAGATCATGAATACTTTCGTTTTGAATTAAGTTTGTTTAAGTTTCTTTTCATTATGGTTGTTTGTTTATTCTTAATTTAACTATTTTAAGGATTAGCTACCTTTAGTATACATCAATTGTCAACCTTTTGATCTCAGAAGAGGAAATAGGGAGATAGAACATGGGATAAACAAAGAATGGTTTGTATTCTTTTATAAAATAAGGAATTCAAATTAGCGTTTAGGACAGGGATGTACTTAGATGCTTTACTTGATTCACACGCAGGATGATAGCTTAAAGAACTGAATTGTATTATTACATTCCCGCTCAACGATTTAGTTGTAAGGTCTAAATTAGGTAACAGATTAGAGGTTGAAAGACCAGGATCATGCAATTAACCTTACGAATCAACATCCAAGATAAGCAATTTAATGAATGAAGTTCAATAGCGTAGTATGATTGTTCTTAAGCTTTAACCCTGGGTTTCTATCCTTTGATTATCCATAGTCATTACTTTTCTATATTAATTTTTTTTTACCTTTAGTTTACAATTCCAAAACTTTATTGTTTACTTTTCTTAATCGTTAAACTAGAATTGGTAGTTGGCGAAACCAAGTCCCTATGGGATCGATATTCGAATTTCTTGAAGGCTACTTAACTACTTGATAAGACTACGTACACTTGAGTGTATGCTTGGGCACTGTCAATATTGATCAAAGAGATGGACTTGGCGAGGTTGATGGTCCATGACCAACAGATAGAGGAGGAAAAGATTAATGAGAGAGAGAGGAAGAACAAAAGGGCTAGAACAAGTTGCTTTAATTTTGCTCAGCCGAAGTCAGAGGGCGGTAACCATCCTCAGTTATGCCCAAAATCTTCAGTACCTGCTCCATCTTAGGCTAGTTCACCAATGCCCAAATTTAAGAATGACAATAAGGACAGGGTGTCAGGCTCTAAGTCTCAAGGTAGTGTGAATAGTGATCTAAAAAACCCTCTTTGCCAGAAATGTGGTAAGAACCCTAGGGTATTTGCAGAGCTTGTAGCGATGTATGTTTTGGGTGTGGCAATCCAGGTCATAGAATCAAAGAATGTCTACAGGTAGGTCCGCAGAGTCAGCACAATCGTTGCCTAGCTTAGTTCGCGCGCCCGTCTCAGCAAGGTGCCACTTCCACTGCCACCAGTGGGCAGTGCCCAAAATGGCTCTATGCACTTCAGTCCCAAAAATATCAGGAAATTTCCCCTGATATGGTTACTGGTATGTTGTAGGTCTTTCATTTAAATATTTATACTTTTCTTGACCCCAGAGTTTCTCTTTCTTTAGGAATCCCTTATATAGCGGTCAACTTTGGAGTTAGTCCCAAAACCTTAATAGAGCCTTTCTCAGTATCTACTCCAGTGGGTAAGTTTATTGTAGCTCGATGGGTATATAGGAACTACCCAGTTACGGTGTCTTAGAAAGTCATATTAGTAGACCTTATAGAACTAGAGATGACAGATTTTGATGTCATTCTCGACATGGATTGGCTTCATTCATGCAATGTTTCAGTTGAATATAGGAACAAAATTGTCTACTTCTAGTTCCTAAGTGAACCAGTCCTTGAGTAGAGGGGTAGTACTACAGTGCCTAGGGGTCAACTTGTTACAATAAATTAGAGGGAGAAAAATGATATCCAAGGGACGTGTTTATCATCTTGTGTGGGTCAAAGACTCTAGTTCTGAGACTCTCAAACTTGAGTCAGTTCTAGTAGAAAGGGAACTTCCAGATGTGTTCCTTGAAGATCTTTTCGTAGTTCCTGCCAAAAGGGAAATTGAATGCGGAATAAACCTTCTTCCGGATACTTAGCCTATTTCTATTCCTCCATATAAAATTGCTCCAGCCAAACTCAATGGGTTGTAAGAACAGTTGAAAGACCTCCTAGATAAGGGATTCATCAGGCCTATCATATCCCCGTGAGGCGCACCAGTCCTATTCATCCATAAGAAAGATGGTTCTCTTAGGATATGCATCGACTACCGTTAATTGAACAAAGTCACAATCAAGAATAAATACCCACTTCCTAGAATAGATGACTTGTTCGACCAACTTCAGGGTACCAGTTACTTTTCTAAGATAGACCTCAGATCCGACTATCATCATCTCAGAGTAAGAGAATATGACATCCCAAAAATAGCTTTTCGAACCCGGTATGGTCACTTCGAGTTTCTAGTCATGTTCTTTGGTATCATAAATTCCCCAGAATCCTTTATGGACTTGATGAACCAAGTGTTCAAGCAGTACATAGACATGTTTGTAATAGTCTTCATCGATGACATTCTTGTCTATTCCCGTAATGAAAATGATTATGCAGACCACCACAAAATAGTATTAAAGACTCTTAGAGCCCATCAGTTGTTCGCTAAATTCAGCAGGTGCAAATTTTGGCTAAGGTCAGTAGCTTTTCTTGGTCACATTATTTCCAAGGATGGTATTAGAGTTGAACATCAAAATATCGACGCAGTAAAAAACTATCCTAGACCTATCTCTCTGTCAGTTATTAGGAGTTTCTTAGGTTTGGTCAGCTATTACCGGTTTGTTGAAGGGTTTTCTCTTTTGCATCCCCAATGTTCATATTGACTCAGAAGAAAGTCAAGTTCCAGCATTCAGATGCTTGTAAGAAGAGTTTCTAGGAGTTGAAAACTCACTCACCACAGCCCAGTCTTAACGCTACCAGATGGTTCAGACGGGTTTGTTGTATACTATGATGCTTGTAGATTTAGTTCGAGGTAGGGGAGACTGCATTGATAGGGCCTGATTTAGTATTTGATCTCTTAGAAAAGGTTCAGTTGATCAGGGAAAGGATTAAGACAACATAAAGCCGACAGAAATCCATTGCTGATGTGAGGAGGAGAGACCTTGATTTTGAGATTGGTGACTTAGTTTACTTAAAAATCTCTCATTTACTTAAAAATCTCTCCCATGAAGGGGGTAAAGGAGTTTGGTAAAAAGGGGAAGATTAGTCCCCGATCTGTTGGCCCTTACAAAATTCTGAGCCATTTCGTAAAGGTAGCTTATGAACTTGAGTTTCCTGCAGACATAAAATAAGTGCACCCAGTATTTCATGTCTTCTTGCTAAATAAGTATATTGGTGATCCAATAGTTTTAGTCCCCTTAGAAAGTGTAGATGTTCAGAATAACCTCTCTTACGAAGAAGTTCCAATCAAAATCCTTGACTATTAGATTTGCAAACTAAGGAACAAAGAAGTTTCCTTGGTCAAAGTTCTTTGGAGAAACCAGTCTGTTGAGGGAGACACTTGGGAAGTAGAAGCAGACATGCAAACCAAGTACCCTCATCTCTTCTTCGGAGAATAAGACTCTGCCTAAGGTAACAGTTTTCCTTAGATTTATTTTGCTTCATACTTAGTTCTAGTTGCATATTATTCTCATGTCATTCATATATTCACGAATATGTTTGGCCATGTGTCATGTTTCAAGATTCAGTCATGTTTCAGTTTTGCATGTCAGTATAATGATAGTTCCTTAGTGGTCTCAGTTTATTCAACCTTATTCAAGAACAATGTTACTAAGGAGGAGATATTATAATACCCCACAAAAATACCAGTCCATTTTAGTCCTACTATATGCAAAAGGGGGTCCAAAACTTAGAAAAACTTAGCTAAGTGTTAGAGACTTAGTCTCACTTTTGGAATCTAAACATTGATGATTTTATTATTGACCGTCTCGGCCTCGAAAAGTTTGTTTATAAGTTGATTCATGATCAAGGTCGTCTATAGGTCATCTTGGGCGAGTTTTAGATTTTTCAAATGATGTTTGAGGCATGTTTGGATGACCAAAATAGTGACCCATTGCGATTGGGTTGCGTCACAGCGAGTACCGTATTGGCATCAGCAACGCGGGGCATCGCCCATCGCATCGGGTTGATCGATGCAATGCGTCGGCTGTAGCATACCTGGGTGTATTTTTTCCTATAAGTTACGAGCTTATGAGGTTAATTGAGTCATTTTACCCTACTTTACCCTACCCATAACATGAAATTAAGGATCCAAAAAGGCAAAATTACTCATCTTTTCACAAATTTTCTGAACAGCAAAGCCCTAGTTTCTTCAAGTCCAAGTTCAAGATTCAAACAATCACTAACAACCCACATGATTTCAACTACTAAGGTATGTTAGGTGTTCATCCTTGGGTCCCTTCCACCCCTTGGAGTCCAAGAACCTTTTTCAAAGCTTAATTTATGGGTTCGTATGATTTCGATCATATTATTTCCATGTATGAGTTGTTGTTTGGGTGTCAAGTTAAGAATTTATGAATTTCCTATGGAATAAACTAATGTGTATGTTGATTGATGAAAGTATCATGTTGAACCCCTAAATTGTGAATTGAATAATGATGTAATGATATGTTAGCATGTTGTTCATTCCGATGTATAATATTATGCCTTCCAAGTATTTCATAAAATGTCTAGATGAGTGAAAGTTGAATAGTGATTATTTTCTATGCTTTTAAAATTATGGTATGGTCCTACGGTCAATGATATTGAGTCTTGGGGGTTAAATACTCAAAATTTAGCTATTTACTTAGTTTTTAGTAATAAGTAGTATTACTGTAATACCCCACACTTTTCCTAGCTTAAGTTCATTCCTAGAATGTTAAGAAATAGCTTCCAAAATGAAGAATATTATTTCGTGTGGAATTATCCAAATTTAGACCTCCTATTTTGTGGGAAATTGAATAAGCTTTCCATCGATACAAAATTTTCCTAAATCTGACACGCGGTTGAGAAGTTATGGCATTTTAAGTTAATAGAGTGACACCTGGGCACTCAGCTCATCGCGAAGAAGGTAAAAATGGCTATTGTCAATTCTAGTGGACCTCCGCAATATTGGTACATCGCGGAGTGGTCCATTTTCTTATTTGTCAAAATCCAGTAGCCTAATGTGATCTTACCGTGTCGCGTTGGTGGACAAGATGGCATTTCAAAGGGGCACCGCGATGGTGGCGCATCACGGAGCATGCCCAGTTCCCACTCATCCACTTTCCAGTAAGCCGCCGCGATAGTGGTGCATCTAGGTGGCTTGCCAGTTCAGAAAAATATTATGTTTTTCAGTTTCGACTTAAAGTTTAATAGGGGTATTTTCGTCAATCCTTAAGGTCCCAATTCATCCAAAACAAGGAAATAAACATATTCCTAGCACTTTATGCTCATTATTCATTATTCTCTTCAAAAGCAAAACCCTAGAGCTCTAAAGATTCTTCTCCAAGAAATCAAAATCCTCCATTATTTCTCCAAGAAAGATTAAGATTGAGGATTCCCAAGACAAGGTAATTAAGAACTCATCTTCAAGAACTAAATTAGGAATCAATAATTCAAGTTTCTCCATCTAATCATCTATCAAGGTATGTGGGGTTTATGAACAAGGATCTTCTTCCATCCTTGTGCCCAAAACTAAGCTTTTATTTAAAATTCATATGATTTTGAATGATTATTCATGAGATTTGAATTAGGGTTCATACCTATTATTGCTCTTTGCAAGATTTTGAGATTTGAAGTGTTTTAGAAGTTGAATTGCATGTCTATTTTCATATTTTCATGCCTATTGCAGTAATTTAAAGATTTTGTGATAAACTATCGTTGTTTTCAATATCAAACATGATTATTATGATGTTTTGACATGATATTGAAGCATGGGTTATTACCCCAAGATTGAATATTATTATTTAAAGAAAGATGATGCTTTAAGCATCCTATTATCAGATTATTTACACATTTTTAGTAAAGCTTTGATCGTTCGATCACCAGATATATTTTGGAATCCACTTTACAAATTTATTACAGATTATAGAAAAAAATAGCTTCATTTACAAATTGATTTTGATAAGTGCAGAACTAGTTTTATAATAAACCCTTATGCTAGCTTTAAAGTGAATTTACAACAAGATGAGCGTAGTAAATTAAAGAGAGTAGTATTTAGCACCAAGTTGGGTATGATTCAAAGGTCTCATACCCCAGAACTATGTCCCACTATAGAATTGAGATTAAAGTTCCTATAGTAGGCTGAGATAGTGATCACTTAAGCTTAGATTATAATCCTTGGAAAGAGTATGAAACCTCTCCCTAATGTGAGATTTCTTCCTTAGGAGGACGAGACGTTTGACTCCATGTAGATCATATGATTTATGTCAGTTAAGAGAACCTCCCTGCTAGTTAAAGTAAATAAATAGTTTGAGTATTTCCCTGTTAGTAAGAAAAGATTTTAGAAAACTAAGTACAAAGGTGCGCAAATTTACTCAGTTTATGCTTTACAGAAAGATAACAGTTACTGACTTCATCTTTTAGATTTCAGATTTCAGAAGTGAGCTCTTTCTACACTTAGACAATATTATTTATAGACAAAATACCAGTACAACTTTCAGAACTAAATGTTATGACTCACTAAAATTATAAAGTATGATAGATTTATTATTCATGATTTTAGTGTTTTAGAGATTCCATCTTATGTGAATCATTTTGATTTAGCAAGCATTGTCTTATAAATTATGATGATGAGATGATGTTTTACTTATGCATTTCATCCCCATATACTTAGTACATCCTCAAAGTACTGATCCACATATACGTCTATGTGCTACATTATATTATTATGTAGGTTCAGGTACTCAGCATCAGCAGCGCGCAAGTAGTACGAGCATCTTCATCTATATCCGACAGTTGGTGAGTCGTCATATTTTGTAGACTTATTCATTCAGATTTTGCAGCATAACAGTTTTATATAATTCAGTATTCTTGTCAGACAGTTCGAGTTAGCTGGGGGTCTGTCCCAGTGACTCTCTAGTATTAGTAGTAGAGGCTTGTCAAACTGTTAGATTTGATTCAAACTCTAAATATTTGATTTTCAGACATTTATTTCAGATAATTCTCAGTTATTTCAGATAGTTTTTGCATTTAGTATGACTTTTACGTCTATATTACTTTGATTATGAGATTTATTCCTAGCAGCAGGCAGACAAGATTAGCTTAAGGATACTCAAAGTCTTGAGAACCGTGTGACATCTCGAGACTAGGTTTTGGGGCATTACAAACTTGGTCTCAGAGCCTAATATTTTTAAGAGTCTTAGGGAGTCAGAAAAGCCGCATTACATAGAGTCTTGATCATAGATATGAAGAGCACAACATTTATAAGCAAGAGGCTATGAAACATTCTTAGAAAAACATGTCTTTTTTTCATAATCTATCATGATTATAGTATCTCTATCTATTTTTAACTAGTACTCCTATGTTATAGTAGAATGTGCCTTCTCGTCGAGCTAATACCCGTAGAAATAGTAACTAGCCACCCCAGCCCGCTGATTCTTTGAATGAGAATGTATCCCATGCTGTGTTTAGGGCTTTCTTTCAGGTGTTGTCCTAGGCAGCGACTGCTAATGTTCAGGGCAACCATCAAAGTCAGGCTGCAGTCCCACTTTAACAGAATAAAGATTTAGTGGCATCTAGAATTGGAGACTTTATGAGGATGAATCTGCAGATTTCTTTAGGTCAAAAGTAGGTGAGGATCCACAACATTATTTAGATAAGGTGAAGAATATCACCTAGATTATTCACATTTCTAAAAAGGAGAGTATAGAGTTAGAACCCTATAGAATAAAGGATGTCACGTATGATTGGGTAGTTATGTGAAAGAATGGTAGAGGTGAGATTGTTGTTCGTATGAGTTGGCAGGTGTTTTAGGATGCTTTTCTAGATAGTCTCTTCCTACGTGAGATAAGGGAAACTAAGATAGAGGAGTTTGTGAATTTGAGGTAGGGCTCGATGACAATGAAGTAGTACTGCCTTAAGTTCAATCAGTTGTCAAAGTATGCTCCTTATACGATGGTTGATCCTAGGGCTAGTATGAGTAAGTTTGTTACTGGAGTGTCTATTTTAGTAGTCAAAGAGTGTAGGACTGCCATGCTCATTGGAGACATGGATCTTATAAGATTGATAATATATGCTCAGTAGATTGGGGTAGAGAAGTTGAACGGGAGAGATAGAAATAATAAGAGGGCTAGTAAACAGGACAGTTTAAGTATGGTAAGAATAGGTCCCAAGGAGGAAATCATTTGCAGTTTTAGAATTATTCATCTATGCCAGTACTATCTCCAGCTAGTGCTCCCTCTCCCAGAGATAGACAGGAGCAGTGGGGTAAGTCTTTTATGTCTAGATCTTAGAATAGTGTAAGTGGAAGACCTTGTTATCCTCCTTGTCCTAAGTATGGTAGGAATCATCCTGGTGAGTGCTTGGCTAGACAGAAGGGTTGTTTTGGTTATGATAAGTCGGGTCATGGAATTAAAGAGTGCCGCTATGCTAAGCAAAAAAATAGAGATGATCGTCCCCAGACTAACACTACTAGTGCATCTGCTACTTTAGGTCGCCCAGTCCCTCCTCAGGGCGCATCATCTAGTATCGGTGGCAGTCAGTCCTAGAATCAGTTTTATGCTTTTACATCCCATCAGGAGCAGGAGGATTCACCAGATGTTGTTACTGGTATGCTTTGTGTCTTTCACCTTGATGTTTATGTATTGTTAGACCCTGGGTCGAGTTTCTCTAATGTGACCCCATTAGTTACAGTAAATTTTGAAATAAGTTCTGAAAATATCCCTAACCCTTTGTTGGTTTCTACCTAGTAGGTGAATCAATTATTGCTAAACAGATCTATAGAAAGTGTCCAGTCACTGTCCTTCTTAAAATCATATTTGCAGACCTAATAAATCTAGATATGGTTGACTTTGATGTTATTCTTGGTATGGATTAGCTCTATTCCTGCTATGTATCCATAGATTGTCACACCTGAGTGGTGAAGTTTTAGTTTCCAGAACGAGCCAGTCATTTGAGTGGCCAGTTAACTCAGTGTCTCCTAAGAGACATTTCATATCTTATCTTAAAGCCCGGAAGTTGATTTCCAAGGTGTATATCTATCATCTTGTTTGAGTTAAAGACACTAAGTCTGAGACTCTGACAATTCAGTCAGTCAGTGTAGTCAATGAGATTCCTGATGTTTTTCTCGAAGATTTGCCAGGGGTACCTCCTGATAGGGAAATAAAATTTGGTATTGACCTTCTTCCAGATACTCAACCTATTTATATACCACCATATCGTATGTCTCCTACTGAGATTAAGGAGTTGAAAGAGCAACTCAAAGATCTCTTAGACAAAGGGTTTGTAAGGACTAGTGTTTCTCCATGGGGCACTCTAATCTTATTCGGGCAAAAGAAAGATGATTCTTTGCGTATGTACATTGACTATCGTCAGTTGAATAAAGTCACAGTCAAAAACAAATATCCTCTTCCTATAATCAATGACTTATTTGATCAACTCCAAGGTGCAAGTTATTTCTCAAAGATAGACCTTAGATCCATCTATCATCAGCTTAAAGTAAGGGAGTGTAATATTTCCAAGATATCTTTCAGAACCCGTTATCGTCATTTTGAGTTTCTAGTCATGTTCTTTAGACTAAAAAATGCCCAACAGCTTTCATGGACTTGATGAACAGAGTGTTCAAACAGTATTTGGACATATTTTTCAGTCTTTATCAATGATACTCTTGTCTACTCTCGTAGTGAGGATGATTATGCATACCATTTTAGAATTGTGCTGCAAACCCTTAGAGATCACCAGTTTTTTTCCAAGTTTAGCAAGTGTGAATTTTTTATAAGATCAGTAACTTTCCTTGGTCATATCGTTTCTAGTGAGGGTATTAGAGTTGATCCCCAAAAGATAGAAGCCCTAAGAAATAGGCCTAGACCTATTTCCCCATCAGGCATTAGGAGTTTCTTGGGTTTACCTGGTTACGATAGATGTTTCGTTGAGGGTTTATGGTCTATTATATCTCCTATGTCTAGATTAACTCAAAAGAAAGATAAGTTTCAGTTGTCAGATTCCTGCAAGAAGAGTTTTCAGGATTTGAAGACTCGACTCACTTCAGCCCCAATTTTTGCCTTTCCTGATGGTGCAGATAGTTTTGTGGTTTATTATGATGCCTACAGAGTTGGTTTGGGTTATGTTTTGATATAGAGAGGTAAGGTCATAGCCTATGCCTCTAGACAGATTAAGCCTCATAAAAAGAACTATCCAACCCATGATCTTGAGTTTGCTGTTGTTGTGTTTGCTTTGAAAATATGGAGAAATTATTTGTATGGTGTGCTTGTTGATATGTTCATGAATCACAAAAGCTTTCAGTATGTGTTTACTCAGAGGGAGTTGAATCTTAATCAGAGAAGGTAGTTAGAATTGCAGTAAACACCCTTAGTAGACTGTCTATGGGCAGTGTTTCCCATGTGGGAGAATGATAAAAAATATTTAGTTCGAAAAGTGTATCGATTAGCTAGATTAGGTATTAGGTTGGTTGAATCACCTAAAGGGAATGATTGGGTTTAGAGTAGTTCTGAATCTCCCTAGTTATGGAGGTGAAGGAGAAACAAGATGAGGATTCTAGTTTGGTCAAACTGAAGGAGTCAGTCAAATACCAAAACATAGAGGTTTTCTCTCAAGGGGGAGATGGTGTGTTGAGATATCAGAATAGATTGTATGTACCTTATGTTGATAATTTGAGGCAGCGGATTATGGAGGAAACGTATGGTGCACGTTATTCTATCTATCCTAGAGCCACCGAGATATACTGCGACTTGCGGGAAATCTATTGGTGGAGTAGTATGAAGAGAGATATAGTAGAGTTCGTAGCTAAGTGTGCAACTTGCCAACAGGTTAAGGTAGAGCACCAAAGACCTGGTGGAGCATTATGAAAGTTTGGGATCCCTACTTGGAAGTGGGAAGAGGTGAATATGGATTTTAAGATTAGTTTACCCTATTGGCATTGTAAGCATGATTCAATTTTGGTTTTAATAGACAGATTAACTAAGTCAGTGCATTTCTTCTAGTTCACACGTCTTACATCTCTGGAGATTATGCTAAGTTGTACATTCAAGAAATAGTTATATTGCATGGAGTTCCTTTGTCCATCATGTCAGATAGGGGTACTCAGTTTACCTCTCAGTTTTGGATAGCCTTTCAGAAGGGTCTTGGTACCCAAGTTCATCTTAGTTCAGCCTTTTATTTGCAGATAGATGCTCTGGCAGAAAGGACCATTCATACTTTTGAGGATAAGTTGAGGAAATGTGTTCTTGATTTCAAAGGTAGTTGGGATGAGCATTTACCATTGATTGAGTTCACTTATAATATCAGTTATCATGCTAGTATTTAGATGGCTCCGTTTGAGGCTCTTTATGGGCGGAGATGAGGGTTGCCAGTTGGTTAGTTCGAAGTGGGTGAGGCTTCTTTGATTGGGAAAGTCATGGTGTTTGAGGCCATAGAGAAAGTTAAGTTTTTTAGAAAAAGATTGAAAGAAGCCTAGAGTCGCCAAAAATCTTATGTAGACGTAAGAAAAAGAGACCTTGAGTTTAAGGTTGATGATCTTTTGTATTTTAAAGTGTCACCCATGAAAGGGGTGAATATATTAGGAAAGAAGGGTAATCTTAGTCCCCATTATGTTGGTCCCTTCTGGATTTTGAGTCGTGTTGGGAAGCTGGCGTATGATCTCGAGTTACCCGCTGACTTATCCTCAATTCATCCTGTATTCCATGTGTCCTTATTAAAGAAGTGCATGGACGATTCATCCAATATAGTTCCTCTAGAAAGAAGTGATATTCAAAATAGCCTTTCTTACAAAGAAGTCCCAGTAGATATTCTTGATCATCAGATTCGTAAACTAAGGAACAAAGAAGTTTCCTTGGTCGAAGTTCTGTGGTGAAATCAGTCCGTTGAGGGTGCTACTTGGGAAGCAGAAGAAGACATGCATACCAAGTATCCTCATCTCTTCTCCACAAACTCAGATTCAGTCGAAGGTAATAGTTTTCCTTCAATAAGTTCTTTTTCAGTTTCAGATTCAGCCATATAGCTATTTTTCGTGAGAATTCAAGTACTCACAGACTAGTTCAGTAGCTCATTCTATTTGAAATTCAGTCATACAGTTTATTCCTGTTGTGCATGATATTTTAAAGCCTCAAATTTCTCAGTATATTTCATCTTAAATTAGCCATATTCGAGGATGAATGTTTCTAAGGGGGGAGAAATTGTAACCCCCCCACTTTTCCTAGCTTAAGTTCGGTCCTAGAATGTTGAGAAAGAGCTTCCAAAATGAAGAATATTTATTTTGTGTGGAATTTTACAGATTTAGACCTTCCATTTTGTGGGAAATTGAATTAGCTTTCCATCGATATCAAATTCTCCTAAATCCGACACGCGGTTGAGAAGTTATGGCATTTTAAGTTGACAGAGCGCCACCTGGACACTCAGTGCATCGCGGAGAAGGAAAAAATGGCAATCGTCAATTCCAATGGACCTATGCAATAT
Source organism: Capsicum pubescens (assembly GCA_030864215.1). Lineage (NCBI taxonomy): Eukaryota > Viridiplantae > Streptophyta > Magnoliopsida > Solanales > Solanaceae > Capsicum > Capsicum pubescens. The sequence goes on from CM061546.1 coordinate 190,934,234, forward strand.
TGACACATCGCAGAGTGGTCTATTTTCCCATTTTTCAAAATACAGTAGCCTAATGCGATTTTACGGCATCACGTTGGTGGACAAGATGGCATTCCAAAGGGGCATGGCGATGGTGGTGCATCGTGGAGCATGCCCAGTTATAGCGACCCAAAATTGCCTCCCGGGACGTCACACGGTGCTTAAGGCTACTAGTATCCCCAAGCTAACCCTTAGAGCCGGTTTCTACCAATGACACTCAATTCAAGATAAGGATAGACTCAAACACTCGCATAGTCGTCTCACATGAAAGGAAATATGGAAAAAGGTAATTGGTCCATATGACCATAATGTAGAGAAATCTCAACAAAACCACAATACTGAACCCTTGACACATCATTAGTCTGACAAGTCTCTACAAATCAAAATCTAGAGAGTCATTGGGATAGGTCCCCAACTGACTCGAAATGAGATAAAGATAAAACATAGTCTCTCAAGTACAGTAAATATCTGAAGATCAGCCTTCGAACCATGAGGACTCACCACTGTTGAAAATGTAGGCAAGGTACTCGGAGAATCACGGGCGAGGCTAGGACTGAGCACCTGAACCTACATTATGACACAATGTAGCACATAGACATATATGTGAATCAGTACTTTGAATGTACTGAGTATGCGGGGGTGAATGCACATGTATAAAATAGTGGTGATCTTCTTAAATCAAATCATGTATGTAGTATGAGATGACTCACATGGCTTGAACAAGTATAAAATATAAAGCTCATAAGTCATGTAGGATGGAACATGTAACACAAATCTCATGAGTCATTATTGTTTAATCTTTAAAATCAGGAATCTTTTCTTATTCTCAATGTCCATCAGGTAAGAAACTTTAAACAATAACTTCAACTCATGCATATGTCTCATGGAGAGTAAAACCTTCTCAATTCTCAATCTTTCATAACCATTTAGAACTCGTATACTTGGAAATCGTAATCATATGACTCAAAAAACATACTTGAAGGTATTTCATTCACTTTAGGAAATTATCTCATTTCAAGCTTTAGGTAAAATCATGCTATCTCAAATGGAAAAGTATTCTAGCTTAAGGAAATAACTTATGTCAAAGCGTTATGAAAAGTACCATAACACGGGAAGATGCTTTCGTTTAGGAAAATAACTCTCATAAAGAAAATACCTTGGTTTGGGAACATCTTTACATTTCAACCATTTAGGAAAGTAGACTATAGAAAAGGAAAATAAGTATTTGATCTCGAAGTTTTAAAGGGCAAGGTAGGTTCTCGTAATCGACATAAACTATGCGAGCTACATGGAGTCCACGTTTTGTCCTCCTAAGGAGGAGACCCCACGTCGGGAGGAGCGTCATACTCTTGCCAGGGAGTATAACCTAGGTCTAGTGATCAGTAAATGAAACTCGTCCTCGAGCCCAATTATAATCATCATAAACTCGGCCTCAGGCCCAACCTATGGTGGCACATAGTCTTGGGGTAAAAAACCATAGTAACTTACCCGCTCGGTGCTAAATACTACTCCCTTTACATAAAAAACCACTTTTAGAATAATCTCATGGTTCACCACGAACAAAATAATCAAATCGATAATCTCATATGATGAAGTGGATTTCAAAGCTTTCGGACCATTAGGTTAATTCATTTCTCAATCATCTCAAAATACTCAAATCATGGGTGCTTATAGCACAAGAGTTAATAATTTCACAAGTCTCAAATAGGGCTTACTAACCCATAGTTCAATCTCAATTTAAAGCTCATCAAAAGAATAATATATAGCATATAGATTCATAAATCATGTGAAAATATGGGAATTTCAGCAATTTATCTCAAAATCTCAATATTGTCATATGCTTCAATATCTCAACATTGCAAATATTAGCTTCTCAAGGAGTAAAATCATGGGGTTTATACCCAGCTGTAAATTCTCAATAAAACACGCAGAAATCATGCCATTTGACTCTTAATTCCTAGAAAATATCAAGATAATGCATTCAATAATAATGGGTGAAAACCCCCAATTCAAATTCATGTAAAAACCTCATAGATTTCAGGAAATTCATGATGTAAATAAGCCTTTTGGGCAAAAGGGTGAAAGGGTTACCCTTGTTCAAAGCCCCACATACCTTGAATTATAAGATTTGGATGAACTCTCCCTTTTGGAACTCTATTCGTACTCTTGAATGAGGGTTCTTGAGGCCCTTGACTTGGTAATCTTGAATCTTGACTCAATTTAGAAAATCCATGGTGGATTCTTGAGATTCTTGGAATAGGTTTTTGGATACTTAGGGTTTTTTATGAGATAAAACTTGAGAAAAACCTTATAGGATGCTTGTAATTGGCTTTGATTTGGTGTTTGCACGGTTTTATAGGCTTGGAAAAAGTCTAAAGTGCCCTTTTTCGCTTTTGCTCGAATCTGGAAAAAATTGAACTGGGAACAAAATTTCATTGGCCACCGCGATGCGCCACTTATCATGGTGGCTCACTGGAAATGAAAATTGAGAAATTGGTAGTCCCCGCGACATGGAGCTATTGCGTTGTCCTATTGGTTGGGACCTGGAACTCCTTCGCTACGTGCCACTATCGCGGAGTTCTACTGGAAATTGAATATTGAGAAATTAGGCTCCTCCACGATGCGCCATTATCGTGGAGTCCCACTGGAAATCGACAATTGCCAAATAAACACTCTCCGCGACGCGCCAATCACTTAAATGATGCAGTTTTACGACTAAGGCTTAAATTAGCCATAACTTCTTACCCGGATATCAGATTTGGGTAAATCTTATATCGATGGAAAGCTTATCAGATTTTCCACGTGATAGAAATTTTAAATTAGGGAAATTCTATATGGTTAACATGATACTCACTTAGAAATCCACTTCTCAATCATTTAGGGCCAGAATCATGCCTCACTCGACACACCCTAAGGCTCAAACTATGAGGGAACTTTGTGGGACCTTACACCAGTTCCCACTCGTCCACTTTCAAGTAAGCCACCATGATAGTAGCGGGTCGTGATGGCCTGCCAGTTTGAAAAAATATTGCATTTTTAGAACCGACTTAAAGTTTAATAGGGGTTTTTTGGTCAAACCCCAAGGCCCGAATTCGTCCAAAATAAGAAATTAAACATATTCCTAGAACTTTATGCTCATTATTCACCATTCTCTTCAAAAAAAGAACCCTAGAGCTCTAAAGCTTCTTCAAAAAATCAAAATCCTCCATTGTTTTTGCAAGAAATCTTAAGATTGAGGATTCCCAAGACAAGGTAATCAAGAACTCATCTTCAAGAACTCAATTAGGAATCAATAAGTAGACTTTCTCCATCTAATCATCTATAAAGGTATGTGGGGTTTACAAACAAGGATCTTCTTCCATCCTTGTACCCAAAACCAAGCTTTAATTTAATATTCATATGATTTTGAATGATTATTATTGAGATTTGAATTAGGGTTCATACCAATTATTGCTTTTTGCAAAATTTTGAGTTTTCAATTGTTTTAGAAGTTGAATTGTATATTTATTTTCATATTTTCATACCTATTTCAGTAATTTACATATTTGAGATGAACTATCATTGCTTTAAATATCAAGCATGATTATTATGATGTTTTGACATGATATCAAAGAATGGGCTACTACCCCAAGATTGAATATTATCATTTCAAGAAAGATGATGCTTTAAGCATTCTATTATCAGTTTTTTTACAAATTTCCAGTATAGCTTTGATCTTTTGAGCATCAGATATGTTTTGGAATCCACTTTACAGATTTATTACAGATTACAGAAAGCAAAATAGCTTCAGTTACAGATTGATTCTGATAAGTGCATAACTTGTTTTATAATAAACCCTTATGCTAGTTTTAAAGTGGATTTCAAATAAGATGAGCATAGTAAATTAAAGGGAGTAGTATTTAGCACCGAGTTGGGAATGATTCCAAGGTCTCATACCCCGGAACTATGTGCCACTATAGAATTGAGATTAAAGTGCCCATAGTGGGCTTAGATAGTGATTACTTAAGTTCAGGTTATACTCCCTGGCAAGAGTATAATACCTCTCCCCAACATGAGGTTTCTTTCTTAGGAGGACAGGACATTGGACTCCATTTAGCTCGCTTGGTTTATGTAGGTTAAGAGAACCTCCCATCTAGTAAAAATAAAATAAATAGTTTGAGTATTTCCCTACTAGTAAGAATTTTTTTTAAAAGACTAAGTGCAAAGGCTCACATACTTACTCAGTTTATGCTTTATAGAAAGATAATAGTTACAAACTTTAGGGTTTAGATTTTATATTTTAGAAGTGAGCTCTTTCTACACTTAAACAATATGATTTACAGGAAGAATATTGGTACAACTTTCAGAACTAAATGTTATGACTCACTAGATTTATAAAGTATGTTTGATTTATTATTCATGATTTCAGTATTTCAGTTATTCAAGCTTATGTAAGTCATTGTCATTTAGCATGCATTGTTTTGTAAATTATGATGATTAGATGATGTTTTGCTTATGTATTTCACCCCCATATACTCTGTACATCCTCAAAGTATTGATCCACATATACGTCTATATGCTATATTTTCTCATAATATAGGTTCTGATCTTGAGCATCATCAACATGTGTAGCTCGAGCATCTTCATCTATATTTGACAGTTTGTGAGTTCTCATAGTTCAGGAACTTATTCATTCAGATTCTGCAGCATAGTAGTTTTATATAATTAAGTATTTTTTTAGACAGTTTAAGTTAGCTGGGGGTCTATCCCAGTGACTCTCTAGTATTAGTAGTTGAGGTTTGTTAGACTGCTAAATTTGATTCATACTTACAATATTTGATTTTTAGACATTTTTTTTAGATGATTATCAGTTATTTCAGATATTTTACGCATTCAGTATGACTTTTATTTCTATATTACTTTGATTATGAGATTTATACCTAGTAGCAGGCAGATAGGGTCAGCTTAAAACTACTCATAGTATTGAGCATCGTGTGATGTCTCGGGACTAGGTTTCGGTGCGTTACAAAGTTGGTATTAGAGCCTAAGGTTTTTAAGAGTCATAGTGAGCTAAACAAGCTGCGTTATGTAGAGTATTGATCATGGATGTGAAGCGTGCCACATTTATGAGAAAGAAGATACAAAACATTCTTAGAAAACCATCTATTTCTTTTATGATCTATTGTGCTTATAGTTTCTCTATCTTTTTTTAACTCGTACTCTTACGTGATAGTTGAATATGCATCCTCGTTGAGCTAATGCCCACAAAAATGGTAACTAGCCAACCCAGCCCGCAGATTCTTTGAATAAGAATCTATCCCATGCTGAGTTTAGGGCTGCTTTTTTGGTGTTGGCCCAGGCAGTGACTGCTAATATTCAGGGCAACCATCAAAATCAGGATGTAGTCCTACTTTAGTAGAATAGGTATTTAGTGGCAGCTAGAATAAGAGACTTTATGAGGATGAATCCTCCAGAGTTCTTTGGGTCGAAGAAGGTGAGGACCCATAACTTTATTTAGTTGAGGTAAAGAAAATCACCCAGATTATGCATGTTTCTGAAGAAGAGAGCATAGAGTTAGCATTCTATAGATTGAAGAATGTAGTGTATGATTGGGTAGTGATGTGGAAGAATGATAGAGGTGAGAATATTGTTCCTATGAATTGGCAAATATTTCAGGATATTTTTTTAGATAGTTTCTTCCCATGTGAGATGAGGGAAGCTAAGATAGAGGATTTTGTAAATTTGAGGTAGGGCTCGATATTAGTGAAGAAGTACTGCCTTAAGTTCAATCAGTTATCTAAGTATGTCCCTGATATGATGGTTGATCCTAGAGCTAGTATGAGTAAGTTTGTTACTGAAGTGTCTAGATTGGTAGTCGAGGAGTGTAGGACTTCCATTCTCATTGGAGACATGGATCTTGCGAGATTGATGATGCATGCTTAGCAAATTGAGGAAGAGAATTTAAAGGGGAGAAATACAAATAATAAGTGGGATAGAACATGATAGTTTGAGTATGGTCAGAATAGGTCTCATGGAGGAAATCGTTCGCAGTTTCAAAATCGTTCATCTATGCCAACACTATCTTCAGCTAGTGTTCCCGCTCCTAGAGGTAGACAGGAGTAGTGGTGTAAGTTTTCTATGTCCAGATATCAGAATAGTATAAGTGGAAAAACTCATTTTCCTCTTTGTGCTAAGTGTGGTAGGAATCATCCCGGTGAGTGCTTGGCTGGACAGAATGGTTGGTTGTGGTAAGTTGGGTCATGGAATTAAATAGTACCAGTATGCTAAGAAAGGAAATAGATATGATCATCCCCAGACTCAGACTACTAGTACACCAACTCCTTTAGGTCGCCTAGTCCGTCCTCAGGGTGTATCATCCAGTACTGGTGGTGGCCAGCACCAAAATTGGTTTTATGCCTTACCATCCATCCTGGAGTAGGAGGATTCACTAGATATTGTTACTTGTATGCTTTGTGTCTTTTACCTTGATGTTTATGTATTTTTAGACCCTGGGTCGACTTTCTCTTATGTGACCCCATTAGTTGCAGTAAATTTTGAGATAAGTTCTGAAAAGATTCCTGAGATTTTCTTGGTTTCTACCTAGTAGGTGAGTCAATTATTTCTAAATAGATTTATAGAATGTGTCCAATCATTACCCTTTATAAAATCATGTTAGCGGACCTAATAGAGCTAGTTATGATTGACATTAATATTATTCTTAGTATGGATTGGCTCCATTCCTGTATGCATCCATAGATTGTCGCACTTGAGTAGTGAAGTTTCAGTTTCCAGGTGAGCCAGTCTTTGAGTGGTCAGGTAACTCAGTATCTCCCAAGAGTAATTTTATATCTTATCTTAAAGCCCAAAAGTTAATCTTCAAGAGGTGTATCTATCATCTTGTTTTCGAGTCAAAGACACTAAGTTTGGGACTCCGATAATTCAGTCAGTCAGTGTAGTCAATTAGTTTCCTGATGTTTATCCCGAAGATTATCCAGGGGTACCTCCCTATAGGGAATTTTTTTTTGGTATTGACCTTCTTCTAGAAACTCTACCTATTTCTATACCTCCATATCATATGGCTCCCGTCGAGCTTAAGGAGTTGAAAGAGCAACTCAAAGATCTCTTAGACAAAGGTTTTATGAGTCCTCGTGTTTCTCCATGGGGAACTCCCATCTTATTTATTCAAAAGAAAGATAGTTCTTTGTATATGTACATTGACTATCGTCAGTTGAATAATGTCACAGTCAAAAAAAAATATCCTCTTCCTAGAATCAATAACTTATTTGATCAAATCCAAGGTGCAAGTTATTTCTCAAAGATAGACCTTAGATCTGGCTATCATCAACTTAAAGTAAAGGAGTGTGATATTCCAAAGACAGCTTTCAGAACCCGCTATGGTAATTTTGAGTTTCTAGTCATGTCCTTCAAACTAACAAATGTCCCAACAACTTTTATGGACTTGATGAATAGAGTGTTCAAACAATATTTGGACATATTTTTCATAGTCTCTATCGATGATATTCTTTTCTAATCTCGTAGTGAAGATGATCATGCAGACCTTTTTAGAATTGTGTTGAAAACCCTTAGTGATCACCTATTGTTCTCCAAGTTCTCATCAACTGTGAATTTTGGCTAAGATCAGTAGCTTTCCTTGGTCATATCATTTCCAGTGAGGGTATTAGAGTTGATCCCCAAAATACAAAAGACCTATCTCCCCGTCAGACATTGTGAGTTTCTTGGGTTTAGTTGGCTACTATAGATGTTCCATTGAGGGTTTCTCATTTAGTTTGTCTCCTATGTCTATATTGACTAAAAAGAAAGTTAAGTTTCAGTGGTCAGATTCCTGTGAGAATAGTTTTAGGAGTTGAATACTCGACTCACTTTAGCTCCACTTTTAGCGTTACTTAATGGTACAGATGGTTTTGTGGTTTATTATGATGCCTCAAAAATTGGTTTGGGTTATGTTTTGATGCAGAGAGCTAAGGTCATAGCCTATGCCTCAACACAACTTAAGTCTAATAAGAAAATTACCCAACCCATAATCTTGAGTTTGTTGCTGTTGTGTTTGCCTTGAAAATCTAGAGACATTATTTATATGGGGTGCACGTTGATGTGTTCATGGATCATAAAATCTTGAAGTATTTGTTTACTCGGAGGGAGTTGAATCTTCATCAGAGAAGGTGGTTAGAATTGTTGAAAGATTATGATATGAGCATGTTGTATCATCCGGGAAAGGACAATGCAGTGGTAGACGCCCTTAGTAGACTATCTATGGGTAGTGTTGCCCATGTGGAGAATGATAAGAAGGAGTTAGTTTGGAAAGTGCATCGATTAGCTAGATTGGGTGTTAGGTTAGTTGACTCAGCTGAAGGGAATGTTTGGATTTAGAGTAGTTCCAAATCTTACCTAGTTTTGAAGGTGAAGGAGAAGAGAGATGAGGATTCTAGTTTAGTCAAACTGAAGGAGTTAGTCAAAGACCAAAAGATAGAGGTTTTCTTCCAAGGGGGAAATAGTGTGTTGAGATATCAGAGTAGATTGTGTGTGCCTTGTGTTGATGATTTGAGGCGGTAGATTATGGCGGAAGTGCATGGTGTGCGTTATTCTATCCATCCTGGAGCCACCAAGATGTACTGTAACTCGTAGGAAATCTATTGGTGGAGTGGTATGAAGAGAGATATAGCAGCGTTCGTAGCCAAGTGTGCAACTTGACAATAAGTTAAGGTAGAGAACGAAATACCTGGTGGTCCATTGCAAGAGTATAGGATCCCCACTTAGAAGTGGGAAGAGGTGAATATGGATTTTGTTATTGGTTTACCCCATTTGCATTGTCAGCATTATTTGATTTGTGTTATATTAGACAGATTTACTAACTTAGTGCATTTTTTGCTAGTTCACACGTCTTACATAACTGAAGATTATGCTAAGTTGTATATCCGAGAAATAGTTATATTGCATGGAGTTTCTTTGTCCATCATCTCAGATAGGGGTACTCAGTTTACCTCTCAGTTTTGGAGAGCCTTTTAGAAGGGTCTTGGTACCCAAGTTTATCTTAGTTCAGCCTTTTATCTACAGATAGATGGTCAGGCAGAGAGGACCATTCAGAATTTAGAGGATATGTTGAGGTCATATGTTCTTGAATTCAAAGGTAGTTGGGATTAGCATTTAACATTGATTTAGTTCACTTATAATAACAGTTATTATGCTAGTATTCAGATGGATCCGTTTAAGGCTCTTTATGGGCAGAGATATAGGTCGCCAGTTGGTTGGTTCGAAGTAGGTGTGTCTTCTTTGATTAGGCCAGACATGGTGTTTGAGGCCATGGAGAAAGTTCAGTTGATTAGAGAGTGATTGAAAGTAGCCCAGAGTCAACAGAAATCTTATGAAGATATAATAAGAAGAGACCTTGAGTTCGAGATTAATGATTTTGTGTATTTGAAAGTTTCGCCATGAAAGGGGTGAAGAGATTTGGCAAGAAAGGGAAGCTTAGTCCCCGTTATATTGGTCCCTTATGAATTTTGAGTCGTGTTGGGAAGGTGGCATATGAGCTTGAGTTACCCGCAGACTTATCATCAGTTTCTCTATATTTCCATGTGTCCTTGTTAAAGAAGTGCATGGACGATTCAGCCAATATAGTTCCTCTAGAAAACACTGATATTCAAAATAGCCTTTCTTACGAAGAAGTCCCAGTAGATATTCTTGATCATCAGATTCGTAGACTAAGGTACAAAGAAGTTTCCTTGGTCAATGTTCTATGGCAAAATCAGTCCGTTGGGGGTGCTACTTGGGAAGCAGAAGCAGACATGCGTACCAAGTATCCTCATCTCTTCACCACGAACTTAGATTCAGCCGAAGGTAATAGTTTTCCTTTATTCAATTCTTTTCCAGTTTCAGATTTAGCCATATAGCTATTTTTTATTAGAATTTATCCACTCACAGATCAGTTCAGTAGCTTATTATATTTGAGATTCAGTCGTAAAGTTTATTCCAGTTATGTATGATAGTTTATAGCCTCACATTTCTCAGTATTTTTCTACTTAAATTAGCCATATTCGAGGATGAATATTCCCAAGGGGAGATCTTGTAATACCCCGCACTTTTCCTAGCTCAAGTTCATTCATAGAATGTTAAAAAATAAATTCCCAAATAAAGAATATTTATATCACGTGGAATTTTCTAGATTTAAACCTTTCATTTTGTGGGAAATTAAATAAGATTTCCATCGATACCAAATTCGCCTAAATCCGACACGCGGTTGAGAGGTTATGGCATTTTAAGTTGACAGAGTGCCACCTGGGCACTCAGCGCGTCGTGGAGAAGGAAAAAATGGTAATCGTCAGTTCCAGTGGACCTCCGCGATATTGGCGCATCGTGGAGTGGTCCATTTTTCCATTTATCAAAATCCAGTAGCCCAACGCGATTTTACTACATCGCATTGGTGGCTAAGATGGCATTCTAAAGGGGCACCGCAAATGGTGGCGCATCGCGGAGTACACCCAGTTCCCACTCTTCCACTTTCTAGTAAGCCACAACTATAGTGTCGTATCTCGGTGGCCTGCCAGTTCAGAAAAATGTTGCATTTTTCAAGTTCAACTTAAAGTTTAATAGGGGTATTTTGATCAATCCCCAAGGACCCAATTCTTCTAAAACAAAGCATTAAACATATTCCTAGCACTTTATGTTCATTATTCATCATTCTCTTCAAAAGGAAAATCCTAGAGCTCTAAAGCTTCTTCTCCAAGAAATTAAAATCCTACATTGTTTCTGCAAGAAAGCTTAAGATTGAGGATTCCCAAGACAAGGTAATCAAGAACTAATCTTCAAGAACTCAATTATGAATCACTAATTCAATTTTATCCATCTAATTATCTATCAAGGTATGTGGGGTTTATGTACAAGGATCTTCTTCCATCCTTGTGCTCAAAACCGAGCTTTTATTTAAAATTCATATGATTTGGAATGATTAATCATGAGATTTGAATTAGGGTTCATACCCATTATTTCTTTTTGCAAGATTTTGAGATTTCAAGTGTTTTAGAAGTTGAATTTCATGTCTATTTTCATATTTTCATGCCTATTGCAGCAATTTATAGATTTTGAGATGAACTATCATTGTTTTCAATATCAGGTATGCTTATTATGATGTTTTGACATGAGATTGAAGCATGGGTTATTACCCCAAGATTGAATATTATTCTTTCAAGAAAGATGATTCTTTAAGCATCTTATTCTTTGATTATTTACTAATTTTAGTAAAGCTTTGATCTTTCAATCACCATATAAATTTTGGTTTCCACTTTACAGATTTATTACATATTACAAAAAGGAAAATAGCTTCATTTACAGATTGGTTCAGATAAGAGCATAACTGGTTTTATAATAAACCTTTATGCTAGTTTTAAAGTGGATTTCCAATAAAATGGGCGTAGTAAATTAAAGGGAGTAGTATTTAGCACCGAGTTGGGTATTATTCCAAGGTCTCATACCCCAAAACTACGTGCCACCACAGAATTGAGATTAAAGCACCCATAGTGGGTTGAGATAGTGATCACTTAAGATGAAGTTATACTCCCTGGCAAGAGTCACCTCTCCCAAACGTGAGGTTTCTTCCTTAGGAGGACGAGACGTTGGACTCCATGTAACTCGCATAGTTTATGTCGGTTAAGAAAACCTCCCTGCTAGTAAAAGTAAATAAATAGTTTGAGTATTTCCCTACTAGTAATACAAACTTTTATAAAACTAAATGCAAAGGCTCAAGGATTTACTCAGTTTATGCTTTACAGAAAGATAGCAGTTACAGACTTCAACTTTTAGATTTCAGATTTCAAATGTGAGCTCTTTCAACACTTAGACAATATGATTTATAGAAAGAATACCAATACAACTTTCATAACTAAATGTTATGGCTCACTAGATTTATAAAGTATGATTGATTTATTTTTCATGATTTCAGTATTTTAGATATCCCAGCTTATGTGAGTCATTTTCATTTAGTATGCATTGTTTTGTAAATTATGATGATGAGATGATGTTTTAATTATGCATTTCACCCCCATATACTCAGTATATCCTCAAAGTAATAATTCACATATGCGTCTATGTGCTAAATTATCTCATAATGTAGGTTTAGGTGCTCAGCATCAGCAGCGTGAGTAGTTTGAGCATCTTCATCTATATCCAATAGTTGGTGAGTCCTCATAGTTCAGGGACTTATTCATCCAGATTCTGCAGCATAATAGCTTTACATGATTCAATATTCTTTTCATACAGTTCGAGTTAGTTGGGGGTCAGTCCCAGTGACTCTCTAGTATTAGTAGTAGAGGATTGTCAGACTGCTAGATTTGATTCAGACTTATAGTATTTTATTTTTAGACATTTATTTCATATTATTCTCAGTTATTTCAGACATTTTCCGTATTCAGTATGACTTTCATGTCTATATTACTTTGATTATGAGATTTATACCTAGTAGCAGGTAGATAGGGTTAGCTTAAGGCTACTCGTAGTCTAGAGCACTGTATGACGTTATGGGACCAGGTTTTGGGGCGCTAAAATTAATCAGTCAATTAACATGGTCAGTGTGAATTTAGTTAAGCTTAGTCTAGTTTAGTGATCAGTGTCACTTCAGTTAGGAGTAGGATTCAGCACAGAGCGAACCCAGGGATAGATGCATTCCTGCTAGCTTAGGGTGTGACCCTTAGTAGTAGTCCCTGAGTTACAAAACTATGTAGCCAACGTAGGTTGATATGTCTTCCTACCAGTTTAGGGTTGACGTACATATATATATCTCATGAGTCTTCTGCTAGATAAGGGTTGAACCAACCATTGTTTGTACCCCGTGCCATGATACTAAACCCTTCTAACTGGGGTTACAAGTTGGACCCCAATTAGTCTATATTGGGGCATGTCGGTTAGATGAAAGCTCCCACAGTTTAAGTTTTAGTACTCAATTTAGAATTCAGTTCCCTCTTTCTTGACCATACCATACAGTTTACCAGTTATTTTGCTATCAGATTTCAGTATCTCAGTTTACAGGCTACTTTGGAACTTATTTTAGGCTTGGTCATGTGTTCTTAGTCTTTATAGTTTTTATGCATTCTTACGTAGTACTCATGCTATACATTCAGTCATTTATTTCTCATGAACATGAACCCATGCATATCAGCCTAACCTCATTTAGCATACCAGTACATTCAAAAGTACTGATTGCATGCTCCTTTCTTGTGCTACGATGTCTTATATCATTGGTTCAGATGCTCGAATTCCCAATCATACTTAGACTTTCCAGTGCATTAGCTGCAACGGCCGTGGTGAGTCTTTTTCCTTTGAGGACAAGTTATCTTATATTCAGTTATATCTGTAGTTTAGTTATTTAGTCAGTCATAGTTAGTTAGGGGCATGTCTTATCAACTCCACCATCAAATAGTTTAGAGGCTTTCATACTAGTACAGATAGTTGGTTATTTTTCTGTTGTGATTATAAGTTGTTTTATCAGTATATTTCCAGACATTTTAAACCATGATTCAGTGTTGATTTTAGTTATTAAAACCTTATGGCATTTTAGTTGAAATTCCATATATGTTGTTTATCAGTTTTATTCAGTGCTCACAGAAGGTACCAGTTTATGGGTTAGCTTGTGGTTTTATGGCACCATAAGTACCGTGTGGAGTCTAGGGTCTACTATCGGGGCGTTACATTCTTCTGGGGAAATTGCTGGTGGAGTTGTTGATGTTGGTGGCAGGCATGCTGATGATGCTGCCAGTTGTGATGATGAGCATGTTGATGCTAAAATAAATATGTTTGAAAACACCCCTATCACAGGTCCTTCTCACCCTTACACAGGTCCCTCTCACCCTTACACATGTCCTTCTCACCCATCTTCACCCTCATGTTCTCATTGCAAATGCGAAGAGTGAAAGGACAACCAGGATAAACTCTTTTGAAAAATTAGAGGCTATTACTAAAGTTGTTGAGGAATTAAAATCCAAGAAGTGTGTCATACCATCCATGAAGGTAAGAGAGCCATACACTCCTATAATGGCGGTTGAGAGGAAGAAAAAAACAATTAGCCAAGTACTCTCCTATCAAAAATAAAAAAATTACAACTCCTCCCTCTCAAAAAGTTGTTGAAGTTTAGGGGCCATTCAAAAAAGTGGACATATACGTTGAACTTGGGGCCAAAGAGAAGAGGGATCTGCGACGGGACAAGAATGCCAAGCAAAACGCACAAGATTACCCCATCTATACCTTTTCCGCCCAAGACTTCAAGAGTATGATAGATATGCATACGCAGTATGTGGAAAGTGTCAGTTTACTTTTCCTAACCTACCCTTCTAATCTACTCCATAAAGAAGAATCTACCCAACAGATGTGTCATCTATTGCAGCAGCTGTGTATTCTTGTGCAACTTGTGGTGGTTCTGTTGCAATATATTACCCATCTCTTGTACAAATTGCGTTATATGGGTAATCTATGAACAGATTTGGAGAACCTTTTGCAATAGATAGACCATCCATTGCATCTTTCCACTATATTTTTCTTCTTTACAATTACTAACCTATTTAAAAATTGAATTCTTATATCACAGTACGTTGAAGAAATTCTCTGACTCATGAGGGGCAGGAAATTAACATACTCAAAAGATTATGATGCTGCCAATAGGATAATGGATCTCAACTTCTATGAGAATTTAAAGAATAGGTATGATGATATCAATAGACTAACATCAACTCCCGATGGCACGGGATTTGATTCGTTAGTTTCTGGGTTTTAATGGGATAAAGAAATAATAAAATATGTTAGAGGGGAGAGGCCAAATCCATACAGAAAGAGCTGGACCGAGGTAAAGAGAATTCTTGGAGCTATGAATGTGGACGTCATATGTTATTGGACTGTTGGGATACTACTCGAGGAGGAAAAAAATCAAGGTTTATGACTGCAACTTAACTACCTTAGACGAGGCCAATTTTTTTACCAACGTGCAGCCACTGTGAAGTTGTTCACCATCTTATTGAGGCAGAGTAAACTTATGTATCATTTACCAGTGGGAGTGTTGATGATGCAACCATGGGATTTTAAAGGTCGAAACAAGGACATAGACCTTCTAAAAAATAAAACCGGTGTCGCGTGCGGGTCGAACAGGCTTGCACACATCGAATGTTTGCTAACCAACACAGAAATGGATGAGCCAATGACCTTTCTGTATGACAATACTGTGGCAAACATGCAAAAGGTCTAGGCTTATGGGGTACTAACTGGACTCTTTGAGCCTGTCTATAAAGAAAAGCCTGTGAAATAATAATTTTTTATTTCAAGTCACTTCACTTTACATACTTTACAAATAGTTCTAATTTTTTTTTATCTGGTGAGAGTTGAATTTTTTATAATGCAACAGATTGTCTATCTGTTCTAAAATATATTCTATCTATTTTGACAGATTGTTAATCTTTTGCAATAAGTTGGTCATCTATTGCATTATGCCGATGTTTCTATCTAAGTCTTATCTGTTGCGATAGTAGGAAGTCCTGTTTTATAATTTCCAATAGATGACCTACATATTGCAACATATGACTAAATCTGTTTGATATTTTCCAACAATTATTCTTGAATATCCATGTGCTCAACAACACCAAACTAATAGAAAATACAAATACACCACCACAAAAATTTCAGCAATTAGGTTTTTATATCCCTAGGTTGAACAACACTAAACCAGTAGCAATAAAGACAACAATGTAGTATATTCTAGCTCGATTTTGTTTCTCTTCAAAAGCCTTGACTTTCTTCAATAAACCCCAAATTACATGATTTGCTTATGAAGGGTGTCATTATTCATACCAATCCAAGTAATCACATCCACCAAGCTTTAATATAAATAAGACCACAATTACAAAATAATTACAAGTCAATAATTAATCAACTAATTAAATAAAAAACTATTACCTTTGAATATTACAAGTAAAAATCCTAGGACATGGATTTTGTTGAGTCCAAGAAGTCTTCAATAGACCTTCATGACCATACATACAATATCGAAAATCTTAATCACAAAAAACAGTGGAAGTTGAGCTCGACATTGTCAAGCTCAGTTGGAAAAATGAAAAAAATATGCAGAAAAATCAAATACAGATAATTTGAAGAATTTGGATAGATAAAAAAAGATAATGAAGAAGAAAATTTGGAAATTTAGGGTTAAATTTTAGGAAGAAGATGAATATATAAGACAATGGGGGAAAAATAACCGTTGGGGGTCAAATCATATGCCAAGTCAGTAAAAATGGGGGTTCAATGAGTCTTGACTGGATGAATTACACACGAGCTGCCAACAGAGAAAAAAGATCCAAACTGACACATTTGATGCCTATTTTAGGTGTTTAAAATGAACACTGTCTACTTGAGGTGCCAAAGTGAAATATCACTACAAGTTTAGGTGCCTGTCGATGGGTTTCATATTTTTTATTTCAAGTCACTTCACTTTACATGTAGTGGAAATTTTTTATGTCTAATGAAAGTTGAATTTTTATAATGCAACTGATTGTACACTGTTGTAACAGATATTACACATGTTATGACAGATAGTTTATCTGTTGCAATAGGTTAGTCATCTATTGCATTATGTCGATATTTGAATCTAAGTCTATCTGTTGCAATAGTGGAAAGACCTGTTTGATAATTTCCAATAGATTACCTACATGTTGAAACATATGTCTAAATCTATTTGATATATTCCAACAGATTTGTCATCTGTAGCAACCAATACCTTATCTATTGGAATATTTGAATCTAGTATTCCATTTCAATTAATAAGTTCAAATCTAAGAATAAAATAAAATTCATAGACAAAATAAAGCCTTCAGAAATTACATGAAATAAATTAATAAATAAATGAAATGTAAAAAAATTGTTATAGGTATAGATCTCAATAACTAAATCAATAATTTAAGTTTTGATGCCAACAATTACTAAGGATGGGTGAGGTTATTACTTTGACAGACTCAAGCTATAAAGATCTACTCAATATGGACAAGTTGTTCTTTATCTGTTGCTATGGAATTCAACTTTGGTCGTCGTGGATCTTTAATGTCGCTTGCATATGATTTTTGTATTTTTGCTTCTCCATATTTCCATAAAAAGAGTAGCATATTGTCAAGGCTGTTCTGCAATAGCATCTATAGTGACATCCACCTAAAAATACAGAATTGGTCAATGTTAATCACAGAGATACAAAAAAATAGAAAAGAATAACTCATCCATTTTAGCAAATCAAATAGTTCTTCCTCCTATTTTAAATTGTCCCAAACAAATTATATTTTTGTTGCAATATATGGATCAACTGTTGGGACAAATTATAACATGAGGAAGACCTGTATGATAATTTCCAACGGATGAACCATTTGTTGCAACATATGACTCATCTGTTTGAAAAAACTGAAGCGATAAGAAGTCTTGATTTAATTTGTCCCAACAGATGACCCATCCATTACAGCAGATAGGTCATCTATTGGTACAAATAAAAATAGTACGTAGAGCTGTTTGATTTGCTAAAACAGATGAGACATATTTTGCAACAAACATTATATATGATGCAACAGGTTAGTCAACTGTTGCAATAGATGTATATATCTATTTGATAATTTTTAGCGCCATCTGTTGAAACAAATATGTGTCTATTTGTTAGTTGGAATAGACAATATATATTCACCTTTTTCAGCTTGTGCTGCTCTCTTTTGGACCTTGTACATTGATCAATAGTATAATACACGGACAGAGGAGTTGCAATTTTGCTTTTTTGGATGCTTGATAATGTCTTGGAAATCACTTCCCTTCTCATCTTAGCCTTAATCTCTAATGGGGTGTATGGATATAAAATCCTCTTTGATATAATGACACCCCTCTTAGATGTCAATTCCTTTTAAGAAGAAGTTAATGCATTAATAACATTAATCACTACATCATGTTTCGCCTTGCAGTCTTGACATTTGCATGCAGAACATTCGCTTGGAGAGGAAAAATCTGTATAACCAGTGTGATCATACTCATAATAGTTTGTTTTAAAAACTAGAAGAGGAGCATCATTAGCCCCAACAACAACACTACTACCACCACCAACAGCTCCACTACCACTACCATCATCAACAACAACAGGCCCACCCTCTAAAATTGTTTTTCTTTTGATGGTTGTTGCTCCAAATAATTTCATTTTTATTCTGTCAATGACCTTAGGGTCTGATAAAGTTTGCACAAACCGTAAAGTAAGAAAAAATGACATCTTCACCTCTCGATTGGTTAGAACAAGCGATGGATGCATAATTTAACATAAATCATTACATATATTATAATAATGATTAGATCATTCAAAAAAATTATTTATTAAAAAAAAATTAATTATAATTATACTTACTGCATCCTTTGGGGTGTTGAACAGATCAAGAAATTTTGCATTTTTATCAGTTTTGGCCGACAACCATCTCAAGATTCTTGGACAAGAAACCTCTTCCTGGTAGTTCACTTATTGTCTTAAATAAGGAATGGCTTCAAATGCCAACGCCTATAAAATAACGCCAATAAATCAAAACCATTATTGAAAAAAATGAATCATATCATAATGAAAGAAACATTTACCATGAAAGTCCATGGAAAGACATATAAGTTGACTGTCTTTGGCGTTAACAAAGTCAACAAATATTTGACAAACATTTTAAAGCTTTCATAACCCCAAGGATAGCTCTTAAATTTCTCAAGATCCTCGAAGAGCTTTATTAAACCAATGGTTATGTTATTGTTAACATCTCTCACGCAAAGAATATTATGTACAAACCAAACCAAGCATAATGATTTCTTGTGCTTCTTTGAATTTTTTTTACCTTTCAACGCTTCTATCAAATTTTTATTTTTGAATCTTAGACAAACAATGGACACCACCAAGTCATCACTATCACTCAACTTGTCTTTGCCTTTTTTGGGTGTGCAGGGTGCTTTTTTGGGGTTACAATAGGTATAACTTGAGAAGGAGAAGAAGGATAACATTTTAGTCCAGTAACTATGGTAAAATCCTTCCAACCGAAACAAACAAGCATGCCACAGTAATTTATCCACACCTCAACCTTCTTATCTTTGTTTTCATACATAAAACTATGCTTGAGAAGTTCATATACCATTTTTATTTGGAAACGAGCCTTGTTGTCCTCTAACAAATCAACATATTGCCCAAAAAAGCTGTCCCTGAAATAAAAATCTAATTTTTGTTCGCGAAGTTTTTTTCTGAAGGCGTCTAAAGATTTTATCATGGCTGACTTAACCACAAAATAACTCGTTAAATTGATGAAACCATCGCACTGCATTCTCATAGAATAAAGATCAATGTTGAAGGTTTTGACCAACTCTTCATTGGAAGAGCTATTAGTATTTGTATCATCTCTTTTGAAACATTCCTTCTCCCCAAGTTCATCATATCCTGCTAATTAAGATAACGCTTATAACACAAGCTCATAGAGTGGTGGATGTAGCCTAGCTGCTTCACTTGTTCCTTTACTTGGACTTTTGGGGCCATATAATAAAAAATAACATGAACATAAAATCGATTATAATTGAATAATGCATCATTAAAAAGGGATAATAGTACATCTAATATGTACAATAGTAAAATAACAGTTCTAGTAGATCACATATATGTTGCACCAGGTAGTTAATCTGTTGGAACATATAACTAACCTATTGAAACACATGAGTAATCTATTGCAATAATAAAAATAGATCACTCATCTGTGCAATAGATCACACATCTGTTGCAACATATGAGAGATCTGTTGGAATAGTTATCAACAATCAATATTATTTAGATTTCTTCCAACAAAAGGGTCATCTATCGCAATAGATGAATAATCAGTTAGAAAAATCAAGTCTTGGACAAGTCCTGTTGGAATAGGTGATAGGATTATAACCATCAGAAGGTTCATCTGTTACAGAAGATGAATGATCTGTTACATTATATTATTAATCTGATAGTCCCTTTGTTGCATTACATAGTTGACTGATTTCATCAGAAGGTTAATTTGTTGCATCAGATTATAAATCGGTTGGTTTCTTTATTACATCAGACAATAAATCTGTTGCAAAAAATATTTAATCTATTGCATCTGATTGTAAAATTATTGCATCAGATATTTAATCTATTACATCAGATGGTTAATCTATTGCGTCAGATGGTTAATCTGTTGCATCAGATGGTTAATCTATTACATTAGATGCTTAATCTATTGTATTAGATGGTTAATCTATTGCAAAAAAAAGTAGCATGATTTTTTCCAATAGAACAACAACAATATCACCATTTTATCAAGAACAAATCAACCTAGCAATGGGCGCAACATCAAAAACACTAACATCATTTTTTTGTTTGTACAAACATAAACAACTAAAATCAAACTTCAAAAAATGCAACAAAAAACAAAAAATCATATTTTGTTTCGAAAAGAGAAGAGAAGAAATACCAGAAATTAGGGTTTTATTCATTCTACATTTCAAATTAAATCAACAAATATTGCTAACCAATACTAGAAGATAAGTTGGCTCAAGTTCTCCTTTTTCTTCAAAACTAAAAAGGCCATAATTTTTTACCTGTGAAAAAAGAAAAGGGACGATGAAAAACTCGAAGCTGTTGTGGCTGGAGATCAAGGTTGTTACATTGATTGACGTTTAAAATTCAAAAAGGAACTCAAAGACCAATGATTTGTCACCAGAGGTTAAATTCATCAGGGATTGAAAGAAGAAATTTGCAGAACTATTGGTTGAAAGAAACTGTTGAGAGAGAGATGGTTGATGATTTAGAGAGAAGACGGGTGTGGGTTTATTTGTATTTTTGAAAATATTAGAAAGTTTTAAAAATATTAATCAAGTCCATAATTAACTTAATCAAGATTCCTAATTATGTTTGACCCTTTAAATTTGTCAACGTCACCAGTCCTTCATTCAAGACTTAAACGACACCTTTCTTTAATTTTCTCTACAAACCTGTCTAATATTAGAAATAAAATCTGCCACATAGTTGAGACTTCCTAAGAATCTTTGAAGCTAGATCTTCTCAGTTAATTCATCTAGAAAATTAAAGGAGAATTCTATGGTTCTACAAATGGGTTTATAGGTTCCTTGATATAAATCATGACCAAGAAAACTAATTGAGGTTTGAAATAATTTAATCTTTTTAGCACTAAATACTAGTTCATTTTATTTGACAATTATTAAGAAGGTCTGGAGATGTTTAAAGTATTGGTCAATATCTTCAAAAACTATTAAAACATCATCTATATAAACTATAGATATATGATGATATTGATTGAATATATCCTTCATAATAATCTGAAATTCGGATGGAGAATTTTTTAATCCAAAAGGCATTACATTCCATTCATATTGTCCAAAAGAAACATTGAAAGTAGTTTTATATTTATCTTTTTCTGCAATTTGTATTTGCCAAAATCTTGATTTTATATCAAACTTGCTATAAATATTAGCTTTATAAGTTCTTTTAAGAAGGTCATATTTGTTAGGTATCGGGTACCTAATCCATTTAATGTTTTATTAAGAAGCTTATAATTGATAACTAGTCTCGGAGTTGCTTGTTCTTTTTAGCACTATTATTGACATAAAAGGATGAACAAGTCCAAGGCGATTTAGAAGGTCAATAATTTATTTATCTAATATATTGTTAAATTCTTTTTTACAGTATTCCATTAACTCATGGTTCGTTTGAATGGGTCTTGCTTTTGTTTGAATAAACCTTTTGTCAAATTCCTCAATATAGGATAATTCAACAGTATGCCTTTTTCTTTCCCAAAAGGCATTAGGAAAATCTAAGCAATCCTCTTGCTCTATGATTTCTTGTAGATTTTTTATTTTTGCCTCTACTTCTGGGTTTTTTAAAGAGGATTCAATTCTTTCAATTTTTATTTCTTCCTTTAAATAATTTATCTGTTGTGAAATTAAATTAATTTTAAAGACCATTTTATTTTTTATAAGGTCACTTTGTTCTTTTGATAAAATATTTAGATAAGGAAAAATAATCGTATTCTCCAAAATAGCGGTGTGGATTTCGTCTAATTCAGCAGCATAAGGTTTTATTTGATTTATAAAAGGTAGACCTAAAATTGTTTCTTTATTTATATCTTTGGTTATTACAAAGTCATTTATGAAATAAATTCCATCATTATATATGTGTGCATTGTGTAATTTATAATTTATTTTTAATCTTTCGCCTGTTATAGAAAATAATTTTGTAGTACCCCTTTCAAGGTACTTAGTGGCGATCATTCCTTCAATGATGCACTTTCGATCTGCTTCTGTATCTAATAATGCCACTTGTGAATTGTGTAATTTTTAATTATAATTAATGTAATGGGTATATGGTAACTTTATGCTTTATCTTTTGTAATTTTTGATTGATTGTGTTGAGACCTAATATCTTTATCATTCTTTTTTATTTTTGATGTCTCTCAAGACTCTATTTGATTTTTATTATTTGTATGATCAAGTGTTTTGTAATACCCCGTACTTTTTTCTAGCTTGAAATTATCCCAAGAATGTTAGAAGCTTTCTTTGAAAGATGAATCCACTTTTTTACCAGTGGTATTTTTAAGATTTTTACTTTTTTTTGTCACGTGGGAAATTAAATAAGCTTTCCATCGATGCCATTTTCATCAAAATACGACATCGGAAGAGAAAGTTATGACCGAAATATAGAAGGTAGTAAAACTGCCCAGGTGCGATGGTGAGGCCGACGGACCGTCGTACTAGCGATGGACCGTCGCCCATAAGCGTCGCAGTGAGTCAGTGTGACTACCTTCTACCCTGGATCTACGACCCAGTCCGACAGACCATCAGACTAGCGACGGACCATCGGACTAGCGACGGACCGTTGCTCAGGCCGTTGCAAGGGAAATAATGAGGCCCTATTCTGCCTAGAAGTGACGGTCAGGACCGATGGATCGTCGACCTAGCGACAGACCATCGTACCCCAATGCCACACCAAGGCAGTAAAGTTCCAGTTCTGGTTCCAGTGCGACAGTCAGTCCAATGGACCGTCGACCTAGCGACGGATTGTCACACCCACCGTCGCATGTTCCGTTCAGTTATTTTAAAGCCATTTTAAAGGGGATTTTTGGTCTTTTACCACTGTTTATATACCTAGTTATATTCGGCCAAAGCTCAGACATTCATTATCCATCTACAACAACAAAATTAGAGTTTTCTCTCTAAGATTAATCCCTAGGAACAAAATCCAAATCTTCTTCAAGAACTAAGAGATTCCAATCCTTCAAGTTCAAGAACTTCAAGAATCTCATTACCAAGTATGCATAGTTTTCATTCTTGGACTCCTTTCGTCCATGAAGCCTAAGAATCTCTTTTCTAAGTTCAAGTTTATGGATTTTCCTTATGAATTTCATGTTGGGTTGTTGTTGTTCATGTTGATAATGACCAATTAAATTCTATTCCATGTTTAGTGATAAATCTTAAGTGAAATTTATTATTATAGGTGTAGCTTCATGTGAATCCATGATTAAACCCTTGAATGGTGAAATTAGAGATGAATCATGATGTTCATTTGTTGTATAATGTTGTCTACATATACTATGCCTACCATGTGTTTGATTAAATACCTATGTAAAGGAAAAGTGCCCAACTAGTATGGTATTATGAAATCCTATTTATGTACAAGTTATGTATATCACATGTTTGATGAAATGCTTCAATAAATGAATTATGAATTGTGATATTAGTCATGTATTCAAGAAAGTCATGCTTTGTCAGTTTCTTTCAATCGAGTCCTAGGGGTACTTGTACCCGAAACATTAACTGTGTGCCTCGAGCCATGTCATG
Organism: Capsicum pubescens; assembly: GCA_030864215.1. Classification (NCBI taxonomy): domain Eukaryota; kingdom Viridiplantae; phylum Streptophyta; class Magnoliopsida; order Solanales; family Solanaceae; genus Capsicum; species Capsicum pubescens. Next base: position 190,958,099 of record CM061546.1, read on the forward strand.
TTTTCACGATACTCTCATTCAAGCCATGATCCTTAGACTTCAGATAGTCTTATGACTCAGTAAATCTCAATAATCTCATGAACTCAGTCAGTTGTCAGGTATCAGTAGTATTCCGTCAGTCAACAGAATTCAGTAACTCAATCCATGTTCAGATCAGTTAATCATGTTCAGTGTCTATTCAGATGGGAATAGAAATTAGCACCGAGTGAACCCAAGGATGGGAACTCACCTGCCATTAGAGGATGTGATTCTTAGAAGCAATCCTTGCATTCAGAACTACATAGACAGTGTAGGTTGAGACATCATACCTGCTAGTTGATGTTAGATGATGTGGCTTAACCTTCTAGTTGAGGGTTCCCACCATTCTCATTAGAGTAACCTGCTAGATGAGGGCCACTCATATGTTGTCTTTACCAGTGGTGTGGTATTGACACTCTTCCAATCAGGGCACAGATTGGACCCCAATTCATATATAACGCATTATTTGGGGCATGTCGGTTAGATGACTATTTCCCACAGTTTTATCTTACAGAATTAAGGACTGTCAGATACAGCCAATTTAGATAAAGTGCGGAACTCAGCTAGTTCCATCAGATTCAGTACTGTTAGATACAGTCACTCATATTATCAATTATCAGAACTCAGTCATTAGTCATGTTAGTTATCAGTAAACTCATGTTATCATGATTTCAGATATAGTTACTATGTATGAATGCATGTATTCTCACATTCATATTAGTCAGTTAGCCAGTATTGTTCATGCTTATGAACCCCATGCATCGAGCCTACCTCACATGCATACCAGTACATTCAAAGTACTGACGCATTTACGCTATGGAGTCTTATACCATAAGTTCAAAGACATGAGCTCCAGAGCATTAGTAGAGTCCAGTCTCAGCAGTCAGAGCTAAAAGTGAGTCCTCGTCTTTTGAGGACATGATCATTACTTTATTATCTCATTAATTAATTAATTAGTTGGATTTAGGTGGGGACATGTCCCATCAACTCCTTATTCAGACAGTTCAGTCAGTTAGAGGCTTTTCAGACTATCATATTCAGACAGTTATTTCAGTTGTTCTGGGTATTTCATACCCCATCCAGATGTTATATCTTTATCAGTTATGTTACATTTTTGAACCTTATGGCCTTTTAGTTCATGTTTCCTCATTATATAGTATATTATGTAATATACAGATACAAATATCAGTCATCGGTTAGCTTGTGGTCCTTCGGGGTCATGAGCAGCGTGTAGCATTCTGAGTACCAGATTTGGGGCGTTGCATGTTTCATTGATAAATCCCTGCTTAATATTTTTGGCTTTCCATTTTAAGTATTATAACTCTAGTTGAAAGTCCTGTATAGTTGTTTCTGATTTTTTTTATATAAATTTATTTGACATATCCTTCACGTTAGAAAGTTCAATTAATTTTTTATTAGACTGTTGATAAAGAACAATATCTTTTAAGCTATTAAATATTTTCTCCTAAGGGTTGGAAATTCTAAGTAATCAATTATATCAAATAAGACTTCCTTCTCCTTGTTGCTATTAGTAATAACATTTGTAGAACGATTAATGAAAGTGCAGAATGTACCGGTGCATTTAAAATGGTTAGTTAATTTATTACTGCAAACACTAATAATATTTTCTTCCGAAGAGGAATTATTTTCATTTTCTTCAAAGGTACAACATAAATCATTATTCATTTCTTCTCTTAGTTCTAAGAGATTTATCGCGACTTTTTTATTTAGGATTCTGTAATCTTTAGTTTTATGTCTAATTTTGTTATAGTTCCAACATGTACTATTATTATCTATATTATTAGTGGATTTTGATTGAGATTCTAGTTTTTTTTATCTTCTCTGATAATGTCATAGGTGACTTTAGAATCTTCTTTAAATATAGGAATCTCATCCTTGGACAATTCTGGTAATTTAAAAATTGGATGAGTTTCTAACTTTTTATCTTGATGAGAAGAACTTAGTTTATCTTTAAAAGTATATTTATTCTCGGCTTCGAGAATTTGTTTAGATACCACATGTACTAATTGATTTGTATAATTATTTTGTTGGAGTATCTTATTTATATCCTTAGTTGTTGGATCACCTTAAGTATCTACTATATCTAATTTTAAAGGTAAGGCAGTAACAACTCTCCCATCAACTAGTAGACTAATTTCTTCTAATGGAGGAATTACTGATTCTACAATTTTATTACTAGTAGTCTACTATTTATTAACAATCATGTTTAACGAATCCATTAGATTATCCAATTATTCTGTGATTTCAAACCATTCAAAAAATTCAATACTACATCTTAATCTTATCATATCATTTCACTATTTCTCTCTAAAAGAATATCTTTCTTTTAATGAATATTTTTGTTTATACCATTCCTTTTTAATAGAATTTTCTGGGCTATTCCATAATTCATCTAGATATTGAAAGTCAGGTTCAAATATTATATCTAACTAAATCATGCATAGGGAATCTCTTACTCCTAGCATTTCACTAGCACTGAGACTTATTGATTTTTTAATTTTTAAATTTGCAGATTCCTATTCTACTTTGAAATTGTTTTTGAGAAATCAACTTCTTTTAATTCTCTTTCAATATCTTCTAATGTTACTTCCCTTTCTTCTACAGATTTGGAGATTAAATGTAACACCCTGATTCCCATGAATCGGAACGCCACACAGTGCTCGTGACCCCGAGGAACCACAAGCTAACCCTTCACTGATATCCGTATCTATTCACTGTATAATATAATATGATAAATATGAAAACTAGCTAAATCTGGCCATAAGGTTCAAACATCTAAATATACAGTACTGAAAACTAAATATCAATACATCTGTCTGAAAAGCCTCTACACAGTCTGAAACTGTAAAGTTGAAGGGACAATTCCCAACCTAACTCCGTTTACTAAAATCATCAAAACACTGAAATAGAATATCCTCAGATGATGAGGACTCACTGCTGCACCCACTGCTACAAGATCTGACAGCTAAATATACTCTGAATCTCGCTCTTCTGAACCTATGGTGGGGAAAACACCATAGCGCGAATGCGTCAGTACAAAGAATGTACTGAGTATGCAAGGATAGGGTAAAGTGAACTATAAGGCTTATGCATAAACATAACAATCTGAATATTATGTATTCGCTGGAATAAACATATATAGAAACTCTACAGTTACCAATTTTGAAACATGTCTGATCAACAATACATACATGGATGCATAAAGTACAACTGAAATCATCATGACACCGAATGTTATATTTTGAACACTGACACCCGAAAATAATAATACTGACAATAAGATACTGAGTATCTAAAGCTACTAGAGCTGACATCTGTACTTATCCATACTGAGAAATCGGATAACTGATATTACTGATATTTGATATTCAAATTCACCAACTCTGGAACACTGAACAACTGAATCTGAGATCAACCCTCATCTAGCAGCAAGTCTCTATACTCAATGATAATGATAATGGGTAAATAAGTTCGAGAACAACCCTCATCTCGCAGGAAGTCTCTCTACTCAATGATAATGATAACAATACTGGGAGGCCTGTATCTGACAGCCTCAACTTCTGCACATTAATTAAGTTCTTTTCTGAGACTGTTACTGAAACTGTGGGAGTGATCATTTAACCGACATGCCTCACTTACCACAAGTGGGATCCAACCTGTACCCCAGTTGGAAGGGTGTCAATACTGCGCCACTAGTAAAGACAACTGCATAGGACCCTCTACTATCAGGACCTCAAACGAGAATAGTGGGACCCTCTACTCGCAGGATAACCACCTCATCTAACCCTTTACTCGAAGGATAGATGTCTCAACCTACACTGGTGACGTAGTTCTGGATCATAAGGATTGCTACCAGGAATCAAACCCTCTACTCGCAGGAATGTTCCCATTCTTAGCTCGCTCGGTGCTGAATCCTACTCCCAACTGAAAGACACTTAATCGGTTCTTAACTGTACTCAACTGAACTAAATTTGTTCTCACATTATGATACTTTATCAATACTTGATTCTGTTCTCTGACGGAGTATTTCTAAATGCCACTTACTTTTAAGATAAGCTTACTATCTCACAAAATGTACAGAGGTCTGTAATGGAGTGAATTGATATGCAAGATTTCAGAGCTTCATGGCCCGAGTATTCAATAAAGAATGATTTTCGAGATTACTGAGTTTTCCCCAAGTTTTGAAACTAACCAGGAGTTCATTGTTCATCACTCGATTGAGATTACTGTGAAACTGACTCGGCTCTAGACCAGCAGACTATTTCGGGCATACGTACCCCTAGCAAACAATAGCATAAAGTAACACAAGATAGATAACTCATACACAACATGCCCATAGGCCATCATACGCAACACATAATTGAGGACTTCACACTTAGAAAATCAAATGGCCTCATTTCTTCATATAAGCATCCAATCGAACACATGGAGAGCATGCTTTGGGTCCACAACAAATACTACACACAAACATCATAGTTACCTCAACAATTCAGCATGGAATTCCATAATACACCCACAATGCACCACAAATTCAAGGAAATCAACTATCCATAGGAACAAAGCATGAATTTATCTTTTAAGACCTAATGAACCACAATGCATAGTTTCCTATTCTCTTAAATATTTTGTCAAACATATGGTAGACATAAGTTAAGCATATGGATATGGCATGAAATCATAATTTGGATAACAAACCTGTCAAATACTTAATTCTTCTTCACATAGGCATTTTAGCAATCACCTTACATGCACCATTTAGGGCATAGGTTTAATGCTCAATTTCATGCACCACAACACCATCATCCTTCAACTTCAACATCCACATTTCTCAATTAACAATCCAACTCACATTTAGAAAATATTTGACATATCAATCAATAGTAGGAATATATATTTCCCAATAACAATTATCAAGTCATAACAAGAAAATAATGGAATAATAGTAGAAATCAAGGCTTAACAATTTAAATCATCATATATTCATAATCAATTAATTTTGGACCTATTATGTTATAAAAAAAAATCTCTAGTCTCTTAGGTATTTTCACAAACACCTTACATGAACTTCTTAGGAATAGGTGGATTCATCAAGATTACAAGTATTCAATCACCCATTTCATATATTTATACATCACACACCACCATAGTTTCCACAAACATACAAAGATTCCTTCTTGGATATCATCAACTTCAACAACATAATCACCAACCATCACACAAATACTACACACATATACTTCAACCAACACACATAATCATCCCACACATATATCTCAACCATCATGTGAATACTACACACATACACAATGAAAATTTAAAAAGTATAATCATATATATATATACACATGTATCTTGAGCCTTTGAAGAAGGATTTGTGGTCTCTATGGACGAAAAGAGCCCATAGATAAACACTTGCATACCTGAGATTTCGTACCCGAAGAGATTGACGGAAGTAATTCGCGAAGCGAAGCCTTGAATCGATTTTCCCCCAATTGGAACCCTAACCCTAACTCCTCTTCTTCTCTCTCTCTCTCTCTATATATATATATATACATATATTTTGAGAGAGAGATATAAGAGAAATGAGAGAAAATGAATGACAATTCTCATCTCAAAGGGGGTATACATAGAGGGTTACGATAATGGGAAATGACCAAAATACCTTTAAAAATTAATTAATGTCAAATCTGCCCTTCAGTGATCTATCCGATAGGCTGAAGTAAATTGGCCATAACTTTTTACTCCGATGTACAAATTGGATGAAACTAATTTCATTGGAAATAAGACTCTCAGGGATTTTCTTTGATATATAGAAGCTCACACAGTTTATTATGTACAAGGAGTTATGATCATTTAAAGTTGGAGCAAAAATATGCCTGGCTGCAGTATTTTTTTTCCTGTACATTTTACTGTTCACAGTTCGATCGGAATGGTCGTAACTCATCGCTCAAGTGTCCGTTTTGGGTGATCCACACATAGTTGGAAAGCTTATTCGACGCTCTACGAAATGGTGGATCGAAATCCAAGAAATGACACACAGAAAAATTAAAAATCATTCTCGAAGATAGGATCCTGACACGTTTAGGCACAAAATTTCAACGAATTTTTTTTTGAGGTATTACATTAAAGGTCTAGAAAAGGATATTATTTTACTTGAAGATGCTTGATTAAAGGATTGTGATCTTAGAAATTTTAAATCTTTCGATCCATCTGGATATTGTACTACTTGTTCAATATTAGAATTTTCTTCTTCTATTTCTGGCTTCGTTATGGTGTCAAAATGCTAACTATCTTTTATTAATACATCATCTCATTTAATCATTTTTGGGACAAAGTTTTTATTGTGATTATGATTAGCTTCCATAAGCATGGTAGCTCCTTTATTACTCACTATTTCAGCCTTAGGGATAAGGTTGTTTTCATTAATCTATAATATACTCTTTATATTATTGCTATTTATCTAGTATTTAGCTTACTATTCATGTTTTTGATTTTAACATTTAAAGTTAAGGTATCCATAACATTTTGATCATTAATATCAATAGAAAAATTAGGATAACAATTAAAGTATGTCAGGCCATTTGCGAGGTTACTTTGTAATACTGCAAATAACAAATCATTAAAATTTAATAACCTATTATCTCTTAAAAGTAGACATATAGGAACATTTAAACCTAATCTATTTAATGATTTAACTGCTACTTAACAAAACCTATGTGATGGAACTTGTAATTTTTTCTATATCTATTAATATCTCCAGCTGCTAATAATTTAATAGTTTTAATATTTCTGTTAATTGAAACAGTAGATTCATAAGTTTTAATATTATAATTTTTTTACAAAATCAAAGTGTCTAGTTTTATAGACTCTATTAAAACTTTCTTTTGGAATATTCCAATTTTGTAAATCACTTTCTATTTTAGCAATTTTACTAGAGATAGCAGAAATATTAACACTATTTATTAAGTTTTGTTTGGTTGGAGTATTCATTAGGATTTTTGCAGATGAAAGAGAAAACATTATCCTAGGATCAAAATCTACTTTAAATGTTACTTCTACAATAATTATTTTTGAGTGAAGTAATTACTAATGTTCTTCTTCTAAATTTCCTCTATTTTATTCCTACAGGCTTGATGGCGGGAACACACCTCGGGTCCAGCTCTATATTTACCACATACTCAGAGCTAATTGAACAAAAAATTCAAAGTTTGCCAACGTCTAAACCGCTATTAAATGGCTGCCCAACATAAGGAATAAAACTACGAACATAGAGGAAGAACAACAGTAACTACTACCCCAAAAAAATAATTATTTTAAGAGTAACACTAATTTCGATCATCTCTAGGACAACGTAATGCTCTAGCCGCTCCTACTCATACTCACGCTCCCTCCCAGACAACTTGGCTCTGATACCATTAGAGGAAGGGTCGGAAAAATGGGAAGCAAAATAACAGTTTAAAATAATTTAATCTTTGAAAGTATTTTAAACTTTCAAATTAAACTTTAAAACAACAAAATAAATGTAAATCAAAATTAATTAAAGCAGTAGGGAAAGAGAAAAATTTATACTTACAAAATAAATTTTATTGATTAGGGAAATGTACAGAGATTATAGAGAGAGATGGGAAATATAGGAGATGGTGGAGACTTTTTTTGAGTTGTGGAAATTTCAGAATGGTCTCCTATTACAAGTTCAAAACCCTTAAAGAGGCCTCAACAGTGCTGATTCATATCTTATAAACTCTATCTATTTTACATATCTTTATATACTAATACATGTTATTTTCTTTACACCAGTCCGGTAGTTGATGACTATATATCTATTGAATAGTTGATCCTTGCCTTTGATAACTTTGAAGAGATGTCTTTAAAATATTTTTGAAGGGATTTTTGCCTTTTGGAGGGTCCACCATGTTGTCTTATGTGTCCTTGTCTTTTGTGACATAAAGACTTGTGCTTTTTTTTCCTGAAGTGACATGGTTTTTTAGGTGGATTCCATGGGGTCCATCATTTGTTGTGTCTTGTGCTTCTTCGTCCTGTAGTGACATATTTTTTTGGGTACATGCCATTGGGTCTATCTTTTATTGTGTTATCTTTTTAAAATGTAGAAGAAGTGTTGTCTCTTCTTACTCTTTATTGAAGAGATATATTGATAATTTTCCATGTCTTTGTTGCTGGCACAGTATTTATCAACTCCATTACCCATTTTGAAAGGCGGGATTCTTTCCGCATGGGAGAACCTGATGTATATCTATCTAATGGTGTTTATCCTTTGATTTTTACTTTGAAAACGGACCAATAATATATGAAAACTATTTAATATTTTAATAGTGTAGAGATATTCTGCATGAAACTTTTCAAAATTTCATTTTTATCTGCATAATTTATACCGAATTGATAAATGCAAAAGTGAATATTCATCAAAAAAAATTTATTGTAAAATATAATTTTATATATTAGAAAACTAAAAAGTTTATTTGTCTAAAAGTTATTGGTGGATTTAATGGAATTTTATAATATGAGTTAATATTGATAGTTTTAAAAAGGTTTTATAACCCTGTTATTTAAAGTCTTTAGTGCCATAACTTGGCGAAGTTATATTCTAAATTATTTTTTGTAAAACATGTTTCTCGGTAGAAACATTTTTATTGATAAAAACTTATTGAAATAGTAGTAACTAGTGATGGATTCTTTTGCAGAGATGGAAATTGTGCCAATATTGAATATCTTTTAATATTCAGGTTGAAATGGAGGCATCAATGATTTTAATTTTATTATTTTGGGTCTCAGTATTTCCCTGTAGAAATTCTCTAGTTAAGAAATCTGGGAGAGAATTGTTTTCTCCTTTTATAAATTCTATATCAAAATAAAACAAGATAATAGGGTTTGCCATTTGGCAAATATCTATTTAAAAATTAAATTTTTTACATCCTTTGTAAAACATCTTTGGTTGCTTTGCAGTCCAGCCTTAGTAAATATTTTTTGTTTATAAAATCATCTTGAAATTTAGTAATACATAGTACTATAACAAAAATTTCTTTTTTAATAGTACTATAATTTTTTTGAGTATCATTCCAAATTTCGATGTGAATCTTACTAATTGTTCAGTAGATTCTATGGAAATCCTTTGTTTAAAGATTTCTCCATATCCTATGTCTGAGGCATCGATTTCTACATTCATAAGAGCATCCGGATGTTGTATCCCTAGACATGAAAGTTCCCGAACTATTGATTTAATTTTTTGAACTGTATTAGTGTGTTCTATTCCCCAAAGTACTGGATTTTTTAAGACGCTGATAAAGGGGCATACAAACTTGTCTAATATTAGGAATAAAATCTACAACATAGTTAAGACTTTCTAAGAATCTTTGAAGCTGAGTTTTATAAGTTAATTGATCCGGAAACTTAGAGGAGAATTCATTGGCTTTAAAAATGGGTTTAAAGGTTCTTTGATATAAATAATGACCAAGAAATCTAATAGGGTTTGAAATAATTTAATCTTTTTAGCACTAACTACTAGTCCAATTTGTTTGACAATTTTAAAAAAGGACTGGCGATGTTTAAAGTGTTGGTCAATATCTTCAGAAAATATTAAAACATCATCTATATAAACTATAGATATATGACAATATTGATTGAATATATTATTCATAATATTCTGAAATTTAGATGGAGCATTTTTTAGTCCAAAAGGCATTCCATTCCATTCATATTGTCCAAAAGGAACATTAAAGGCAGTTTTATATTTATCTTTTTCTGCAATTTGTATTTGCCAAAATCAAGATTTCATATCAAACTTACAATAAATATTAGCTTTATAAGTTGTTTTAAGAGGGTCATGTTTGTTAGGTATCGCGTACCTAATCCATTTTAATACTTTATTAAGAGGCTTATAATTGATAACTAGTCCTGGGGCACCTCGTTCTTTTTAAGCACTATTATTAACATAAAAGGCTAAACAACTCCAAGGCGATTTAAAAGTTCTAATAATTTTTTTTATCTAATAAATTGTTAATTTCCTTTTTGTAGTATTCCATTAACTCCTGATTTATTTGAATAGGTCTTGCTTTTCTTGGAATAATACTTTCATCAAATCCCTCAATGTAGGGTAATTCAACTATATGCCTTTTTCTTTCCCAAAAGGCATTAGGAAAATCCGAGCAAACCTCTAGCTCTATGGTTTTTTGTAGATTTTTAATTTTTGCTTCTACTTCTGGGTTTTTTAAAGAGGATTCAATTCTTTTCATTTTTATTTCATCTTTTAAATAATTTATATGTTGTGAAATTAAATTGATTTTAAAGACTGTTTTATTTTTTACACAGTCACTTTCTTTTTTTGATAAACTATTTAGATAAGGAAACATAATCCTATTCCCCAAAATAGTGGTGTTGATATCGTCTAATTCGGTAGTATAATGTTTTATTTGATTTATAAAAGGTAGACCTAAATTTTTTTCTCCATTTATATCTTTGGTTATTACAAAGTCATTTATGAAATAAATTCCATCATTACAGATGTGGGCATTGTGTAATTTATAATTTATTTTTAATCTTTCGCCTTTTGAAGAGAATAATTTTGTAGTACCCTTTTCAAGGTACTTAGTGGAGATCTTTTCTTCAATGATGCAGTTTCAATCTGCTCTTGTATCTAATAATGCCACTTTGTGAATTGTATATTTTTTACTTATAATTAATGTAATGGGTATATGGTAACTATGTGCTTTATCTTTTGTAATTTTTCAATATTTGATTGATTTTTGTAAGACCTAATATCTTTATCATTCTTTTTTATTTTTGATATCTCTTCAAGCTCTAATTGATTTTTATTATTAGTAGGAGCAAGTGTTTCATTGCTAAACCCCTTCTTATTTTCTTTGGCTTCCATTTTTAAGTATTGTAACTCTATTTGAAAGTCCTACATAGTTGTTTCTGATTTTTGTTCAATATTACATCTTAATCTTTTCATATCATTGCACTATTTTTCCCTAAAAGAATTTCTTTCTTTTAATAAATATCTTTGTTTATACCATTCCTTTTTAATATAATTTCTAGGCTATTCCATAATTTACCTAGATATTCAAAGTCAGGTAGAAATATTACATCTGACCTAATCATGCATAGGGAATCTCTTACTCGTAGCATTTCACTAGCTATGTGACTTACTGATTTTTTTAGTTTTAAAATTTGTAGATTCATATTCTACTTTGGGAATTGTTTTTTAGAAATCAACTCCTTTTAATTTCATTTCAATATTTTCTTATGTTACTTCCCTTTTTTCTATTGATTTGGAGATTGAAGGTCTATAAAAGGACATTCTTTTACTTGAAGATTCTTGATTAAAGGATTGCGATCTTAGAACTTTTAATTCTATAGATTCATCAGGATATTGTACTACTTGTGCAATATTGGAATTTTCTTCTATTTTTGACTCCCATATGGAGTCAAAATGCCAATTATCTTTTATTAATACATCATCCTATTTTATCATTTTTGGGACAAAGGTATTATTGTGATTATGATTAGCTTCTATAATCATGGTAGCTCCTCTATTACTAAATATTTTAGCCGTAGAAGCTAAGGTTGTTTTTTTTTAACATTTAAAGTTAACGTATCCATAACATTTTGATCATTAATATCTACAGAAAAATTAGGATAACAATTAAAGTATGCCGGTCCATTAGCGAGGTTACTTTGTAATACTGCTAATAATGAATCTTCAAAATTTAGTAACCTATTATCTCTTAAAAATAGACTTATAGGAACATCTAAACCTAATCTATATAATGGTTTAACTGCTACTTGAACAAGACCTATGTGAAGGAACTTGTAATTTTTTCTATATCTATTAATATCTTCAGCTGCTAATAATTTAATAGTTTTAATATTTCTATTAATTGCAACAGTAGATTCAAAAGTTTTAATATTATAATTTTTTACAAAATCAAATAATTTAATCTTTGAAAGTATTTTAAACTTTCAAATTGAACTTTAAATCAAAAAAATAAGAACAAAATAAATGTAAAGAAAAATTAATTTAAATAGTAGAGAAAGAGAGAAATTTATACTTACAAAAAAAAATTATTAGTTAGGGAAATGTATAGAGATTACAGAGGGAGATGGGAAATATAGGAGATGGTAGAGAGTTTTTCTAAGTTGTGGAAATTCACAATGCTCTCCTATTACAAGTTGTAAGTCTTTAAATAGGTCTCAAAAGTGTTGACTAATATCTAACAAACATTATCTATTTTAAATCTGTTCATTTGATATTTATTCAATATTTGTCTTGGAGTAGCTGACGTCTATTTATTTGTTCTGCACGTGTCTCTATTTGTGTTGTATCTTGAACATGTATCTTTTGATGATTTTTTGGATATTTTGGATCTTTATTCCTTGAAGCTTTGTGCCATTTGTCTTTTAGTCTTCATTTTGTCTGTGGGGTTCATCGAGTAACTTTTTAAATTTTGAAGGGGTGTTGGCACCTTTCTTTTAATTGAGGAGGTATCCCTGTGATATCCCTTACGGATCCATCATGTCACCATTGTTGGGTTTACTGCTATGTGAAGATGTAGTGTCTATTAATTCCAATATCTTCTTTCAATTGTTCTCTTTATCTAGATTTGACAAGGCTTCTTTGACTCTTCTCTTTAATTCTTCTTTAGAAGGGTGTGATTCCTTTTGTGAGGATGAGATTGTCACTGGTTTCTCTGATGAACTCCACTCCTCAATCTTGATGGTCTTGTTTAAGTATTTGATCCTCTCAATTTCATGAATATCAAAGGACCAATAGATAATGTATGAAACTCTTTTAGCAATAAAAACTTTGCACCATTTAACATTTTCTGGTAGTGTAGAGATATTATATTCTACCTAAAACTTTTCAAACTGCTTTTGAAATTGAGTTGACAATACTTGTTTATTTCCTTAAAATTGGCTCCACCAATCATAGAACCATCGGGGAATTAAGGTGTTCTTTATTTTATTTGAGTATTTAATGAACCAAGAGTGTGTGTTAGACCTAACATACATAAAATTTTACTAGGCTGCCTTATAATCATATCAATTATATGTTTGGGGTCGATAATTTCTCGACAGATGAATAGGTGTATGTAGATAATCTACATACCATTCAAATGGGCTTAATATCCTTTTAATTGTAAACTTTGAGTATTGAATACTATTGGGATCATTTATATCTGCTAACTTATGCTCAATTTTTACCGATCAGTATCTGTTAATATGAACTAATAATAACTTTGGGTCTTGAGGGGATTATCTGTGTCCACATATTCCCAATTTGTATTACAAGATTTTAACAACTCTGGTATTCAAAAACCTTCATATTTTTTTATCAAGTTCCATAATTAGAACTATGTGCAAACTACTATCTCAAATTGTTTTGTATTAGGAATACTTTGTTCTTTTTTTTTTACGGAGTGGCTGGGGAGGCTGCTTGTGAATATATCTCCATTGGTTTCATCGCATAACTATCTTTGGTTTGGATAGCAATATTATTATTGGTTGAGGAGTATTCTTTTTTCAATATTTTAAGAGGTTACATTCTGGGTAAAATGGTAATCGATTCTTTTGATAATAAGGGAATGGTAGGTTTTGAGAGGGATGGAAATTGTGTCAGGACTGAAAATCTATTTTCAAACTTTTTATCGTCTTCATTGAAGGGTATTTTTATTTTTTCTTCTGGACAAAAAGGCTGAAATGGAGGTCTTAGCCTTGTTCCTGGTGCTTAGAGTTTCACAATTCCCTGTAGAAAAATTTTTGTTAAAAATTTGGGAAAGAATTTCTCCCTAAAATTAAAATGTTGACATCTTTTGTAAAATAGTTTTGGATATTTTTTTTTATAGAATTTTGAAATTTGATAACTCATAATATCATAAAATTTTCATTTAATGGTAAATCAGTATTTTCTAATTTTTACAGAATTGAATAATTCTTGAGATGCACCCTACAAACCTATCTAAAAATAAGAATATAAAATCTTCAACATAGTTGGATATTCCTAGAACTCTTAGGGACTGTGTTTCTTTGGAACAAACCTCTTGTTGTATGACCTTTTCTGGAAATACTAATTCTTTAGTATTTTTTTGACTCTTTAGACAGTTTATTATCTTTTTTTAATGGAACATTGTTGATTATAATTATGTTTGTGTATTTAGGCCTAGTAGGATATTTCTACTAAAGTAACCCATTGGCTTAGCTTCGGGTTACTGTGTTGGATTACCAATTGGTGGGCTTTAGTAGGTGCCATCATGACTCATGAATTGGGTTATGAAAAATTAGTATCAGAGCCTAGGTTTCATTAGTATTGTTTGTACAAGATTAAGTGGCTAATAAAGTCTTGAGGATCAGAATGTAGACGTCCATTTCCTATCTTCGAGGGGCAGTGGGGCATACTTAGAAGTCCTTCACTTCTTTCAATCATAATGTGCAAAGAGTTTAAGTTGGATTGTAAAATATTTCCTTGACCTTACTCTTTCGTAAATGCCCAGGATACGTGCTAAAGCTATGCATGATGAGGGTACCGAGACTGAGCTTGGAGATCCTACTCCTATTCAAGGACAGCATCGTGATGTATCCCCAGTTAGGGACCAGGATGGGTCACTTCCCATAATCCCCATTTTCGTAATGAGCCAGAGATTGCTCCGCCACAGCCAGCGGTGGGCTAGGGACCATCCCATGCTCCACAAGGTTATATTCCCTCTTTATTGCTCAGAGATGCCTTGATTCAGCTGTTGTGTATTATTGGCAGTGCACAATCTGATGGTGCAAAGATTACTAGGGCAGGAGTGCAGCCTACAGCTGCTGCTCCTGGAGTTGAGGTTCCTCATATGTCGGTAGTTCTTCAGCCAATGGCCACTTATCTATTTGTGACCTAGCTTGCTATGTCTGTTGAGGAGCAAAAGATACTGGGTAGATTTTTAAGGTTGGCCCTGCCTAGGTTTTTGGGTGCTCCTAGAGAGGATGCATTTGAGTTTCTTACTTATTGCAAGGATAAACTTCATGGATTAGACCTTGTTGAGACATGTGGTGTGGATTACACCAAATTTAAGTTGGATTTCTCTGGTCGACACTAGTGGAGAGGTTTTATGAGTTCTATGCCAGCTGGATCTTCTCCCCTATCATGTACTCTATTCTTCCAAATGTTCTTGGAGAAGTATATGTTGTGTAGCCTTAGAGATCAACTGGGGGATTAGTTCACCAGATTGGAGCAGGGTTCTATGACATTCACCGAGTAAGAGGACTATTTCCATATGTTATCCTGGCATGCGACTTCTATTTTTGATACTGAGTATGAGAGAGTTTGCTGATTTGTGAGAGGACTGAGACTCCCTATTCAGATGTCTACTAAGAGTCTAGTTGCTATGTGTAGGACATTTTTTGAGTTTTTAGATCATGCTAGAGTGATGGAGGACATGCATTGTGAGGGTCGTGATAATAGGCCTAACTACCAGGGCAGATTTGGTGGGAGCCATATCAGTTCCCAATTCAGAGGTGGTAGTTCTCATGTTGGGTATCCTCCGCTTCTAATTTTTCATCCTCAAGGTTAGACTAGTCGGCTAATTCAGGCAGCTCTTCAGACTACTAACGGAGGTCAGTTTGGTACTAGTGTTCTCTCTGATAAGGGCAGTGATAAGTCTTTGAGAGGTTTGTTTATGGGTTGTACTAGACGTGGTGGTTACTTCAGTTCAGCCGAATCTATAAGTTCTAGTTTTTCTCTTGACTCTTGTTTTACTTGTAGGATTCTTGGTTATTTTTTGTGGGAGTGCCCTAGTCGTGGGGCGATAGTTGTTTCAGCCCAGTATGGTACCCCTATTAAGGTAGTTTATCCCTCAGGTAGAGGTAGTTTGCGAGGTCACTGGGGTAGTTATTAGAGTGCTCGAGGTGGTACTCTAGTAATCAAGATAAGTGGTCAGGTAGGTGCCCATCCAGGTGGTGGGCGTGATCAGTTATATGCAATACCTGTTATACCTGAGGCTCAGACTTTAAGAGCTATAGTTACAGTTGTAATTTTGATGTGATGCAAGTCGTCTCTTGCTTTATTTGATCTGGGATCCATTTATTCTTATATATCTACTTATTATGCACCATAGTTGGATTTGACTAGTGACTTATTATCTATAACATTGCATGTATCAATTCCCGTGGGTGATTCTTTAGTAGTGGATCGAGTATTCAGATCATGTGTTATGACAGTTAGTAATGTTGATACTTATATTGATCTTATTATTCTGGATAGGTTGGATTTTAATTTGATTCTAGGAATGGACTAGATATCCCACTATCATGCGATTATGGGTTATTTTACCAAGTCTGTTACCTTAGATAGGCCTAGCATTCCCCCGGTCATATGGCATGAAACGATTATCCATGAGCCGATGGGTATTATTTCTTATGTTTATGATAGGAGACTTAAATTGAGAGGTTGCGAGTCTTATCTGGCTTAAATAAAGTCTATCATTTGACTTTGTTATTTTTGTTTGTGAGTTCTTTAATGTGTTTCCTATCAACGTGTATAGCATTCCCCCTGACCGTGAGATTGAGTTTTCCATTGACCTTGAGCCTGTCACTTAACTTTTTTCTATGACACCTTACTGTATAGCTCCTGCTAAGCTTAAGGTTCTAAATTCTCAGCTTTAGTATCTTTTTGGTAAGGGTTTTAATAGATTGAGTATACACCCATGGGGAGATTCTATATTGTTTGTAAAGAAGAAAAATGGCTCCATGCATATGTGTATTGACTGTAGATATCTTAATAAAGTGACGGTGAAGAATCTTAATCCTATCCCTCACATTGATGATTTGTTCGACCAGCTTCAGGGTGTAGCCATGTTTTCTAAGATTGATTTAAGGTCCGATTATCATCAACTGAGGATTAGGGTTGAGGATATCCCAAAGACAACTTTCAGGACCTGCTATGGTCATTATGAGTTCTGGGTATATCTTTTGGGCTGACTATTTCCCCATCCGCATTCATGGATTTGATTAACCGTGTGTTCTGGCCTTATCTAGAGTCCTTTGTCATTCTGTTCATTGATAACATTTTTGTGTATTCGAGGAGTAGTTAGGATTATGCATAATATTTGACAATCGTGCTCCAGACCTTGCGAGATCATGTGCTTTTTGCCAAGTTCTCTAAATTCAGTATCATGGTAGACCCAGCTAAGATTGCGATGATTCGTGATTAGGCTAGGTCGATATCTCCAACTGAGGTTCACAGTTTCATTAGTTTGGCTATTTGTTACAGGTACTTTGTTGAGAGCTTTGCCACTATTTCAACCCCTATGACTAGATTGACTCAGAAGAAAATTCTATTTTGATGGTTCGAGAAGTATGAGTTGAGCTTTAGAAAGCTCAAGGATTGTCTGACTTCAACTCAATTGTTAGCTCTACTTGTTGAAGGTGATGGATTCACTGTGTTTTGTGATACTTCGAGTGTTGGTCTTGGTTGTGTTTTGATGCAGCAGGGTCGTGTCATAACTTATGCTTTTAGATAGCTTAAAACACATGATGTTAACCACCCCATACTTGATTTGGAGTTGGTGAAGGTAGTTTTTGCGCTCAAAATTTAGAGGCATTATTTCTGTGGGGTGCATTATGAGATTTTCACCAAT
This sequence comes from Capsicum pubescens, assembly GCA_030864215.1. Lineage (NCBI taxonomy): Eukaryota > Viridiplantae > Streptophyta > Magnoliopsida > Solanales > Solanaceae > Capsicum > Capsicum pubescens. The sequence continues at coordinate 190,975,765 of CM061546.1, forward strand.
CATCACAGTCTTCAGCATCTTATGACCCTGCGAGAGCTTAATGTTCAATAGTGTTTATGGATGAGTTTCTAAAGGACTATGATATTTCAATCTTGTATCATACGGGTAAGGCAAATATCGTAGCTGATGCCTTGAGTAGCAAGGCAGTGAGTATGGGTAGCTTGGCATGCATATAAGTTTCTCAAAGGCCTATGGCACGGGATATTTATTTCTTATCCAATTTAATGGTTCACCTTGATATTTTGGATCTTATGAGGATTTTGGCTTATGTAGTGGTGAGGTCCTCCTATTTGAGTTGATTCGTGACTGATAGTGTGAGGATCGAAAGCTGTGTTTTCTCTATGATCAGGTGTGAGTGCTGAGTATGCGAGGTACACCATTGATTTCGAGGGTATCTTGATATTTCAGGGTCATATTTGTATTGCCCGACTTGATAATTTGATTCAATCAATTTTTCATGAGGCTCACAACTCTAGATATTCCATTCACCCTGATATAGATAAGATGTATAGAGATTTGAGGTGGCATTACTGGTGGAACATTATAAAGATAGATATGGAAAACTTTATGGCTCATTACCTATGCTATCAGCAGGTTAAGCCCGAGCTTCAACATCCTGGTGGATTGACTCAGAGGTTGCCCATTCTCGAGTGGAAACGGTAACAGATTACTATGGATTTAATTAGTGGTTTACCTCATACTTTTCATGGTCTTGATGATATTTGGGTTATTGTGGATAGTTCATTTGTATAGGGTGCCCATTTCTATCATAGAATTCATGGTTATGTATTTAGTTTGCAATTTTGGAGAGCATTCCAGGAGGAGTTGGGTACTCAGATGGATTTGAGTGCTGCTTTTCATCCACAGATAGATGGTCAGTTCGAGTGGACTATTCAAGTTCTTGAGGATATGCTCTGAGCCTGTGCTATAGATTTTAGAGGATAGTGGGATCAACACTTAGCATTGGCAATGTCTGCATACAACAACAGTTATCATTTGAGCATTGACATGGAGCCTTATGAGGCTTTGTATGGCAGGAGATGTCGTTCTCTGATAGGATAGTTTGAGACTTCCTTGGTGACACCTCATGGTACGGATTTGCTTCAGGACTCATTGGATAGAGTGAGGGTAATTCAGGATAGGTTAAGAGCAAGAAGAGTAGCCAGAACATCTATGACGACCGTAGGCTCCGTTCCTTGAGATTCAGAGTTGGTGACCATGTGTTCCTTTGTGTTTCACCCATAAGGGGTTTGATGAGGTAGGGAAGGAAAGGTAAGATTAATCCTCGATATATTGGTCCTTTTGAGATTCTCCGTGTAGTTGGCAAGGTGGCCTATGAGTTAGCCTTTTCTCCAGATTTTGCATCTGTTCATCCATTTTTCTATTTATCCATATTGTGAAAGTATATTCTTGATTCATCCCATGTTCTTAGATGGGACTCACTCCATTTGGATGAGGAGCCCATGCTTATCTTCGTTAGTGATATGAGGCAATTGCATACTAGAGAGATTCCTGTAGTTAAGGTTTAATGAAGGCACCACCTAGTGGAGGAGGCCACTTGGGAGATCGAGAGCGAGATGTAGGCCCTGGATCCTCACTTGTTTGAGTCTTCAGGTATTTTCTTCATATTTAGAACTCAGGGATGAAAGTTCCTTCGTAGTGGATATTGTAATGACCTTTCAGGTTATTTCTTGTGATTTTGTTATTTTTACCATTAGATCTTTACCATAGCTACCCCATGTCATTTTTGACTCACTAGAACTGACAGTTTGGTTATCGGGCAATTCATTTGGTTTTTAGAACCATTTTCCTGTTTAAAAGTCGTCGCTAGTTTCAAATGGCCGTTGAGTGAAAACTTTTGTGAAATGATATCGAATGAAAATTTTGACTACGCTAGCAGCTACAAAAATATTGATTTTAGGTTGGGTAGACCTTTGGTTCGGGTCCCGCTGCACCCAAACTCATTTTGACTTATTGGTCAGAAAGTTGATAAATTAGAAATTTTTATATGGGGCCCATATTTTGTCAAAATGACCTCGGATGGAAAATTCGACTTTGCCAACATGTTTAAAATATTGAAATCAGTGTGGTTTCATATTTTATTTGCTCATATTAGATTTTGGATGCATCTTGTGGCATTGGCTGAAAATTGGAAAATATTCTAAGTTTCCGCTATCATTTGGTACAGCAGAGGGTAGCGCGATTGTGGAGGGTGTATCACAATCACATCCTAAGTGAAGGCGATCACATGAATTAAGGACCTGTGAAAGGGTATTTAAATGCCCCTTTTGTTGAGAATTGGCCATTTTGCTATTGCTATGAGTCCCATAAACCCTAATAGAGTGTGTAGTCCACATATTGAGTCTTGAGTGTTTATTGGGAGCTTTAATAACATGCATAATTGTGATTAACAATGAATCTAAGGTATAAATCCTTCATTTATAGTGTTCAATTCTGGATTATTTGACCCAAAACACCAATTGGATTGAGGGTTTGATTTTAGCCCAAATATGCTTGGTTTGCACTAAATTCATGAGGGATATAACTTTCTAATAGTATTTGAGCAATAGGTTGGTATCGAAAACTCATTTTCTGTATGTGGGACCTACTTGGGGGGTTTTGGTGTCATTTTTGACCTAAAGCACAATGGTGCAATATGGGTATTGATATTCTCATAATAAAGCATAGATTGCATCATTGATAGCTTAGCTCTTTGAAGAAGCTTCACAAAAAGGAAAAGCAAAAGTTATCTGTAACACCCCGTAAAATTCTCTCCTAGTCTGAGCCTTAAAGTGTGTTCTGTGAAGCAAAAATCTGGTCCCAAAAGTTTGAGAGGTGTCTTCCCAAGTGTGAAATACTTTGAATCGTGTATAATTTCCCTAATATCAAATTTTTATCATGTAGAGCATTGAATAAGCTTTCTATCGATACTGAATTCGCCCAAATCCGATACTCGGACAAAGAGTTAGAGCTATTTTAGTGAGACAGTGTGCCACCTGGCACTTTAGCACGTCGCGGAGCCAGCCAAAATGGCAATCATTAAAATCCAGTGAGCCTCCGTAATTATGGTGCGTCGCGCCAAGGCTTAGTTTCAGAATTGTCAATTTCCAGTGCACCAACGTGATTCCACCGCGTCGCGGTGCCTTTCCAGTTCGTAACAAAGGTGGCAACGCAATTTCCACCGCGTCGCACCGTCATGCAGTTTCCCAATTGTCCAATTTCAAGTGAACTGGCGCGATTATGGCGCGTCGCGCGAGCATGTAAAATAGAGATTTTTTCAGTTTAATAACAAGGGATTTTTGGTCTTTTCCCACTCTTTTTCAGCTCCTATATATACCCGATGAAAGGCTCTCAGCTTCATTTCCCATTTTCAACATCAAAACTAGGGTTTTACAAAATCAAAACTCTTATTTCTTCTTCAAGCAAAATCAATAGAGAAATCAAGAGAAATCAAGAATCTCTCCAAGAAGTTTCAAGAAAACAGTTTCCCCAAGGTATGTAGATGTTGATTTTTGGGCCCCTTTCATCCAAGAAGCTCAAGAACCCTTTTCTAAAATTCAAATATATTGTGTTTATGGGTTTTCATGATTCATGTGAGTTGAAATTGATGTTCCTTCTATCATTAAGTTGTGATTCATGTTTGTTTACAAGGCTTTCAAGCTTTGACCCTAGTATGTAGAATTTATATGATGGTTATGAGAAACCCTCTTCAAGTTGCTTTCTATGTGATGTGTTCATGTCAATTAAGTATAGAAATGGTTGAATAAGCAAAGTATGTTCCCCATATATTTTATAAAATGCTTATGTGAAGAATTAGGGCCATTATAGCATGTTGATTAGGAAACCCCAATCGTGTGCAAGTTCATGTATGCCAAGTATTTGTTGAAATACCTTAATGAATGAATTGTGGTATGATAGCATGAAATCCCCAATTAGGTGCAACCCATGCATGCCTAGTGTTTGTTGAAAGGCCTTAGTGAACAAGTTGAGACATGATAGTAGGAAATTCCCCAATTACGTGCTCTTTGATACATGCTAAGACTTTAATACATCCCAAGTACTTGCCGAGTAAATTATGACATGATAGTATGGAGTTTCCCTAATCATGTGCTATCCAATACATGCCAAGACTGATATACGTGCGAAGTACTTAATTCAAGACCTTGTTGAATGGAGTATGATCTAATAGCATGTTTCCCCTATGATATTATATGTCTATGATTCCTAACTGCTTGAAGTGATGCATTAGTGATTGTGATGGTGAATATATGGTTGTGATTCCTAAATTCTTGAAGTGATGCCTTAGTGAATGTAATGGTGAATATATGGTTGTGATTCCTAAATGCTTGAAGTGATGCCTTAGTGATTGTGATGGTGAATATATGGTTGTGATTCCTAAATGCTTGAAGTGATGCCTTAGTGATTGTGATGGTGAATATATGGTTGTGATTCCTAAATACTTGAAGTGATGCCTTAGTGATTGTGATGGTGAATATATGGTTATGATTCCTAAATGCTTTAAGTGATGCCTTAGTGATTGTGATGGTGAATATATGGTTATGATTCCTAAATGCTTGAAGTGATGCCTTAGTGATTGTGATAGTGAATATATGGTTGTGATTCCTAAATGCTTGAAGTGATGCCTTAGTAATTGTGATATGAATATATGGTTATGATTCCTAAATGCTTGAAGAGATGCTTTGGTGATTGTGATGATGAATGAATGATCGTGGTTATGACTAGTCAAGAATGGTTATGTCTTACTTTTGTGTTATCGAGTCCTGGGGGTATTTATACCTGATAATTTAGCTGCTGTCTAGAGCCTGTGTCAATTTTCACGATAATCCCAGTCGGGACATGATTCTTAAAACTCAGTGAATTATAGAACTCTGTATCCTTAGAAAGATATAGAACTTAAGAAATCTCAGTAATCTCAGTAATCTTCGTAATCCTCGTATCGCTAGTAATCTATCCTTAGCGTTACTCAGCTCAGATCTAGTTGTATTCAAGTGTTCAGTTCTAACCTCGGTAGTGACCGAGTAATCTATTCAAACTATGTATCATCAGTCAGATACCGTGATTCAGTAGTATTCCATCAGATACAGAACCATGTAAATTCAGCTTAAGTCAGTCAGATTAATTAAGAAATATGATCAGTATCATATTTAGTTCAGTTTGTGTTTAGTTGGAAATTCAGTTCAGAGTCTTTTAGTTGGGAGTAAGAGCTAGCACCGAGTGAGGGAAGGGATGGCGACTCCCCGTCAGAGAGAGGCTGAGTCGCTAAGAGCAACCCCTGAACTCCAGAACTGTATAGCCAGCACAGGATGCAGGAGTCCCCGTCAGTAGAGGCTATCACTGTTAGAGAGGTTTGACTATTATATTTCCTTAGGTTGACTTCCTGCGAGGGTTATCCATTAGAGAGGCTTGACCAGAGAGGTATTTACCCATGGCACGGTATTGACACCCTTCTATCTGGGGTTATAGGTTGGACCCCACCTATGGGAGGTTGGGGTATGTCGATTAAGTAACTACTTCCCACAGTTGCAGTTTCAGTATCAATCTTAAAAAATCAAGACTGTGAGGTACAATCATCTATCTCAGTGAGGAACTCAGATAGTTCTATTAATTTATGACCATCCGTCAGATAGGCTTGGTCTCAGATTCAGTTGAGTATTCTTGTTATCAGATCCAGAGATCTCCCGATAGATAGGCTTGATCTTAGTCTCATATCCTATTGAGTATTCTTGTTATCAGATCCATAGATCTCCCGATAGATATGCTTGATCTCAGTCTCATATCCTATTGAGTATTCTTGTTATCAGATCTAGAGATCTCCCGATAGATAGGCTTGATCCTAGTCTCAGATTCTTTTGAGTATTCCTGTTGTCAGATTTGGACATGATCATTTTCTTATCATTGATAATAGATTCCAGAGTCATCCGTTAGAGAGAGGTTGATCTCTGATTCTATTAGTCGAGAGCAGTGAGCTAAGAATTCAGTCATTTATATGAGTATTTTCAGTTAAACAGTTATTAGTACCAGATGATTCAGTGATTCAGTATCTCAGTGTTAGTAATGAGTTCAGATGATAGTAAAGAGGTATCCGAGTGTCAGTATCTAGGGTTGTGATGATTGTGATTATGGTTTGTGCATTCTTATATGTGTTCTCATGATTATTCAGTTATGTAACTATTCATGTATGAGCCCTTGCATTTAGCCTTACCTCATCTGCATACTCGGTACATTCCCGTACTGACGCATTTTTGCTATGGTGTTTTATTTGACACCATAGGTCTAGAGGAACATGATCCAGAGTTCCCTCAGCAGTTCAGTCCTAGTCAGCAGCAGTAGACATAGAAGTGAGTCTTCTTTATTCGAGGATGATCCTTGTATTATTATTGCATCAGAATTTGTTTATTTTTAGTTGACGGAGTTAGTTGGGGACATGTCCCATCAACTTCACAGTTCAGATAGTTAAAGGCTTTTTGGTTGGATATATTAGTATTCAGTTTTCAATTTTGAGTATTTATAGATGTGTTGAACCTTATGGCTTGTTTCTGCCTATTTTTCTACATTTATTTTTAGATATTATTTAGTATTCATGGTACAAATATCAGGAAAGAGTTATCTTATGGTCCTTCGGGGTCATGAGCCCCATGTAATGACTAGGGGTAGTATCGGGTCGTTACATTATCGGTTCCTGAGCTATAATAGGATTTGAGGTAGGTTAGGCTTACTTCTTGTTAGATTGAGATTTATTATAAAATGACTTTGATATCTTGTTATGATTGGGAGGGTTGTAAGTGTTGCAAAAGGTAGATGGTAATATTTGGAATTAGTGGAACCACTTAGGATGTTGAACTCATAAAGTGTGATACTTGACTTATAGACTATAATCTTGGTTAGTTGGACTTGTTATCTCATGAATAGCATGATAATGCTCTAGTTGTCCAAGTTTGATAGGAGTGACTTTGTCACTCATATTAAAGAGTAAGTTGACCTTAGTTACGCATAGTCATGGAAATTGTCATAGTTTCTTTGGATAGATTAAGAGTAATACCCGAGGAAGAACTGTACCATTGAACTAGTATGGATTGATAAACCTCTAAGACATGACTTAGATGGGTTAGATTAGTCCCGGGTAGAAGTTAGACTGTAAGAGAAATTTTGGGTATGAGAAGAAGAGCTGGAACCGCGTTAAGCTTGGACTATCTGGTTTCATTAGTAACCTAGATACTTGTTAAACGCATAGGATGTGCCTTTGGTAATATGATTTCTAGCCCCGATAAATGGTTTATTCATGATGTTGGTATTGGATGTGATGTGCATGATAGGTTGCTAATTATTGATAATGCTTGGATAGCTATGAAATTCCTTATAGATTAAGCTCATGACTATAATATCACTTAAATAATTGACTAAATTACCATGTTAGCCTTGGATTATGCTATTACTTTTATTATGTTCAAGCCTAGTGACTAAACTAATGTTTGTGCTAAAAATCTTCTTGTGTGCTAATAATGCAAATCATGTTGATAAAAAGGGTCTCTAGAAGATATAACTATGGCTTGTAATTGACAATGCTAATTATTATGGTAAGCCTTGTAATGTATTCAATCTTCATACCATAACAATATAATGTTCATGCACCTATTGACATAATGTATTGATAATCAATGATGAGGTATGATGGTATGTCTTTCCTTACTTCTCTTTTACGCTATTCTTCATGGGGCTTGCATTTATCATTGATTTGATTGCACATATATATTTATATTATGATGAATATTGATGTTAAGATGATACCCGATAAGTTCAGAGGATATATTGATGATGTGATGATACCCGACAAGTCCCGAGAATATATTAAAGATGTGATGATGCCCATCAAGTTTGGAGTATATATTGATGATGTGATAATGTCCGGAGAGTATGGAGGATATATTCATGATATGATGATGTCTGGCAAGTCCGGACGATATATTGACAATATGATGACACCCGTTAAGTCTGGAAGGTATAATGTTGTTATGTATGGTAAGCATGTATATATATGTTTATATGTGGTTATGCCTTTATATGATTACATCCGCATCTACTTTAAAGGTATAATGTTATTCTTGGGATGTCAGTTATAATTCTTTGATACTAATCACTTGTTAAGCGGTGTAGTTCTTGCTAGTATTAAATAGTGAGTGGAAGCAGTATATGTCAAACAATGAATTAAGACAAGTTGGTAAGCGAAATATTGTGTAGCATTTGAGGATTCACCTAGTAGGTAAAGATATCATTGGATAAATAGATTAATTAAGGGATATTGACTATTAGAATGAGCTATTTGGTAACTAGTAATCTATTAAGTGCCTATATTACTCGTTGGCTAGAAGCCTAGTGTTCTAGCTGAAGAACCTTGTTTAGTTGAAATATGATAATTAGCAATTGTGGTTGATACATAACTAATGATGATAGTAGGTTAATATCGGTGATGATTAATGATATTGATGACTAAGTTATGATGTTGATTTACTATTAATTGAGGATTTATATATTAATGATGCTAGATAATAAAAGACATTAATGGTTAGATAGATAAGTGTTTGAATGATGATTAGTGGCTTTTTCTAGTTAGGGACTAGTGCGATTATGATGATTAGGAATGAGGATTGGTTAGATGGAATCTATGGTCTAGTATTGAGTCTTAACTAGATGTTGTATATTGGATATTTGGTGAATAATGGTTAGATGCTATCCGTTAATAAGGATTACGTAAAGAATCGGTTAGGCTAATAATTAGAGGTCATTGATGACTAGTGAATTGGTGGTTTATTAGTAATCATTGGTTAGTTAATAATGAGTAGAGAGATTATATTGATGAGATAAATATCTATATGGTGATATGGATATGTGCATTAGCACCTTGATATATGTTATTCAATTGCGCTATTGGTTGATGATTAGGGATGTTGGCACATGTACATTGACGGGAATATGGAACACTAATAAAAACAAGAAGTTGGTTATATATATCTATATTCATTGATGATTTGAACCTTTGATGCACTCTCCGATGGTATAGGACGCTGTGATGGGTTCTTTGATTGGGTGTACTCCCCAGTGGTATGGGATGGCATGGTAAGTTCTTTTACTTTATGCTCTAATGGATGTTTTTGCACCAACTTAGTATATATGCAATTGTAATTGTGTTAGTGTCGCTTTATGCTTCCGTATCATTACTTCTCATAGATGATGATAATTGTATGTATTGATATGGTATATCATAATATTGTTCTAGTTTGATTATTAATTACTTGCAGTTATTATGAAGACAATTTGGGTTCTATTCTGTACCTTGACTTAGATATATTATCTTGCCTTATGTCAATTTTATATTATCATTTATATTAGTCGGACAATAATGCCTACTGAGTACCTGTTGTTTTGGTACTCATGCTATACTTCTGTACCTTTTTGGTGCAGACCTGAGTACTAGTTGTTGCTGCTGAGTTGAGATCGTGTAGTGTTTATCTTCCAGAGAAAGTAAAATACCTAGGCTTTGGACCGTTAGAAAATTTCCATAAGATTTGAGGTTCTGGGTTGGGTACGCATTGATCATACCAATCATATGCTAAGGTACAATGAGTATGCTTCCCTCTCATATAGATATCATTTTAGGTTGGTAAAATAATATCCAAAATACGGTTTAGCCCCTCCCTAGTTGTATGTTAGGGTATAGGTTGTATACTACCTAGTCGTATGAAGTGTTGGTCATGATCTAATGCATACTGACCTGGGTACAGGTTGCTTTATACCAATCGTACCTTTGGGTACGATACATTCATATATGCTCGAATGATGGGTAGATTAGGGGTCCATGGTGAGGCCTAGGGTACGAGTTAGGGTACCACTAGTACCCTAAGGTACGGTTTAGACAAGGAGTCGTACCTTCTTGGGAGTTCATTTCACAGCTTTTAGTTGAGGATATTTTAGACATATCCCACACCTAAACCCTTATAGCCCTCAACTTATAACCTCTTTTAGCCCTTCATTATCCAAATATAAAAGATCAGGAAAACCCCGAAACACTCTCAAAACTTCTTCATCAAGGTTGGAGGCTAAGGTTTCAAGAGTGTTCATTCATAGGCTAATGGGGTAAAGAATCCTTCTATGGATCATTTTTCAAAAGGCATGTGACTCTTGCCTTATCGTTATTTCTCAAATATCTTGTTATTTAAACAATGTTTATGAATCATTAATGATGGTTTTTGAAACAAATATTGAGGGTTTTTATGTATAGTTATGGTTAATGTTTTCTCTTGTTTAAACTTATGATTAGACATGTATTTCATGATGGTTTGCAAAGTGGGTACTTTTTTATTATGATTTAACAATTGGGTCAAGAGAAACCCTAATATTGATGGTTTGCACATGGGTTTTTGTCATGATAAGAGTATGGCCTCAAGGTGTTAGTGAAAATGTCTACTAGAAATAACTAGTCACATGTTGATGGTGAATTGAAATAAGGCAATGGCTTAATGAGTAAGAAGGATTTGTAAATGATCTTGTAAAGGCATTGTTGACCATGTAATGAGTTAAATGGCGCCCTTGGTGGTTGGATTTGTTAAAAAGGGGTTAGAGTCCCTAACATGAACTCAAATTATGTTTGAACTAAAGCTTAGTGTAAGAGTGATAATGTGTGATTTTGGTAAAGGTCTTTATGACCACAATTTGATTTCAATGATATTTGAATATAATGTATTGGTTTATTAAGGTTATTGATTGACATATGTATGAAGTTTAATTATGGCCTTGATGGCTTAGAATGGTTAAATAGGTTAAAGTACGCAAATGTGGATAGTGTGATATAAATGCATGGACAAAGGGTTAGAGTCCCAATGTCAACTAGTAACGGACATGATGTCTTGTGGTTAGAGTCCACATACGTAATGAAATGGATTGTGGTTAGAGTCCACTTGCATGATGAAATGGCTTGTGGTTAAAGTCCACATGCGTAATGAAATGGCTTATTGTTAGAGTCCACTTGACTAATGAAAAGGCTTGTGGTTAGAGTTCCATTTCTTCATAAGATAGCTTGAGTTTAGAATCTTTTTTCTTGATATAACCTAAGCAATGGAAGGTTAGAATCCTCCACTTTATGGTTCATGTTTGAATGCTTTTAAATGCATGCTAAGGCCTTTTTATCTTTTGACACTTGATGTACCCATATGTATTTACATGTCTATGTATAAATGTGGTTGCTTAAGATGGTTTGACTTGGTATTGAATAGTAATACTATTTTATCCTTATACTTGAGTTACATGGTAGCTTTCCAACCGCTAACCGTCTATGGATGCTGTGTCCCAATGTAATACAAAGATCAGGGCATCTTTCTTTTTTCCTGCATAATGATCAGGTGTTCGGCCGATTCGAGTATTGACATAAAAGTGGTGATCTTTCATATTTAAAAAGGCCCATATTTTATGGTCTTCTTGTCTTATGTCATAGACTTATGTTAGATTCAGTTTTTGCTATTATCGGGGGCATGCCCCGACATATTATTGGCTTTGAATTTATAGAGGCTTGTGGATAATTGTGGACTTGGGTAGATAGGATGTTGAATGTTAACATTAATGAATGGATAGACTTTCTTAAGTTATGATTGTTAGTTCTGTTTCTACTATTTTATTATGCTACGAGTTTATCCGACGCTTATGGATTGATATGATGGTTAGGTTGGGTTAACGGGGCAATATCTGGTCCTTGTTGGACTTGAAAGCCCATATGACAAGGCCCAGTTTTGGGCCATGTCAAGTTGGTATCAAAGACTAGGTTCATGGTCAGTTAGCTATCCACAAATCCATGTCAATTGGAGTCTCTTTTATGGGTGTGTAGCATGCCACACTTATAAGAAAGTGGCTACAAGGCATTTAGGAATGTTTCACTTTCTTGTTGTCTTATTTTGAGCTATAGAGTTTAAGGTCTTGGATCCTCCTGATTTCCATTTCTTTGTCTTTTATATCATGACTCCAAGAATATTTAAATTTCTTGCAAACCCTTCTATCCCAAATGGGGACGAAGTTGATGGGACTCACTCTGCTTATAAAGTCCATACTCGATCTAGGGATCTGGTACCTAATGGTCCTGGATTTCCACCGATTCCCTCTATTCCTTTACTAGTTCCTCAGGCTAACGTATCGAATGCTGAGTTTCGTTAGTTGGTTCATATGATTGCTTAGTTTGTAACTTCCCAGCCTGAGCGTGGTGCATTTTCTACTCTATCTTCTGAGACCATAAGGGTTGGCCAGTTTATGAGGTTGAGTCCTCCTACCTTTACTGATGTTAAGGTGAAGGAAGATCCCTAGGATTTTTTGGATGTGATGGAAAAGATTTTCACAGTCATGCATGCCACTAATGTAGAGAAAGTAGAGTTTACATCCTATCAGTTAAAGGATGTGGCATACCAATGGTAAAAGGAGTGGGAATGGACAAGGGGTGGTATTGATTAGTCATTATTGTGGGAGTACTTCACTAATGCTTTTCTAGACCACTTTTTTCCTGTAGAGTTAAGGGAAGCAAATGCGGAGGAGTTTGTTAATCTTAAGCAAGGAAAAATATCCATCAAGAAGTATCCCATAAAGTTTCGCCAATTATCTAGGTATGCTCTAGGGATGGTGTTGGATATGAGGGCTCAGATGAGAAAGTTCTCCTTGGTATTATCTCATAAATTGGTCCTTGAGAGAAAGACGACTTTGTTGATCAAAGCTATGGATATCTCTAGATTGGTTGCCTACATGCAACAAGTGGAGAAAGAGAAAAAGAAGAATGTTGAGTTTAACGAAAGGCAAGGGAAGAGATTTAGGCCTTCTGAGAAAGATGGTGGAGATAGTGGTAAGTGGCCAAGAAAGAAATAGAGGACTTTTGGTTTTTTCGTCTCGTCTAGCACTCTTTATCTTAAGCTATTGGGTGATCGCTGATTTTAGTTTGATGGTGGATTCCTGTCATAGGGTGCCCAATCTCAGACTAATGGGGCTCAGTTGGTTCCATCCTACCCTCTTTGTAGATTCTGTGGTTAGCATATTCATGGCCAGTGTGAAAAGGGGAGGAACAAATATTTTAAATTTTGTTAGATTGGGCACATACAGTGAGAGTGCCCCTGTCTAGTGGCTTCTTGGGCCAACAGGGCCCCTATTGCTACTTCATCTGCTCCTTCACCAAAAGGTGTTACTTCTACTTTTGCTTCTAGTGTCGATACTTGCCGAAATCATTTGTATGCACTTGCTACTCCCCAGGATTATGAGGCATCCCCAGGTGTTGTTATGGGTATGTTGAGACTTTTATCCTATGATGTGTATTATTTGATTTATCTAAGGTCCATATTTTCTTATGTGGCTGTGCATTTTCGTTTTGGTCCTTAGTGTCTATCAATTCCTTTTTTTGTTTCTACCCGATACGAGTCTCTGTGGTTGTTAAAAGAGTCTACAAGGGGTGTGTGGTAGCTGTTGGTAGTAAAGAAACTCTGGTATACTTGATAAAGTTAGACAGATCGATTTTGATGTTATTCTAGGGATGGATTGGTTGCATTTGTGCTATGTTTGCTTAGATTGTCAGACTAGTAGGGTCACATTTAAATTCCCTAATGAGCCAATCATTGTATGGGAACGAGGTTCTTTAGTGCCTAAGGGAATGTTCATCTCATATCTTAGAGCCCGAAAGTTGATTTCTAAGGGGTTTTTGTATCATGTGGTCTGAGTTAAAGATTCTAATTCGGAAGGTTATTCTCTAGAATCGGTTCCCATGGTTAATGAGTTTCCCAAGGTTTTTTCCGATGACCTTCTTGGTATTTCTCTCAATAGAGTAATTGATTTTGGTATTGGTCTTGTTATGGACACTCATCCTATCTCTATCCCTTCTTAAAGAATGGCTCTGGCAGAGTTGAAGGATCTTATGGAGCAATTGAAAGATCTCTTAGATAAAGATTTTATCCATCCTAGTGTGTCTCCTTGGAGTTCTCCCGTGTTTTTTATACGTAAGATGGATGGTTTCCTTCGAATATGCATTGATTATCGTTAGTTGAACAAGGTAACCATAAATAATAAGTATCCTCTTCCTAGGATCATTGATTTTTTTTATCAGCTTCAAGGTGCAAAGTGTCTCTAAGATTGATCTTAGGTTGGGTTATCATCAATTTAAGATTAGGGAAGTGGATATCCCTAATACTTCCTTCAAGACCCGATATGGCCACTACGAGTTCCTTGTTATGACATTTGGGTTGACCAATGCTCCGGTGACATTTATGGATTTGATGAATAAGGTCTTCTATTTGTTTTGGATTTGTTTGTCATTGTCTTCATTGATGACATCTTGGTCTATTCTAAGAGTTACGACGATCATATCGATTACCTTCGTGTGTTGTTGTAAACCATGAATTATCATCGTTTGTATGCCAAGTTCTCTAAGTGTGAGTTTTGGTTGAAAGATGTGACTTTCCTTGGTTATGTTATGTCTAGTGAAGGGATCATGGTGGATCTACAAAAGGTTGTGGTGGTTAATAATTAGCCTAGACCTGCAACTCCAACTGATATTCAGAGCTTCTTGGGTCTAGCCAGTTACTATAGGATATTTGTGCAGAGTTTTTTGACTGTAGCTGCTCCATTGACTAAGTTGACCCAGAAAAAGGTCAAGTTCTTATGGCCGGATGTGTGTGAGGGTAGGTTTGAGAAGTTGAAGGATAAATTAACTTCGGTTCCAGTTTTGACTTTGCCCGAGGGTAATGATGGTTTTGTAGTATATTGTGATATTTCTCATATTAGGCTTTGTTGTATGTTGATACAATATGGTAGGGTGGTGGATTATGCTTCTAGGCAGTTGAAAGTTCATGAGAAAACTACCCTACTCATGATTTGAAGTTATTGGCCATGGTTTTTGCATTGAAGATTTGGCTTCACTATCTCTATGGGGTTCATGTGGACATATTTTCTAATAATAAGATCCTACAATATGTGTTCACTCATGAGGAGTTGAATCTCAAGCAAAGGAGATGGCTTGAGTTGCTAAAGGACTACGATATGAGTCTTCACTACCATCCGGATAAAAAAATGTTGTTGTTGATGCTCTTAACAGATTATCCATGGGGAGTTTGGCTAATGTTTATGAGGATAAGCGGGAATTTGTGAAGGACATTCACTGATTGGATAGTCTTGGAGTTCGTCTCTCAAACTCGGAGGATGGTGGTGTATCTTGCATCCGGTATTGCAGTCGTCTCTTGTGGTTGAGGTAAAGGAAAAACAAAGATTGGATCCTGACATAAAATAAATTAAGAGTAATATGGGTCAATAAAAGGTTATTGACTTTGTGATTGGTGGTGATGTATCTTTAGGTATCAAGGTAGGCTATGTGTTCCCAATGTTAACGAATTGAGGGAAGGGATTTTGGCCGAGGCTCGTATATCTCAGTATGCTATTCATCCCGGTTCTATGAAGATGTATCATGATCTTAGGGGGCTTTATTGGTGGAATAATATGAAATGAGATGTGGCTAGTTATGTGGCTATGTGTATGGTGTGTCAACAAGTGAACGTTGAGAACTTGAGAACCAGTGGTTTGTAACAAGAGATAAAGTTTCTCAAATGGAAGTGGGAAGTGATTAATATGGACTTCATCACCGGTATTCCCCGGTCTCAGAATCAATGTGATTCCATTTGGTTCATTGTGGATAGAATAACCAAGTCCGCTCATTTCTTGCAATAAGGACTAGTTATTCGGTGGAGGATTATGCTAAGTTGTATCTTGTAGAGATTGTGAAATTGGATGGTGCTCTAGTTTCTATCATCTTGGATCGTGGTACTCCATTTTCATACCATTTTTGGAAGTCGTTTCAGAAATGTTTGGGAACTAAGGTGTTTCTTAGTACCACTTTCCACACACAAATAGATGGACAAGTGGAGAGAACTATCCAAACATTGGAAGATATGTTGTGTGCTTGTGTGATTGATTATTGTGATAGTTGGTATGACCATTTGCATTTGATTGAGTCTTCTTATAACAATAGTTACCACTCTAGCATTGGTATGGCTCCTTTTAAGGCGTTGTATGGTAGGAGATATCGATCTCCTATAGGGTGGTATGAGGTTGGTGAGGGTAAGTTGTTTGGCCTCGATTTGATTTACCAAGCCTTGGAAAAGGTGAATGTGATTCATGATAGGTTGAAATCCGCTCAAAGTCGCCAAAATTCCTATCGAATGTAAGGTGCAGGGATTTAGAAGTTAATGTTAGTGATTGGATATTCTTGAAGGTATCTCCCATGAAGGGAGTAATGCGGTTTGGTAAGAATAGAAATTTGAGTTCCTGGTACGTCGGTCTATGTTTGATTTTGAAGAAGGTTGGTAATGTTGCCTATGAGTTGGATTTGCCCTCTAGTTTGAGCTCCATTCATCAGGTGTTCAAAGTTTCCATGTTATGAAAATGTATAGGTGACCCTTATTGTTTGTTCCCTTGGAGGATATTGGTGTTTCACGCTCTTTGTCCTATGAGGAGGTCCTGATGAGGATCTTGGATCGATAAGTTCACCAATTGTGAATGAAAGAGGTGGATTTGTTGAGGGTTCTATAGATGAACCAAAAGTCCGAGGAAGCTATTTGGGAGGTGGAAGAGGACATGAAGTCCAAGTATCCACATTTGTTTTCCGTTCTAAAAACTTATGCTTGAGGTATGTGCTAATCTTCTTAACTTGATTTATATCTTTGATAGGCCATGGTTTTAAGTCCCTAAACATTGAATTGACAAAGTGTTCTGATAGACAATGGGTTAGAGTCCCAAAGTCAATTGAATGAATGGTTTATTGAGAATGATCATGACATGTGTTTAATCCTTGTGGTGTGTCTTTATGTTCTAACTTGGATAACGACTAGATTGATGTGTAATATTTTGTTAACACGTGTTTGTACATGCCTTAACCATCACTCGAGGGAGAATGATCCAAGTGGGGGAGAATTAAAATACCTAGGCTTTGGACACTTAGAAAATTTCCCCAAGATTTGAGGTTCTGGGTTGGGTACGGATTAAGAATACCAATCGTATGCTAAGGTACAACTAGTACTCTCACCTCTCGTATAGAGATCATTTTAGGTTGGTAACACATTGTCCAAGATATGGTTTATCCCCTCCCTACTCGTATGCTAGTGTACAGTCATATACTACCTAGTTGTATGAAATGTTGGTCATGATCTAATGCACACTAACCAGGGTACAGGTTGCTTGGTAACACTTGTACCTTTGGGTACGAGTCATGCATGTATGGTCGTATGATGGGAAGATTAGGGGTCCATGGTGAGACCTAAGGTACGAGTTAACATACCACTCATACCCTAGGGTATGGTTTAGACATGAAGTTGTACCCTCTTAGGAGTTCATTTTATAGCTTTTAGCTGGGAACATTTTAGACATTTTCCACACCTAAACCCCTATAACCCTCGACTTATAACGTCATTTGGCCGTTAATTCTTCACATATACAAGATAAAAAACACCTAAAAACACTCTCTAATCTTTTCGTAGGAATCTGACCACTGAAACTTGACTTTCCTTTTAGTCAATCTGGACATGGGGGATGCAATAGATGAAAACCCTTCAACAAACCAACAGTAATAGCCAGCCAAACCCAAGAAACTCCTGATATCTGATGGAGAGATGGGTCTAGGACAGTTTCTCACCACCTTGGTCTTTTGAGGATCAACTCTAATGCCATCACCGAAATAATATGGCTAAGGAAAGCTACAAATCTTAGCCAGAATTCACACTTACTGAATTTAGGGAACAACTGGTGAGCTCTAAGAGTCTGTAACACTATTCTGAGATGGTCTGCATGACCATTTTCGCTATGGGAATAAACAAGAATGTCATCAATAAAGACTATGACAAACATGTCCAAGTACTGCTTGAACACTCGGTTCATCAAGTCCATGAAGGCTACTGGGGCATTCATGAGACCAAAGAACATGACTAGAAATTAAAAGTGACCATACCAAGTTTGGGAAGCTATTTTCGAAATGTCACCTTCCTTGACCCTGAGCTGATGATAGCCTGATCTGAGATCTATCTTGGAAAAGTAGCTGGATCCCTGAAGTTGGTCAAACAAGTCATTGATTCTGGGAAGTGGATATTTATTTTGGATGATGATTTGGTTCAACTAATGGTAGTCAATACATATTCTGAGAGAACCATCTTTCTTACGTACGAATAGAATTGGTGCGTCTTATGGGGAGACATTGGGTCTGATGAATCCCTTATCTAGGAGATTCTTCAACTGTTCTTTTATCTCATTAAGCTCAGCTGGAGCCATTCTGTAGGATAGAATAGATATAGGCTGAGTTTCTGGAAGAAGGTTTATTCCGAAGTCAATTTCCCTTTCAGGAGGAACTTCGGGAAGATCTCCAGGGAACACATCTGGAAATTCCCTGACTACTGAAACTGACTCAAGGGTTGGAGTCTCTGTATTTGAGTTTTTGACTCAAAAAAAAGGTAAATACACCCCTTAGATATCATCCTTCTCGCTCTAAGGTATGAAACAAGATGACCATTAAGAGTTATAGTACTACCCCTCCATTCAAGGACCGATTCATTCGGGAAATAAAAATAAACTATTCTGTTTCTATAATCAACTAAGGAATAGCATGACTGGAGCCAATCCATGTCAAGAATGATGTCAAAATCCATCATCTCTAACTCCACGAGATCAACTGAGGTAACTTTATGAGATATTATGACCCAACAGTTTTTGTATACCTGCCTGGCTACAATGGAAACACCGACTGGGGTAGACACTGAAATGGGCTCTGCTAGAGTTTCGAGACTAAATCAGAAATTGATGGTTATATATGGAGTTACAAGAGAATGATAAGCTCCAGGGTCTAGTAAATCATAAATATGTAGGTGAAAGACCTGTAATGTACCAGTAACTACATCTGGAGAATTTTCCTGATCTTAGTGGGGATGAAGAGAATATAATTTGTTCGGACACTAACCACTGGTACCACTAAAAATGGCACCCTTCTGAGTTGGGTGACTGGATAGAACTGGCGACTAATTGGACTATCCCTATTGGCGCAAATCCCTACCACTCTAAGACACTACCTGACACTCTCAAATTAGGTGGACTGGCATGCCACATCTGAATCACACATCACTGCCCGCTCTACACTCTCCCAGATGGTTTCCTCCATAGTTTAAACATAATGGGTCCGTACAGGCACTGTTAACACTGCGTTCGGACTTAGAGCCTGGTTCTCTATCCCTATTATCATTTATGAATTTGGGTACTGTGGCACTGAATGAAGAGGGTACTGGGGTTGAAGTTCTTTGATGAACTGAGGACGGTTACCACCTTTTGACCTTGGCTGGCTGAAATTAAAACTACCCATCCTAGATTTATTATTTTCTCTCTCCCTCTCCTTAATCTTCTTCTCCTTAATTTGTTGAGCGTGGACCATCAATATAGAAAAGTCTATCTCCCTAATCAGCATTGCAGTCCTTCACTCCTTGACCACACTATCAGATATGCCAGACATAAACTTACACATCTTGGACCTACTATCAGCTATCACATGAAGAGCATAACTAGCTAACTGAGTAACCTTGAGGTAATACTCCTTCAAGATCATGCTGCCCTACCTCAAGTTAATAAATTCTAACACTTTGGAATCCCTCAACTCCAATAGGAAGAGTCTGTCTACAAAAGTTGTGGCAAACTCTTCCCATTCTACAGTCCTTGCATCTACACCCCTATCTACTTTCTATTGCTTAAAATATGTATGGGCTACATCCTGTAACTAATATACAACCAGCTCAGCACTTTCACTAGATGTCACCCCCATAGCATTCGTTACCTTTTGAACCATATCTAAGAGTTCTTGTGGATCCTCTTCAGAATTGGATCCTGTGAAGGAAGAAGGATTCATCCAGGTGAAGTCCCGAATCTCAGTTGAAGCAGTATTAGCCACTGGGTTGGCCGGAACCAGCTGGCAGTTCAGTATGAGCTGCTACAGAGTTCGGTAGAGTGGTGAACACAACTTTGAATTCTGCGTGAGAGACATGCTGGTCCAGAGGATCTGCCTGGATGGGCGGAGGTGCTGACTGGTTTCCTTCTCCTCTTCTGTTATTCTTTTTGGGAGGCATGTTCTGTAAATAAAAGGAATAAATGTATTAGACTGACAGTTTAACTTGAGCTCATGCTCGCTCGCACGACATGAATACTGTAAGAAAGGAAACTTTTCTAAACTCTTTGTAGCCTCGATCCCATAAGTATGGCATACTACACACCCATGCATAAGACTTTACTTGATGCGACTTTCAGACTTCCCAGGACACTTTAAAACCTTAGGCTCTGATACCAAGTTTGTAACACCCCGAGAGTACACGGGCATCACACGATGCTTACAATCTCGAGGGACCACAAGCTAACCCATGAGCTGGTACCTGCTGTGAGCACTAAATAACATAACCATAAATACGGAAGAATAACTGATGCGCCATAAGTTTTTATTAACTAAAACAAATACTGATTTATGAATCTGAAGAAATAACTATCTGAGTCTGAATAAATACTGAAATTTGAAATAAACTAAATACCTAATTGTTATGTCAACTGAAGTCTGAATACTAAATAACTGACTATAGTGTTCGAAAGACTCTAAACCGAATAACTATGAGTTAATGGGATAGGACCCAACTAACTACTAGATTGAAAGCATGAAATAAAATAATACGTCCTCTAAATATGAGGACTTACCACTGCTACTGCTGAGAGTCTGAGATGTCTAAACACAATTCGGGAATTGGGTGTCAGAACCTATGATATAATATATCATATCACAAAATAAAGGTACGCAATCAGTACTTTGAATGTATTGGTATGCTAAATGAGGTAGGCTGACATGCATGGTTTCTTCTTTTACCCCTGCAAGATAGTCAAGCCTACACTGATGGGTGACTTCTCATATCCTACGCTGGCTATGAAGTTTTGAAGTTTAGGGACTGCTACTAGTGACTCTGCCTATCTGAGGAGGAAGCCACCATCCCTACACTCGCTCGGTGCTAAGTCCTACTCCCAACTAATTGATACCGAGTTACTGACTATTCTGAGTTTAACTGACTAATCTAGTTATGCTTATAATATGTATTCTGAAGTTATTCTGAAGATACTGCGATGAGACTAAATAAGCAGCTATGGTTTTTTGGTATTCAATACCCCCAGAACTCAAAAAAACAATAATAGTAACATGATACTTAAGTTTAGAGGACATAACATGAAGTCTTTTATCAAACATGTATTCTTGTAGGCATTTTATCAAACACTTGTAGTTCATAATTTGGTCAAATCATAGGAATGTTAGGGAACTTGTAGTAATAGCATGAATTCACATGAATAGTACTAAATCATGATTAATTCAATGAATGATAACCTTAAAACATGGAGAATTAAATAACAACAATAATTTCATTTATACATGGTGTAAAATCATAGTTCATGGAGATTCATGGGTAAAATCATAATTTAAAATTAAAATAACTTGAAAATATCATAATTTGGTAATTTAAATTGGATACTTGAACTTCATGGGTGAAAGGAACCCATGAATGAACATTTAAAATACCTTAATTGATGAGTTTCTTGAAGTTCGTGGTGAATTATTGAGGATTATCCTTATTTCTTAGAAGCTAGCGTTTTCTTGATTGGTAGAGAATGTTCTTTGATTTGGGAAAAAATCTATTAATGAATAAGCTTAAGACATTTTTAGGGATTAGATTCCATATCTAGTTGGATTAAAATGAGGGGGAAAATATTGTTTTAACCCTAGATGAAACTTTAACTCTTTGTCAAATTTTTCCGATTTCGCCCCAAGCGCGACGCGCCACTATCACGTAAAGCCACTAGAAATTGCCAATTAGGAATGTGGCTGGTGGAGTGATGCAGTGGTATCGCATTTCTACCTTGGATGCGACATGGAAACTTGGCGCGATACGGTACAATCCCGTTGCTTTACTAGAAACTGACAATTGTTAATTGGGTCCTTGGCATGACGCGTCAATATCGCGGTCCCTTACTAGAATTGGAAAATTTGGAATTTAAAGTCCTTCGCAATGCTGTGATATCATGGAGTCACCCTCGAAATTGACAATTGTCATTTTGACATACTCTGCGACGCGCTACAGGCCTAAATGACGGTATTTAACCACTGAAACTTAAAATCGCCATTACTTCTTACCCGATTATCAGATTTGGGTGAATTTTATATCGTTGGAAAGATAATTAAATTTCATACACAATGGAAAGATCTAAACTGAAAAATAATGGGTATTTAGAAAATTTATATATGAATGCTTATGTATTGGGACTTAAATCATGCATGGGAAATATGGGGTATTACATCAATAATCCATTCCGAGGCTAGATTTGAAGGACTCTCACAAAAATAAGCCTTGAGTAATTATTCCTTCCCTCTAGAACCCCTTAGTTGGTTACAATAACACCTCAAATGATCCACTGTGTCCCAATGTCCGTCATACTTCTCAAACTTCGACATTTTAAAACCAAGAGGAAGCTTAACACCTGGAAACATGCACAGATATTTATATGAGACACTTTTCTAACCCCCGAGTCCTTGGAAGTTCTTCATATCCAGTTCCAAACTTCTTAATTTTTTGGTCAATTTCTCTTGTTCTTCTATCATAACAGGCTTCTCAGTTTTAAGAGAAAATTCAGGCGGTAGAGTGTAACTATAAGGTCCAGTCAACTTAAATTTGGGCTCGAGAGCATAGTGCTGATCACCAAAAATATTCAATACATTATATCCCATAAGTGGGGAATCAGAACCGTTGGATGGACATTAAAAGTAGTAGCTTCAGGCAGAGGTGACACTGCAAAAGCAAGAATACCAGGTAGAGTCGAGCATGTGGTAGTTTTCTGTTGAGGGGTGAGGAAATAAATATTAGAAGTACTTGGATAGTGTTTCGCCAGAGTAGATCCTGATATATGTTGTACATTTCAAACAAAAATAGGGAACGATGCATGTTATACTGGAGGCAAGCTAGAAATATATTCCAGATTATCAGTGGGAAATGAAGTAGGTGGCATCCCATTAGCCCTAGCTTGATGCATTTCTATCATTTGCTGCCTTAATTTCTGAATCTCTTCATTATCTCCTAAATTCTTATTCCCCAAACTCCCTATCTGATTCGTGACAACAACCTCGATATCCTTGTTGGCCATAACTTTCTCTTCGACTTGGTGCAATATGGAGGACCAACCAAAATACGACAAACCAATAACCTTAAACTAACTGAAAAAGAGATAACAAAACTTGTTAGAGTTCAACAATTTTTCAAAATCTCATTTTTTCCTTTTTGAAAAGATCACCAAACCCAAGAAGGGTGCCTACTTATCTCACTTTCGATAGAGGAGAATCAGGTGTGCATAGTTTCTGATGTTTTGGCACAACATGGCCGATCAAACTTTTTTTTTCTTTTTCTTGAAACTTTAAGAGGAAAAGAAAATAATAAATTGTCAAAAGAATTAACGAAAATCTTTTTGACTTTTTTAGGTTTAAACATCCCTATACAAAATAAAACCTATGATTACCAAAGAAAAATCTTTTTGGGTTTTCAATTTGATTTTCATGTGAAACTGAAACTTGAACCTATTAAAGAATTTTTTTTGTGATTTTGTTTTAAAGATGTATATGAACATCTATTCAAAATTAAGAGTGAAGAAAATATTTTTGGATTTTTAAAATAAGATCACCGAACCCTAGAAGGGTTGCCGACGTATCTCACTCCCGAAAGAGGAGAATCAGGTGTGCGTAGTTCATCCAGATTGGACAATTATGAATTAAATAACAAAATAAACCTTGACTTAAGAGACGTGAATAAAGACAGATGATGAAAAACGTCAATAAAATCTTTTTTGAGTTCAATTTTCCACTTCACATAAAAATGACACCAACAACTATGAAAGGAAAATCATTTTGGTATATTCGTTTTATGAAATCTACAAAACTTCTAACATTTTTTTTAATTTTTCTTTTATAAAAAGCTCCTATAAAAAGAAATTTAATTATGAATGCTTGCTAAAGAAATAAAAGGAAAATCTTTTTGATGTTTTTGTTTGTTTGAGAAATGAGTACAAAAGGTTAAAAAATCTTTTTGATTTTTTGAATTGTGAAGAACAAGAGCCATAAAGAACTCAAAAAAACTAAGAAACTTTTTTTTGACTCACTTTTTCTTTCTTTTCCTTTTTTTCCCTAAATTTTCCTTGCCTACACACTTTCTTTTAATTCTAGCACATGGTTTTCCCAAATCAATATGTGAAATGGTTCTATTACCCTCAAAGATGTAAGAATTAGCACATAAGGATGCTTTAGGGGTGAGTATCCTACAAAGGACCAAGTGGGTCTCTCTTGGTCTCAATATGATGCAGATAAGCATGACCTAAAGGCTGACCTACACTGGGTTCACTAAAAAGGCTGTTCGGAGGAGCGTATGGTCGATAGTGTCTGTGATAGATTTCCACCCACTCTATAGGTCCGATGGCTCCCCCTTCTAAAATAAGGGTGACTCAACTAGATTTCGTGTACACGACGTGTACTCCGAGACTTGTTGCAAAAGAAATGACTCACGTTATGCAAAAGATGCCAGATATAAAATGGTAATACATAAAGAAAGACTATAAACAAAGACCACATAGACATCCAACAATGATAAAATAATAACACAAATAAGAACACAAACAAAATGTTTATACTCCTATAGTGTCAAAATAAGCCGGCACAACTCAGAAAATAAGCTCGAATTATGAAAAATTCTCAGCAGAGTCACCAGAGCTGTCACACCCATTTTTTAACCCAAAAAAGAATTGATTTTAAGTTCCAAAATGGTTTTTATTATTAAGTGACAAAATAAAGATTTGTTTTGAAAAGGACTTTTTATATTCAAAACTCAGAGTCGTCACTTGGCATAAATCGGGTGTGCCAATTCACCCTTGGATATCTTTTTTCAAAAAGATTTTGACTCTTTAAAACTGATCTACGAACAGATATTCTGATTAAGGAATTCTGTTGACCGAGGAAAAGGTGTTAGACACCCCTCAATCCCGTGGTTCAACCACGATCACTTGGTGGAGCATATCAACTAATTTAACACTATGAATATATAAACCACACAAAAAACATAAAACAATCAATCACACAAACAAAAAAAAGAAGCCAAAAAATATAGTGTCCAGTCCAATTATTACATCTCGAAATAAAAAGATACTGAAAAGTAAGCCTACACAAATCCTAAACTATGCTCCAATGCTTTACTCGATGCCTCGGGCCTTGATCACGAACGTATTTTGTCAGCATAATATGTTAGGGCATTCCCCGATGAATAAATACAATGAGCCTTGGGGTATTCCCCTATTAAAAGAATACATTTAATGAAATGTGATAAAAATGAAGAAAATTACTAAACACAAATATTTACACATTCAATTATTAGAATCCTATGTGTTGCCTACCCCAAAACCTAGAATTTGCCTATCAATGTCAAGACTAAGACATGATACTATCAAGTTCGATGAAATTAACATCCATTTCAAATTAAACAAACAAATTAATCAACACAAGCCAGTATTCACTTTTACAAATTTTCAATTCCTTCCCCCAAATCGCTTTTCAATAGAAATTTCTTATATAAGACATAGTTATCCATACCATACTAACATCAAATTCATACCACAATCAATTATCCATAACAAGTAACATCAACATCAACAAAATCACTCGATCATCATCATCCAACACATAACCATAAAATCAATTTCATAAATTCAAGATGAAATAAAGAGAGAGAGTTGAAGAATTGGACCTCAATTATCAATTTCAATATATCAAAGATAGTAACACACTCTCAAAACCTCAATTTCAACCTCGACCAATAAACCTGCAACACTAACAAACCCAAAAATATGAAATAAACAACCCACCCAACTGACCCATTTTTATTTGGTCATTTTCAGGCGAATAAATAGTCACCAGGATAGTATTAGTGGCATGAGATTTCTGAAAAATTCAAATGAATAGTGTAAAACGCCATTGCTGACATCAAATTTTGGAGATATTAGTGGAGTCGGGTGCTGAGACACCGACCAACAACCTGTTTTCGGTGGTTTTGAACAGTTTTTGTGATGTTTGATATATTTTTGGTGAGGCTGTCGTCGGAACAGTAACACGAACACAAGGTTTATGTTTTTCCCTCAGGCCTTGTTATATTTTTTTCTGTCCATCTCCGATTGTGTGTGTTGATGAGTGTATCATGAGTGATGTGAGTTGTGGATGTTTTTCCGGTAGGGTAAGTGCGAACTCTGATGAAGAGTGTGTGTGTGTATGTGTGATGTACCTTCTACATGTGTGTGTTGATTGTTGTGTTTCTCTCTATGGAAGATTGTATATGGAATCCATCTTGGAATTATGTGTATTATATATATGAGATCCTATATGTGCGTAAGGCGTGTATAAGAATATGTGTGATGGATTCTGTAAGTGAGAGAATCTGTAAATGTGTGTTTCAAGGGACTTATGTGTGATCTGTGAATATACAGAGGAATGTGAAAGTATTGTCCACTATTAAGAATCCCCTCCATGCATTTGTATTATCGTGGGTTTATATTGTGAATGAAAAAATCACGAGTGGTGTAGGGTAGGGGGTTTAGGGGTATATGGTAGTAGTAGGGGGCATAGGTATGGGGTGTGAGGTGGAAAAATTAGTTAGGGTGGGTGGTGAATTTGTTAGGATGAGGTGTTAAAAGTTGTTAAATTTTGTTGAATTTGTTATTGTATGGAATTTATCACATGGGTGAAGGTCTACGATAAATTAAGGTTAAATAGGTCAAAAAAAACTCTCGAAAGGGACAAAACTACATGTCAAAACTGGTCCTAGTTGGACTTGGGATGCCTATTACGACAAGGTCCTGGTTGGGTCGTGTCATCCACGCATTGTCTGAATAACTCTGGGGGTAAACAATCATTCTATATTGTAGTACCACTAATTTTGTAATCACTAATGTTTGACTAGCCAAATATTTAATGGGCATATATATGTTGTCCTCTACTATAATTGATATAATGTAGAGATCATCTACATAGATATAACCTGATTCTTCATAGAGTTCCAAAAAGAACATAGTGTTTTTAGTTGACTATTTCTCCTGTGAGAAGAGTGATTCAAGGTTGTTGTCTTTGCTGAGATAGATCCTGTATGATCTGCTATATCCCTAAAGATCTATATTGAGTCCTTTGACTTCTTGGTTTGAGGATAGTTCCTTTCAAAATGTCTAGGATTTTTTGTAGATAAAACATGCATTGTTCTTTTTTTAGTTCATCGAACTCCTTCTTCTAAAGTACATGGTATGCCTGGTTGTTTTTAAATTCTCATCTCGATTCCTAGGTAGTTTGAACCTCCAAATTTCAAATATTTCCTAATCTCACCAAGAGATTCAGAAGGGGCTACTGGATTTGGTGACAAAATTGTTCCTACTGCATTCTGTATCAAAAGTTAGATTATTTTAGATAATCTGCTTTAACACAGATCTCTTCATACAGATGTTTTCCTTGTCCTAGAATATGTCTTGCTTGATATAGACTATGTATTTGAAATTTTTCTCCAAAATCATCATTGTGTGGCCTGCTAGCATCTTTGATAGTGATGATATGAATGCTTTCTTCGATAGTGATATAACCTATGAATTTTTCTAGTATCTTCGATGATATCTCTAACAAAGATAAGCACTTCATCAAAAAGATTTATCTGCATAACTTATCTTGTCTTTGTCTTATATATCCACAGAAGACCTCTTATATAATTTTGATGTTCTAAGAAAATCCTTGGGATATGAGATATGTGCTCTTATTTATAATACCAAGTTTTTTCCACCAATCTATGAGAATTTCAAAGAATCTTGAGGAGAACTTAGATAGCATCCGGTATTTTTCTCATTCAACCAGATTCTTTATTGCATCAAAGTGTTCAAATCTTGGTTCGTTAGGGCCAGGCTAAAAATTGTTATCATTAAAAGTGAAGGCATGAAATCTAGTTCTAACAATTTTCTTTGCAATTATCATCAGTTCTTGTTGTAACCATTGGGGGTTGCACCACACAGTGAGGGGCCATGTCCCTCAAGGTCAGTCTCAGGCAAGAGAGCTGTAAAGAAATTAGAAGGTGCTGGAAATTTAAAGGCAATACAAGAAAGTAAGAACATAAGATTTTTACATGGAAACCATGAAAGGGAATACCATGGCTTGCCCTTACAAGAACCATGGAAATCCACTATAATTAACCTCCTGGTTATAGTCTAGATTTTAGCCTACCTCTAGGATCCTTTCAGTAGTAGTAACTATACTAAAAGCTCATCTTTGTAACTTTACCATGGTCTCTCTCTACTCATTAACTCTAATAAATAATAATTCTTAGATAACTCTACCTAAGTAGCTCTCTAAAAAAGAACGCAATACTCTTATAACATGAGTAGTTCAGTTACAAATCTGTACTCACTCAAGAACAAGTTTAATTTGAGCACTCATAAAGTAGGGAACTTGAAGAGTGATGAAATGGGGTTTTGCTACCTCTCATTTCACTCTTTAGAATTTTCAAAACTATTTAATGAAGAGGCTTCTTTTTCCTTTAATAGTTGAGTGATGATTAGGTCTTAAATATCATCGGACAAGATGTCCAAGTCAGTACGAAATAGCACCTACAATATTGTTACACAAGAGGACAAAATTGTGCAGATACTGTGCCAGATGTATAGTACTTTACACATCCAGGGACTTGGTCCCTTGTAGTTCAGTTGCTCATCATCAGAACTCCATATAGAAATTTTCCCCATTTTTGATGATGACAAACCAAACTATATAATTTGTACATCAATGCAAATTCATCACATTTAATGAGTGTGATTACCACCTGAAGATGAATGTTACCTATATCATCATGTGTCTTCCTTCCCTATGCAACACAGGGACTTAGTCCCTTGTTGTCATCTTGCAGGAAAAACTTCCCCTGTCTTTATGCACCTTTATTTCATTTGGTATATTTGTATTTTCACACTATCTCCTATTATTGTGTTATCATACTTCTGCACTAGGTCCTTACATATAGAGTCAGTAATCCCCCTTTTGGCATAATTGAAAAGATTTAATAGTAAACCATAAGTAAAAACAGTGTAGGTTAATTAACTCATAGCCACTAGGGAAACACTAACATGAAGGATAACTTAATGTAAAGGGAACAAATGAAGATCATAAGTAAAGATTCTTTCATAATTAATTTGGATAAGGAACAATACATTATACCAAAAATAAATCATAAAACTACTACTTGTAAAGGCCACAATGGAATCAAGGATAAGAAACTGACACTACAAACTAACACACTAGGACTTAGGTGGAACTGGGCTTAGGATAAAATGACTTTAGCACAATGTCAAATCATTTATCTTCAACACCATGAGCATTCAACAACTGTTTGGTAGGAGTTTTTACTTCAGTATTCAGTCTTTGTACTTCACCAGTCAATTCGGTAATTTTTTCTTTGAGCTTTGCATTCTTTGTTGCAAGTTCTTCTATAGCACCTGGTCCCTCTAAGGACAAATTTTGAATCTATAGTTTTAGATTCACTATTTTAGTGTCTTTTTCTGCTAGCTTAATCCTCAACTCCTCCATTTCTTTGGAAAAGCTTTCTTGAGCATCCAGTAGTTCAGACACTTGGTAAACAGTCCTCACTTTCTCTTCAGTTTCTTCACTTTAAAAATTAGAGGTTGTTTATCCTCATCCTCTTTATTTTCTTTATTTGGTGGTAAAACCAACTCCCTCTCCTCTTTCAGATCATTTTTTCCTTCTGCTATTTGCTCATCCCCTCTAGCCAACCTTTCTTTGGGATCATTTCCAAGTGAAATCAAGTTTTCAGCTACAATATTCATACTACTAAGAGAATCTAATTCCTTCAAAGGAATCTCATCATTTAATAGATTAATAAATATATAATTTGACTTTAAAGAGGTAGGAGAACCATGTTCTGGTAACTTATATAAAGTTTCAATGCCTTTCAATTCCTCAGAGAGAGCTTGAATTTGAAGGACACTATAGGACTTTGGATTTTCTGAGGAAGGAGGTCCTTCAATAAGAGAAATATCTTATTTAATTTAAGAGCCAGAACATTTATTTAGATCATCTAATTGGACAAAACATTCACTGGGATTTAAAGTTTCAACTGGAGAAATTTCAACTAGGGTTTCATAAGTATCATGAGAAAAACTAACATGGGATACTTCTTGTGATTCTTGAGAATGATCTGAAGACAGATCTTTCATGGGGTTTGAAGACGAGGAAATTTTAGACATTTTTAGTTTGAGGGAAATTATTTTTATAAGGAGACAAGAAGGACCAACTTAAATAGACTTCTGAGTTAATTGTGAAAATAATGGATTGATAGGATTTGAATATATAAGTAAAAAGATAACTGTTTGACATTTAAGATACACCCTTTTTGAACAGATGCATATAATGAAAACCATTGTGACTCTTTACTTTTGAATGAATTTGATAGCCTTTGTTCATATGGAATTAAACAAGTGGCCTTTTCAAATAGAAATTTTATAAACATTCAAGGCACATAATTTTGGTACTCACCTGCGGGATGGGACCAGGTCCCTCTCCTTTTTGAATGAGATCTCCACTTGTGTTTGATTTAGTTGTTTCCTTCCAATGCTATTCCCTTGGATGTATACCTGCAAAGGTATGATACTGAGTCAGATTAGCATACACCTACTTTATCATGGATACCTATCTCCTTGTCATAACCGAATTTGAAAGAGACACTAATTGATATGTTATTCATTCTAGTAAAGCTTTTTCTCATATGAATTTCATAGGGACCAGATCCCTTGAAATCATCCATTTCAAAAAAATACACCTCTATCTTAAAGTGTGTTCAGAGAGAGAGAGAGAACATAGTCATTCTTTTCATTATCAAGCTTTAAACCTTTCTAGTCGATGAGCTATTCCTAACTGCAATCCTTTTTCCTATGCCTATGATCATGATCACAAGTTGGATTTGGGAACCCACTTGAGATTGAGTTCCCATTACAAAGTCAATAGTGTGATCAAATTCTTTTTAGCCCATATAGGTAGTGGCAACTTTCTCTTGGATTTTTTCAGATATTTGAGGCCCTCAGAAAGTGTATTCTCTTGCTTAATATATTCAGTACTCCTCAATTTAGCCTTAGTCCAATGTTGACATATTAGAAGTCCATCTCTTCCATAGTGAATACATAAGAGTACATATTCTTTGCTTCCAATGTAATGTGCAGTCTTTCCTTTTGGCTCAATAGGTTGAATTTCTCCTTGATAGGCCAACCCTCTATCATTATTAACACCTTGACAAAGTAGATTAGAAAGATTATCTGAAGAAGCAGTCCATTTAAGAGATTTGTTCAACTCTTATTTTAAATGGACCAGGTCCTTTTCCATTTTTTCATACCATTGAAGTGCAGCCATAAGGTGTTGTTTAGAATCCCTCTATTTTTGTTCAATAAAAAGTTGAAGCTCTGAAGATTCCTTCTTCTTTTTTTCAACTAAATCATTTCCCTTTTTTAGTTGACTCATACAACTAGATTCTCAGATTTAAACTTAGAGAAAATTTCTTCAGATTTTGATATCTAAATATTCAAGGCAATCAACTCATATTCCTAATTCTCTACTTTCTTCTCTAGTGCATTCTTATCAATAGTTAATTCACGTACAGAGTCTATCAATACACTAGAATTTTTTTTTATTTTCATAGCAGTGTAGTTACCTTGATTTTCCTTAAGATCAAGGAGTGTTACCTCATTTCTTCTTCATCCTTTGTATTTGCCAAAAATGCAAACATAGAGTCATAGATCACTAGACTATCTTTCACTGCTAGTATAGAGATGTCTCCTGTCTTCTCATCTTCACTTGAATTACTGAAGGAGTCTCCCCATGCTTCCATTTGAGAATACCATGAACCTGGGGATATTTTCTTATCATTTTGTTTCAGTATGGAATCATCTTCATACTCTTTGCCTTTCCCAGATTTGATGGACAAGTATTCACATGCAGCCAACATCCTTTTTACTATACAACTAGCTACACCTTTTCTTCTTGATGTTTATGGATCTTAAGTTTTCTTTTGCACTGGGTAGCTTTTCATGAATTCTTCAAGGTTGCCACCTTTGTGGAAACCTTCAAATTTACAATTTAATTTGCTAAGCTGGACATCCCTTTTTATAGCCTTAAAAATTCTTATTTCTAAGAGTGCAACATCAATGTCTTCATCTCCTAAATCAAATTCTAAAGCTTTCTGGATCAGAAATATCTCCATGTTTGCTTTTTTTCTTTCCTCCCCTAGTTTATCTATAGCAGTCATGATGACCAGAACACTCTAGGTATGAACCTTTTAACGTGAACCTCGCCCTGTTACCTTTTATTTGAATAGTTGGGGGTTGCACCACCTAGTTAGGGATCGGGTATCTCAAGGTCAGTCTCAAGAAATAGAGTAGTAAAGTAATTAGAAGGTGCAGGAAATTAAAGGCAATGCAAGAAAGTAAGAACATAAGATATTTACGTGGATACCCTAAAAGGGAAAAACCACATTTTTTTCTCATGAGAACCAGGGAAATCAACTATAATCAACCTCCTATTACAGTCGAGATTTCAGACTACCTCTAGGATCCTTTCGCTAGTAGGAATTCTACTACAAGCTCATCTAGGAAACTCTACCTAGTATTCTCTCTACAAATTAGCTCTCAAAAAGAAAATACTACTCTTATAACATAAGTAGTTCAGTTATTCATTAATACTCACTTAAGAAAAAGTTCAATTGAAGAACTTATAAAGCAGGGAACTTGAGGAGTGATGAAATGAGGGTTTGCTGCCTCTCTTTTCACTCTTTAGAAATTGCAAAATCCATTTGATTGAGAGGATTCTCTTTTCTTTTATATCTGAGTGATCATTAGGGCTGAAATATTATTGGACCAGCTATCCAAGTTAGTACAAAATAACATCTATAAGTTTGTTACACAAGAGGACAAAACGGTGCAGATACCATGTGCCAACTATATGTACTTTGCACGTCTAGGGACCTGGTCATTTGTAGTTTAGCTTCTCATCATTAAAAATCCATATAGCATTTATGGTTTCCTTTTTGGGATTTGATCATCAATCATCTAGTCTTGATCATTAACTAATTTAGATACTTTTGGTTTCTTTGATCAGTTCATGAACATGGGTGGATATTCTTCTTTAGGATATTTAATTAATGATTCAGCATTTTCCTCAACATATTCTTAAGAATAACCTGAGGAATCTTTATTGTCTTTGATATATCCATTAGCTGGAAAGTTATCCCTAGTTTTAGAATATTCATCCCTAGGGTTACTTTTGGATCAGTATTCTTGTTCGTGATCTGGATAAAATTTATTGAAGTCATCACATCTTTAAAATGTTCTTTTGTAAGATCAACAATATCTATATTGTGAGTATTCAAAGTTGGGATATCCTCATCTCCTAGAATACAAATGTTTGGGACAACTTGATTGGAGCCATTATCTAAAAATCCATTAGGAAACAACTATTTTTCACTGAGGAGACCTTATTTTTTGGGCTCCTAATCTTCTTCTGTTGTTTCACTGCATTGGATCTTCAAGTTATTATCATGAATGACATGACAAAGGTCTATGAACATTATGTCTTCTTCTAGATCAACATGACTTTTTTAATACCCGAGACTACCCCCTAGTCGCACACATTACTGAGAGTCACACGTGACAAATGCTAACCCATGGCCAGACATAACACAAAGAATATTGAAATAACTATTAAAATATAGTGTGGAAGCAATGATGAATGGTTTAGTAGTGTTCAAAACCAATAAAAAACTTTGAGTTAAAAGAATAAAGCTAAAAATATGATCTATCTGACTGTCTGAAAGCCTCTATATAAGATGAGTTGCTATAATAACACCCCAATTATGTCAAACTATCTGAAACTTAAATAATTACAAAAATAAAATACTTATAGTAGTCCTCGAATGAGAGGATTCACCAACGTACTACTGTTGATGTGGTAGAAGATTATACTATGCTAGATCTAGATATTGAGTACCCGAACCAATATTATATGAAAATATAGCATAATAAGAGGTGTGAGATCAGTACATTTAATGTACTGAGCATAAGAGATATGCACTACACTATGTAAGCTAAGAATGCTAAAATACATTAGGTGCTGAACATGAACTAAAAATTGTAGAGTGAAATAATAACCCGACAATAATCATGAAATAATATACTGTACTAAAATAACTGAATACAAGTTCATGTGAGGCCTGAGACTAAACTGTGAGAGCTACTATTGATCGACATAGCCCATCTAAGCTAAATAAGGCCCAAAGAGAAACCCTAATTGAATGAGTGTTCAGTACCTAGCCAAGAATTTGAATACTGACTGATATAGATCCACTAATTGGCTATACAGAGGACGATATTGTCAAACTTTGGTGGAAACATATTTCTTTGACATGGGTTTTCTAAACTCATGCTCTATCGATGCTAACTACTTCTCCCAACTGAAATTAAACTGATATACTAAAATACTCAACAATATTGATATTCTGAAACTAAAAGATAGATGCTTTATTTGAAAGCATACTAAATCATAAAGGTTGATATAATTACTATTCAACTGATAATGCATTTTATCCTAGGTCAACGTATGTTCTTAGCTCACCATCTCAAAAGAATGCAACTATTCTGATAATTTCATAAACTGAGTGAATATAAAGTATTTAATAATGCAAGTCCAAAATCATGGATTTTACAATTTAATTAGGGTTTATGTTGAAATGATCAAAGGGGTTCATATTTTGCGTGAACAACACTAGGGTTGTATACCATTCCTGATGGAAGTATTCGTAATATGTTGATCAAGTGAATTTGACTAGCTGATGATGCTCAAACAACACCCTTGAGGTCTAAGAAATTGTCATCAGTATAGTTACCCAATGTAGGTTGGGGTCAAATCAACAGGGTGTAAAGGCAATGATTTCAATACTACAGAGTGTTAGAAGTCAACTAGGAGTTGACCCATAATATGTGGTAAAAAAATATGAAAATAATATTAGGGGTTTTGGTTGAAGGATTTCAAATTTAAAATTTGGTTATTTAGATACTACAATTTTGAAGCTAGAAAAAACTAGAGATTAATCAAGTGTTGATGGGACTTGGGGTTGTGCGTTCCTAGGAGTGGGTTCATGCATGGGTATTTGATAATTTGTCCAAATTTTGATAGAAGTAATGGGCAGGCTAGATCTAAAAGTTTTGGAGTTAATTTATCAATAAATCACCAAATATCACAAATAGGTACTGTCGCACACCTTAAAAGTTTAACAATTTTACCAATCGATGGGCTCAATTAAAATCCTTATTTCCAAGAGACGTTATTACATGAATTAATTCAAGTTATTGTTTACACCCATTCCTCACCCATATCCCCTTATACAGGATGATATGGGGTCAAAGATGATTGGGGTTTACAACCCCCTATCCTTAGATAAAACATAGTACAAATGAAAAACCCATATAGATAGCTAATTAGGAAGACAAATAAATAGAACCCCTGCATTAATCATAACCTATTCAAGCACAACTCCAAGACAACAAATTAGCTACTCATAGAGAGAAAAAGTAGGGATATACCCAAATTTTCTTCAATTTGATCCATAGAAAGTAAAAGAATACAATATGAAAGCATCAATTTAAATAAATCCTCAATAAAAACTATTAATTCTTCACTTGAGTCACTATAATGTTTCTTAAATAAAGAATAGTACAATAATAGTCCAAAATGGTGGAAATAAGTTGAAACCCCTCCTTTTTACCCTAGTGTCATATTTGCCTAATATTACAAAAAAGCCACCACATTGATGATCAGCTTAAGCAGATCTAGAGAATATTGGGCATAGGTTGGCCGCAACCAGGGTGCAGATGAGGTTCACCTTAGCTTCAAATGACATTGTTTTTGCCATTTTGTCCGCTCGCTTGTGCGGGTGGTCTCCTGCATGTCCATGTGAAATTCAGGTTTCTTTTTCTTTCATATTTGACTTCCCATTGACTTGAATAGCTTGCTCGTCTTTATTTTCAACATTTATCTGTATAAATGAGCAGTATACATGAGATTAAAACCAAATAAATGGAAAGGCATGATAATTTACGCTTTAAAGGGTCTAACAAGTCATTAAAATGACAACTTATCAACCCCCTAAACTTAAACTATTGCTTGTACACAAGAAACCAAACTCAAAACACCCTAAAATATAGCCAGGATAACAAAGATTAACAATGAATTCTCAAACATGTCCTGGCAACAAGTAAACAAATTTTTTTCAATTAGCACATATCTATGAAGCAAGGATGCAAGTTTGTATCAAATGAACCTTTCAAATCAACAAAGCATCTCAAAAGGTGACACAAAATGTTCAAAGATCATCTCAATCTTCACAATGAAACTTACCTCGCCTATTTATCCAAATCGAGAGTAAGATATCACCATCTACCGCAAGTATCAATGCCCATCATATGCAAACGTTAGGCCCACACATACTAGATATTTCAATTCACTCTCATAAAGAAATTCAAGTAAACTAAGTAGAACCATAGTCTTGACCTTTTTGTTTTCTGCCACTAATATAGACTTACCTAGTTTTGAATCACCAAGGTCTTGTAGGTCAAGATGAAGGTTTAAGATGTGGTAAGGAATATATGGATCAAGAGACTAAAAGGACTCTTTCAACGCAATCACTTATCCCTTTCTACCCTAAAATTTTTCAAATTATCCACCCTATTCAACTTCAAATTGAATTTAATGGTCTCAATCAAGAGAAAGATCATAAACATCCTTACATTTTTATCAAAAAGAATATGATTTTTCTTAAAATGATTTTATTCCTTGCCAATGGCATATTGAAAGAATTTTAAATTTTTTCCTATTCCTAATCAAATCAAAAGACTATAAACTTCACCTAAGGATGTTGTGTTATCCTCCCAAATGAGTGAAATATCACTTGGTTCAACAAAGAAACTAAACTAAAATAAAGACAAAAGAAAAAAAGAAAGATAAAACAAAACTTTGCTCCTTGGGAAAGAACCGAGTTTCTAAGAAAACCCTTGGATTTTACTGGACACTTATATACAAAAGGCTACAGGAACAATGCTCAACAATTTTCTAAGCATCACCTAAAATACACCATCAATACTAATACAATCACAATCAGGTATCATATTAATATTAAGCGCATAAAACAATCACGAATAGGGCAATATCAAACATCATCATCAAGATGACCAACAAGGGCCTCTTCCAAAACAATGTCGATTATGAAGAACAAGCCCCACAAGGGTTAAATAAGAATCAAAATGTAAAAAATAGGGTATGTCTCCACAATCCATCGGACCAATGCCATCAAGTGAAATCAATATGTACAGATCATCCAATGTAGAATAAGATGACCCACCCCCACTAAAATTTATTGCATTATTCCTAATGCAAAAATGACTAGAAATTAAAGGAGCGTAAAGACTCCCTTAGAGCACAAAGGTGCTTAGGTCCATGTCAAGGGATGGTCATACTGTCTTACTGGTAGCCTCATTAAACTGGGCCCCTCTCATTGAGTTCTCTCTAAAAGAAAACTCATCCTAATGTCAGAAGTAGAAATATCCCCAACCATCCATCTAGCTTAACTTGTGGTTTTATTTTTGGGCCTTGTTGGATTACTTTAGAGGTTGATTCTTTTCCCCTTTTTGTCATTGATGAATCATAAATTTATCACTCATTTACATCTAAATTCATTCATGCTACCATGATTTGAAGGTATAAATGAGACAACTTTGTTAGTTGAATGAACTAATTTCCATATTTTGCAGGTACACAGGTGATGAAAAAGAAAGATATAGAATTGAGCTTAAAAGGAACCAAAAAGAGAACAGAAGTGCACAAGTTGGAAAAATCTTCATAGAAAAAAGTCTTAGTTACTGTGATCGTGGTCTAAGGTCCGCGATCGCGGCTAGTCAACTTTCATTAGCTTCCAGCGATTACTAGGTTCTGATGGACGGTGGCTGCATTATAGACATGCTGTAGCGATCACGGAATCTCGAGCTATTTCCTAGGGACAATTTAATAATTTTACATATTTGATTCCATATTTCTCATAAGGAAAAACCCCTTTCCCATTTTGGCATACTAAACTTTTTGAACAGTTGAATTAAGAGAATTTGTAACCCTTCTAATTTGGAGAACCGTTTGTGTTTGAATATCTATTTTTGAATTGAGTGATATTGATGTTAAATTGAAGAATCTCCTTACTTTTAATCTCTATGTAATCATTGAATGGCCAAGTTAAATTGAAGAATCTCCTTGCTTTCAATCAATATGGATGCATTGAATGACAGTTATGGTATATTTTTTCTTCCTAATTTCATGAGTAGCTAATCAATTCTTTTTGCGATTATGTTGGAATTGCATGCAAATATGTGTGGGTTGTGATTAATTGGTGTATATTATTTTTTAATACTTGTGGGTTTCACTAATGCTTTCTTGATTTAGTTGGTCTTGGTGGGTGAAAACCCCAAATTCTCAAAATGGATTTATGGATGAAAGCCCCAAATTCTCAAAAGCCCACATTATCCTTGAAAGAGGTATCTGAGTGAATTTTTAAATCCTATATCATCCTTAAAAGTGGGATATGAGAGACAAAGAATTAGTGAAAAAAAGTTAGATTTAGTTTATTCTTTTCTCATCATCTTATAAATAAGGGTGACTTGAGAATTAGCTAGATCTTGGGCATCTTCTTAGAAATAGGGATGTCCTACAGAGGTATTAGGTGATTTTTCTTGATACACCCATGAGGTATCTAAAAGGATCCATGGGTGATAATCTTGAGGTTTGATTGAAAGATTAACCTCGAGAATTCCTAAACTAGGCTACCCATATAATTAATGACTAGAATTTGTACTCAACTATCATGTACCTATGCATTATTTCCTCCTAAGAAGACAAAATCCCAAGACTTGTTCTATATTGAAATTATAATCAATATCATTTCTCTAAGTTGATAATTTGATTTAATTTTGATCGAAGAACTTCCCAAACCAACCCCCTATTTTAAATCATACACTTTACTTTGTATATACTGCATGCATGCACTTAGAAGTCATTAACACCTATAGGTTTTGAGGACTAGACTCACTCTTCGATGATTCAACCTCAACGTGAGTTGAGCTTTATTGACAACGATCGTCCTATATCAAAACAATGGTATAGGTAAGCAAAATCATTCGTAGTTGTTGCCTTGCCCTTATCTGAAGTTGTTCCTTTCTTAGCATCTCATGGCAAGTCATCCTTGTGGACATATCTATAAAAAAGAAAAGAACAAAACTAAGGCAAATGAAAAAGGATAAAACATGTTTTTGGGATTTTCATATTTTAAAAGTTAAAATAAAGCTAAAGAAAAATGAATGGGAATGCAAGGTAACATGATCAATAAAACATGGGTCTATTTCATCAAAACAATCCACCATTGAGACTCTACATTACCACACTATCTTCACGTTTTGCCAATTTAGCTCATAGATCATCCATGGAACCAATAGAAACAAAAATGACCCTATACCATTATGAATTGTGTCACCCAAACTATCATAGGGAAAGGCAAGCATTCATGTCTCTCGGGTTACTCAGCCTTCACTCATAAATTGTATGATAAGAAAATTTACCAACCAAAGCCATGGAAGCAACATTTATCAACAACTTTAACCAAAAATATTGGTTTTCTATCATAAGGAGAAATTGGACTCATATTAGTTCCTTAAGAATGGATACATTAACCATTAATAACATTTAAGACATTCCTTTCTCATTGACCTTTTAACAAAAATACAATGTGCATGAAAGATAAAAGCTTGGAAAAATACTATAAAAGCACATTTGAGAATGCCCAATGCACCAATTCATCACCAAACACATAATTTGTACTCATACTAACCCAATTAGATCACCCACTACTAAATTTAGTAACAAAACTTCAAGTTGGTAATTCATCGAACACATGGTGTGCACTGGTGCAAGTAAGCAAGTATGACCAATCAAGTATGTAAAAACAAGGCATACACTCCATAATATTCACTCCAACAGTCACATTTACACAAAAAATCTCAACTAAATCAAATTCAAAGCAAAGAGTACCATGGAAGTGCAACACCACTTAAAATTTAAAGGAAATTCAAAGATAATATAACAAACGAGCAAGTCTTTTAACTTTTCTTGGGAGGGGAAAAAGATGAAAGAAAAGACCAATTTGATTATCCAGATTTGAATTATTGAGATGGGAATTTAGAATTTTGAATTGAGAATGAAGGAATTTAAGAGTGTGATAAAAGGGAAAATTTTACATTGTAGAGTGTAATAAATTTTTGGCTCACTTAATGGCTTATCTAGGTGCAAACTACATTTGAACTGCGACTGGACTTCTCAAAAAGGTCCAATAAAGGTCAAAATAGTATGATACAGACATTTAGATAAAAATTAAGCCCCTTTGCATGCCATCTGCTTGTGGCTTACACCTAGACTACTGAAGTATGTCCAACGCAGGTCAAAACAGAATACCCAACAATTTTTGGCTCACTCAATGGTCATCTGTGTCAAACATATGCTTGTTCTATGCTTGGACCTCTCAAGTATCACTAGAACATGTCTAGGTAATGTATGTTACTTTCATCTATATTTCAGTTGTGCCTGACCTGTGACTGGGATGCTCAAGAAGATCCTATACAGCTCAAGGCTGGGAGAACCTAATTTTAGGCTCAATTTTGAATTAAAAAAATTGGTTTGAGGCATAGTTTTTAGCCTAAAAATATTCCTTCATGCATCCCAACTTATGATATTACTTG
This sequence comes from Capsicum pubescens, assembly GCA_030864215.1. Lineage (NCBI taxonomy): Eukaryota > Viridiplantae > Streptophyta > Magnoliopsida > Solanales > Solanaceae > Capsicum > Capsicum pubescens. The sequence continues at coordinate 191,016,808 of CM061546.1, forward strand.
AAAACACCAAAAACAAGTTACAATTAGTATCCAAAACACTATAAAACAACAAGAATAAACCTTGGGTTGCCTCCCAAGATGCATCTTAGTTATAGTTATGGAATGAAATCACTTGATCATTATTTTGGATCCTTGAATTGAAGCAACTCAATCTTAGCAGCTTCGGGTCCACCCACGTGGCAATACTTCAATCTTTTATCATTGACAACAAACTTTTTCTTCCGATGGTCTTACACTTAAAAATTTTCAGTTGGGTAGATAATTGAGACTGTCATGACCCAAAATAGGGCTGGTTATGATGGGCATCTTAAGTCCACTGAGGATCGGAGACTAACCTCTTTTCGTAGTCAAAGAGAACAAAATACAGGTAGGTGTGGATGAATTCCAAACATATAGTACGATTGAATGAATGTAAGCTCAAAAGAGTCTAAGAATATCAACAACAATACCCAGTCCATAGTATTCCACAAAGCCTCTATGACATATCAAATATAATCTAAGTTAGGACATGCCCCCGACAATAGCCAAAGAAACCATATGAATAGTCTATGAATTAAGAGAATAGCAAAACCATGAAATAAAGCTCTTCTAGAGAATGGAAGCTCACTACTTCAAGCTAACTACTGACACCCTAAAATTCTATCACTGTGCAGGAAAAGTAAAAGTATCTCCAGTGCCTGCATCATGTGGGGATAGAACTTCCAAAGACGGTTAACGGGTTGAGCGCAAGCATGTAACTCAGGATAAGGATAAAGTAGTGCCAGTAAAAAGTTCAATTACTAACTCAATCTACATGTTCACATTCATATATATATATTAGATGCTGAGGTAGGGAACAAAGTTTAGCATGATAGTAAAACATTAGCCTAGAAAATGTAGCTCAACTATCATAAAAATGCACCCATGGGATATATGGGTTCAGTTTCCTCTACTAAAAGGGCCCCAATGCATGTTAGCCACATGTACATGAGGTATCAAAGAAGACCATGGAATGTCCTGAACCCACATTAATCCTAGATACAAATATATCAATAGTGTGAACCATGCACACAGTCATTAATACCAACTATCACATCAGCAAGCATGAGTTTCCCGTATCAATCATTCGAGACTCACACCTTCATGGTTTAGCTACATAATCCCTAATTATTCCTAATTACAACAAGTTTCACTTAACCCATTCGTTAACCATGGAATTATATGTTAAGGCACACATAGGTATCGTATTACCATTTAGCTTGCAAGCTTAAAATTAGGCTATTACAATTCCATTAACTTGGGGGAATACCTCGACCCTCTTTGTTCATTAAATAATGTTGGAGGAATTCCTCAACCTCCTTTATTTTATCAAATTAAATTAGGGGAATACCTCGACCTCCTTTGTTAATTAAATCAAAACATAGCCAATAAGGCTTTCAAAATCCATATTCATTATTTAACATCAAAACCAATTGTTGAGGGAGTACAATTGTTCAAAACCAATTTCCAGGTTCAAAACATCAAATTGGGGAATTACCTCAACCCCATTCCAATTCCCAAACCTATGCACCACATTAGTTCAAAAACAATCAATTCAAAGCATGAACAACTCAGGAAAACCATGGGAAAATAATTCAAAAATCATCCATTCCAAAACCCTTAACCCATTCAAATCCATAAATTAAACCATTTAAAATGCATGCTTTTCATAAAATAGGATTTGGGGAAGAGTAACATACCTGAGAGAACAAGATTTACAAGAATAAATCAAACCTTGGAAGTTGTCGATGCTAATTTCTTGAAACCCTAGATTGTTTTTGCTATTAGGATTTGAGAGAGTATTGGACAATGTTTCTGACCAATGAGTGTTGAAAGTAATGCCCTAAAGATGATTTATGGTCGTAGGGTCTAAGTAGGGGAAAGGGAAATGACCAAAATGCCCTTAATAAATAGACTGAAAATTGACTACCAAGTCGCTACGGGTCACATGACGACTGGCTACGAGTCATCCCTTAGACTCATAATCTGGACAATATCATGGGGTATGCACAATGGTGTGATTATGAGTCATACCCTACAACTCATATGTTCTAGTCATTGTCAAGGCAGAAATATTTAGGCACCCTTACTAGTTAGGATACGAGAACCACTATATGACTTGTAATGGGTCTTGATGACTCATTGGGTTCCAATGATGACCAATACAAAGAGTTATCCTAAAAGACTATTTAGGTTACGTTTAGAGTCCTACCACTTGTAGTGATATCTTACAACTTATATGATGAGTTGTAGTCTGGGCAGTGAGCTCAGAGGTCAAGAAATATTTGAGGGCCAAAATCCAGGGTGTATCAATATCCCCCTCAGGATCATTCATCCTTAAATTCTAACTCAAGGCATCCATTAGCACGATTTTAATGCAGAACACAACCACAATTTTCTTTATCAAATATAAAAAACAAATATATTAAGGATTACACACACCCTAAGCACAATTATCAAAAGTGGGTAATAAGAATGGATACTTGGATTTCATGTCCTCTTCAACCTCCCAAGAAACTTCTTCCACCCCAAATAATGCACCTAAAAATCATTAAATATAACAATGCATCACCACTATGCTTTTAGCTACAAATACAACACTACACCATTTCAGTCTCCTAATTCCCCCATGAGACTGAGACACAACTATAGGAGTTTGAGTATAACAATATATTTCTTCCATGTTAAATCCTAGATTGGAGTTAAAGGTACTAGTGTATGTTATACGAACCTATACTTTACATCTCTCGAATAACATTACTCTATGTCATCACTATAATCAAACAACCTCTAGTCTTAAATAGAGGAGTACTAATCACATACCACCATAGTTTGTGTATCTATTAATCATACCATTCATGCCCATCTATTTTACATCCACTTCATGGATTTACCAACTCTAATCACTATCACAAAGGTTTTACCATATCTCCCCTTCTTAACTATTTCACTTAACAATAGTTCATCTTACTCTTCCACCTTCACCTAGGGACCTAGCCTAAGAAATCAACCCCCAAAATTTCTACATCAAGAAAATCCACTGTAATGTCTAAAAACTACCCCCTGGACGTCACATAATGCTCAAGACTATGAATAACCCTAAGCTAACCTATGATACCTACTTAACTTGAACTCTCATGAGAAGTGAACTAACATAAGAAGAAACTGAAGGTAAACAATCGCATATCTTAATAAAAGTCTTTAACTTGGAAGTCTTTAACAACTCTTTAAACTGAAAACATTAATAGTCAGACAAGTTTCTACTCATACCTAGAGAACAACTGGGATAAACCCTATCTAGCCCAGACATAAACAAAAATCAATTAACTAGAACACTTTATCAATGAACAAGAGTCTAATAAACTAGGTCCTTTGACTACGACGACTCATCAATAGTCGAGATATAGGTGATGATGCTCGTAGTCAATTGTGTTGCCAGAAATGAGCACCAGGACCTACATTATAAGACAATGTAGCACATAAACATATATGTGGGTCAGTACCTCTCGAATGTACTGAGTATGTAGGGGTGAATTCATAAGTAAAAGAATAACTAAATATACATATAAACTTTCAATGATGCAAGCTAAGTATACATGACTCACCTTGAGCTAGAATTAAATGAAAGACCAGAAGATCATAAATATGAATAAAGAGCATAAGGATACACTTTGTGAGCCATAATACTTAGTTTCTAATAATCTTTACTTTTATTCTTTATTTTGGGAGATTTTTCAAACCGACATAAACCATGTGAGCTACCATGAAATCCAACGTCTTATCCACATTGGGGAGATCTATTCTACCCTTGTCATTAGAATATAACTATAATCTTAAGTGATCACATTATTCATCCATATTGGGAAAAAGCATAACTTATGGTGGCTCTTAGTTTCGAGGAATTTGGAATACACTCATCCGCATTACTTTCTTGGTGCTAAATACTACTCCCAAAATACTTATATACTCATAATATAATAAATCCACCTTAAAATAGCATAAGGGTTTATAGAATGAAAACTAGTTATTCTTCTCTTTACTTTAAATTCTAATCAAGATACACAGTTGTGGATTTCATATCTTATCTTAGGATAAAAAGTTCAATCTTTGTTTTAAATCATGTAATAAAACTTATACAAGGATCTTAAGAGCATAATCTTCTTGTGAACTCAGTATTTGTGTTTAGGACTTTGAATTCATGCTTTAATTCATAGAAATTCATAACAAAACTTCTTGCTCAATAATCACTTTAAAATCATTCAACAATCCCAATCAAGATAATGAAAATAAAATCACAATTTGAATCTTATAAGTCAAAACATAAATATATGTAATTCTTGATGCCCTTAAAGCTTTCAATCACATGGTAGTACCATACTTCAAGAATATAGGAATTTAGGTATGAACCCTAGTTTAAAACAAGTAAATTCAATCTTAAAACCATTTATTTTGGGCACAAGGATGGAAGAATAAACTTGTTCATAAACCCTACATACCTAAAATTTCTTAACTTGAGAAGTAAGTTTGAATCCTGAGGCTTGTAGGATGAATTTGTCTGAGGAACCCTAATCTTATTATTCTTGAAAATAGGAGGAGGAAAGTGTTGTTAATTGATTAGAAAGAGTAGGAAATTAATATCTCATTTAGGCTTATAGGTCGTGGGTAGAAGTTATAAGAGAGGAAAAGACCAAAAAGCCCTTATCTAAATTTTACAGAATTTGATCATCAGTCTTTACGAGTCTACCATACGACTCGTATAGATGGGTATGACCACTCTTCATGACTCGTACGCTTGGACGATTCTAGGAGAGTACACACTGGTACATACTAGTTCTACCTACGATTAGTATTATCTTTATACGACTCTTAGCCCCCAATACGTAGCTTGTATAGTATCTTAGGGAGTTTACACCGATGAATTTATGACTTACCTCTATATGAATCAAACCTTACATGGAGACTTTTAGGGGTCAAGCCATACCTACAATAGAATGTCCACCTTGCAACCGTATCTTGGATACAACTTTAACATACAACTCATATGTTGTTTGTAAAACTTAAAGGAATGAGTCGTTTAATGCTGAGAGACTACCATACATGGGGTATTACAATATATCCCCCTTGGAAACATTCATCCTTGAATGTTTTCCATCTAGGATTTGGATTTTGACAAGAATCAACATCTCCATGATGAATTTACAACTAAGCTTATCACTACCTCAAGGATTCAATTTCTCACAACATAAAAAATGATACATGAGTACTTAAATGGACTTAAGGAGAAATAATTTTCTAGAAATAATACTTTACCTTAGGTAGGAACTGAATTGGAGGAAAAGAGATGAGGATACTTTGTCTTCATGTCTGCTTCAGCTTCCCAAGTGTCCCCTTTAACCCATTGGTTTCTCCAATGTACTTTTACTAAAGCTACTTCCTTATTCATTAGCCTTCGGACCTGCCTATAAAGTATTTCTATAGGAATCTCCTCATATGATAAATTATCTTTTACCATAATACTCTCTAGGGGAACTACTAAGGATGAATTCCCAATAAATTTCTTAAGCATTGAAACATGGAGCACTGGGTGAACTCCACTTAACTCTAATGGAAGATTCAATTCAGAAGAAACCTCTCCTATATGATTCACTATCTCATAGGGACCAATAAATCATGGACTCAACTTTCCTTTATTTCCAAATTTCATCATTACTTCCATAGGCGATACTTTCAAGAACAACCAATCACCTACTTCAAACTTGAGCTCTCTTCTACTTATATCTGCATATGATTTCTGACGTCTCTGAGCAGTTTTTAATCTCTCGTGAATCAGCTTAACCTTTTCCATAGCTTTAATAATAGAATCTAACCTAATGAAAGCCATTTCACAAACCTCAAACCATCCTATAAGTGACATGCACCTATACCCACATAATGCTTTGAATGGAGCCATCTGAATGATAGCATGATAACTATTATTATAAAAAAACTCAATCAAAGGTAGGTGGTCATCCAAAATTCCTTTAAAGTATAAGACATATGCCCTTAACATGTGTTATAATGTCTGAATTGTATGCTCAGCCTGACTATCGGTCTGTGGATGAAATACAGTACTAAGCTAAACCTTTGTACCAAGGCTCTTCTGAAAAGACTGCCAAAACTGTAAAGTGTAGAATCTATCTCTATATGAAATAATGGACAAGGGTATCCCATGAAGGCTTACTAACTCACGAACATACATCTTTGCATAATCCTTTGTGGTATCTGAAGTCTTGACTGATAGGAAATAGACTGACTTAGTCATTCTATCTACTATGAACCAAATTGAGTCATGCTTACGTGTTGTACAAGGCAACCCTGTGATGAAATTCATATTAACCACTTCCTACTCCCAAGTAGGGATACTAATCTCTTACAACATACCACCCGGTCTTTGGTGTTTAATTTTAACTTGCTGACAATTGGGACATTTTCCTACAAACTTGACTATATCCCTCTTAATACCATTCCACTAATAATTTTTTCTTAAGTCATGATACATCTTAGTAGCACCCAGATAAATGGAATACCTTGAACCATGAGTCTCGGTTAGTATCCTTTACCTAAATCCATCTACACTTAGAACAAAAATCCTACCTTGGTAACGAAGTACACAATCTCCCCCTTTAGAGAAAACCTCAACCTTCTTTTACTGAACTGCCTCAAATATCTGGTTAAGTAGAGGATCATTTTGCTATTTCTCCTTCACTTGCACTACCAAAGATTATTTTGAATCATTCCGAACTACTACCCCCCCCATCATTAGTGTCAAGCAAACATACTCCCAAACGAGCTAATCTATGCACTTCTTTAGCCAACTCTCATTCTTCCTTCTTCACACGAGACACATTATCCATAGACAACCTACTTAGTGCATCTGCCACTACGTTTGTCTTATCTGGGTGATAGAGCACATTTAGGTCATAGTCTTTCAACAACTCTAACTACCTTATCTGACGAAGATTCATCTCTCTTTGAAAAAATACATACTGAAGGCTTTTATGGTCAGTGAAAACATCAACATGCATACCATAAAGGTAGTGCCTCTAAATTTTCAAGGCAAACATTATAATAACTAAATCCATGTCATGAGTTGGGTAATTCTTTTCATGATTCTTAAGTTTCCTGGAGGCATAAGCTATCACTCCCCCATTTTATATTAATACACAACCTAACCCAACTCTGGAAGTGTCAGAATATACTACGAATCCGTCCAACCCTTCTGGCAGGGCTAACATTAGTGTCGAAGTAAACCTATTTAAGCTCTTGGAAACTTTCTCTCACTTATTTGACCATATAAACTTCACTTTCTTTTGGGTCAACTTCGTCTATGGTGCAGATATAGAGAAGAACCCTTCAACAAATCTTCTATAATAGCTAGCCAAACGTAAAAAGCTCTAAATATTGGATGGAGTGGTAGGTATGGGCTAGTGCTTTACTGCACTAATCTTCAAAGGATCTACATGAATACCAGTCCCCGAAATGGCATGCCCCAGAAAGGTAACAGATTCCAACCAAAATTCACATTTATCAAACTTTGCTTACAATTGATAGCCCCTTAGGGTCTGCAACACTATTCTCAAATTATTTTCATACTTCTTCTCATTTCTAGAATACGCCAGTATGTCATCTATAAAGACAATGATTGACATATCCAAGCACTTCTTAAAGAACCTATTCATCAAGTCCATAAAAGTTATAGGGGCATTTGTTAGTACAAATGGCATAACTACAAACTCAAAATAGCCATACCTCATTTGGAAAGCTATTTTTGGAATGTCTTGCTCCCTAACTTTCAACTGATGGTATCTCGACCTAAGGTCAATCTTGGAGAACCACTTGGAACCTTAAAGTTGATCAAATAAATCGTCAGTTCTGGGAATAGGATACTATTTCTTGATGGTAACCTTGTTTAGGTGTTTATAATCTATACACATTCAGTGAGTGCTATCTTTCTTGCACATGGAAAGGATTGGAGTGCCCCACGGAGAGACACTATGTCTTAAGAAACCTTTATCTAAGAGGTCCTTAAGTTGCTCCTTTAACTTTTTATGTTCGGTCAGAGCTATATGATAAGGAGGGATAGAAATGGGTTGAGCATCAAGGAGAAGATCAATACCTAATTCTATTTCTCTATATGGAGGTACCCCTCGAAGATCTTCGGGGGAAAACCTTAGGAAACTCATTGACTACATGAACTTATTGAACTATTGGGGCTTCAGACTTAGTATCTTTGACTCGAACTAAATGATAGATACACCCCTTTGACATTATCTTTTTGGACTTAAGTTAATAGATGAGACGACCTTTGGGAGACACATAACTACCCTCCAATTAAAAAACTGCCTAACTGAGTAATTAATACTTCACCAAATAGGTGCAAAAATATATTGATGCATAACATGAATGGATCTAATCCATGCTAGAATGACATCGAAAGCTACCATCTCTAACTTTATTAGGTCAGCTAGTATGACTTTATGGATGGCGGTGATAGCACATATCTTATAGACTCATCTAGAAATAACTAATTCACCCACAGAGTGGAAACTGAGAAGGGCTTAGAGAGATTTTTAGGACCTACCCCAAAATTTACAACAATACATAGAGTTACATACGAGAGATTTGATCCCGGTTCAAATAGCATATATATATTAAGGTGAAAGGCACGAAGCATACCTGTGACAATATCTCGTGGGCCCTCTTACTTTTGATGGGAAGGTAAAACATATACCTGATTATGGAACTAACCGCCATTAGTACTGGATGATGTGCCTTGTGGAAGAACTAGGCGACATGGATGAGCTACTTGATTAGTAACTTGATTCCTAGGATGAACATCCCTATTTCACTGATTAACATATGAACACTCCTTGATCCTATCCTAACTTTTCACACCCATAGCAACTACCTATGACCTTCATGCACTCACTAGGATGGTTCAAGCCACACTTTGCACATGTCAGGTAACTGGGCCTCCCAAATACAATGGTTTAAAACCTGAAATTCAAAGTGCTATCCCACTACTCCTGCCTAGTCTTGGGTGAAGGGACACTGGCTAAAGATGGAGTAGGCACTAATGAATGACCTTGAAACTATGAACGACTTTCCCTTCGAACCATTGCTGACTATACTAAAACTACCTAGTCCTAGACCTCTTGATTCTATTCTCTCTTTCTATTAACTTTTCTGCCTTAATCTGTTGAGCATGAGTTATCAATCGAGCAATATTCATGTCTCCAATCAGCATGGCAGTCCTAGACTCCTTAACCACCAAATCAGATGCTTCAGTAACAAACTTATTCATATGAGTTCTAGAGTCAGATAACAACTTGGGAGAATACTTAGACAATCGAGTGAACTTAAGGCAGTACTTTTTAACCATCATAAATCCCTACCTCAGGTTCATGAACTCTTCCACCTTATCCTCCATCATATTACTCGGAAAAAAATCTGTCTAGAACTGCACTCTAAAATGCTTGCCAACTCAAAGAAGCTGTATTTTGACCTCAACCTACCTTCCACATAAAAACCCAATCATAAGCAATATCCTTCAGTGCATAGGATTCCAACTCTAAACTCTCATTGGAATACCTCGAGAAAATTTTCGTTGAAATTTTGTGCGTAAATATGTTGGGTTCTATCTTCTAGAATGAATTATAATTTTTTCGTGTGGAATGTCTTAGATTATTACCTATCATTGCGTAGATTATTGAATAATCTTTCCAACGATATGTTGATCATCCAAAATGGACACCCGAGCGACGAGTTATAAACATTCCGATCGAACCGTGAATAGTAGTGAACAGTAAAATGTGCAGGAAAAAAAGTACTGAGGCCTGGCGTATTTTTGATCCAACTTTAAAAGATCATAACTCCTTGTAAATAATTATATGGGTGATCTAATATATATCAACGGAGAGCTCTGCGAGTCTTTTTTCCAATGAAATTGGTTTCATCTAATTTTTCTATAGGAGCAAAAAGTTATGGTCGATCTACTTCAGCCTATCAAAAGTGAATTTTTGGGTCAACTTTAAACGATCATAAATCGTCTTACACAATGATCTGGGTGAGATACTATTTATCAACGGAAATATATGAGAGTCCTCTTTCTAATGAAATTAGTTTAATCCAATTTGGATATCGGAGTAAAATGTTATGGTTGATCTACTTTAGACTATCAAAACAATCCGCCAAAGGACAGATGCGAGAATTATTTGATTTTTAGGGGCGTTTTGGTCATTCCCCCTAATCCAAAATCCGTCCAAACCCTATATTAAAGCCTATTAGAAGCATTATATGTTATATTTCATCAAATTCCCTCAAAAAGAAAACCCTAAGCTCCTAAATCCAACTTTAAGAACCTCCAAAGTTCACCATTAATTCTACAAATTTATTCAAGATTCCAAGTTCCTAGTTCAAGAACTCCAAGAACCATCATTCAAAGGCACGATTAACATCTCAAAAATGAGTATCGATCTAAAGTTCATCATTCAAGGTATGTGGAGTTTTTCAACAAGAACTCTGTTTCGTTCTTGTGCCCAAATTGATTTTTCTTTTATGAATATACATGATTTTACATGTTTTGATATGAATTTGAAGCATGAATTTATACCCTATATGATTTTACATGAGATTTTGATACTCTCTATGTTTTGAAAGTTGAATTGAATGAGAATGATGACATTTTTGTACATAAAGTCGAATTTTTCCAAATTTTAAAGTAAGTTATATATATTTATGATGAAAAGAATGAATCTTGAGAATATTTAATATGATTTTGATGTATGAGACCTTGAGTCCTAATTGGAATAGGACTTTGAGAAATTATGTGTTGTAAGCACAATGAGATTTGAATCCCAAAGCTAATTTTCTTTACCAAGATGTATGATTATAAAGCTGAAATTTTAAGTTTTAAGTGAATATTTTTGTGCTTATGTCATAAAGTATGAAAATTTGTAAGGTTTTATGGTGATATTGATGTATGGGTTTTTGGAACCCTATTTGAGATAATTATTTTGAGAAAATATGTACTATATGCACGTTGATATTGAATATTTGAGATGTTTTGAATGATTTAACCTTTTGGTCATGAATGAGTTATTTTGAACTCGACTGTGAAAGAAATCCATGTTTTTATTGATTATGATAAAGGGGTAGCAAATTGGCTCCCGGTGAAAATTGTTGAGTTGTTTATTGTGGATTTTGTTTAATGTGAGCCAGGGGCTGATTTGAATTTCTGAGCTAAGTCCAGGAGTAATCTTTAGCACCGAGTGAGAGGTATAAAGTGACCTTACTTCCCTAGAACTACGTGCCCCCATAGGATGTGAGCTTGAGGCTGATTTATATAGTGATCACTAGTGTTTTTGAATTGATACTGGAAGTCCTACTCTGATGGCAAGGATAGGATAACTCTCTCCAACGTGGGTTGTACGTTGGACTCCATGTAGCTCACATGGTTTCTGTCGGTTATAGGATCTCCCAGTGTGTGTGAGTTTCCTTGTGTCTATGGTGAATGGTGAAGTGATTTGAAAGTGGAATTGTGAAAGTTATTCTTTCGAAAGATTTAAATGATATTTATGTTATGAGAATTGATATTCTTGATGAACTGAAAGTGATTGACAAATTATATGATGACTCACATGTGTTATTATACTTATTTCATCCTCTCATGATTATGATGATTTTCTTCAGGCTATGTGAGTCTTTCATACATCCTGCATATTTCTTATAAATATTTATGATGATGATATTTATACAACGGCATACACCCCCATATACTCGGTTCCTTTCCATGGTACTGACCCACGTCTTCGGATGTGGGCTGCATTTTCTTAGAATTTAGGTACAAGGTATAGTTAAACCTTTAGATTCAGTCAGTTCATGGTATCCAGCCAGCAGGTGATGAGTCTTTTTGATTCAAGGGGTTGGGTTAGTTATGCAGAGTTTATAGTGTTGTATTTTCTTTATTCAGTCGTATTGAGTTGGGGTAGTCAGGAGTCATGACCCGGATACCTACAGTCAGTACTAGTAGAGGCTTCATAGACAGGCAGTAGTAGTTGATGTATTTTGTTTCAATTTTGGTTGTAAAGGCATAGTTGTAATCTTGTAAAATTCCATTTTTGTATCAATCAGATTCAGAAAAGAGTAAATTTCTGCTGATTTGTATGGATTTGTATTTTTATTCAGTTGCTTATGAGTTATGCCAGTAGAAGGGTTAGCTTGGGGTCACTTGTGACCCTAAGCACCGTGTGACGTCTCAGGACCCGATTTTTGGGCGTTACAAACTTGGTATTAGAGAACAGAGTTCAAGTGTCCTAGGGTGTCTATGAAGTCGTGTCTAGTAGATTCTTGTTGAACGGTATGGAGACGTCTGTACTTTTCTTTGAGAGGCTACAGTGCATTTAGGAAATGTTTCCCTTCTTTCAAGTCTAAGATTGTGCTATAAAAATGTTCTCCAAGAAGCTTATATTGATTCTTATCTTACTCTATTCTGGCCAACTCTGCCTCATTTTCAAGGTATCAAAAACAGTTAATCTTAATTCTCCGTAGATAGTTATGGGATTGTAAGAGAACTAGAAAGTATCCTGTCAGTGTTTTTGAGTTCCAAAGATTGAAGTACTTTATTCATGTTCATAAAAGTTGTGAACTAAGCCTAGGTTAGGTGTGCTTTCAGATTCCTCCTCAGAATCTACAATGTTAATCTATACTTCTCCCTCTATGTATTATTTTTGAGATAATATGATTCGCAAGGTCCAGTTCTTCCCCAGGTAATGCTTCTATATTTTCTAGAAGAAATTTCAAAAGTTACACAGAAGGCTTGAGAGGAGATCTCTAGTGTGTTAAGTTCCTTAAGTTGAAAGTTATGCCCTCATTCTTATGAGTTATTTAATTAAGACAGAGTAAGGTGTATTCTTAGATCATTGAATGTTGTGTGTCAAGTTTCTATCTCTTGTATTATGTAATCTTGTTATCATTATGTTTGTGAAAAATCAAAGTCTAGTGAAGCCATGTGGGGCTCTTTCGATTCACTAGCATATCTTCTTTGTTATTCATCTCATTTTCTTATTCAAAATACAAACCAAAGTCTAGTGAAGTCGTGTGAGGCCTATTTTGATCCACTAGCAACTTGTAGTTTATCTTGTTCCTTGTTCTGGATGAAAATATGGGATGTGGAGGTGTAGTAGTAAGAAGGATGGTAAGTGTGATTTGTTGAGCATAAGTATAGAGAAATCCCTTTTTGCACGCAATTGGGTTAATAGGAAGTGATATAGTTTGTTCGAGGTATGAAATGGGTGTTGAAGGTATTGGTATGATAGAGAGTATAGGTTAGTGATGGAAGTACTCGATAGGTAAGTGTTGTTAATCTAGGTGCTCTCCAGATTGCAAGAAGATGTTAAGTTAAGACGTAGAGAGCTATGAACTATGTTAAGTTGTGTATGAAGAATAGATAGTAGTAACAGGTGAAAGAAGGATGTGTTAATGGATTGTGAATAAGATAGGCTATATGATTAGGACCAATTATTATTGTTATGAAGTTTAAGTGGGCTAGTGTTCATGGATGTGTTGTTTTATAATCTTCACGTGGGAGTTATGCGTGAGATGGAGTTGTAAATTATGTGAAGTGTGAGACCTTAAGTTTGAACGATTGGTGATCATGAAGCCGAATGTGATGATTTCTGGATTAATGGTATTAGTTGTCGGAAGTGACCTAATAGGCTTGAACAGTGTACACAAGAGTTTAAGTGTAGTTGACTTGTAATTAAGTTTAATATTATATTATGATGAGAAAGTTCACCCAAGATATTATGGGACTTCTTTAATTTCGAGGATTAGTGTATGTGGTGTAGTGAGTCGTGCCATGGGATTGTTAGATGGATAAATACTAGTTAGACGATGGATGATGTTTTGATGGCTAAGTTAAGGTGAGGCGTATGATTGGAAATGTTGAGCCTCTTAAGTGTGATTTTGATTCTTATGGGTTAGAAACATAAGTTCATAGGCATGGTATTAGAGGGAGAAGACAGAAGTAGCATGGTCTATCAAAAGGTTAGAAAGTATTCAAGTTGAGCTAATATAAATAAGAGTTGAAGCACTAGATGGTGTACATTCCGGCGATAGAGATGTTCGTGGAGATTTGATATTAGTAAGCATTTGAGAATTTGAGTGGTGGCTTAAAGCTAAGGGGGAGATGATTGAACAAGTAGTCAAGTCAAGATTTTACATTTTAGTAGAAGTACCAGTAAGTTGTAAATTTGCTGTGAGAAAGATCGGTGCTTGACCCAATGTTATTTCTGTATTTTCAGTTGTCCCAAAACCCACACATGTTTTACATTTTAGTTCCATGATCTTAATTCATGTTCATACACGTGATGGAGAATTACATACTCTTCTAGTTTCCAAAAATGAGAAATTCCAGTTCTTCTAGCAATTGGAATCACATTCCATAAGTTATGAGCTCTAAATTCAGGGCATGCTGCCCATGACTCATATACTCAAGTTTTATAGTATGTTCAGTTCCAGTACTCAGGAAATACTCTTATTGATCAGTGAGATTCAGTTTTCGTTATGGGTGTCTTCAGTTTTGATACCTTAATGAACCCATTGTATTTGATATTTTCTTCCTAAGGCCTCAATAAAGAGAGTCAAGTTATTTACATTATCCCTTCATGTTTCAAGTCTTCATATTTTAAAATTTTGTGACTTTTTCATTAAGTCAAGCTAATGGTGTTGAGCAGTTATCTAGAAGGGAGAGAAGATACTTCCTTATCTATGATAGAAGGTGGTGTGCTCACGGCGGTGAAGTGAAGTTAGATTGAGGCTAAGTCTTTGATACATGCCGTGGTTAGTTGAAGTTTTAAATGTTTATTTGGAAAGATTATTATGCGTTGGTTTTATGCACTTCTATGAGGTTGTAGGAATAGTAATACAGAGTTTTTGTGTATAGTCCAATTGGTTGAGAAAATGTTATGTGTGCCGTTTAAAGAATTGACCAGTATGTGTGAATGATGTAGTTGATGGAATCTTAGAGAAAGCTAGGAAGATGCTTTATGAGTGTTCGTTTAGAGATGCATGTGCGAAGTGCGTATGTGGTTATGAGTATAGGCTTGAATGTTATGGATGTATATCTAAAAAAATGCACAGCAAGTTAACGGATCCCTAGTATAAGATTGCATATGGTTGTTAGAGTAGCAATAAGAGTTATGTTTGAAGTGAGGAGTTGTGAGGCTCAGTGTGTATTGAGGTTCATGATATAGATTAATATTATAGTGTTATGTGGTGTATCTCATGAGTACTTGGAGTTAGGCTTGAACATAGTCGAGGGAGTAGTTGGGAAGTGTTGCTAAGTTTGGAAGCAAGGAGTTAAGTTTCCTAAGACCTAGAAATTCCTATCTTAGTTTATTCCATATGGGTCCTTGTTCCCATACGATAGGATTGTATCAAATTATGGTTCATTTTCTCCCCGAACAATGTCATTTGAATCTTTTGGAGGGAGTGTTGAGGGACGTTTCATTTGGGCGCAAGTGGTCCTTCTTTTGATGAGATCCCCTTCGAGATCTTTGATTCTCAGTCTCTAAATAAACCAAAGATATCGATTCCTTAAAATCAGTCTCCTTTGTTTAAGATCCAACTATGTGACCATTCTCATTATGAATCGCATGTTCTATGAAGTATTCAAAAGTTTGGAGTGAATTAAGTGGATTGACTTTGTTATCCCAGCCTTTTGTCATCATTTCCATGGTATTCTGTACTTATTCATCGATATTCGAGGATGAATGATTCCAAGGTGGAGATGATGTAATACCCCGGGAAATTTTTTGTTGAAATTTTGTGCGTAAACGTGTTGGGTTCTATCTTCTAGAATGAATTATAACTTTTCCATGCAGAATTTCTTAGATTATGACCTACCATTGCGTAGAGTATAGAATAAGATTTCCAACAATATGTGGATCATCCAAAACGGACACCCGAGCGACGAGTTATGAACATTCCGATCGAACCGTGAATAGTAGTGAATAGTAAAACGTGCAGGAAAAAAAGTACTGAGGCTTGGCGTATTTTTGCTCTAAATTTAAATGATCATAACTCCTTTTACATAATGATCTGGGTGATCTAATATATATCAACGGAAATCTCTGCGAGTCCTCTTTCCGATGAAATTGGTTTCATCCAATTTGTCTATCGGAGCAAAAAGTTATGGTCGATCTACTTCAACCTATCAAAAGTGAATTTTTGGATCAACTTTAAACGATCATCACTCCTCATACACAATGATCTGGGAGATATACTATATATCAACGGAAAGATATGAGATTCCTCTTTCTAATGAAATTGGTTTAATCCAATTTGAATATCGGAGTAAAACGTTATGATTGATCTACTTCAAACTATCAAAACAGTCCACCAAGGGATAGATGCGAGAATTATTTGATTTTTAGGGGCGTTTTGGTCATTCCCCCTCACCCAAAATCCATCCAAACCCTATATTAAAGCCTAT
This sequence comes from Capsicum pubescens, assembly GCA_030864215.1. Lineage (NCBI taxonomy): Eukaryota > Viridiplantae > Streptophyta > Magnoliopsida > Solanales > Solanaceae > Capsicum > Capsicum pubescens. The sequence continues at coordinate 191,033,360 of CM061546.1, forward strand.
TAGAAGCATTATATGTTATATTTCATCAAATTCCCTCAAAAAGAAAACCCTAAGCTCTTACATCCAACTTCAAGAACCTCCAAAGTTCACCATTAATTCTGCAAATTTATTCAAGATTCCAAGTTCCTAGTTCAAGAACTCCAAGAACCATCATTCAAAGGCACGATTAACATCTCAAAAATGAGTATCGATCTAAAGTTCATCATTCAATGTATATGGAGTTTTTCAACAAGAACTTTGTTTCGTTCTTGTGCCCAAATTGATTTTTCTTTTATGAATATACATGATTTTACATGTTTTGATATGAATTTAAATCATGAATTTATACCCTATATGATTTTACATGAGATTATGATACTCTCTATGTTTTGAAAGTTGAATTGAATGAGAATGATGACATTTTTGTACATAAAGCTGAATTTTCCAGATTTTAAAGTAAGTTATATATATATTTATGATGAAAAGAATGAATCTTGAGAAAATTTAATATGATTTTGATGTATGAGACCTTGAGTCCTAATTGGAATTGTACTTTGAGAAATTATGTGCTATAAGCACAATGAGATTTGAATCCCAAAGCTAATTTTCTTTACCAAGATGTATGATTATAAAGCTGCAATTTTAAGTTTTAAGTGATTATTTTTGTGCTTATGTCATAAAATATGAAACTTTGGAAGGTTTTATGGTGATATTGATGTATGGGTTTTTGGAACCCTATTTGAGATTTTTATTTTGAGAAAATGTGTGCTATATGCACGTTGATGTTGAATATTTAAGATGTTTTGAATGATTTGACCTTTTGGTCGTGAATGAGTTATTTTGAACTCGACTGTGAAAGAAATCCACGTTTTTATTGATTTTGAAAAAGGGGTAGCAAATTGGCTCCCGGTGAAAATTGTTGATTTTCTTTAATGTGAGCCAGAGGCTGATTTAAATTTCTGAGCTAAGTCCGGGAGTAATCTTTAGCACCGAGTGGGAGGTATAAAGTGACCTTACTTCCCTAGAACTACGTTCCCCCATAGGATGTGAGCCTGAGACTGATTTATATAGTAGTCACTAGTGTTTTTGAATTGTTACTGGAAGTCCTACTCAGATGGCAAGGATAGGATGACTCTCCCCAATGTGGGTTGTACGTTGGAATCCATGTATCTCACATGGTTTATGTCGGTTATAAGATCTCCTAGTGCATGTGTGTTTTTTTGTGTCTATGGTGAATAGTGAAGTGATTTGAAAGTGGAATTGTCAAAGTTATTCTTTCGAAAGATTTAAATGATATTTACATTATGAGAATTGATATTCTTGATGAACTGAAATTGATTGACAAATTATATGATGACTCACATGTGTTATTATACTTATTTCATCCTGTCATGATTATGATGATTTTCTTCGGGCTATGTGAGTCTTTCATACATCCTACATATTTCTTATAAATATTTATGATGATGATGTTTATACAACTGCATACACCCCAATATACTCGGTTCCTTTCCATGGTATTGACCCACGTCTTCGGATGTGGGCTGAATTTTCTCAGAATGTAGGTACAAGGTATAGTTGCACCTTCGGATCCAGTCAGTTCGTGGTATCCAGTCAGCAGGTGATGAGTCCTTTTGATTCAAGGGGTTGGGTTAGTTATACAGAGTTTATAGTTTTGTATTTCTTCATTCAGTCGTATTGAGTTGGGGTAGTCGGGAGTCATGACCCGGATACCTACAGTCAGTACTAGTAGAGGCTTCATAGACAGGCAGTAGAAGTTGATGTATTCTGTTTCAATTTTGGTTGTAAAGGCAGAATTATAATCTTGTAAAATTTCATTTTTGTATCGATCAGATTTAGAAAAGAGTAAATTTCTGCTGATTTTTATGGATTTGTATTTTTATTCAGTTGCTTATGAGTTATGCCAGTAGAAGGGTTAGCTTGGGGTCACTTGTGACCCTAAGCACCGTGTGACGTCTTGGGACCCGATTTCGAGGCGTTACACTCATCTTCGGTAACATGCATAATCTTAGTAATCTTTATCACCTTATCAACAAAGAGTTGAGGATTCTCATCTATCTTTGACCTATGGAAATTAGATGGATTCATCCACTTAAAGTCTCGAATCCTTTCTGTAGCTAAATTACCATTTTGCTGAAATAGAACTGTTGCATATTGGTTGCCCTAAACATTGGAATTCATAGCTTGGGCCAACGCTTGAATGAAAGCCTAAAATTTAGCATGAAACACATTCTCATTCAGAGGGTTGGCGTGCAGGGGTGGTTGGTCACTGTTTCTGCATGCGTCGGCTCAGTTCGGAGGCATATTTTTTCATAAAAAAACATGATTTAAGGAAGATAGAGACAACTATAAGAACAAAAGATCATGAAAGAAATGATGATTCCTAACTCATTTCATAGCCTCTTGCTCATAAATTTGGCGTGCTTCACATCCATGATCAAGACTCTATGTAACATGGCTTTTCTGACTCCCTAGCACTCTTTAAAACCTTAGGCTCTAATACCAAGTTTGTAAATCCCCAAAAGTACCCCTGGACGTCACACGGTGCTCAAGACTATGAATAGACCTTAGCTAACCCATGATACCTGCTTAACTTGAACTCACCTGAGAACTGAACTAACATAATTATAAACTGAAGGTAAACGATCTCATATCTTAATAAAAATCTTTAACATAGGAAGTCTTTAACAACTCTTTAAGATGAAAACATCAACAGTCTGATAATCCTCTACTTATGACTAGAGAACAACTAGGACAGACCCCGCTGGCCCAAACATAATTAGAAATCAAATAACTAGAATACTTCATCAATGAACAAGAGTCTAATAAATTGGTTCCTCGGACTATGAGGACTCATCAATAGTCGAGATGGAGGTTATGATACTCGTAGTCAATCCTGTTGTTGGAAACAAGCACCATAACCTACATTATAAGATAATGTAGCACATAAACATATATGTGGGTTAGTACCTATGGAATGTACTGAGTATGTGGGGGTGAATGCATAAGTAAAATAATAACTGAATATACATCTAAAATTTCAATGATGCATGCTAAGCATACATGACTCACTTTGATCTTTAAATAAATAAAAAACAGCAAGATCATAAGCATGAATAAAGAAGCATAAAGGATAAACTTTGTGATCCATAACACTTAGTTTCTAATAATCATTACGTTTATAATTTCTTTTGGGAGATTTTTATTACCGACATAAACCATGTGAGCTACCAAGAGTCCAACGTCTTATCCATGTTGGGGAGAGTTTTTCTACCCTTCTCATCAGAATAAAACCTTAATCTTAAGTGATCATATTACATTATCTATATTGAGAAAAATCTTAACCTTTGATGGACCGTAGTTTCTAGGAATTTAGGATACGCTAATCCGCATTCCTTTCTCGGTGCTAAATACTACTCCCAGAATACTTGTATACTTATACTTTAAGAAATCCACCTTAAAATAGCATAAGTATTTATAGAATGAAAACCAGTTATGCTTCTCTTTACTTTAAATCATAATCAAGATGAACATTTGTGGATTTTATATCTTATCTTATGATAAAAAGATAAATCTTTTCTTTAAATCTTGTCATAAAACTTATCAATGGATCTTAAGAGTATAATCTTTTTGTAAACTCAATATTTATGCTTAGGACTTAGAATTCCTACTTTAATTCATAGAAATTCATAAAAAAAACGTTATTCTCAATAATAAATTTAAGATCTTTCAACATTCCTAGTCAAGGTAATGAAATTAAAATCACAACATGAATCTTATAAGTCAAAATATAAATATATGCAATTCTTGATGCACTTAAAGCTTTCAATAACATGGTGGTATCATACTTAAAGAATATAGAAATTTGGGTATGAAACCTTATTAAAAACAAGTTAATTTAATCCTAAAATCATAAACTTTGGGCACAAGGATGGAAGAATAACCTCGCTCATAAACCCCACATACCTAAAATTTGTTGACTTGTGAAGAGAGTTTGAATGTTGAGACTTGAAGGATGAATTTGTGGGAGGAACCTTAATCTTGTTGTTCTTAATGATGGGAGGAGGAAAGTGTTGTTAATTGATTGGAAAGGTCATCGGTCAAAGTTTTAAAAGAGGAAAAGACCCAAAAGCCCTTAGTAGATTCTTACAAAAATTAATTGTCAGTCTTTACGAGTCTACCATACGACTCATATGGAAGGATATGACTAGTCTTCATGACTCATAAGCTTGGAATAATCTAGGAGGGTACACACCAGTACATACAAGTCCCACCAATGTCTTATATCATCTTCATACGACTCTTAGCCCCCAACTCGTAGCTTGTACAAAATCTTAAGGAGTTTACACTGGTGAACTTACAACTTACATCCATTTAATTCGTACCTTACTTGACGACTTCTAGGGTTAAAGTTGTACCTACAATAGAATGTCCACCATTCCATACAGTCTTAGATACGACTTCAATATAACACTCGTATATTGTTTGTACGACTCAAAAGAATGAGTCATATGATGCATAGAGACTACCAGACATGGGGTATTCCATCCACTCCTTTATCTATAACATTACTTCACTTTCAGAGACACTACATACTACCAAAAGGAGGGACACTATGGAACTTGAGTACAAGCATCAAGGATGGGAAGGTTACTTCTTAATTAGGTCTCCTACCAGGCGTACTACTTAGAGTGAGACCCCTGAAATTAGACAAGGTATAATAGGCACAAAATACTTCATAGCAACCACCTAGATCATAAATTGAGGGTCGTTTTGGCATAAACATAATATAGCATAAGTTCGTCGGACTGGCAAAGTGGAAAACACGAGTTCAGATATCATGGGTCATATGTCATTAGAAGAGACATAGAAATTCAAGAAATAAGACAACGACTACCTCTTGAAACTATTTCCTCTCCTTTTAAGGAATAAGAATGGTCACGATCTTGCATATACAACATCACGTTGGGATAAAACATAACATAAAATAAATCAGTATCAAGTAGAACGTACAGTTCCTTAGAGCCAAGACTAAAGTAAGGCATGAGTTCATGGGTTCATGACTATCATAACATAAAGATTGAATATTTGGAAGCTTGGATTTATAAGAACCGTTAGTGATTCTAGGTCAGGGGTCAGAGCATGGATATATATGACATAGAGAACACAGACCTTAGGCATATGCGCCATAGAATATGCACAACATTAGTTGAATGCCCTCTTAACCAAAATAGGAGGGAATTGCTAAAATAGGAGTAGATTTACCATGAGTCTTCCCTAAAACTCACCATCATGAGAAAATTTAGTATCAGTCTTAGTTCACCATCCTATCCTTGAAAACATATTCTCTCATTGAACCTATAAGCACAACACTCCACACCATGGGGTATCACTGTGTACAAGAACTAGGTACACCGGTCACTTACATTCTTACAACCTCATTTAATGGGAGAATACCTGGGGTCCAACATATTCTTATAAACCTAATGCTCTTATTTACCAAATGACTTGACCCCAATTTATCACTCTAACACTAAACTTCAGGTATATATCATAATTTCCCACTCTAATATTTCCTAAGTTATCAACCTAACCTCTTTCACACATCCTATTAAGTCTACAAATTTACTCCTATAATTCTCATATTGCTATCCTTAAGCTAACATTCCTTCCCCCCTTCTCCAATAAATATCTAAAGTTTAAAATCAGGGTTTAGAAATAATCATGCACCACTAATGAAGTACCCCACATAATATACTAGTCCACTCCATAAAGAGATCACCATAGATTCCTTATTCGACTGTCAATAATCTATACATAACATATCCAGAGGGAACAATCTTTCTTACGCATAAAGAGAAGAGGAGCAACCCATGGAGAAACACTAGAATGGATAAAACCCTTATAAAAAAAGGTCCTTAATTTGCTCCTCAAGTTCTTTCAATCCAACTGGAGCCATTCTATAAGGAGGGATAGAGATAGGATAGGTATCTGGAAGATGATTAATACCCAAATCAATTTCGCTATTGGGAGAAATACCAGGAAGATCATCAAAAAATACTTTGGGAAACTTATTGAAAGGAAAAGATTGCAAAGAAGGGCCCTCAGAATCTGAATCCCTAACCCAAGCTAGATGATTTAGACACCCATTAGAAATCAATTTCCGAGCTCTAAGATATGAAATAAACCTTCCCTTAGGCAATAGGGAACTCTCTTCCCACTCAATCATAGGTTCATTCGAGAATTAGAAACTGAATCTTCGGGTCCTACAATCAAGAGATGCATAGCCCAAATAGAGTCAATCCATCCCCCAAATAACATCAAAGTCTAATGTATACAGCTCTATGAAATCCATTAATGTCTCCCTACTACAGATAGATATCTCCCTAACCCCTATAGACTTTTCTAAATACAATGGGGTCACCCATTGGGGTGGACACAAAATTTGGATCAGGAACACATTCATGTCCAAAACTAAAATGAATAGCCACATAGAGTATTACGTAAGAAATAGTAGACCTCGGATCAAGAAAGTAATACCTATAATAGGAGAAAATTTTAGCATACCAGTAATGACATTAGAAGAGACCTCAAAGTCCTAACGGTCGATAAGATCATAAGGATGACTCTAGCTAGCGATGATACTAGGGGTAGCACCCTTTGGTTCAAAAATGGAAGAATTAGCAACCAAAACCTTATTGGCCCCAATAGCGACCCTTGAAGGACACTCCCAGTGCATGTGACAAATCTAACCACACCTATAACACCAATTCCTCCTCTTATCACACTGGCCACGATATAACTGACCATAAAACTAACAAATAGGATAGGGTGGGGTTGATTGAGCTCCACTGGCCTAAAAATTAGGCTCCTTGTGCCTCAAACACAATAGTGACCCAAAAGCAACGATCACTAAAAGACCTAAGGTAAGAAGTATTAATAGTCGCATGGGAACTCCCCTACTTTCTTTTCTTAGGCTAATGCCTACCATGTCTACCACTATCTCTCTAACCCTTCCCCTGCTCTAAATATCTAAACTTCTTACTCTGTATATCCCTCACTTTGTCCTAACTTGTTCTTCTACTAATAAGACCAGATTGGCATAACAGATATGTCACTATAAAATATCAGAACTCGGTGATAGAAATATCTCTTTGAGGCAACTGAGCATGAGTGTCACTCGTTTGAGAAGAATTGGTGGGGATTGGTGGAACTCTATGAGAGAACTCAAAAGCAGGGAACCTAGGATGGGGTTGTATCCCATAAGTAGGATAAGTTCCATTCACATTGTCCTCAAGTGGGATGGAAAAGTCCTTATGAGCATTAGATCTTCAACGAAGCATAATCTGAAATGCGATCAACTAAAAGTTAGAGAGTTTCCAAGACCCTAGACTCAATAGCTCAAAATTAGAACAAAAGAAAGGAAAATATTCCCAAGTGCCTTGTAGCCTCTTCCTTATAAGTGTGGCGCACTACACACCTATAAGAGAGACTCTACCCGACATGGATTCATGGCCACCTAATGACATCAAACCTAGGCTCCAATACTAACTTGTCGCGACCCAAACCAGGGCCTTGCCATGATGGGTATCTCAAGTCAATCAAAGACCAGAGGCAATCTCCTTTGCCTAGTCAAATAAAATAAATTACAGCTAGCAGCGAATGAATTTCAAACATATAGTAAGATAGAATGATGGTAAGCTCAAAGGAGTCTAAGAATATCAACAACAATACCAGTACACAGTAATCTACAAAGACTACGACAAACCAAATACAACAAACCAAATATAATCTAAGCTAGGACATGCCCCAAATGATATCCAAAGAAACCATATAAATAGTTTATGACATAAGAGAATAGCAAAACCTTGAAATGAAGATCTTTTGGAAAATAAAAGCTCACCACTTTAAGTTAAATTATGACACCTCAAAATCCCATTATTGTGTAGGAAAAGTAGAAATATATCAAGTGCCTGCATCGGATGGGGATACAACCTCCAGAGATGGTTAGCAGGTTGAGAGCTAGCATATAGCTCAAGATAAGGATAAAGTAGTTCCAACCAAAAATTTAATTTCAAACTCAATACACATGTTCATATTCATGCATACATATATATATAATAGATGTTGGGGGTAGGGAATAAGGTTTAGCATAATAGTAAAATATTAGCCTGGACTATATAGCTCAACGATTATAAAATGGTACCCACGGGCTATATGGGTTCAGTTCACCCTATTGAAAGGTCCTCGGTATGTGTTAGATGCATACACTGAAGGTATTAAGCAAGATAAGGCAATCCCCCGACACCACGTCAATCCTAGATACAAATATATCAATAGTGTGAACCATGCACACAACCCTTAAGACCAATCCTCACATCGGCAAACATGAGTTTCTAGTATAAGTCATTCAAGACTCACACCTTTATGGTTTAGCTACATGACCCCCATTAAGCCTAATTAAAACTAGTTTTACATAACCTATTCATTAATGAAGGAATTTTATGCTAAGGAACACCACAGGTATCATCATACCATTTAGCTTGCAACCTTAAAATTATGCTATTACAATCCCATTAACTTGGGAAAATGCCCGATCCCCTTTGTTCATTCAATCAAGTTGGAGGAATGCCTCGACTTCCTTTAAGTTATCTAATTAAAGTGGGGGAATGCCTCGACAACCTTTGTTCATTAAATCAAAACATAGTCAGCAAGGCTTTCAAAATGCATATTCATTATTTAACCATTTATGCCATGCAATATTATAGGTAAGAAAATCAAACCAAGTGATAAGTTCACAATTCAAAGCAATTCACACATGTAGGTTGAGGGAATACAATTGGTCAATACCAATTTCCAAGTTTTAAACATCAAATTAGGGGATTACCTCAACCTTTATTCCAATTCCCACACCTATGCACCATATTTTTTCAAAAACAATACATTCAAAGCATGAACAACTCACAAAAAACATGGAAATAAATTTCAAGAATCATCCATTCCAAAACCCTCAACTCATTGGAAAACCCACATTCAAATCCATACAATTAAACCATCTAAAATATATGATTTTCATAAAATAAGATTTGGGGAAGAGCAACATGCCTGAGATATCAAGATTTACTGAAAAAATCAACCCTTGGAAGTTCTAGATACCAATTTCTTGAAAACCTATCTTGTTCTTACCTTAGGGAATTGAGAGAGATCGGAAGAGTTTTTATGATCGGTAAGTGTTAAATATAATGCCCCAAAGGTGTTTTATAGTTGTGGGGTCTAAATAGGGGAAAAGGGGAATGACCAGAATACCCTTAATAAATAGACTAAATGTTAACCGCCCAATTGCTACAGTTGACATGATGACTCGTAATGACTAGCTACGAGTCATTCCTTAGACTCATAGTCTGGATAGTATCATGGGGTATGCACACTAGTCTGACTAGGAGTTATACCCTATAACTCATACTTAAACCTTATGACTCATATGTCCTAGTCATTGTTAAGGCAGAAATATTTGGGCACCCTTACTGGTTAGGCTACAAGAACCACTATATAACTCATAACGGGTCTTGATGACTCATTAGGTTCCAATCGCGACCAACACAGATATTTAACCAAACACTCTAGTTAGGATTTGATTCGAGTTATATGACTCATAGTGATACCCTATAAATCGTATGATGAGTCGTAGTCTAGGTAGTGAGCTCAGAGGATAAGAAATTTTTGAGGGCCTAAATTTGAGGTGTTTCAGAGACCATGAATGGGCCCGATCACTTGGTTTCAAACTTTCCCACCGAATGTTTAAAACTATTGTTGAAGAGGAGAACATTATTTCCAATACAAAAATCTCAGTTCAATGTCTTAACATCATGCCACCTCTTTATTATGGTTTTATTTAAACATATTCTGGGTACAATTTCTCTAATATCCGCTATGTTTCACCCAATAGAAAGAATGACCTTTCTAACCATGGATTTTGAGGCTTTCATTTGCCGAAGTGACATACCATCAACAATAATAGTTGGCAAAGTATTGTTCTTTTAAGGTTTTTTATTATAAGAGCCAAGACTCTTTATTAAATCAACCACCTCATCCATTTCTTCAATCAGCTCACTCCATATATTATGCAATACACCTACAAAGGGGTAATCCAAAAGATCCATATTTATGGTGTTAATCACCTAATCACCAACCGTATCAATCAATGAAAAAACTTTCAAATCCTTAGGTTGTGTCATATGCTTATACACTTTGAAGGAGGCCTCTTTATTATTAACCTGAAACTTTATTTCACCATATTGAACATCAACTAAGGCCCTTTCAATTGAAAAGATTGGCTTACTAAGAATGATTATTACCTTATGATCCATTTCACAATCAAGAACAAAAAAATAGGTCTATAAGATCAATCGGTCCACTTTCAAAAGAACATCACATAACTCTCTCACAGGCTTTGTGATAGAATGATCAACCATTAAAAGCCTCATTATGGTTGGTTTAGGAACAACCAAATAACTTTTGGAACATGGAAAATGGCATAAAATTAATGCTTTCATCAAGAACACACAATGTTTTTCCAAACTTATGCACCCCAATAATGCAAGGAATAGTGAATGCGCTTGGGTTTTCCTTCTTTGCCACTATTATGGCACTATAATAGAGGGTTACCTCTATTTAATTGTGACTCATTCCTTAATGAATTTAGAATACCCAATCATATCTTGAAAAAGCTTCTAACAAAGAAATATTACCGATAGGTTGCTAAATTTGTCAAGAAATTTCTTAAACTTTGTTTCATCTTCTTTCTTCTTGAGTCTTTATTGGAATAGGGAAGGAATTTTGATTTTTGTAAATGGAAAACCATAGTTTTATCTAGTTTTGGACCATTACTATCAATCACTTTTGTAGCTTTCACTTTTTCCACCTTTTCTTCAACTACCTTGGGTTTTCACCGTATCATTTGACTTCTCTAGTCGCTTTCTATTTTCATTGGCTTGTTCATGACTTCCTCTTTCATTGAGGTGTTTATCAAAATAAATATTATCTCTACCAAGAATCCAACCACTTATAGTGACAATTACCATGAGCATCATTCTTAGGATTAGTAAATGTGTCACTAAGAAATCCACCATCTAGCCTTGCATTGAGATGAGCCAATATTTGACCTACTTGAGCTTCAAATTCCTTGATAGAGGTCGAATGATATATTACCCATTTGATGAAGTTGTGAGGAAACAATTTTCAATTTTATCATCTTATTGGTTCCCTCAACACCTATTAAGATACGAGCAAGGACATCTTAACTATTGAACTTCTTCAAATCAATGGAGCTTGAATATTTACCCTTGGACCTATCATATAGAGGTACGTACCATTAATAGTCCCTATTCTCATCTCTTAAATCTTGATCTCTATAATAATATCTATCACTATCTCTATCATGATCCTTTTCTTCCAACCTTGATTCCTACCTTTCCTTCGATAGGTAAGGCGCAAACCCCCCGATTGGTTTGACAAAAATTGAATTTCCTTATTAAGAGACTCTACTTCCTCATCATCACAAGCTTTAACACTCTTAGAAGCAACAGTGTTTACTAGCTTAGAAGAAGCTCCAATTACATGCTCGGTGAGAAGATCAAGTTGAGTCATCACTTTATCCATATTCTCATATATTTTCTCATACTTTTTCCTTTTCTCTTGTCTTACAAAATATGCAGAGGGATCCCCCACAGCCACCTCGATATCTCTTGTTATCAACCTTTACTTTTGTTTGTCACGTAATCTAATAAAGTCATCGCAACAGCATAAGATAATTTGATAATAGATCCTATGGCCGTATTATTGGCTACCATATTGTCCAATTAATCCAATGACCAATAGAAAAATTTGAAAAAGCATTTTATTTAGAACTTCATGATTTGGGCATTGCATTATCTTATCATTAGTTCATTTCCAAGCGTCACGTAATATTTTGCCATTAAGTTGGCAAAAGCTAATTATTTCATCCCTTAGTTGTAGCATCTGATGAGTTATGAACTTATCCAAGAATGCTTTTGTGATCTCAACCCATCAAGTGATCGATCCTGAGTGAAAATAATGCAACCATAAGACTGTTTCTCCCATCAATGAGACTGAATAAATACAAATGGATTGATTCCTAAGATATGTGGGCTATGTCAAATGGAGAATAAAAATCAATAAAATTCTTCAAGTGTATATTGCATCCTCATGTGCTTGTCTCCCAAATAATCCATTCATTTAAATAAAATGAAGCACCTTTCTAGTAACGTTAAACACTCCATTTTTAGCCACCGGTGGATATAAATAGCACTAGCTTAGTCCGCATCCCTAAGGTAATCATCATCCTCGAGATGACTATAAAAAATATCAGTATTACTACCATATTGGTTTATGGTATCGTGTATACTATTATCCTCACATAAGAAATAACAAAATCAACAAAAATGTAAAATAAACACTATGGCTAACCCAAAGTTACTAAAAACACTACAAGAATGAAAACTATATTTCACTCCTCGGCAGTGGCACCAAAATTTGGTGATGCTCAATCTACATCCTTGAGATGTAAGCGATAAATCATCGGTATAGTTACCTAATATAGGTTAGGGTCAAATCCACATGGAGTGAAGATAATTATTTCAACACTCAAGAGTATTAGAAGTCAACTAGGAGCTGACCCATCATGTGTGGTAAACAAACATGAAAGTAAATATAGGGTGCTTGGTTGTTAAATGATTTAATTAAAATAATTTATTATTTTGAGACTATTATTTTAAATCTAGAAACAATTAGAGATTAATCAAGTGTTGATGGGACTTAGGGTTATGCCTTCCTAGGTGTGGTTTCATGTATGGTTTTTATAATTTATCCAAATGTATCTAGAAGTCATGGGTAGGCTAGATCTAGAAGTGTTGGTGTTAATTTTTCAATACAACACCAAATATCACAAATGGGTTCTATTGAACACCTCATAAATGTAATAGTTTCACAATCTTTGGCCTTAATTAAGATCCTTATGACTAAGAGATTCTATTAAATGAATAAATTAAAGTGATTGTTTACACCCATATCCCCTCTATCAAGGATGATATGGGTTCAAAGGTAATCACGGTTTACTACCCCCAATTCTTAGTTAAAACATGGAATAAATGAAAAAACTATATCAAATAGATAATTAGGAATACAAAAAAACAAAACCTATTCACTAATCATAACCTATAAAAGCATAACCCCAAAAGGAAGAATTAGCTACTCATAGAGTGAGAAAGTATGGATATACTCAAATTTCCTTCAAATTGATCCCTAGAAAGTAAAGAGAATACAATATACAAGCCTTAATTTCAATAAATCTTCAATAAAAACTATTACTTCTTCACTTGAGAGTCACTGTAATGTTTCTTAGCTCAAGAATAGTTCAATAATAATGGAAATAAGCTGAAAATCCTCTTCTTGACCCCAATATACCATTTGCCTGATATTAAAAAAATGCCAACGCATCATTAATCTTCTTGATAAGATTCATAGTAAATTGGACATAAGTTGGTCACACCCTAGGCACCGATGGATTGCACCTTGGGCGCAAATGACATTATTTTGGCTATTTTTACCACCCACTTGTGCGGGTGGACTCCCGACACGTCCATGTGAAGTTTAGGGCTTTTTTCTTTTATATTTGACCTCCCATTGACTTATGTTACTTGTTCATCTTAATTTTCAACGTTTACCTATACAAATGTGCATTATACATTAGATAAACACCAAATAAATGGAAAGGCATGATAATTTAAATTTAAAAGGTTTTAACAAGTCATCAAATTAATGATTTATTACTAGCCAGATATTTTTTGGGCATGTGGATGTTGTCTTCTCCTATATTTGATATCAGTTTGAGAGCATTTTCATAGAAATCACCTGATTATTCATAAATGTCCAAGGAAAAGAGAGTGTCTTTAGTTGGTTCTTCATCCAATGAGAAAATCAATTCAAGGTCATCATATTTACTTAAATAGAAGCATGTGTGATCTTCTATCTCCTTGAAGAGTTGGACTAAGTCCTTTGACTTGTTGGTGTGAGGAAAATATCATACAAAGTGTCCAGCCTTTTTTAGAGATAAAACATCTATTGTTTTCTTGTATTTATCAAACTACTTCTTTTGAAGTACCTAGTATGCCTAGTAATCATGGGATTGTCATCTGGAGGTCTAGGTAGTGTGCACCCCTAAAATTAAGGTATTTCTTGGAACTTGTCTAGAAGATTGAGTAGGGGCATTTGGATTAGTGACAAGATCATTCCTATTGCATGCTCTATCAATAACTAGATTTTTTTATGATCTACATCAACATAGATCTTCTTGTACAAATATTGTATAAGGCGTAGAATATGGCTTCCTGATGTACCCTACTTATGGGACTATGATGTATTTGACCTTCTTCTCCATAATCAATTTTATGTAGCCTGCTAGTGTGTTCAAAGTAATGATAAAAATGCTTATTTTTGGTTGGGGTCTCCACTTGGATTGAAGTATCTCTTCACTAACTTTTGGAAGTGGATATCGATGACATCTCTATCTAAAGATAGGAATTCCATCCTAATGAGTTATCTACATAACTTCTCTTATCTTTGTCCTATATCTCCATAGAAGACTCTGGTAGGATTCTAATACTAAATTTAAAGTCTTGGGACATGAGATACATATTTTTATTGGCAATCCCAAGTGTGTTCCACCAATCTCTGAGAATTCTGGAGAACCATGATATGAACTCAGATAGTATCATAAATTTTAATCCTTTATCTAGATTCTTCATTGCTGTCCAAGTATGGAAAGCATGGATTATTTAGGGCTAGGTTGAAACTTTGATATCATCAATAGTGAAGGTATAAAATCTAGTTCCAATAATTATCTTTATAGTTATTGTTGGTTCTGGTCTTTTTCTTGGGATTGGGCCATCCATCATCCCATCTTGACCATTGACTAATTTTGAGACTTTTTGTTCTTTAGATTGGTTCTTGAACATGGGTAGATAATCTTCTTTAGGGGATTTGATCAATCGTAGAGGAGTGCTCTCAACATATTCTCAAGAATTCCCTAAGGAGTCCTTACTATTTTTGATGTATTTATCCATAGGAAAGTTATTACAAATTTCTTAATATTCATCTGTAGAGTCAAATTTGTATGACTATTCTCCAAAATCCATACCAGGATTAATAGATTTAGTGTCTTAAATATCTTTATTGTATTTCAAGTAATCCTCTATAATATTAGGATCACTTGTATCCTGAGAAACAAAATTTGTGTTTTAGTTGATGTCCAGGTCATATAGATTTTGAACAACTTAATTAGAAAGAATTAAGTCTTCAAAAGGGTTTAGGAAACAATGATCAAAAGAGAGCTAATTATTATTGAGAAATCCACCTTTTACCAAAGCATTCCATTCCTTGTCTTCATATGGCACTTCATGTTCTTGAATTATCTAGTCATCATTTGCGAAAGTGATGTCGTGATCTGAGATTATCATGGTTCTTCTATTTTTATCCTTTTTCCTAGTTTATATTTTACTTTTGGATTGTTTATGAGTTTTCTTGGCCATTTTTTAGCCGCTATAACATTTTTCCTTTCCTATGCTACCTTGGAAATGTGAAACTATTATTTGCATATTGGATCTGGAAAGAAAGACATAGGGATTGGTGAAATAGAAGGGAAAGCAATAAAGTTGTGACCTATTTTCATTGGTAAGTATGTCTATAGAAATATGGGGGATAAAGTTGGTTTCGATAGGGAGTTGTGGGTTATCCTTGGTTCAAAGCTACCATATTTAATATGTTGAATTTATTCTTTTTGAGAAGCATTTCTTTTTTACTGATCAAAGAAATGGGATAGCGATGTGCCTGGTGGACACATGTCATATTGTAAGGTTCTAAGGTGGATTTCTATTGCTTAAATAAGTCCATCATGCTCAGTAGAACTTTTGTTTACCATTTTTATCAAAGTTTTGAAATACAGTGATAAAGATTATCACCACGTTTAGAGTAATATCCAATGTAACCAACTTTACATGTTTATAATCATTATATCTAGTATCAAGTATGGAAAGATAGACAACTACTGCCTGGACTTTTCTTTCGTGATACATCAATGCAATTCTGACAGCACCAAATTAGATATGGGTAAAGCCTTGGGTTTTTCACTATCGGAGAAAATCCTTCAATATCTACAGAGTGATAAACTACTCCTCTTGAGTTTCTAGAATAGTATAATGGTCAATTTTCGAAACAACAACATATTCTTTAACTCCCTTTTGCTTTTAATGAACTAAAGAATGGATTTGCAGCTACAGATTGCACACTTTCTTAACAAAGGCGGAGTATAGAGTTCTGTAGAAGTAGATATGTGGAAGATATCTTATTTTATTATGGCAACATATCTACTTCATAGAGTTAGTCATATTTACATAATAGAGTTTTACTGAAGGATGGAGGAATGTTTATTTTTGCCAAGGACTTATATGGACTAGACGCAGATAAAGAAGATGGTAAAGACAATGAGATAGACATATTTTTAGCTTTTTTTGGACTATATACACTCGACATATTTGTGCTAAAATTTTATGAAAAAGATTCAAAACACTATTTGTTAAAAAATTAAGGAAAATATCTACGCACAAATATGTATAAGATTCTGAAATTGCAAAATTAAGATGATGGATTTTGGACTATTTGGAAACTAGAGACTCAAATAATAAAGTAAAGACTAAAAATGTAAAGTTGGCTTCAACAAAAGCTGAAATAGATCTTTTGTGAATACTTTCTTGTTCCCTCCCTACAAGACTAAGATTGCTTTTGAGTTAGATAATGTGACATTCCAAGGACAACTTTTAGAACTCGATATGGGCACTTCGAATTTGTTCATATGTCTTTTGCACTAATGAATGTTGCTACAACTTTTAAGGAGTTTTTGAGTTGTATGTTCAAGCAATACTTAGAAATGTTCATTATTTTTTATTGATGACATCCTCATTTATTCTTGGAGTGAGGAGAACCAGTAGACCATTTAAGGATTGTCTTCTAGACGCTTACAAACTGCCAGTTATTTATAAAATTCAGCAAGGCTAAATTTTGGTTGAAACCAGTAGCATTCCTTGTTCATATGATTTTTTTATGAAGGCATTCAGGTGAATTCTCAAAATATCAAAGAAGTTAGGAGTTGGCCTAGACCTATCGCTCCATTAGATATTAGGAGTGTTTTGAGTTTAGCCGATTACAATAGATATTTTTTTGAAAGATTTCCTTTATAGATTCCCTTATGTCTGATGTGCCATGGTTTCATGGAAAATTTGATGCTTAAAATAAAGATATTGTGCAAGTACTTAGGTACTATTGTTAGATGTATTGTGAGTTTGTATTGATTTTGTAGGAAAATAAATTTTGAAGAAAAGAATGAGTAAAATGGATGCAGAGTAGCTAATAAGGCTACCAACAAACCAACCTATGATTCATAGGAAATACCTACCATCCCGTAGGTGTCTAAGTAGGTTGATGATTCGAGGTTTTGAAATTTTTTGATTGATGTCTTATTCCCACACCCCTACCTATGAGGCATAAATACAACATATTGTTCGTTGGTTGCCTCGTAGGTAGAAGTTCTAAATATTGAAGATTTAAATTATTTCCACGATCCTACTTATGCCTCGTAGGTGTGATCTAAGTCCCATAGGTTTACTCATGGATTGGTGCCAAACTGGTTTCCTATACTCCGTAGGATAGGTTTTTAGATGTATTTGTAAATACCCTTTGGATGTTTTATTTTTAGTTTATGCACTTTACATACTTTTGACATTGTTTTGAGTTCTGAGATACATTATTGATCTTGGAATTATTGTTCTTTGTTGTTAGGGTTTATGATTAATTTGAGATTTTGGGTTTTTAGTTTATTCTTCATAAGTTTATCCTTATTCTTTTATCTATGGAATCTATGTGTGTTCTTGAAACCATGAATATCTAAACCCCATAACTAGGGCTTTGAGAACCTTAATGGATGAACAAAGCAGGTTAACTGTGAATTCATTCAAAATTTGTATTCTTTCATGTATTAGGGTTTCCTACACTTTGATTGTTTTCATAACAATCGTAAATGTTAGGAACTCGATCGTATTTGATACTTTCTCAATAGAGAGGTAGAGATTAGGAAAAAAAGATTACAACAGTAATTTGAAGCTATCAATTTTCTTTTAATTAACTTGAGACCAAGAAAAGATAGTTACTTTTAGATGAAGAACAAGGGTTAGTAATGAGACACTCCGATCCGAAGAGGAGATGAGTAGAATTAATCCTGATGAGCCAGATGATGCCTCAAATGGGGACGAGCCCACTTCCGACGCCTAGAGAACCCTAGGTATGTCCCTATACCTTTATATTCTTTATTTTCTAATAAATACTAGGGACGATGAATCATATTTATGTTGAGGGTGGGGGTGCACCAACTATCTTGGGTTTTTGTTGTTGTGTCTCTTTTCCTAAGAAGTCCTATCATAGTATAGACGACATATTTAGGTATTGTGTGTTAGAAAAATATGATACCCCTCCTAATTTTTTTCATGAACTATATGTTGTGACTATATGTATGACCATTGTATAATCATGTTATGGAATTAGTATTAGGGATAAAATAATCATAGGTTAGCATTGCATGAACTGAATAGGTAGTAGTTGATAATATAACACTATGCCATGTGTGTGTGAGGTATTTACCTAGTTCACTATGTTTTTTTTATCCAGAACTATCCTGTTTAGTCTTTCCTAGGTTGTAGGATAGTTGATTGGGACATGATCATAGACTGTGTTTGAATAAGTCCACTCTTAGCCATAAAAATTGACCAAATAAGAATAAGTATCCCTTTATCCTTAATTTGAACCTAAATTGATTTTTTTTATTTTAAATTTTTTACCTTCCCATTTAATTACAATGAACCTGTTTTGGCCCTGGTCCCTCATTGGACACTGTGTACCTCAAAACAAAAAAATAGCCTATTATAAGGATGGCTATCATAGGGGTACATAGTTAAAATTAGTATGAAGTAGGATATTAAATAAAAGAAAAGATGGTAGGGTTTCGTGTTGTAGAAGAGTGTGGAAAAGAAAGAAAAAAACAAAAAAAGGATAAGAAAATAAATGTAACGAATGTAGGAAACCACACCCAATACAAATAAGCAATGAAGGAGAAAGGGGAGAATAAAATAAGAATGGTTAAGTAGTGTGATCAATCTTACCTATGCCACTATTTTGGTGTAGGAAGATATTTTTAAATATAATAACCCAACTTTAGTTGCGGTTGAATCCACAAGTAGTGTAACTAGTATTCGATTTCTATGTGTATTGAAAGCTACTTAAGTATTTACCCGTAATGTAAATATAAAATAAGACATAAATTAAAATTGGGGGTATGGTTTAAAAGGTTATTTAAAAAAATTCTACTTTAACAACCAATTTAGAAAAAACAATTGTAGATGAAATTCCACTAGGAGAATTGTATTGGGATTATGTTTTCCTAGGAGCAAATAGTGCATGGGTATATGATTATCAAATGCAGACACTAGTAAATGATTAGAGTCTGCATTAGGTTAGGGGTTTTGACGTTGGTCTTCCAACCAAACACCAAAATATCAACCATCTATCCTTTTGAATACCTCATGGGTGTAGCAAACAAATTAACCCAAAACCTCAATTGAGCATCCCTATTTCTAGGAAGATGCCCAAGACATAGCAAATTCACAATTCATCATTATTTCTAAGAAAATATAAAGAAATAATCCAACATCTAATTATTGTTCACATATACATGCCATCCATATCCCTCTTTCAAGGATGATATGGGATCTAAAAGAATACCCACACCCATTTTTCAATGAAGATGAGAGATTTTGGGAATTTGGGGATTTCACTTACAAATTCCACTTCAATAATCAAGTATTAGTGAAACCCAAAATCATTAACAAAGAATCCAAACTAACAATCAAAACCCACACACACTTGTAACCTATTCCAACACAACCACAAGATAGGTGTTTAGCTATTCATGAAGTTTGAGGGAAGAAATATACGCAAGTTCACATTCAAAGCTTCAGTGAAGAGTCAAAGCAAGGGTATTCTCAAATTCAAATTAGACTACACTAAAATCCTTGGAAAATTAACTACAATAGTATTTCCCAATTTAGTAGGGGTTTTGCAATGCCAAAAATTGAATTCTAGTTGGGAGAAAAAGGGTTTTTATCCTTAGAAGTATTGGAACCAGCTGTGTGAAATGACTAGTCTGCCCTTGGGAGAATTCCATACCATCATGATTGCCATGATTTGATTGCAATCACGATGCCCGCAATTGTATTGAACCTATCACGATCACCATGCTTTGACTTGGCCTTGACTGGCTGTGATCGCAGCCTTCAGGCCGTGATCGCTATAATTTCAAATTTTCTAGATTTTGTACTACCTTGACCTTTTTCATTTTTTATCTCACTTCACTTGTTTTCTTCCATTTTCCTGTAAACCTGCAAACCATGTGGATTAGTGCATTCAAATGGAAAATTCACCTCAATTACATCATTTAATAATAGTAGTGTGCACAAATTTTGATTTACATGAGTGGTAAATTTACCACTCATCAACACCCCCAACTTAAACCCTTGCTCGGCCTCAAGCAACACTACTTCTAACTCAATGAGACCATGCAATTTTAAGCCCATTTATATGACCAAATGATCACAATAACTTTGAACTAGCTTAACACCAACAAGACCTCTCAAGCATGGGTAAAGCTATTCTCACAACTCCCTTTAACAAAAAGTACAATCTCAAAGGTGCAGAAGAGTTTAAACAACAATAATGAAACAATCACTAACTCTATAGAAGTGACTCTCCATCGATAGAAACTCAACTACACTCCTTTGCCTTATTTTTTGAAAGATGACAATTTCACCCGCCTCAATTAGTCTACATTCCTCCTCCCAAAAAAGAAATGACACACACCAAATTATCTATCATGCAACAAGGGATTTGAGTGTAAATACTCAATCTCACAAAGAATAACTCGATGTGAACGAGCATCATACCATATTCTATCCCTTATTTTCAATCTCCACTGCTATGAATACACTTGTTTGGAGATCTTGAAGGACTTTTTCAAGCTTGTAATATAGGCTCAGGGAATAGGTATGATATCATTTTGGAATAAAGTTACTACACCATCCTTGAACATCTACATCACACTATTCAATCAAACTTTGGACCATGGGCCACATTATTTGTTTCCAACTTCACACATGCTTCCTTTCACTACTTTGATTCACCCATCTCTTTGAAAGCATTTTCTTCTCAATTATTTCTTTTGTGCAATCTATGATTTTACTTCTTTTGATGATTCCTCTCTTTTTCAATTATTCACTTACTCTCTTTGCTTAGCTTTAGGCATCCACTTACACTACCATGGCCCAAAGTCATCTCTTCTAAGACTTACCTCCCCCAACTTAGGATTTTAACCTCAAGTTGCATTATCAAGTTCAAGGAGGGTAGGGTTCAGAAGAGGGGTAAAATTCAAATGGTTCAAGGCTTGTAATGTCATTGCCAAAGAAATGTTTGGAGGCTCAAAATGGGTGACTAAGGGTACTATTTTATGCATAGGTAGGCTATTTAGGCTAAAGTGGGTTCCTATGTTCACAAAAAAGGCCTAAGATCATTTCACCAACCAAGCATAACTAAGATTAGCCTTAGAGACTAACGGGGCAATTTCTAGATGATACATGCAAGCATGAGAGTTAAACAACTACGCCCACTGCTCATGACCTGTAAACTTTTCAAAGAGTCTCAATTGCATTTCCTACTAGAGAAAAAAAGAGGTATTTACCTTGTACTACAAACTAAGGATTTTGGAGTCACAAAAAAAAGGTAAAGGATTTTTACAAAATTGTTCATATCTAATCCCTTGGTTTTCAAAATTTTTTGGATGGAGGGGGTGTTTTCGTCACATTTACACAACACAAAATTTGATATTAATGACACCAAACCAAGCCATCATATCACATTTTGGTTCTCATAAGGGAAAACCATATGGCTACTCAGACTTCACCATACGTATAGAAGCGATCCCAAAACTCCAATTCTACGGGTACTTAGATTTACCCTGCATATATGGCTCAAAATCCAACCATGATTATTTTTCCTTAAGAATATCATCACTAAATATATCATAGGAAAAGGCTCATCCGGCAAAATAAAAAACTAGCTAAAAATAAACTAAGAATCTAAGAATAAAATAAACAACTAATACATGAAATATAGGCACCATCAAGGTGCCAGGATATTACAACCTAGAATAAAAATATGACCATCCAAAAAATCCAAAAAAAACATAAAAACATCCAAACAAATATCCCAATAGTACAAAAAAATCAAATAAAATAACTATGACTTTAGTAAGATGGGCACCCCCAACTAAAAGCTTGAAATAACCTCATTGTATAATCAAGAAAGAATAAGAAAAGAGTAAACAGTGCTACCTATAACCGCATCAAGCATTGTTGTCGTTCTAGGTCTCGACATCATTTGAGTTTAACCATATAGATGGGACCTCATCATTATCACCAGCCCGAGGAGAAGGAAGTCTATCTTTGGGTTTCAAGACCTTCCGTAGGCCCTTCACCCCCTTCCACATATTTATACGAAACATATATATCTTCTTCTCCCTCTTCCTCATCTTGTAACAAGACTCTTTGAGATCTCTATGTGAATTTTCCAAGGATGAGTCAGCCCTATAAATCCTATAAATGTGTCCCTTGGCTCTTACTGGTCCTTTCAAAAATTGCTTATAGTTCGTCTGAGCCACATAAGAATGGTGAGCTATAGATGGACCTCTTGGACCCGTAAGCAACCTAGACAAAAGATCATTGATCACCCTCATAGCAATTGAGATATCCTTAAACAACCCTGCTGTGGATGGATTGCAAGAGTTTGTGTTCTCATCTATCGACTTGCCTAAGTCGATATTCCTCTTCTTTCTCTTACTAGGTGTGCCTTTACCATGAATATTAAGAGGGTAAATGGGGGTATTTGGAATAACCCAAGTATCTCTGGGGTACTTTTCAACCCCCACTCTCTTTCACAGCTCAGTAATAAAGGATGGAAATAAAAGCAAGGAGCTACCTTTGATCTTGAAATATCGCATTCCTAGTAGAATAAAATGCCCAACATTCGTAGGAATGTTATCCAAAATACATGTAATTATCTGGGATCTCACATCAGGTACATAGGTCATATTGGTATATAGATAAATCTGGAAATAGATGATAGCCAAAAAAATTCGAGCCTCAACTATGAAATCATGCAATGATATCCCTATCTTCGTGGTGGTCTACGGAGCCTCTCTACCAGGACCAAATTATTAGCGAGATATCACCCAGGTTCACAACCCTTATCTTCATATGGTCTCATGTCAGAATCCAATAGCCCATATATGTTATTTATCTTCTCAGCTCCAAAGTGGACTTCCTTCCCTCGTATCCTTAAAATTGGGTCTGAGATAGAAACTATGCTGAGATTTGCATAGAACTCCCTCACCCAATGCTCATTTCCCAGCATGTATCTAAGGATAAACACCTCTACCCAGTGGCCACCAATAGGTCATGAAAGGTCGGGAGCTTCTCCTTTACCTTGTTAAATCAAATGCCTCTCTCTAGGAGTAACTAGGTTCTAGGAAAGTCAGTATAGTATAGATTCTTGCACTCAACATTCGTGAAATGAGTTTGGTCATAGTCTCTCATCTTTAGTCTTAAGAACCTGAGAGTAACACAACAACGTTAATTATTAAAATTTTCATGTAAAATCTATGTTATGTTATATAATTAAGCTAATGGGATGGTATCTTGGAAATTTCTGGGAAAGAAATGGACTTGAAGGATATTTAGTCCAAGATGAAAAACAAACTCAAATGCCGTGATTGCAGGCCACTGAGCCACGATCGCACCATCGTGATTGCACCAAGGTCACACAAGGCTTTATAAAATTTGTGTGTCCCAATGGTACAAGGGATTGTGAATGCTCCCAGATCTTTTTTCTTTTTCTCCATAACATTAGTCACGATAGAACTACAACCATGGGTAACTTCAATGGTTTCATCATACAAAAGGCGCTTTTTGGACATAAATATCTTCATTATCTTAGCATATCCTTGAATTTCTTTAATGACTTCTAGCAACAAGATTTTATTGAAAGATTGCTAAGCATAGCAAGGAAATTCTTAAATTTGACATTCTCCTCCTTTTTCTTGAGTCTTTGAGGGAAAAGAAGAGGGATTTTCATTGGAGACAAGGGGTCACATTGCGGTTCATCACCCTTGACTACTTTAAGAGCTCTCCCCCCATTAACCATCTCTTTAATTATTGTCGGCTCTTCATCATTCCCTTCTTGAAACCCTTAGAGCCTTACTAGTGGAATCACCCATATGCTTCTTCTTTGTGCTCAATTGATCATCATGAGACTTTTATTTGACCTCAATCTCTTGTGCACCAAGTTCTTTACTACTCCGTGTGACAATTTCTAAGACTTGAGCATCATTTTTTAAATTTGTCGCCGTATCACTAAAGAGGCCACCCTTGGGCCTAGCATTGAGTGTTGTTGAGATTTGGCCAATTTATGTATCCAATTGTTTGATAGAATAAAAGTGTGATACAACCGTTTGGTTGATTTGAGAAAAGTTTCCTTTTAATTTTTAGACCATCTTATCCATTCCCTCCATTCTCATTAAGATTCTAGCAAGCACATCCTTAACTTTAAACTTTTTGGGATCCATGGGATTTGACTCCTTTCTCTTCACTCAGTCATGGAGGGAACATATCTATCATACTCCCACTACTTCTCCCTCTAATCATGATCTCTATCCCTATCACACCATTCTCTTTCACGATAACGATCGGTCAAACCTTGGTTCCCATATTGCCTTTGATAGGCTAGGCGGGAATCCCCCGAGTAGTTTGCGAAGTGTCTAACTTCTTCATCAAGCTTTTTTTTTTATTCATCATATCCTTTGGATTCCATGGCATTGACTGTTTTTTGGTATACCCATCACATGCTTTGTAAGGAGGTCTAATTGTGTCATTATTTTTTCCATATTTTCCTCTATCTCTTCTGCTTTCCTTCTTTGCTCTTTATCTACATAGGAGGTAGTAGGGGGACCTTTATCTACCTTAGTGTCCGAGTATGCCACCCCTTATTTTACTTTGTGATTTTCTCAAGAAAAGTTAAAGCCACTCCATATGATAACCTCATAAGTGATCCACCGATTGTGTTTTCCACCAGGTTTTGTTGAGTTGGTCCAACACCCTATAGAATATTTGTAGAAGCATTTTATCGGGTACTTCATGGTTGGGACATTGCACAAGATTTTCATTAAATCTCTCTGAAACTTCATATAGAGGCTCTCCATTGAGTTGATGAAAATTAATGATTTCTTTCCGCAATTGCAACATCTTTTATGGTGGAAAGTAACGATCTAAGAAAGCATCAGTAAGACCAACCTATGATATGATTGACCCAATATAAAGAGGACTCAACCGTAACACCACCTCACCCGTTAGAGAGAATGAGAATAGTAGTAATTGTATAGATTCTTGTGAGTTGTGAGCAATGTCGAACAGGGCACATACTTCTACAAAATTTTTCAAGTGTAAGTTTGGGTATTCATGAGCTTGAACCCTAAAGAGTCTTTTCATTTGAAGCATGTGAAACATCATACTTGTGTCATTAATGATCTCATTCCCCTCATTCGGTGAGATACAAATAAAACTAGAATGCCCTACATCGTGGAGATGATCTTCATCATCAAGGAGCCCATCAAAGATTTCAGCATTACTTGCATAAGTGATGTGTCATGGACACTATTAAAATCACCTAAAAAGAAACAAAAATACCAACCAAAGTAAATAATACACACTACGGGTAAACCCAAAGTCACTATCAATACCACACAAGCAAAAAATGAGTTTCACTCCCTGACAATGACAACATTTTGATCACGCTCACCTTTATCATTATTTTAGTGCAGGACGATCGTTGTCAATATAATAACCCAACTCGAGTTGGGTTCGAATCCATCAGGAGTGTAACTAGTATTTGATTCCTATATGTGTTGAAAGCTACTAAGTATTTATCTGCAATGTAAATATAAAATAAGACATAAATTAAAATTGGTTTGGGGGGTTGGGGTATGTTTTGAAAGGTTGTTTGAACAAATTTTACTTGAACTACCAATTTAGAGCAACAATAGTAGATGAAATTTGAATAGGAGAATAGTCTTGAGATTATGTTTTCCTAGGGGAAGTATATGTGAATCAAATGCAAACTCTAGTTAATTACTATATGGGTACATTAAGTTAGGGGTTTTGACGTTAGTCATTCAATCAAATACCAAATAATCACCCATGGATCCTTTCGAATAACTCATTGTTGTAACAAACAAATCCACCCAAAACCTCAATTAGGTATCCCTATTTCTAGGAATATGCCCAAGACCTAGAAAATTCACAATCCATCCTTATTTCTAAGAAAATGTAAAGAAATTAGATAACATCTAATTATTGTTCACAAATACTTGTCACTCATATTCCTCTTTCAAGGATGATATGGGATCTAAAAGAATACCCATGGGCACACTCCTTTTTTTTTCGAGCGGCGAAGGTTTTTTCTAATTAAAGTGACAGTTTTGAATAAGGATTATTTTTATCATTTTAAGAGTAATCACTTGAAATTGAGTTATGGTGTTCCAAGTCAACTTTTTAAATCCGTAGTCAAAATAAAATAGCTCTTTATTTTTATCTGCAAAAACAGAAGACCGGGTAAGAAATTTTATTAATCGAGAGAAAGTTATGAGGCACCCCTCGAGTCCCGTAGTTCTAGCACGGTCTCTTTTCTCAACTTATCTTGACTTAAACTATTTTGATAACTTATGTTTGAAGGCCTTGATTCGTTTATTTTTAATATACTAAAAACTTGTCTATTTATTCCTGAATTAAGCCGATATAAGTTAATTTTACAATGATCTTCGTCGAAGTACAATATTGCATCCTTTAGTTATTTTTAAACATCTCGGAAAGATGTGTACACCGCATTATTAATCGAGACAAATATACTAAACATGCTTAAGGCTTATCTAGCGTTAAAAGGCATTCGTTCGTTTCATATAAACTAGAGACAATTTTATCTTATCCATTTTTATTCTTTTTCGCACTTTATCTTACGACTTTTGAATTATTCCGTAACTTGCCTTGCTTCTTAAGCATGGGTACATTAGCATTTCAAACATTATAAATTACATGCAAAATTCTAATTTAGTTTTAGAAAAGAAAAAGAAGAAGAAAAGAAAAAGAAAAAAGAAAAAAAACGTGCACAAATATGTACATACTCATTTTTAGCTGTTGAACGTTATTGTTCCTTGAATTCTTTTAATGTTTTTAAAACAAATGCAGAGTCACATCTTGATAGAAATAAAATTTTAATAGAGTCTAGTATTTACTTATCAATTTGATAATATCGTAAAGTTTATCTTTCGATAAGAAGATTAAAATAAGATCCAAATGGATAAAATATTTGAAACAAAAGTAATCACTGCATGATCTAATTCAAATTTATTCAAATAAATTTCAAACAATGTAAAATCCTTATCTCTTATAGTAAATAAATACTTTCACTATGACCCCTAAGTAAGAATTGTAGCATAAGATTTAAAAAATGACACAAAATTATTCACCACTAAGTAAGAATTGTAGCATAAGATTTAAAAAATGACACAAAATTATTCAAACAAATATGAACGCTAATTAAATATGGCTAACTAAAAGTGGAATAAGGAATGACGTGAGTGTACAAAATTATATTTAATCATGAAAAGATAAAATTGAGAAATGTATTTTTTTTTTGAGCAATTATTCAAGAAACCAAAATTGTAAACCACAGGGTGTATATTTTTAACTTACATAGGAACAATAATTTAATTTAATCATGTGAAAACAAGTGATTGGTTATATCAATCAAACATATAATAAATCTGAACATCTTATTATTGAAATCAAGTCTCATATAATCATGATATTAAATTATACAACAATGATTGAGAATTACCTTATATGAAAATAATTCACAAGAAAAATAAATAAAGCCACGAACTCAAATCGAAAATAAGACTTTGCGCTCAATCTTTTTTCGATTTTTCTAATTATTGTTGTGAACTTTTTTTTGGTTGTTGTTTTTAATTTTTTTTTTCGTTTTATGTCTGTCTCTTCTTTGTTTTATTTTTTCTTAGTTTCACTTCTGTCCTAACCTCACTTTTTTCTCTTATCTTTCTCCTGTTCTGCCTTCTTTTTCTTTCTCTCCAGTGTTGTTTTTCTTTTTCCCCTACTTTTTCTTTTTTGGTTTTCCCTATCCGTGTGTGTATGTAAAATATAGGGTGGGAAGTTGAGGGAGTTGAGAAAAAGATAGGTGTGGTTGGGGTAGTTTTCTTTAGGATAAAACTTTTTTTAATATATATATATATATAATAATAATAATAATAATAATAATAATAATAATAATAATAATGAAAGAATATTAAATAATTAATTTTTATATTTAAGAAAATACAATAAAAATTTATAACAAGCTTAAAATAAATATAATTAAGATAATACTAAAACTACTAGCTTATTTATTAAAATTAAAAGAAAAATATATTTTTGAATTTTTTCGTATTATTATTGCAAAAATAGAAAAACTAAAATAAAAATATCTGAAAATGTAACTTTATTTATTTATTTCTTTTCAAATGAAACCTATTAAAAATGAAATAAGAGCTAAAATAAATACTAGATAAAATAAAAAATATTTAATACTGAAAAATAGGTTAAAATTAGGATAGGGTCAAAAATCTCATTTCTACATTTTGCCTCTCTTTATTTGAAATCTTGAAGAGTTTTCATAAAATTAAATAGACAAAGAGATGAGATTTGACCCTCCGATTATTTAAAAGGTGAGGATAAAATAAAATACAAGAAAAGATGTGACTGAGTCCTGGTTTTGGACCGCCTACATATCTCGATTTATAAGGGAATCAGGTCACGTGTAGTTCAAAAAGATGAAATGACAAGATGATAAGATAGAGGT
Organism: Capsicum pubescens; assembly: GCA_030864215.1. Lineage (NCBI taxonomy): Eukaryota > Viridiplantae > Streptophyta > Magnoliopsida > Solanales > Solanaceae > Capsicum > Capsicum pubescens. The sequence continues at coordinate 191,062,547 of CM061546.1, forward strand.
CGAGTGAGGTCCCATCGAGTTTTTGGTTTACGACTTTTTCTTTTACATTCAAATGAAAAACAAAATTAAAAATAAAGATACAAGTGAAAGAACCTATCTATGTACAACTTTTCTGGAATCGTGACTTGAATCTTTATGACTTCTCAAGTGGTGAGACAATCGTTATTTTGAGTTGAACTTGGAAAATGAAATTTTCCTCCATGTTGATTCTTAGCACTGGAAAGAAACTTAAAAATTGACTTATTCTTTAGACTTCTTTCTGACATGAACTTGAAAATTTTCACTCTATTCTTCAGGCGGGATTCTGAACTTCTAACTGATAATCTTCAATCTATTCTTCAGGCGAGATCCTGACTTGCTATTTCATCACCCTATTCTTCAGGCGGGCTCCTGACTTGTAATTCCTTCATCCTGTTCTTCAGGCGGGCTCCTAACTTGCTATTTCTTTACCCTTTCTCTTAGACGGGCTCCTGACTTGCTATTTCTTCAGGTGGTGCTATTTCTGATTTTTCAAACATATTCCTGAACTCAAAGAAAAAGGTGAACTAGAAAAGAAAAGTTCCATTATCCAGGAGGGTCCTGAGAAGAATGTAAAATTTTCATTATCCAGGAGGGTCCTGAACAAAATATAAAATTTCCATTATCCAGGAGAGTGCTGAGCAGAAAGTAAAATTCTCAATATCCAGGAAGGTCTTAAGCAGAAAGTAAAATTTTCATTATCTAGGAGGGTCCTGAGCATAAAATAAAATCTCATACAAAATAATTTTTATTTTTTATTTTTTTCCCAGTTTGTACTAGGAAAAGTTATAAGTATCACCAACCCTTAAATTTTTTTAAAAAATACAGCAAAGAGAATGAATCAAAGTCTTGATAAAGAAATGTGTCTCTTGACACTAAAATTGATACAAAAATTAGGAAGTGCATCTCGTAAGAGTTAGTATGGAGGACTCTAACTAGAAAGTGCATCTTCTAGTAGTGAATGTTCATGCTATGAAGTGTATCATCTAACACATAAAACTTAAATTACCCAGACAAGGAAGTGTGTCTTTGTAACGACCCAAAATCACCTCCCGAGATGTCACACGGTGCTTAGGGCTATAAGTAGCCCCAAGATAACCCTTTGAGCCTATCATTTCTCATAATAACTCAGTCAACAAGGAATATACAAAACACTGGCACTGCCATATCAAATGAAAGGAAATACAAAGATAATACTCGGTCCAAACGACCATAATACTGGAAATCTCAACACAACTACAGTCTGATAACTAGTCTGACAAAGCCTCTACTACTCCATAAACTTGAGAGCCATTGGGACAGGTCCCCAACTGACTCAAACTGAATAGAAAGTAATAACATAAACACTCGAATATTGAAATGTCTGAAGATAGGTCCTCGAACCATGAGGACTCACCACTGTAGAAATGTAGATGAAGGTACTCAGGAATCACTGACGAGGCTGGGACCAAGCACTTGAACCTACATTATAAGACAACGTAGCACATAGGTGTATATGTGGATTAACACTTGGGAATGTACTAAGTATATGGGGATGGATGCATTTAAATAAAACGATATCAATACTCTTTAATCAAATCATGCATGTAAATAGGAATGACTCACATGGCTTGAATAAGTCTAAAATGTAAAGCTCATAAATCATGTAGAATGAAGCATGTAACACAAATCTCATGAGTCATTATACTTTGGCTTTAAAATTTGTGCTCTCCTCTTATTCTCATTTCTCATAGGATGAAGGAAGCTTTAAACAATACTTTCAACTCATGCATATATTTCATGGAAAGTAAAACTTCTTTATTTCTCAAGAAATTATAACTCTTTTGAACTCAAACACTTGGAACTCGGAATCATATCACTTTGGTTTAAAAATTGATGATCAACTCTTATTAGTAGAGAAAACTACTTCCTTCTTTGGAAAATACTCAAAAACAATTCATTTACTTTAGAAAATGGATCATCTCAAATCTTTATGGAAAATATTCTATCTCAATGGAAAATACTTTAGTTTAGGGAGGTTCTCTTCACCAAAATAAACCATGTGAGCTACATGGAGTCCAACGTCTTGTCCTACTAAGAAAGAAACCTCACATTGGGGAGAGGCATCATACTCTTGACAGGAGTATAACCTCAACTCAGCGATCACTTATCTCAGACTCGGGCCCAATCATCTCGGCCTCAAGACCAAAATATCAAACCTACAGTGACATGTAGTTTTGGGGTAAGAAACCGTGGTAACTTACCCAACTCGGTGCTAAATACTACTCCCTTTAGTTTATCTTGCTCATCTCATGGAAATCTAATTTCAAAATAATCTCATGGTTCATAAGAACCCAACATTCAAATCTATAATCTCATGTGGTAGAGTGAATTTCAAAACTCTATGACCATTAGGTTAAAACATTTGTCAAAAATCTCAAAATACTCAAATCATGGGTGCTTATAACACAATAGTTCATAAAATTGCAAGTCTCAAGTAGGGATTAATGACCCATAATTCAATCTCAAGTTAAAACTCATCATAATGCATAATAGATAGCATATAGATTCATAATTCATGTAGAAATCTGGAAGTTCCAGTAATTTGTCTCAAAATATCAACATACTCATATACTTCAATTTCTAGAATATTGAAACTCTTAAATTCTCAAGTAGTAACAACATAGGGTATAAACCCAGCTTCAATTTCTTAAAAAAACATGCAAAATCATGCCATTTGACTTTCAATTCAGGGGAAACATCAATATATTACAATCAATAACAATGGGTGAAAAACTCTAATTCAATATCATGTAAAATCTCATACATTGCAGAAAATTATAGTTTAAGTAAGCCTTTGGGCACAATGGTGAAAGGATTACACTTGTTAAAAATCCCACATACCTTAGATTATGAAATTGGATGAACAAGATTGCGTCAAGCCCTTCTTCTTACTCTTGAGAGAGGGTTCTTGCAACCCTTGAACTTGGGGAACTTAAATCTCAACTTAATTTGTAGAATCTATAGTGAGTTCTTGGATTTCTTGGAGAAAGGTTTTAGATTTGATCTTGGGGGAGAAACCCTAGATATCTTGTGTTTTGGATGATGAATGAATCCATTTGCTTCGTTTGGAATATATCAAGGTATAAAAAGGGAAAAGACCCAAAAGATCCTTTTAAAAACAACTTAAAAATACTAAACGGGGGCTACGACGGTCCGTCGCTAGCCTGATGGTCCGTCGGATCGTTCGTGCATGTCAGTCAGAAAAAAAACAAACTGCCTTAATATGATGGTCAAAGCGACGGTCCATCGTAGTCTTGATGGTCCACCAAATCGTCCGTCGCATGTTGGCCAGGATGAGACCACACTGCCTCAGTGGCGATGGTCTTAGCGATGGTCCATCGTCCTAGACATCGCACTTGGTCCATAAAAAAGAGTTATTGCCTTGGTTATGATGGACCGAGCGACGGTCTGTCGCAGACTCGACGGTCCGTTAGATCGTCCGTCGCACCTGGGTTGTTCCGATAACTCTCAGTAAAACGGTCATAACTTCTCACCCCGATGCCGGATTTGGACGAAATTGGTATTGTTGGAAAGCTAATTCAATTTTCTACATGAAAAAAAGTCAAATTTAAGAAAATTCTATATGGTTTAAACACCAATCACTTGGGAAGTCTCTTCTCAATATTTTAGGTCCAGAATTACACTTCACTTGACACGCTCCAGGCTCAAACTACAAGGGAACTTTGTGGGGTCTTACAATATCTCCCCCTTGGAAACATTCATCCTCGAATGTCTCTAGTTAGACTAGGAACACAGGAAAATAGTGTACACATAGCTGAAGCAATTTGCTAAACGGGCTCAAAATCTTTCTAAACTCATGAATACCTCGTAAATTGCAAGAACTCGTGCAAGAATAGATATATAGCTGAACTTTAGATTAGAAGGGCTGAATTAAGAAAGAATAATACCTTCAGATTGATCTGAACTCGCGGAAAAGAGGTGCGGGTACTTGGCTAGAATATATGCTTCTGCCTCCCAAGTAGTGCCCTTAACTGATTGGTTCCGCCATAAAACTTTGACCAAGGGAACCTTTTTCTTCCTTAGTCTACGGATCTGAGAATGTAGGATCTCAAAAGGAATCTTATCGAATGAAAGACTGTTCTGAATATCAGCACTCTGTGAGGGATCTACTACAACAAATCACTATTTTTTTTAAGCATGGAGAAAAGAAAAATAGGATGAACGACTGACAACTCTACGGGCAACTCAACCTCATAGGCTACTTTTCCAACACGGCTCAAGACTCTATACGTGCAAACACAATGGGGACTAAGCTTTCCCTTTTTACCAAACCTCTTTACCCTTTTCATGGGTGAAATCTTTAAGTACACCAAATCACCCACTTCAAACTCAAGATTTCTTTTCCTTATATCGGCATATGAATTTTGATGACTCTAAGCTGTCTTTAACCTCTCTCTAATCAACTTAACTTTCTCCATAGCTTCAAATACTACATCAGGCCCAATCCTGGCAGCTTCACCCACTTCAAACCAACCTATGGGTGATCTACATCTTCTACCATACAAGGCCTCAAATGGTGCAATCCCGATACTAGCATGGTAACTATTATTATTGGCGAACTCTATTAATGGAAAATGTTTATCCCAAATTCCTTTGAAATCAAGAGCACATGCCCTTAACATGTCATCTAGGGTTTGAATGGTCCTCTCAGCCTGACCATCTGTTTGTGGATGAAAAGCGGAACTCAAATGCACTTGGGTACCAAGACCTTGCCAAAATGCCCTCCAAAACTGAGAAGTAAATTGAGTACCCCTATCCAAAATGATAGACAAGAGAACTCTATGCAGCTTGACTAACTCCCGGATATACAATCTAGCATAATCCTCAGCTGTATAAAATATATGCACGGGCAAGAAATGTGCGGACTTAGTCAGCCTGTCTACAACCATCCAAATAGAATCATAACGACGATGCGAAAGAGGTAACCCAGTCACGAAATCCATATTCACCACTTCCCACTCCCAAGTAGGTATACCAAACTCTTGCATTATACCATCAGGCCTTTGGTGCTCTACCTTAACCTGTTGGCACATTGCACACTGTGTTAAAAACTCAGTTATATCCTTCTTCATACCATTCCACCAATAGATTTCCCGTAAGTCGCGGTACATCTTGGTAGTGCCGAGATGAATAGAATACTGTGTGCCATGCGCTTCAGCCATAATCTTCTGCCTCAGATCATCAATACACACAACGTATAATCTACTCTGCAATCTCAATAATCCATCTCCCCCTTGGGAGAAAACCTTTACCTTTTGGTCCTTAACTGTCTCTTTCAGTCTGACCAAACTAGGATCTCTATCTTGCTTCTCTTTCACTTTGGAAACTAAAGAGGATTTTGGACTACTTTGTAACAAAGTACTTCCCCTAGCTGAATCAAGCAACCTAACACCCAATCTAGCTAGACAATGAACATCACGAGCTAACTTTTTCTTACCTTTCTCTAAAAGAGCAACACTATCAATAGACAATCTACTAAGGACATCCGCTACTACATTTGCCCTGCCTGGGTGATACAACACACTCATATAATAGTCTTTTAGCAACTCCAACTACCTCTTCTACCTAAGATTCAACTCCCTCTGAGTAAACACATACTGTAGGCTCTTATGATCAATAAATACATCAACATAGACACCATAAAGATAGTGCCTCCAGATTTTCAATGCAAAGACCACAACAGCTAACTCAAGATCATAGGTTGGGTAATTTTTTTCATGCGGCTTCAACTGTTTAGAGGCATAGGCTATAACCTTACCTCTTTGCATCAACACACAACCCAAACCAACTCTAGAGGCATCATAATACACCACAAAACATATGTACCATCAGGCAAAGTCAACATAGGGGATGAAGTAAGTCGTGTCTTCAACTCCTGAAAACTCTTCTCAGAGGAATCTGACCATAGGAACTTAACTTTATTTTGGGTCAATCGGGTCATAGGAGATGTAATAGAAGAGAAACCTTTAACAAAACGATGATAGTATCCCGCTAGACCCAAGAAACTTTTAATGTCAGACAGAGAGATGGGTCTAGGAAAATTTCTTACAACTTCTGTCTTTTAAGGATCAACTCTAATACCTTTGGATGAAACAATATGACCCAGAAAGGCTACAGAGCTTAGCCAAAATGAACACTTATTGAATTTGGCAAACAACTGGTGATCTCTAAGAGTTTGCAAGACAGTTCTAAGGTAATTCGCATGGTCATTCTCATTATGGGAGTACACAAGGATGTCATCTATGAAGACAATGTGTAATGCCTTGAGATCCCATCCCGAGACGTCACACGGTGCTTATGGACCCGAAGGACGACAAGATAACCCTTTTCTAATATCTGTACCTGTACACTGCATAATATCTAAAAAAATGTAGAAACTTTCCATAAGGTTCAACATATCTATACATACTCAAAACTGAAAACTGAATACTAATACATCCTTCTGAAAAGCCTTTAAACTATCTGAACTATGGAGTTGATGGGACATGTCCCTAACTAACTCCGTCAACAGAAAATAAACAAAGTCTAAAACAATAGTAGTAAACTAAGACTCGTCCTCGAAAGAAAAGGACTCACTGCTACTGCTGCTGACTGGGATCAAACTGCTGAGGATAAACTGGATCCTGTGCCTCTGAACCTATGGTGCCAAATAAAATACCATATCGTAAATGCATTAGTACAAAAATGTACCGAGTATGTAGACAGGGTAGGCTAATGCAAGGGTTTATGCATGTACAATATCTAAACTAAATAATCATGAAAATGCCGCATGAGAACACATACATGAATGCACAGAAAATGAACACAATTATCGTAACTCTAGATACTGAAACTCGGATACCACTTTACTACAGACTGAATGCACTACTGACACTGAGATACTAAATCACTGACTTATCTGATACTGATAACTGAGGATATGGATGTGCTTACATCAATGACTGAATTCTTGGACTTACTGCTTTAGACTGACAGGATTAGAGATCAACTTTTCTAACAGATGCTTTCAGAAGCTTTATCAATGATAAGAAATATAATTAATATCTAAATCTAACAACAAGAATACTAAATAGAAATTTGATACAGTGATAAAGCCTGTCTGAAAGCATATCTCTAAATATAATATCAAATAAATGTATGTGAGACCAAGTTTATCTGATGGGATGGCCCATAAATCAATGGAACTATCTGAGTTCCTCACAATGATAGATGACTATATAAGACAGTCCTAATTTTTGAAGACTGATTCTGAAACTGAGACTGAATCTAAAACTAAAACTGTAGGAAGTAATCACTTAACCGACATGCCCCAACCTACCACATGTGGGGTCCATTCTGTTCCCCAGTTGGAAGGGTGTCATTACTGCGCCACTGGTAAAGACAACTCTAAGTGACCCTCATCTAGTAGGTCCTCAAACAAGAACGGTGGAGCCATCATCTAGCAGGTCAAGCCACCTCTTCTACCCTCATCTAGCAGGTATGATGTCTCTCATCCACCCTCAACTAATAGGTGTGATGTCTAAACCTACACTGGCTACGTAGTTCTGGAGCAAAATGATTGCTTCTAAGAATCACACCCTCTACTAGTAAGTGAGATCCCATCCTTGAGCTCGCTCGATGCTAGTTTCTACTCCCAACTGAAAGACTCAGAACTGAATTCTCAACTGAACACTAGCTGAACTGAATCTAACACTGATCATATTAATCAAAAGGTCTGACTGAGTTACGCTGAGATCACTTGTTTCCGTATCTGACGGAAAAGATATTGAATCATGGTATCTGACTGACGATATAGAGCTTGAATGAATTACTCGAATTGCTTCTGAGATTAGGTTTGAATCACTTGAATACTATTAGGACTGAGCTGATTACAGGTCTGAGTCTAGGTTACTAGCGATACAAAGATTACATAGATAACTGAGATTACTGAGTTTTATTAAGCTTCGCACTTGTCTGAGGAAATAGAGTTCTATAGTTTACTGAGTTCTAAGAATCATGGCTCGATTGGAATTATCGAGAACTGACATAGGCTCTAGACAACAACTCTATTTTTGGGTATAAATACCCCCAGGACTCGATAACATAAAAGTAAGACATAATCATTCTTTATCACAAATCATTCATGCATCATCACGGTCATCCATTCATCACTACCATCATTTATTCATCATTACAAGCATTCCTTCATCATTACAATCATTCATGTATTATCACAATCGTTAAAGAATCACTTCAAGTAGTTGGGCATCACAACATACTTTCCCTCTCAAGATCCTTAGGACATAGCATTAAGCATTTAGGAAACATAGACCTCTATTCATCATCATATACTAGCCTAGGGAAGAAATATTATTAGATTACACCCCATTCAATGAGATCTTACATCAAGTACTTCATACCTATATCGGTCTTGTCATGTATTTGGATATCACTTGATTTGGGGAAAACTTTATACTAACACAACACTTATTACTTGCTAACCACTTGACATGTATTAAAAGCTTAGCATATATCAAAGAGAATAAAATCGGGGAATTTACAACCATCATATCTCGACTTGTTCCTTTGTTCTCTAGGGTCTTTCAACAACCACTAGACATGACCGATTTTACACCTACTTGGGGATTTCATGCTATCTTGGAACATTTCACTCACTAAGGCATTTTATCAAACACTAGGCATGCATGGACTAGCTCACAATTTGGAGTTTCCTATTCAACATACTATAGCGGCCCTTATGCTTCACCTAATCTCTTTATCAAACCTATGGGGAACGTTGTTCACTTATTCAACCATTTCTATACCCAAAAGTCATGAACACATCACATGAAAAAACAACTTTAAGAGGGTCTATCATAAACATCACATGAATTCCACATACTAGGGTCAAAGCTCATAAAATTTGTAGGCAAACATAAATCGAAACTCAACAACACATTAAACATCCATTTCAACTCATACAAAGCATTAACAACTCATAAACATAAAAATCTTTTAGTTTTAAAAAGAGTTCTTGAGCTTCTTGGATGAAAGGGACCCAAGAATCAACATCTACATACCTTAACCTTTGAAATTAGATGAACTTTAGTGCTTGAAACATTATCCGCACTTGAAATAAATAAATTCTTGAAGCCCACACTATGAGGAACTTGATTCTTGAAGAAACCTTGAATATTTATGAATGATTTTTGAAAGATTAGGGTTCTTGATTAAAACCCTAGTTATACTCTCTTGAGACAGTTAAAAAATAAAATGATTGAATTAGGATTTGAATGAGGGTTCCTCATATTTATAGAGGCTCAAAAAGGGTGGGAAATGACCAAAATAACCTTGCAAAAACTCCCTTGAATTGCTGGAAAAATATACTTGATGCCATCCGTGATAGGCCGTCAAGTTCGTGATAAGCCGTTACGAATGGTCATCACAAAAGGGGTCCAATTCTTGATTTTCTACCCAGGGCTGACGACATCATCAGAAATGTCGTCAGAATATGACGATGTCATCAAAAAGGGCATCAGAAACATGATAGCCCATCAGAAACGTCGTCACCGTTTTCCAGCTTGACATGCTGGAGTAAAATGGGCATAACTCTTTGCTCCGATATCGGATTTAGGCGAAATTGGTATCGTTGTAAATCTAATTCAAAGATCTTTCATTTTTTATATAGAAAATCACCCAGTTACTAATATAAAATGAGTTATTGTCGATTGAAGTTGACCCAAATTTTGACAATCACTAAAACTTGAACGATAGGAAAGTTTTCAACTCGTTCATGAGTTAGGGGACCTCTATGATCTTAATTCATGATCAAATAGATTCCCACACAATTTAAAAGTATTTAATACTAGGGAGGATATTTCTTAAATATTTTTACTCGGATTTTTGCTTTACCAAATACGCTCTAAGGCTCAGACTGGAAGAGGATTTTGCGGGGCATTACATTATATCCACCTTGAGAACATTCGTCCTCGAATGCCTTTTGATAGACTGAGAATACAGATCAACAATACTTACTCAAGAAATGAAAACATCTTAGATCAGGACTACGCAACTGGAACGACTGACATATAGAGTTCTCACACTGGGCATGCATATATGATGCATGGAATACTCGACTGATGATACTAATAGCTGAATTCTCACAATAAACATGCATATCTGATGAATGGACTCATAATTGAGATGATCTCATGAATACACAACTGAACATACGCTGAAAAGTTGAACTTTTTCTACTGAATGTGCATATCTAATGCATGAATGTTCGGCTAAGCTGACTTTTGAAAGAACGACTTGACAATGCAACAATGAATGATGCTAACTTTATAAGAAAAATTTGAACATGCATCGAGATGAATCTAATGGAATGCAACATCATAATACCATGGGGTATCTCCCCCTTGGGACTCTATGTCCCTCTAAACACACTTCGCTAAAATACTGGAGCGGTGCGCGGGGTACCTACAAACTGGATCATAATTGACCGATCAAGATTTGAAACTTATGCATGACTCGTGCTAACATATAAGCTCAAAATGAGAGAAAAGTATATATCAATGCATAACATAAATATGAAGGGCTCATAACATACCCGGGTCAATTTCAAGGGATCTTTCCCGATCAAGGCGAGCCTGAAGTGCATACAATCTATTATGAGCTGAAGAAAAACTATGTTGACTTTGGGGATCTGGATTAGGACAGTATCGAACTTTGTGACCAGTCTCGCCACATCCAAAGCACACATCACTACCGGCTCTACATAAAAACTTATGATTCTTACCATATTCTTCACACAACGGGTAGGTACGAACATCACTAGTACTACTCTGGGCTTTGGATCTTGGCTCTCCCTCAAATCTGATACCCCCAAACGTAGGTGCGAGTACACTAGCTGAAGATAAAACTGGAACTAAAAATCTCCGACCATACTGAGAACTACTACCACCTTGAGACCCTGACTGCGAGAAACCACGACTACCTGTCTTGGCTCTCTTACTCACTCTCTCTCTCCCCTTTATCTTATCTGCCTCAATCTGTTGCGCATGAATCATTATCCTAGAAAGATCCATATCTCTATTGAGCATGGCAGATATACACTCTTTCAACACATCACTTGATACCCCAGTTAAAAACTTACTCATACTCTCTCTAGGGTCAGCTATCAAGTGGGGAGCATACTTAGCTAATTGGTTAAACTTAAGACAATACTCTTTCACTGTCATGGAGCCTTTCCTTAGGTTCATAAACTCTTTTACCTTAGCTTCTCTAATTTCTAGAGGGAACAACCTATCTAGAAAGGCACTATGAAACTCTAGCTAAGTCACGAAAGTTGTATTCACCCCTCTACTTTTCTCCCATATCACTACCCAATCATGAGCAATATCTTTTAACCTATAAGATGCTAACTCAACACTCTCCTCCTCTGACACATGCATAATCTGGGTTATCTTCTTTACCTCCTCAAGAAACAAATACGGATCCTCACCGACTACTGACCCAAAGAATTCGGGCGGGTTTATTTTTATGAAGCTTCTAATCCTGGCTGCGGCAGAATTCCCATCTTGATGAGGTGGGATTGTAGCCTGATGGTTACCATGAACATTATTCACCGCCTAGGCTAGTACTTGGAAAGCTTCCCGAAACTCTACATGTGACACACTCTCATTTTCAGGATCTACTGGCTGAGGGGGCTGATCATCAACCCTATGGACAAAGTCTCTGTGATGAGGCATACTCTGTAAATGAAAGAATGAAGTGGATTAGACTGAGGAACAACTTTATCTCATGCTCACTCGCACGAAATGATCACTGAAAGAAGAGGAATTGCTCCTAAGAACATCCTGTAGCCTCTTGTACATAAATGTGGCACGCTACACACCCATGTACAAGAATCTACTAGATACGGATTTTCATACTCCCTAGGATACTCTTGAACCTTAGGCTCTGATACCAAGTTTGTAATGCCCCGAGATCCCATCCTGAGACGTCACACGGTGCTTATGGACCCAAAGGACCACAAGATAACACTTTTCTGATATCTGTACCTGTACACTGCATAATATCTAAAAATAATGCAGAAACTTGCCATAAGGTTCAACACATCTATACATACTCAAAACTAAATACTGAATACTAATACATCCGTTTGAAAAGCCTCTAAACTGTCTGAACTGTGGAGTTGATGGGATATGTCCCCAAATAAGTCTTTCAACAGAAAATAAACAAAGTCTGAAACAATAGTAGCAAACTGAGAGTCTTCCTCGAAAGAAGAGAACTCGCTACTACTGCTGCTGACTGGGACCAAACTGCTGAGGATAAACTGGATCCTGTGCCTCTGAACCTATGGTGTCAAATAAAATACCACAGTGCAAATGCGTCAGTACAAAAATATACCGAGTATGTAGACGGGATAGGCTAATGCAAGGGATCATGCATGCATAATATCTAAAATGAATAATCATGAAAATGTTGGATGAGAACACATACATGAATGCACATAACATGAATACAATTATTTCAACTCTAGCTACTGAAACTCAGATACCACTTTACTGCAGACTGAACTCACTACTGACACTGAGATACTGAATCACTGACTCATCTGATACTGATAACTGAGGATCTGGATGTGCTTACATCAATGACTAAATTCTTGGACTTACTGCTTTCGACTGACAGAATTAGAGATCAACCTTTCTAAAAGATGATTTCGGAAGCTTTATCAATGATAAAAAATATGATTATATCTGAATCTGACAATAAGAATACTCAATAGAAATCTGATACTGTGATCAACACTGTCTGACAGCATATCTCTGAATATAATTTCAAATAACTATATGTGAGACCAAGTCTATCTGATCGGATGACCCATAAATAAATGGAACTATCTGAGTTCCTCACAATGACAGATGACTGTATCTGACAGTCCTGATTTCTGAAGACTGATTCTGAAACTAAGACTGAATCTAAAACTGAAACTGTGGGAAGTAGTCACTTAACTGACATGCCCCAACCTACCACATGTGGGGTCCAACCTATGCCTTAGTTGGAAGGGTGTCATTACCACGCCACTAGTAAAGACAACTCTATGTGACCCTCATCTAGAAGGTCCTCAAACGAGAATGGTGGAGCCCTCATCTAGTAGGTCAAGCCACCTCATCTACCCTCATCTAGCAGATATGATGTATCTCACCCACCCTCAACTAATAAATGTGATGTATCAACCTACGCTGGCTACATAGTTCTGGAGAACAAGAATTGCTTCTAAGAATCACACCCTCTACTAGTAGGTGAGATCCTATCCTTGAGCTCGCTCGGTGCTAGTTTCTACTCCCAACTGAAAGACTCAAAACTGAATTCTCAACTGAACACTGGCTGAACTGAATCTAACACTGATCATATTACTCAAAAGGTCTGACTGAGTTATGCTGAGATCACTTGTTTCTGTATCTAACGGAAAAGATATTGAATCATGGTATCTGACTGACAATACAGAGCTTGAATGGATTACTCAAATCGCTTCTGAGATTAGGATTGAATCACTTGAATACTATTAGAACTGAGCTGATTACAGTTCTGAGGCTAGGTTACTAGTGATACAGAGATTACAGAGATAACTGAGATTATCGAGCTGTATTAAGCTTCGCACTTGTCTGAGGAAAAAGAGTTCTATAGTTCACTGAGTTCTGAGAATCATGAAACGATTGGAATTAGCGAGAACTGACACAGGCTCTAGACAACAACCTTATTTTTGGGTATAAATATCCCCAGGACTCGATAACATAAAAGTAAGACATAATCATTTTTCATCACAAATCATTCATGCATCATCACGGTCATCTATTCATCACTACCATCATTCATTCATCATTACAAGCATTCATTCATCATTATAATCATTTATGTATTATCACAATCGTTAAAGCATCACGTCAAGTAGTTGGGCATCACAAAATACTTTCCCTCTCAAGATCCTGAGGACATCGCATTAAGCATTTAGGAAACATAGACCTCTATTCATCATCATATACTAGCCTACAGAAGACATGCTATTAGATTATACCCCATTCAACGAGATCTTACATCAAGTACTTTATACCTATATCAGTCTTGTCATGTATTTGGATATCACTTGATTTGGGGGAAACTTTATACTAACAAGTCACTATTTACTTGTTAACCACTTGACATGTATTAAAAGCTTAGCATATATCAAAGAGCACAAAATCGGGGAATTTACAACCATCATATCTTGACTTGTTCCTTTGTTCCCTAGGGTCTTTCAACAACCACTAGACACGACCGATTTTACACCTACTTGGGGATTTTATGCTATCTTAGCACATTTCACTCACTAAGGCATTTTATCAAACACTAGGCATGCATGGACTAGCTCACAATTTGGAGTTTCCTATTCAACATACTATAGTGGACCTTATGCTTTACCTAATCTCTTTATTAAACCTATGGAAAACGTTCTTTACTTATTCAACCATTTCTACACCCAAAAGTCATGAACACATCACATGGAAAAACAACTTCAATAGGGTCTATCACAAACATCACATGAATTTCACATACTAGGGTCAAAGCTCATAAATTTTGTAGGCAAACATAAATCAAAACTCAACAACACATTAAACATCCATTTCAACTCATACAAATCATTAACAACTCATAAACATAAAAATCTTTTAGTTTTAAAAAGGATTCTTGAGCTTCTTGGATGAAAGGGACCCAAGAATCAATATCTACGTACCTTAATCTTTGAAATTGGATGAGCTTTAGTTCTTGAAACTTTATCCACACTTGAAATAAATAAATTCTTGAAGTCCACACTATGAGGAACTTGATTCTTGAAGAAACCTTGAAGATTTATGGATGATTTTTGGAAGAATAGGGTTCTTCATTGAAACCCTTGTTATACTCTCTTGAGAGAGTTGAAAAATAAAATGATTGAATTAGGGTTTAAATGAGGGTTCCTCATATTTATAGAGGCTCAAAAAGGGTGGGAAATAACCAAAATACCCTTGTAAAAACTCCCTTGAATTGCTGGAATAATATACTTGACGCCATCCGTGACAGGCCTTCAGGTTCGTGATAGGTCATCACGAATGGTCGTCATAAAAGGGGTCCAAATTCTTGATTTTCTGCCCAGGGCTGACGAAGTCATCAGAAATGTCTTCAGAATGTGACGACGTCGTCAAAAAGGGCGTCAGAAACGTGATAGCCCGTCAGAAACGTCGTCATCATTTTCCAACTTGACATGCTGGAGTAAAATGGGCATAACTCTTTTCTCCGATATCGAATTTAAGCAAAATTGGTATCGTTGGAAAGTTAATTCAAAGATATTTTATTTGATATATAGAAAACCATTCAGTTATTAATATACAATGAGTTATGGTCGATTGAATTTGACCCAAATTTTGACAGTCACTAAAACTTGAACGATAGGAAAGTTTTCAACTCGTTCATGAGTTAGGGGACCTCTATGATCTTAATTCATGCTCAAATAGATTCCCACACGATTTCAAAGTATTTCATACTTGGGAGGATATTTTTTAAATATTTTGACTCGGATTTTCACTTTACCAAATACGCTCTAAGGCTCAGACTGGAAGAGTATTTTGCTGGGCATTACACAATGACAAACGTATCAAGATATGGCTTGAACACTCGATTCATGAGGTCCATGAAGGCTTCTGGGGAATTGGTTAGCCTGAAAGACATGACTAGAAACTCAAAGTGACCATAGCAGGTTTGGAAGTTTTTTTTTTATTATCACATTCCCTCACTTAAGCTGGTGATAGACGGATCTAAGGTCTATCTTAGAGAAATGACTTGCACCTTGCAACTGATAAAATAGGTCCTCAATTCTCGGAAAAGGATACTTATTTTTTATTGTGGCCTTGTTAAGCTGACGATAGTCAATGCACATACACAAGGAACCATCTTTCTTTCTTACGAATAGAACAGGTGCGCCCCAAGGAGAAATACTAGGCCTTATGAAACCTTTGTCTAAAAGAACTTTGAGTTGCTCTTTCAACTCCTTAAGATCAACAGGTTCCATATGGTATGGTATAATAAAAATGGGATGAGCATCGGGAAGAAGGTTAATCCTGAACTCTATCTTTCTATCGGGAGGTACCCCTGGGAGATCTTCCGGAAAAATATCTGGAAACTAATTAACAATAGCGATTGACTGAATAGTTGGAGCCTCGAACTAGTGTCTTTGACTCTAACTAGGTGATAGATGCAACCCTTAGATATTAGGTTTTTGTCTTTGAGATACGAGATAAAATGATTCATGGGAGTTACCAAACACTCGAACCACTCAAAAACTTGCTCATCAGGGAACTGAAACATGACCACATGGGTACGACAGTCTATAGATGCATAATAAGAATGAAGACAATCCATACCCAGAATAAGGTCAAAATCCACCATGTCTAACTCTATCAAATCAGCAAGTATGACTCTATGAAGAATAGTAATAGGACAATATCTATACACTTGTTTAACAACAACTGACTCCCCTACTAGTGTGGAGACTAGGAAAGGGTCAAGAATCTTTTCAGGACTTATTTTGAAATTCACAGCCACAAGTGGGGTCACATAGGAGAGACTTAACCCGGGGTCCAACAACACATAAACATCAAAATAAAAGACGTGGAGCATACCAGTAACGACATCGAGAGAGTCCTCCTACTCCTGATGGGATGGTAAGGCATAGAATCTATTCTGGTGCTGACAGCCAGCAGTGCTAGATGAAGCACCCTGAAAACGGGTAGGACAAGGGATAGAAGCTAGTGTACTAGTAGTCTATGCCTGAGGTCGGGCATCTCTAGTCCCCTGCCTATCTTGCGGACAATCTCTAAGTTTGTGGCCCTACTTTCCATATCTAAAACAACCTCTCAAATCTGCGAAACACTCACCAGGATGATCCCTACCACACTTAGCACAAGAAGGATAACAGGGATTGTTACCAACACTGTTCTGCGACCTAGGCATATAAGAACTGCTCCCTTACTCCTGCCTGCCTCTAGGTATGAGAGCACTAGCTGATAAAGGCGCTAGAATAGAAGGACGTCTCTGAAACTGAGGGCGGTTTTCTTTATGAAACCAAGGCTGACTATACTCATGCTGCTCAGATCTAGCCCTCTTGTTACCCTTCACTATGTCTCTCTCCCTAATCATATCTACCTCTATCTATTGTGCATGCATTATCAACCTAGACAGATCCATATCCCTATGCAGCATCGCAGTCCTATAATCTTTCAGCACCAAACCAAAAACAGTTGTCACAAACTTGCTCATACTAGCTCGGGTGTCAAAAATCAAATCAAGAGCATACTTGGATAACTGGTTGAACTTCTAGAAGTACTCCTTAACAGTCATGGAGCCCTGCCTCAAGTTCATAAACTTCTCAATTTTTGCTTCCCTTATCTCCAGCGGGAAGAACTTGTCCAAGAATGTATCTTGGAATACCTGCCAAGTCATAGGAGCAGCATCATCACCTCTACCCTTCCTCTATGATACAACCCAGTCATAAGTTATGTCCTTCAACCTATAAGACACCAACTCAACACTTTCTTCCTTAAAAACATGCATCACCTGCGTGATCTTTCTCACCTCCTTAAGGTACAACTGTGGGTCCTCACTTGCCTTGGACACATAAAACTCTGGCGAATTCATCCGAATGAAATCACGGATCCTAGAAGCAGCTACATCACCTCCCTACTAATTTGCAACTGCGGCCTGATTATTGGCCCAAACATTAGCGGTGACTTCTTAGGCTAACGCCTGAAAGACCACCCGAAACTCAGCATGAGACACAGTCTCATTCAAAGGATCAATAGGAGGGGGTTGCTCATCATTGTTTCCACGGGCATTCACTCTTCGGAGAGGCATTTTTTGAAATAGGAGAGAACGAATTATTAGATAAGAGGAAAAACTGACGGCACGATGGAATCTAAAAGAAAGAAACAACTTTTTACTAAAACATCTTGTAGCCTCTTGCTCATAGATGCGGCACGCTACACAATGATGATCAAGACTCTACTCAACGTGGCATAACAGACTACCTAGGACTTCTTTAAAACCTTTGGCTCTGATACCAAATTTGTAATGACCCAAAATCACCTCCCAGGACGTCACACGGTACTTAGGGCTACAAGTAGCCCCAAGCTAACCCTTTGAGCCTATCATTTCTCATAATATCTCATTCAAGAAGGAATATACAAAACACTGGCACTGTCATATCAAATGAAATAAAATACGAAGATAATACTCGGTCCAAGCAACTACAATACTAGAAATCTCAACACAACCACAGTCTGATAACTAGTATGACAAAGCCTCTACTACACCTTGAACTCGAGAGTCGTTGGGACATGTCCTTAACTGACTCAAACTGAACTGAAATTAATAACATAAACACTCGAATACTAAAAAGTCTGAAGATAGGTCCTCGAACCATGAGGACTCACCACTGTAGAAATATAGATGAAGGTACTCGAGAATCACTGACGAGGCTGGGAACGAGCACCTGAACCTACATTACAAGAAAATATAGCACATAGACGTATATATGGATTAACACTTGGGAATGTACTGAGTATATGGGGGTGTATGCATTTACATAAAACAATATCAATACTCTTTAATCAAATCATGCATGCAAATAGGAATGACTCACATGGCTTGAATAAGTTTAAAATATAAAGCTCATAAATCATGTAGAATGAAGCATGTAACACAAATCTCATGAGTCATTATACTTTGTCTTTAAAATTTGTGCTCTCCTCATATTCTAATCACTCATAGGATGAAGAAAGCTTTAAAAAATACTTTCAACTCATGCATATATCTCATGGAGGGTAAAATTTCTTTATTTTTCAAGAACTTATAACTCTTTTGAAATTAAACACTTGGAACTCGAAATCATATGACTTTAAAAACTGATGATCAACGCTTATTAGTAGAGAAAACTACTTCCTACTTTGGAAAATACTCAAAAGCAATTTGTTTACTTTAGAAAATATCTCATGTCAAAGCTTTAGGGAAAATATTCTATCTCAATGGAAAATACTTTCGTTTAGGGAAGTTCTTTTAACCGACATAAACCATGCGAGCTACATGGAGGCCAACGTCTTATCCTCTTAAGAAAGAAACCTCACATTAGGGAGAGGCATCATACTCTTGCCAAGGAGTATAACCTCAACTCAGTGATCACTTATCTCGGCCTCGGGCCCATTCATCTCGGCCTCAAGCCCAAAATCTCAAACCTACGGTGGCACATAGTTTTGGGGAAAGAAACTGTGGTAACTTACCCAACTCGGTGCTAAATATAACTCCCTTTAGGTTATATCGCTCATCTCATGGAAATCCACTTTCAAAGTAATCTCTGGGTTTATAAGAACCCAACATTCAAATCTATAATCTCATGTGGTAGAGTAGATTTCAAAACTCTATGACCATTAGGTCAAAACATTTCTGAAAAATCTCATAATACTCAAATCATGGGTGCTTATAGCATAATAGTTCATAAAATTGTAAGTCTCAAGTAGGGCTTAATGACCCATAATTCAATCTCAAGTTAAAACTCATCATAATGAATAATAGATAGCATATAGATTCATAATTCATGTAGAAATCTGTAAGTTACAACAACTTGTCTCAAACTATCAACATACTCATATACTTCAATTTTTAGAATATTGAAACTCTTAAATTCTCAAGGAGTAACAACATAGGGTATAAACCAAGCTTTAATTTCTTAAGAAAACATGCAAAATCAAGCTATTTGACTTTCAATTCATGGAAAACATCAAGATATTGCAATCAATAACAATGGGTGAAAAATCATAATTCATTATCATGTAAAATCTCATAGATTGCAGAAAATTATAGTTTAAGTAAGCCTTTGGGAATTAGGGTGAAAGGATTACCATTGTTCAAAACCCCACATACCTTAGATTATGAAATTAGATGAACAAGCTTGCTTCAAACTCTTCTTCTTACTCTTGAGAGAGGGTTCTTGCAACCCTTGAACTTGGAAAACTTCAATCTCAACTCAATTTGTAGAATCTATGGTGAGTTCTTGGATTTCTTGGAGAAAGGTTTTATATTTGATCTTGGGGGAGAAACCCTAAATCTCTTGTGTTTTGAATGATGAATGAAGCCATTTGCTTCGTCTGGAATATATCAGGATATAAAATGGGAAAAGACCCAAAAGATCCTTTTAAAAATGACTTAAAAATACTAAACGGGGGCTGCGACGGTCGGAGCGATGGTCCATCGCTAGCCTGACGGTCCGTCGGATCGTCCGTCGCACGTCGGTCAGAAAAAGAACACACTTTCTCGATGTGAAAGTCAAAGAGATGGTCCATCATAGTATTGACGGTCCATCGAATCATCTATCGCACTTTGGCCAGGATGAGACCACACTGTCTCAGTGGCGACTGTCTCAGCGACGGTCCGTCGCATCCTTGATTGTCCGTCGTTCTGGACATCGCACTTGGGCCAGAAAAGGGAGTTACTTCCTTGGTTTCGATGGTCCAAGTGACGGTCCATGGAAGACTCGATGGTCCATCGGATCATCTATCACACCTGGGCGGTTCCGACAACTCTCAGTAAAACGACCATAACTTCTCACCCCGATGCCAGATTTGGATAAAATTGGTATCGTTGGAAAGATAATTCAATTCTCTACATGAATAAAAGTCAAATTTAAGAAAATTATATATTTTTTAAACAACAATAACTTGGGGAGTCTCTTCTTAATCTTTTAGGGCTAGAATTACACTTCACTTGACACGCTCTAGGCTAAAACTACAAGGGAACTTTGTGGGGCTTACAGTCTCCTAGGCGTTTATTGAAATGACTCGAATATAAAGTGCATATTTTAGGAGTAATGATTCAAGTTAGGAAGTGTGTTACCTAACAAATAAAATTTGAAATACCTAAACAAGGAAGTGCGCCTCCTAGAGGTCAAATGTAAGAACTCGACTAAAAAGTGCACCTACCAGGAGTGAAGGTTCAATATAGGAAGTGTGACACCTAAAAAATAAAACTTAAATTACCCAAACAAGGAAGTGCTTCTCCTAGGGGTTAATTGAAATGACTCAACTAGAAAGTGTATCTTCTAGGAGTGAAGGTTCAAGTTAGAAAGTGTGTCACCTAACAGATGAAACTTGAATTATCCAGACTAGGAAGTGTGTCTCCTAGGGGTTAAATGATATGAATCGACTAGAAAGTGTATCTTCTTGGAGTGAAGGTTAAAGTTAATAAGTGTGTCACCTAATAAATAAAACTTGAATTATCCAGACTAGGAAGTGCATCTCCTAAGGGTTAAATAACTCAACTAGAAAGTGCGCCTTCTAGGAGTAATAGTTCAAGTTAGGAAGTGCGTTACCTAACAAATGAAACTTGAAATACACAAACAAAAATGTGCGTCTCCTAGGGGTTAAATAAAATGACTCGACTAGAAAGTGCATCTTGTAGGAGTAAAGGTTCAAGTTAGGAAGTGCGTCACCTAACAAATGAAACTTGAATTATCCAGACTAGGAAGTGTGGCTCCTAGGGGTTAAATAATTCTACTAGAAAGTGCGTATTCTAGGTGTAATGGTTCAAGTTAGGAAGTGCGTTACCTAACAAATAAAACTTGAAATACCTAAACAAGAAAGTGCGTTTCCTAGGGGTTAATTGAAATGACTCTACTAGAAAGTGTGTCTTCTAGGAGTAATGGTTTAAGTTAAGAAGTATGTTACCTAATAACTGAAACTTAAATTACCCATACAAGGAAGTGTTTTTTCTAGGGTTAAATGAAATAACTTGACTACAAAGTGTTTCTTCTAGGAGTAATGGTTCAAGTTAGGAAGTGTGTCACCTAACACATGAAACATAAATTACCCAGATAAGGAAGTGTGTCTCCTAGGGGCATATGTTGATGAGTTTCACCATGATTGTGATTACTAAAGACGTGTAGAAATATCGCCTCTTTCATTTACAAAAGTGAGGAATTGTATCTTTCTGATATCTAAAGTATAAAGCATTTGATTTGAAGTCAACATTCATCTCTATTTCATATAATGAAAACTTATGAGTTTTAAAAACATGGAGGTTGATTTTTGGAATTTGGTTATTGAGGTGACCTTTCTTGCACTTGTCCTGTCCAACTCCATTTCTAATCGTTGATAGGTATCGTTGATTTGTTATGCCATTGTCCCCTAATTCTAGCTACCAAAAGTTTTTGACTCAAATCGTATTTTTCTTGCATGATGCCTCTGAGTTTAACTTTTAATACACATTTTTATACTCCTATGAGTCCAAAAACACTATAAAATTACAAGCATTCTCGAGTACCTTACTTTATTTTGAAACATGCTATCTTTGTGCGACGACCCTTTGTCTTGCTTTGTGCAATTGAAAAAGTTGTAAGCAAATTTTGAAACCCTTTCTCACATATCTTGACAAAAATTTGACACAAAATACGAGAAAAATAATGATAATGATTTTCCATTTGACAGCTAAGATCCAAAAATAAAAATTTAGAAAGAAAAAAAAAGACAATAAATATCTCTTTTTCAAAACCCATAGAAAGAAAACCTTATCTAGGTATGATAGTCATTTCCAGTGATTATGAAATGCATTTTAAATTAAACAACCTTATTTCCCATCCCATCATTCATCAACTTTTCCAACTTATTAAATTTGAAACCAATTCGTTTTTAAGCTCATTATCTCTAGATTACAATCCTCCTTCGACTAGTTGCGCTCTAATGGATTATTGCCAATGAGCCTCTATTGTTTGGATTTTATCTCAACTCACTGACGCCTTATAATGCCCTGGGATTTTTTACCAATAAGTGACTCTTATTTTTATTTTTTATTTTTTTCACAACTCATAGTCGCCTTATGGTGCCCAGAAGGGTTCACTAATAAGACTCTCTCATTTTTCTCACATTTCTTATGCTTATGAAGGAAAGTGGTATTCTAAATATGAAATATCATATACCCATAACATTCTTAGCTTTAACATTCTCAATGATTTATATAGAGGTCTTTCTTTGATTATAACTTGGCTTTTGGATATGGTTAGAAAGAAAGGGCAGCATAAGGCTCAAAATATACATTACATAGGTTGAGATTTACAACTTTTGGAATTGACTCATAAAGAAAATAACTTTTGTCCTAGTTTTATTTCATACTAGATAGCTTGAATTTTTACTTTATTGTACCAAACCACAGAGTAGGGCTGCCTAAGTATCTTGTCATAACAAAAATCAGCTCAAACGTAGTTCAGACATCTTATCCTTTTGCTTGATTTTTTGTTTTACTCCTCTTTTCTTTTTTTCTTTTCTTTTCGATTTATTATGATTTTTTTTTAATCTATTTCTCTTTCTTGACACACTTTTTTTTGAAATTCTTTCAATCACTATTTTGATTTAAAAAGAGGGGTACGAAATAAATAAAACTAAAGCTTAAAAGAGGTAACAAAGGATAACACAACATTTGGATAGAAGAATGAAATAAATTCATCATATTAATCCTTAAAAATGAAAGAACATAACATGAAATCTGAGAGGGAACATGAAGATGATATTCATTTTTCAACATTGACCATGACTAAGTACATGAACGTGTGTTACTTCTTTCATCCTTGTAAAACATACAGGCTTACTTGTGTTGTACTTTCCTCACAATAGTCTTTTTTTTAAGCTATCTTTCTTTTTACTTCTCTCGCAGTGGAAACTATTTATACTCTGATTGATCTCATTCAAAATACTTAAGAAGACTCTTCTTGTAAGAACCCACAAATCCTAGTCATTTAGGTCCTTTATATCATGCCAAAAGGGTTTCAAGACTTATAAAAATTCAACCAAGTGTTACGACTTAGAAGCATATTTAGCCTTCAAAATTGGATGATATTATTATCAATCCTTACGACCTTAAAATGCCGATTATTAACTCGATTCATGATCAGGGATGTTAACAGGTCACCTTGGGTAAGTTTCATATTTTTCGGACATCGTTAGAAGCTTGTTTGGATGTCCAAGGTAGTGAGTCAATATCTTCACGTCGCGTCGGCCATCGCATCAATAGTATTATCACTAGTGACAAGGGTTATAATATCACCATCAATGCGATGCATCGGCTATCGCGTCAACCCCATCGACGTTATGCATCGACTGCAGAATCACTGGGCAAAGTAAAGCCTTCAGTGCAATTTCCAGTGAGCCAACGTGATCAAGACGCGTCACTGGGAACATTTTTACTCATTTAATTCCTACTTTCCAAGGGTAATTGAGTCATTTTCCGCTAACCCAATTCAGCCAAAACATGAAATTAAACTTCTAAAAAGGCAAATTACATTCATTATTCACAAAATCCTCTCAAGAACAAAACCCTAGTCCATCAAACTCAAGATCAAGTTCCAAAAAATTCTCTGAAATCTTTAAGAAATCAACAATAAAGGTATGTTAGGTGTTCATCGTTGGGTTTCCTTTTACCCTTGGAGATCAAGAACCCTTTTTAAAACTATAAGTTTATTGATTTCATGATTTACATATTTGAATTGGATTGTGTTCATGTGTGTATTGTTGTATGGTTGTTAAATCAAGATTCATACAAGTTTCAAGTGAATTAATTAGCAATTATATAGAATTATGTGATCCTCATATTAAACCCTTGAATAACAAGTTGAATGTTGTAGCCATGATGTTTATATCTTGATGAATTCTATGTGCATTAATTATGCTCCCCAAGTGTTTGATAGAATGCCTATGTATATTGAGTAGTAACTTCATGACATGTTATCATGTGGTCCCACTCATGTATAAATTCATGCATCTCAAGTGTTTGACCAAATGTCTAAATGAATGCATAATAAATAGGTAATTAATATAATGCTTTCAAGATTTTGCCATGTTTTTCTATTGATGCTATCAAGTACTGGGGGTATTCAATACCCAAAAATTTAGTTGTTTACCTAGAATTATAGTAGCTACAGAATAGTCTCAGTAGTGTCATGAACAACAGTACTCAGTCATTTACAGAACTTAGTGAACTCAGTCCTGTTTAGTCAATTATCATGATAAGTAATAATTTAGTCAAGCCTAGTACAGTCTAGTGATTAGTTTATTGTCTATTCAGTTAGGAGTGGAATTCAGCACCTAGTGAACCCAAGGATGGGGGTTGAACTGCCCGTTAAGAGTGTGATCCTTAGTAGCATTCCTTTCATTCCAGAACTATGTAGCCAGCGTAGGTTGAGATATCAACCTTCCAGTTGAGGGTTGATAAAGTGCTTACCTACTAGATGAGGGTAATACCTATCTAATTAGAGATCCTTCCAGATGAGGGTGACTCTTTAGCCTATTAGTACCCATGGCATGGTATTAGCACCCTTCCAACTAGGGTTATAGGTTGGACCCCAAATAAGCTTAACATGGAGCATATCGGTTAGATGATACCTCCTATAGTTTCAATTTTAGACTCAGTATAGAACTCAGTTCAATTTTACAGAATCAGGCCTGTCCAAAATAGTCACCCAGTTATCAGTAATACAGTTATCAGTAATCTCATTTATTAGTCACTCAGTTATTAGAACTCAATATTCAGTTTTAGTATTATCTCAAATACAATATATATATATATATGTATATGCACAATATTTCTTAATTAGTTTATATATGTATATGCATAATTTTTCAGTATTACTATCAGTATTCATTATTTATTTAAGTATTTTGAGAACCTTATGGCATTTCAGTTATATTTCTGCATATGTTATCAGTATTATTATTCAGTGCTCACAGCAAGTACCAGTCATGGGTTAGCTTATGGTCCTTCGAGATTGTAAGCACCATGTGACGTCCAGGGTATAGACTCGGAGCATTATAAACTTGGTATCAGAGCCTAAGGTTCAACAGAGTTCTAGAGAGTCTGAAAGTCGTGTCAAGTAGAGTCTTGTTCATAGGTGTGTAGCGCACCACACTTATGGATAAAAGGCTATGAAGTATTTTTAGGAAAATTTTCCCTTATTTTAGTATTCATGTCATACCAGTGATTATAAGCTCAAGTTAAACTCTCTATCTAATCTAATTTTCCCTTCCATTTATAGAATATGCCTCCTAAAAAGACTAATGGAAGAAGAATTGGAAACCAGCCAGAATCTCCACCCGTTCTGGTAGATCCCCTGGACGATTATGTTTCTCATGCAGAATTTAGAGCAGCTTTCACCACTCTAGCCCATTCCTTAGATTCCTAGAATAAATGCCCAGCTGTTGTTCAGGCCAACCTAGTGGCCAATTCTGCTGCAGCTAAAATTTGAGACTTCACCCGAATGAACCCTTCTTAATTTTTAGGGTCTAAGTCTGAAGATGACCCACATGAATTCCTTGACATGGTGCAGAAGGTCACAGATATTATGGGGTTAACTGCTAGTGAGAGTACTGAGTTAGCTGCTTATCAATTACAGGATGGGGCTCATACATGGTTTAAGCAGTGAAAGGCAGATAAGGCCACAGATGTAGGGCATATAGAATAGGAAAAGTTTGCTATTTCCTTTTTAAATAGGTTTTTTCCTTTGGAGTTGAGGAAAGCTAAGGTGTTAGAATTCATTAACTTGAAGTAGGGAAGCATGACAGTGAAGGAGTACTCTTTTATGTCTACTAAGTGGGCCAGAATTCATGTCTGGTATGTCTGATAGCATGGTCAAGGAGTGCAGGACTGCAATGCTAATTAAGGAGATAGACTTGGCTAGGTTGATGGTCCATACACAGCTAGTAAAAAAAAGACTAAGGATAAAGAGAGGGAGAACAAGAAGGCTAAAATAGGTAGCTTCAACTTCACCCAGCCTAAGTCAGAGGGTGGAAATCATTCTCAGTTCTGCCCGAAATCTTCAGTCCCAACTCCGTCCTCAACTAGTACTCCAGTGAAAAAATTCAGAAATGGTAATAAGGATAGGGCGCCAGGCTCTAAATATCAAGGTAGTGTTAGCAGTGCCCGAACAAATACTCTTTGATAGAAGTATGGCAAAACCATTAAGGTGTCTACAGATCTGGAAGTGATGTATGTTTCGGATATGGCAATCCAGGTCATAAAATTAGAGATTGTACTTAGTTAGGTTTACAGGGTCAGTATAATCGTCCCCCAGCTCAGTTCGATCGCCCGGATCAAAAGGGTGCCACTTCCAGTGCCACCCGTAGGCAACGCCCAACTAGACTCTCTACACTTCATTCCTAAAAGGATCAGGATAGTTCTCCTGATGTGCTCACTAGTACATTACAAGATTATCATTTACATATTTATGCTTTGCTAGATACAGGAGATTCTTTGTTGTAGGTTTTGACTTCGGAGTTAGTCCCGAAATCATAGCAGAGCCCTTCTTAGTCTCTACCTCAATGGATAATTCTATCATATCTCGGTGGGTATACATGAACTGTCCATTTATGATATCTCAAAAATTTACTTCTATAGACTTAGTAGAGTTAGAGATGACAGATTTCGACATCATTCTCAGCATGGATTAGATTCATTCATGCTATGCTTCAGTTGACTGTAGAAATAGAGTTTTCTATTTTTATTTCCTGAATGAACCTTTCCTAGAATGGAAGGATAACACTTCAGCACTTAGGGGTCAACTTGTTTCATACCTTAGAGTGAGAAAAATAATATTCAAGTGGTGTGTCTATCATCTCATTCGAGTTAAAGACTCTAGTTCTGAGACCCCTAATCTTGAGTCAGTCTCTGTAGCAGGTGAATTTAAAGATGTGTTTCCCGAACATTTTCCTAGAGTTCCTCCTGAGAGGGAAATTAACTTTGAAATATACCTTCTTCTAGATACAACCTATCTCTATTTTGCTATACAGAATAGCTCCAGTAGAACTCAAAGATTTAAAAGAACAGTTGAAGGATATTCTAGATAAGGGATTCATCAGACCAAGTGTTTCCCCGTGGGCACACCAGTTCTATTCGTGCATAAAAAATATGGTTCTCTCAGAATGTGTATTGACTATCGTCAGTTGAACAAAGTCACAGTCAAGAATAAGTATCCAGTTCCTAGAATCGATGACTTATTTGACCAACTTCAGGGTGCCATATACTTTTCTAAGATAAACCTTAGATCATTCTATTATCATCTTAGAGTCAGAGAATGTGACATTCCAAAAATATCTTTCAAAACATGGTATGGTCACTTCAAACTTCTAGTTATGTCGTTTGGTCTTACCAATACCCCAGTAGCTTTTATGGACTTGATGAACCGCGTGTTCAAGCTGTACTTGGACATGTTCATCATAGTCTTTATTGATGACATTCTTGTCTACTCCCGTAATAAGAATGATCACACAAACCATCTCTGAATAGTATTACAAATCCTCAGAGCCAAGCAGTTGTTCGCCAAATTCAGTAAGTACAAATTTTGGCTAAGATCAGTATCTTTCCTTGGCCATATAGTTTTTGGTGATGGCATTATAGTCGATCCTCAAAAAACCAAAGCAGTGAGAAATTGGCCTAGGCCCATCTTTCCATCAGATATCAGGAGTTTCTTGGGTTTGGCTAACTATTACCGATAGTTTATTGAAGGATTTTCATCTATTGCATCCCTTATGTCCAGATTGACTTAGAAGAAAGTCATGTTCCAGTGGTCAAATTCTTGTGAGAAGAGTTTTAAGGAGTTAAAGACTCGACTCACTATAGCCCTAGTATTGACTTTACCAAATGGTTCAGTTGGGTTTGTTGTGTAATTTGATGCTTCAAGAGTTGGTTGGAGGTGTGTTTTGATGCAGAGAGGTAAGGTCATAGCATATACCTCTATACACCTTAAGCCTCATAAAAAGAATTACCCCACCTATTATCTTGAGTTAGCAGCTGTAATATTTACCTTAAAGATTTGGAGTCACTATTTGTATGTTGTACATGTTGATGTGTTCACAGACCATAAAAGCTTACAGTATGTGTTTTCTCAGAAAGACCTAAACCTGCATTAGAGAAGGTGGTTAGATTTGTTGAAAGACTATGAAATCAGTGTTCTATATCACTTGAGTAAGGCCAATATAGTGGTTGATGCTCTCAGTAGGTTTTCCAAGGGTAGTGTTGTTCACGATGAAAATGGTAAGAAGAAGTTAATTCAGGAAGTTCATCAACTTTCCAGAATAGGTGTCCATTTGGTTGATTAGGCAGAAGTTAATGTTTGGGTGAAAAATAGTTTGGAATCATCTTTGGTCTCCGAAGTAAAAGAAAAGTAGGACAGGGACCGCAGTTTAGTTAAGCTGCAAGAGTCAGTCAGAGATCAAAAAGTAGAGGTTTTCTACAAAAGAAGATATGGTGTGTTGCATTTCTAGGGTATGTTATATGTTCTATGTGTGGATGGTGTCAGGAAGCAAATTCTTGCAGAAGTGCATGATGCGCTTTACTCGATTCACCCAAGGGCCACTAAGATGTATCACGATTTGCGAGAAATCTACTGGTCGAGTGGAATGAAGAGAGACATTACAGAGTTCGTGGCTAAGTGCTCTATATGTCAGCAGGTCAAGATTGAGCACCAAAGCCTAGTGGGTCCATGCAGGAGTTCAGTATTCCCACATGGAAGTGGGAGGAAGTTAACATGGATTTTATGACCAGTTTACCTCTTACTCATCATCAACATGATTTGATTTGGGTCATTATAGATAGGATGACCAAATCTGCTCATTTCTCACCTGTCCATACCACTTACTCAGCCGAGGATTATGCTAAGATCTATGTTAGAGAGTTGGTCAGATGGCATGGAGTTTCATTATTCATCATTTCAGATAGAGGTACGTAGTTCACCTCTCACTTTTGGAAATCCTTCCAAAAGGGTCTTGGTACCCAAGTTCACCTCAGTACAAGCTTCCACCCTCAGACAGATGGTCAATCAGAAAGGACCATTCAGACTTTAGAAGATATGTTAAGAGCGTGTGTCATTGACTTTAAGGGTAGTTGTGATAACCACTTGCCTTTTATTGAGATCCATTTAAGGCTCTTTATGGGAGGAGATGTAGATCTCTCATTGGTTGGTTCTAAGTAGGTAAGGCCATCGTAGTAGGTCCTGACTTGCTGTTTTATGCCTTAAAGAGGGTTCAGTTGATCAGGGAGAGACTTAAGACAACTCAGAGCCGACATAAATCGTATGCTGATGTATGAAGAAAAGATCTCGAGTTTGAGATTAGTGATTATGTGTATTTGAAAATCTCTCCCATGAAGGGAGTGAAGAGGTTTGGCAATAAAGGAAAGCTCAGTTCCTGATATGTCGGTCCTTAAAGAATTCTGAGTTATTTTTGAAATGTAAATTATGATCTTGAGTTGCCTTCAAACTTAACTTCAATACACCCAGTGTTTCATGTCTCCTTGCTAAATAAATGTATTTGTGACCTAGCAATCATAGTCCCTATAGAGAGTATAGATGTTCAGAACAGTCTCTCTTATGAGGAAATTCTAGTCAAAATCCTTGATCATCAGATTAGTAGACTGAGGAACAAAAAATCTCCTTTAGTCAAAGTTCTTCGGTGAAATCAATCCATTGAGGGAGATACTTGAGAAGAAGAATCATATATGTGAACCAAGTATCCTCACCTCTTCTCCACAAACTCAAAGTCGGCTTGAGGTAACAATCTTCCTTAGATTTACTCAGTTCCATGCTCAGATTTCCTTTACAAACTTGGTATCAATTATCGTTGCATATCATCCTCATGATAGTTATGTATTCATAAACAAGTTTAGCCATGTAATCATGATTCAGTTGTGTATGCTTAATATTTAAACTTAATTTATCAGTATTCTCAGTTCAGCCTATCTTATTCGAGGATGAATGTTCCTAAGGCGGAGATATTGTAAGACCCCACAAATCCTAGTCATTTCAGTCATTTATAGCATGTCAAAAGGGATCCTAGACTTAGAAAAATTCTGCTAAGTGTTATGACTTAGAAGCATTTTTAGCTTTCAAAATTTGATGATCTTGTTT
This sequence comes from Capsicum pubescens, assembly GCA_030864215.1. Lineage (NCBI taxonomy): Eukaryota > Viridiplantae > Streptophyta > Magnoliopsida > Solanales > Solanaceae > Capsicum > Capsicum pubescens. The sequence goes on from CM061546.1 coordinate 191,093,616, forward strand.
TCAATCCTTACGATCTTAAAATGTCGATTTTTAAGTCAATTCATGATCAGGGATGTCAATAGGTTACCTTGGATTAGTTTTCTATTTTTTGGACATCTCTAGAAGCTTGTTTGGACGTCTAAGGTAGTGATTCGATGTGTTCTCAACGCGTCGTATCGTCCATCACGTCACCATTAATATGGTGCGTCGTCTATTGCATCACACCATTGACGCAATGCGTCAGTTGCACTATCGTTGGGCAAAGTAAAGCCTTCAGTGCAATTTACAGTGAGTCAATGCAATCACGATGCGTCGCATTAGCCATCGCATCATCGACGCGGTGCGTCGCCAAACACATCACTAGGCATATTTTAGCTCATTTAATTAAGATTTTCCAAGGATAATTAAGTCATTTTCCCCTTACCCAATTCAGCCAAAACATAAAATTAAACTCTCAAAAAGGAAAATTACATTCATTATTCACAAAATCCTCTCAAGAACAAAACCCTAGTCCATCAAACTCAAGATCAAGTTCCAAGAAATTCCTTAGAATCTTTAAGAAATCAACAATTAAGGTATGTTAGGTGTTCATCCTTGGGTTTCGCCTTCCACCCTTGGAGTTCAAGAACCCTTTTTAAAACTATAAGTTTATTGATTTCATGATTTACATGTTTGAATTGGATTGTGTTCATGTATGTATTGTTGTATGATTTTCAAATCAAGATTCATACAAGTTTTATGTGAATTAATTAGCAAGTATGTAGAATTATGTGATCCTCATGTTAAACTCTTGAATTGCAAGTTGAATGTTGTAGCCATGATGTTTATATCTTGATGAATTCCATGTGCATTAATTATGCTCACCAAGTGTTTGATAGAATGCCTATGTAAATTGAGTAGTAAATTCATGACATGTTATCATGTGGTCCCATTCATGTACAAGTTCATGCCTCTTTAGTGTTAGATAAAATGTCTAAATGAATGCATTGTGAATAGGTAGTTAATGTACTGCTTTCAAGATTTTTCCATATTTTACTATTGATGCTATCGAGTCCTGGAGGTATTCAAAACCCAAAAATCTAGTTGTTTACCTAGAATTACAATTGCTATAGAATAGTCTTAGTAGTGTCACGAACAGTAGCACTCAGTCAGTTACAGAACTCAGAGAACTCAGTCCAGTTATGTCAGTCATCATGATCAGTAATAGTTCAACCAATCCTAGTATAGTCTAGTGATCAGTTTAGTGTCTATTCAATTGGGAGCGGGATTCAGCACCGAGTGAACTTAAGAATGGGGGCTCACCTTCCAGTTGAGGGTGTGATCCTTAGTAGCAGTCCTTGCATTACATAACTACGTAGCTAGCAGAGGTTGAGATATCAACCTGTCAGTTGAGGGTTGATAAAGTGTTTACCTGCCAAATGAGGGTAATACCTATCTCATTAGGGCACCTTCCAGATGAGGGTGACTCTTTAGCCTGTTAGTACCCTTGGCACAGTATTAGGACCCTTCCAACTAGGCTTATAGGTTGGAACCCAAATAAGCTTAATATGGGGAATGTCTGTTAGATTATACCTCCCAAAGTTTCAGTTTCAGACTCAGTATAAAACTCAGTTCAGTTCTACAGTATCGGGACTATTAGAAATAGTCACCTAGTTATCAGTAATACAGTTATCAGTAATCTCAGATATCAGTCACTCAGTTATGAGAACTCAGTATTCAGTTTCTGTATGGTTTCAGATACATTATATATATATATATACACAGTATTGTATAATTTTTATTTACAGCAGTTTCAATTATCCATGTACTCTCATTTAGTTATATTCATATCATTCAGTCAGTTATTGTTCATGAATACGAACCCGTGTATATCAGCCTACCTCACTTAGCATACCAGTACATTTAAAGTACTGACGCATACTCTTTTTTTTACGCTATGATGTCTCATATCATAGGTTCAGATGGATAGGCTTCTGACCGTACTTAGCAGCTCAGGTTATCAGTAACAATTATAGTGGTGAGTCCTCATATTTCGAGGATATAGTTATTATTTCAGCATTCTAGTAGTTCAGTATGTGCAGTAGTCAGAGTTAGTTGGGGACGTATCCCATCAACTCTATATTCAGACAGTTAGAGGCTTTCGAACTAGACTATTTTAGAAAAATATTTAGTTTTTCAGTATTACAATCAGTATTCAGTATTTATTTCAGTATTTTGAGAACCTTATGGCATTTTAGTTATATTTCCGCATATGTTATCAGTATTATTATTCAGTGCTCATGGAAGGTACCAGTCATGGGTTAGCTTCTGGTCCTTTGGGATTGTAAGCATTGTGTGACGTACAGGGTGTAGACTCTTGGCGTTACACATCTCATTAAAGACCAAGTCATTTTTATTCTCAAAGTAATTTCATCAATATATTCAAGTGAGGTTGTAACTAGGTCCCCAAATGCCTCAATACTTTACTTATGCTCTCCTTTTAATGTAACTTCTTGGCTCGATGTTTCAGGATTCGATTGAGTTTAAAGATCTAACTAAAAATTCATCATGCATATTATATCAATAAAACCAACATAAAATGTAATATGTAAAGAAAATAAGTAAACAATATATATTAAAAATAAAAGGTAAAATGGGACACTGTATTTTGTTTAAAGGAAAGAAGACAAAGTTTTAACATAAATGGAAAAGAAACAAAATAAGATAGACTGTGAACTACAATCCAAAAGTAATTCAAATAACAGAAAGAAAAACAAAATGAACTACCACAAATACTTCTTAGTAAGGGGAGGAGTGGCATCCTAATTGTTGAGTTTGACATCTTAGTCAGTATGCACATCAGCAAGACTAGAGTTTTCACCAATGTCAAAGTTCTACACCGAAATCAATTTATCTTGCATCATCCTTTCTATTTCCATTTTCAAAGCACCAAAATCTTCAGTATTGTGAACTTGAATATTAGAATAATAAACACATCGTATATTAGGATCAAAATTTCTAGAATGTGGGTCAGGGGTGTACCCAAGAAGATGAGTGATCATGTCTTTTTGACTTAATTTCTAGAATAAGCTAGTATATGATTCTCCAATAGGTGAGAAACTATCCCTTAGATTCTGCCTCTTTTCAATATTTGGCTTGGAGCACAAATAGAGTCTAGAGTGGCTTAGGCATGTTTGTGGAGTTGAAGGGAGATTCTGAGGGGTTGTTTCATGTCATTGTGGGTAAGAAGGGGCTCGGTCATATGACTATGCATTATAAATAGGATACTGAGGGGATAGAATGGGATATAATGTATTTTGGGGAGGAACATAGTATCGTGGATGAGTATATAGGTCTTGGACATAAATTTGGGATTGAGATTGTGTGTATGGGTAATGCAAACATCTTAAATTTTGTTTTGGATCTAACACAACAGTAGCCATATCTTTCTTTCTTTTCTTTTCTTTGAAACTTCCTGAACCATTTTGAATTGTCTGTGTTATTTCCTTCAAAGAAGCTTGGCTTATGATTTTTCTAAACTTAAGTTCCATTTTCTACCATCTCTCCAACCTTAATAACTTCGATAAATATATTTCCAGCTGTAGAAAGAAAATCATGGAAGAATTTACTGTGCATGGAAAAAAAACCAATCATCTTAGACTCCTTTATTGATGGTTTAACTCTAGAAGCTTGCTCCCTCCATCTAATAGCATATTCTTGAAAACTTTTAGTGGTCTTTTTTCTCATGTTGTCAAGTGTGGTGCGATCCGAAACTATGTCAATATTATATTGAAATTTTTGGACAAAATCCCGAGCCATGTCATCCCAAATAGGCCAATGAGAAATATCTTGATCAATAAACCATTCTGAAGTTATCCCCGCTAGACTCTCTCCAAAGTAAGCCATCAATAGTTCTTCTTTTCCCCTGCTCCTCTTGGTTGAGTACAAAACCATTTCAAATGAGCCAAAGGACATCCATGGACCTCGTATTTGTTAAACTTAGAGTTTTAAACCATAGAACCAAATGGACATCAGGAAACATACATAAATCTTGGTAAGAAATATTCTTTTTCCCTCCTGGTCCTTGCATATTTCTCATATTCTGCTCCAAACTTCTCACTTTCTTGACTATCTCCTCTTGATTCTCATTCTTAACAGTCTTCTCAAACACGACATGGGAACCTTGCTGATGAGCAGGATAACATGAGTTTGGTGGTTTGAAAGTAAATTCAGTAGGATGAAATTGATCATGATTTGGCTTACTGGTAGGCTTCTGTATTATTGATTGAGGGACTGGATTAGTTGGCACTATAGGAATGTAAAGCAGGTTATTTATGAGAGAATAATTGAGGTGCCAGCAGTGCTAGAAATATTAATATATGGGCCGAATCTAGGTGGACAAAGTGGATCACCATTTTGGACTTAAGTGAATCTTAGATCATTCATATTCTAAAGTCCAGGGATTGAGGTAGGCGAGGCTTACCCATTCATCCAAGCTTGATACATTTCCGTTATCTGTTGTTTTAACAACCTATTCTCCTCGATTGGCGTAAATTCTTATGAAATTAATGGGTTATTGGTCTTCTCCCTTGTCAGACTCTATACCATCTTTGTGGTTCATCTTGCCTTTTCTTTAGACCTAATGTTGTATAGATGAGATGTCAGCTTAACCACAAACCAACCACCTTAATACTATTTTGACTCAGGTGTCACGGTTTAATATTTTCAAAACTATTTCTTAAGAATATCACTGAATCCGATAAAGTTTGTCTGCCTTTCTCATCAAGGTGAGAATTAGGTATACATAGTTCGTGAAGACCATAAAACTTATATATATATATATTATTTTCAACTCTTGTGTCAAGCTCCACTAAGTAAAAAATAAATATGATACAAATAAAGCAGAACCTAATAGGGATAACCACGTCTGAGTTTCATTTCTACTAAGTTTGTCCTGATTAAGATAGGTGTCTAGACTAGCTGTAAAATGAGTAGACAACTCGAGTAGGGCAGGGATAGCTTACCGGTAGTAGTGGTTTTCGGCCTCACCGTTGGTCCTTTCCATCTTAAATTATGTTTGACTATAGAATCCTTTCTAGGTGTGTTTCCACATCTCTGGTATCTCAAGGCTCGGGAGTGTATACCGCAACTATGAATATAAAGTATCTCAGAAGACTCAGATCGAAGTGCGAGAGAAGACAATTTATATTGCAATTCAAATAATATCAAAGCGGTAAGCAATTAGAAAAATAACACACTTAGTCCAACAAATACAATATCTCAAAATACATAAAGCCAAACAAGTCAATATAGAAGCTCAAATTCTGGTTAGTCCCCAGCGGAGTCGTTAGAGATGTCACACCTCTTTTTCGCCTGAGCGACCGAAGGATTTTTCAATTAAAGTGATGGTTTTGAACAAGAATTATTTTTATAATTTTTAGAGTTGCCACTTGGAATTGAGTTATGGTGTTTCAAGTCACCTTTTAGAATCCCTATTCAAAAGAAAATGACTCTTTATTTTGTTCTGCGAAAACAGAAGACCTAGTAAGAAATTCTGTTGACCGAGAGGTAGGTATGAAGCACCCCTCGAGTCTCGTGTTTCTAGAATGGTCACTTTTATCAACTTATATTAACTTAAACTATTTTGATAACTTATGTTTGAAGGCCTTGATTCGCTTATTTTTAATATACTAAAAACTTATCTATTTATTCCTAAATTAAGCCGATATAAGTTAATTTCACAATGATCTTCGTCGAAGTGAAATATTGCATCCTCGAATGATTTTTAAACGTCTCAAAAATATGCGTATGCCGCATTCTTAATTGAGATAAATATATTAAACGTGCCTAAATCTTATATAGCGTTAATAGGCATTTGATCGTCTCATATAAACTCGAGAAAAAATTATCTTATCCAATTTTTTTCGCTCTTTATCTTACAACGAGTTTTGGATTATTCCGTAACTCGCCTTGCTTCCTCTTGAAAGAGTTTATTTCTATCTTTTATCTTTTTGTGATGAATCTTCAATAAATTCGCAACCCGTCTTATTTTACCTCTCATTAATTATTAATTAATAAATAAGGCCTTAAAGAATAGTCTAGGAGCAAAGAATATATACACATATTTGTTAACGAAAGGATTATTCCTATATTTGCAAATACAACCCAAAGTGTCACATTAGCATTTCAAACATTGTAAATTACATGCAAATTCTAATTTAATTTTAGAAAAGAAAATGAAGAAGAAAAGAAAAAAAAAAAAAGAAACGTGCACAAATATGTACATGCTCATTTTTAGTTGTTGAAAGTTATTGGTCCTTGAATTTTTTTAATGTTTTTAAAACAAATGCAGAATTACATCTTGATATAAATAAAATTTTATTAGATTCTAGTATTTACTTATCAATTTGATAATATTTTAAAATTTATCTTTCAATAAGAAGATTAAAATAAGATCCAAATGGATAAAATATTTGAAACCAAAGTAATCACCGCATGATTTAATTCAAATAAATTTCAAACAATATAAAATCCTTATTTACTATAGTAAATAAATACTTTCACTATGACCACTAAGTAACAATTGTAGCATAAGATTAAAAAAATGATACAAAATTATTCAAACAAATATGAGCGCTAATTAAACATGGCTAAAAGTTGAATAAGGAATGGCGTGAGTATACCGAATTATATTTAATTATGCTAAGATAAAATTGAGAAATGTATTTTTTTTAGATCTATTATTGAAGAAACCAAAATTTTAAACCACAAGGTGTATATTTTTAACTCACATAGTAACAACAATTTAATTTAATCATGCGAAAACAAGTGGTTGGTTATAACAATCAAACATATAATAAATCTGAACAACTTATTTTTGAAATCAAGTCTCATATAATCATAATATTAAATTATACAACAATAATTGAGAGTTACCTCTTGTAAAAATAATTCCCAAGAAAAAAAGAATGAAGCCATGAACTCGAATTGGAAACAAGACCTTGCGCTCCATCTTTTTTCGCTTTTTCTAATTGTTGTTGTGGGTTTTTTTTGGTTGCTGTTTCCCCCCCTCCCCCCCCTCCTTTTTTGTTTTCTGGATGTCCCTTCTTTATTTTATTTTTTCTTAGTTTCACTTCTATCCTAACCTCACTTTTTTCTCTTATCTTTCTCCTATTCTGCCTTCTTTTTCTTTCTCTCCAGTGTTCTTTTTCCTTTTTCCCTTCTTTGTTTTTTTTCGGTTTTCCCTGTCCTTGTGTGTATATGTAGAATATAGGGTGGGAAGTTGAACCATATATCGTATATAACAGATTTATTGTATGAACAGATAATATACAGATACGATGGTGGCTAACTAAGAAAATACAAAATTTAGTTAGAACAAAAGAAATACAGAGATTGGTATTAAATATATTAAATTTTACATTTACTGTTGAAATAATTAGTACTAACAAGAATGTTATTGCAGATTACATATCAAGACAAAGCTACACAGACTAATATAACAGAAAAAGATACACTAGAAGAAATACTCAAAACCCTAACTACACTTTCACTAAAAGTGGACAGTATGGGTAATGAGGTAGAAAAGCTAAAGACTAATAAAGATAAACTGAAGTCTAAAGCTATAAGTCAGTAGCATGACTATAAAAATGCAGAGCTACATAAAAAATTCAGAGCTAAAAGGAGACGTTGGGATACTTTATAAAACCCATAACCTTTATCAATCTACAGCTGCAGGTACAAGCAAAGGAGTTAATAAAAAAGGATTGAACCTGAACAAGATATTTGATAAACCATTTATACCTAAAATACAAAAAAACCCTTTATTCGTACCCCCACAAACTTACTACATATTTAGAAAGTGTAAACCAAGATAAAAAAGTCTATAACCATATACCAGATCATATATAGAAAATATCCACAAAATACAAACCTACCTAAACCTCAAATCCAGAGCCACAAATATTCAAAAACCAAAACAAGACTATATAACCCAAAAGTTATAAGGATACAACAAGCTAATTGCACTTCCAAAGACCAGTACAAACGTAGTTAAAACTTGTTTCAATTATGGATTACATAATGCCGTATATACCCAAGATGGAAGTGAATTATCAGCTATACCGGAAATATACAAAGCATTTATAACCTACAAAAAGATAACCAAAGGAAATTTATTTTTCATTAAGTTTTATACTGCGCCAACAGAAATATTATATGATGATTTCAAACCTGTTATACAAGTTATAAAAATTGGATTGACTAGAGATATGATCATACCAGAAGACATTGGACAACAACTAGAAACACCTAAAGTAGAGATACCAGATTTCTACGCAAACAAGCGAATTATTGGAATATCTATGATTATTCAAGAACTAGCAAATAATTATCTAAATGAAAACTCAATATGGAGCTATTTTTCAAGAGACCAATTAATGATTTATTCAAATTCAAGAAAACTAAGACAATCAGATATAGAAGAACTCCAGAGGTGGATAATGATATTACTTAACCCAAAAAGACAACCAACTACAAGAGCAATTAAGAAAGAATTCATTTCAGAAGAATTATTGACCAGATACTGTAAGTTAATAGGACACAAATACCGAAATCACCTATGTTCAAGATGCAATGGAGAAGATAATGTTATCCCAGAAGTCCAACTAGAATAAGAGAATCAATCAAGGCATATACAATCGGACCAATGACAAAGAAGATAGAGACAACTACAATAAACGGAGAAAAATCAACCAAGAAGATAAGGATGAAAAAATCCAGCCAATGAGAAAATAAAGAAGATTCTTCGACAAGATAAAAAATTACGAAAAAGTCATGTACATTAATTATTGCTTAGTTTTTCAGAACTTTTTGTAAAGTTATTTTTACTTTTTGTAAAAGGAAGACAAATGTAGAGTAGGAATAGTTTACGCACTTTTAGATTATAAATAGGTCGGCCATTCGGCAATCTAAGGCAAGTCTTTCTATGGAGAGCAGGCCTTCCTTGTAAACAATTAAAATTTTTCTCAAATATCCAATAAGATATTCAGTTATGCTCAGATATGGATGATCAAATCTCAGAATTATCAAATCGACAAGAACAAATATTTTCATTTATGATTATGAATAGCTAAGTCCATTAATTACTAACAATCATGACATGATAAGAAATCTGGTATCTCTACTTTAGGTATTTCTGATTATTATCCAATGTCTTCTGGTATGATCATATCTTTGGTCAATCCAATTTTTATAACTTGTATAACAGGTTTGATTTCATCATATAATACTTCTATTGGCGCAGTATAAAACTTTATGAAAAATAAATTTGCTTTGGTTATCTTTTTGTAGGTTATAAATGCTTTGTATATTTTCGGTATAGTTGATAATTCACTTTCGGGGTTTAGGAAAAGGTGGGGGTGGTTAGGGTAGTTTTCTTTAGGATACAACTTTCTTTTAATATATACATATATATATATATGTATATATATATATATATGTATATATATATATATAAATGTATGTGTGTATATATATATATATAATAAATAATAAATAATAATAATAATAAGAATATTAACTAATTAATTTTTATATTTAAGAAAATAAAATAAAAGTTTACAAAAAGCCTAAAATAAATATAATTAAGATAATTCTAAAACTACTAGTTTATTTATTAAAATTAAAAGGAAAATATATTTTTACATTTTATTGTATTATTTAAAAAATAAAAATAAAATAATTAAAAGTCTCCCAAAATTTAAATTTATTTATTTATTTATTTTCAAATAAAACCTATTGAAAATGAAATAAGAGCCAAAATAAATATTGGATAAAATAAAAAATATTTAATGTCGAAAAATAGGTTAAAACTCGAGGAGGATCAAAAATCACGTGTCTACACCCATATTCCTCTTTCATTGATGATGTGGGATTTTGGGAGTTTGGGGATTTCACCCATAAATACTAATTCAATATCAAGTATAAGTGAAACCCAACATCATTAACGAAGTATCTACACTAACAATAAAAACTCACACATACTTGCATCTTATTCCAACATAACCTCAAGATAGATGTTTAGCTACTCATGAAGTTTGAGTGAAGAAATATAGACAAATTGACATTCAAAGCTTCTATTGAAGAGGAAAAGCAAGGGTGTTCTCAAATTCAACTTCAATTACAACTAAAGTCCTTGGAAAATTATCTACAATAGCCTTTCCCAATTTAGTAGTATTCTTACAATGCCAAAAATTGAATTCTAGTTGGGAGATATGTCTAAAGTGGAAGGGTTTTCCCTTTGAAGGATTGGAACCTGCTGTGTAAAATGAATAGTCTGCCATAAAGAGAATTCCTCACCATCACGATTTCCATGAATTAATCGCGATCTTGATGCCTGCAATCGCATTGAACCTATCGTGATTTCCATTCTTTGACCTGGCTTTGACTAGCCTTGATCGTAGCCTTCAAACCGCGATCGCATTGAACCTATCGTGATTTCACTACCTCGCCCTTTTTTTTCCCTTTTTAACTTACTTCACTTGTTTTCTTCCATTTTACCATGAACCTATAAACCATGGGAATTAGTGCATTTAAATGGCAAATTTTCCTCATTTACACTATTTAATCATAGTATTGTGCACAAATTTGGATGTACATGAGCTGTAAATTTACCACACATCATAGTGAAGCCAATAATGTATGTTCAATGTCAAGGAGGGTGAGTAACTATATCTCATATGTACCCTACCTGCCCCCAAGCCTATATTATTGGCCTAGTAAAGTCCTATAGTGATCCCAATCCAACTGTCTGAAAAACTAAGGTATAGAAAATAAGGTCAAGTACATGATATTTTATGCATATTATTTAAACTTCTTTGAGAGCGTGAGTGTTTGATTTAGTCCCTAGATTGATATACATTGTGATATTATGAGAGATGGGACATCCTTGCTGTGAGGGTGCATGGGTTGTATTGTTAACTACTTACTTATTTGGGTAGTGACAATTGCATGCATGATAGGTTGTTTGTTGGTAATCTAATGCCATCACATAATTTTTTTGTGTTATACTATTGTGCTACATGAATCTACAAAGTGGTTTTGAATGTTGTTTACTAGGAGGGGGTAAGAAATTGTGCAAAAATGAGTTGAATGATGTAGGTGCCTTAGGTTTTTTTAGTAAATCATCGTGTTTGTTTGTTATGTATTAGTTGTCAAAGGACATGAAAACTTTCTAAGTTGAGGGTTTTAATATGCCATAAATTCATGACACTTTTGATGTTTAAAATAAGGAAATTGTGTAAGTACTTAGGCACTATTATTAGATGTGATATGCTTTTGTGTTGATTTTGTAGGAAAACAGAGTTAAGAGCAAAGAATGAGCAAAATGGATAAATATTAGCTGAGAAGGCTACCTATGAGCTAACCTACAACTCATTGGTAGTACTTATAAGCCCATAGGTGGCCAAGTTGGTTGATGATCAAGATTTTTAAAAGTTGCTGATTGATGCCTGATTACCACACCCCTACGTAAGAGGAGCAAGTACAACCTACAGTCTGTAGGTTACATCATAGGTAAAAGTTCTGAATATTGAATTTTCTCTAATTTCCACGAGCATACTTATGCCCCATAGGTACAACCTACGACCCATAGGTTGCCTCGTGGGTTGGCGCCGACTTTGGTTTCCTTCTTTATTTAGGATAGGTTTTCAGATATATCTATAAATACCCATTGGATGTTTTATTATAAGTTTAAGCAATTTATGCACTTTTGACATTGTATTTGGAGTTTTGAGATACATTATTGATCTTTGAATTATTGTTCTTGGGTTTTAGTGTTCACAATTAATTTAAGATTTTGGGTTTTCATTATTATTCTTCATAAGTTCATCTTTATGCTTTTATCTATGAAATCTATATTTGTTCTTACAATCATGAGTATCTAAACACCATATTTAGGTTTGTTGGAACCCCGATGGATTAACAAAGCAAGATAAGTATGTCGTTATTCTAGTTTGGTATTATTGCATGTATTTGGGTTTCTTTTCCTTTGATTTCTTTCTTAATGGTTGCAAATTTTAAGAACTCGCCCGTATGCGATACTTTCTTGAGAGAGAGGTAAAGATTAGGAAAAGGAGAACACAATAGTAATTTAAAGTTATCAACCTTTATATAATTAAGTTGAGATCGAGAGGAGATAGTTAATCTAAGATCAAGAACAATGGTTAGTAATGTAACACTCTACGACCAAGAGGATATGAGTGAAATTCACCCAAACAAAGATCGAGAGATAGTTAGGTGGTATATAACTTGTCATATTTTTCATTCAAACCACTAAAATAGTTTGACGAGCGTGAACAGTCTCTGGAGTTATGAAGTCAGGGAAACATAGTCCTAGTGATCATCTCATAATAATGACAACTCTAATTTCCCAACATTGTTTCTATTATTATTACTTTTACAAAAACCCCTTTTACTGTCTGTATTTTCAATTACATTAGCAAGATTGTGAGAGATTTCTGACCTCTACCTCGTGGGATCGACCCCAACCTAGTTGGGTTCTATATTTTACAAGTGATATCTTTAAAATTTCTTAGAGGTGTAATTTTTGTGACATCAATGTATAGATTGACTAAAAAGGTCAAGTTTCAGTGGTCTAATTCTTGCGGAAAGAGTTTTCAAGAGTTGAAAACATGACTAACAACCATTCTAGTTTCGACTCTACTAGAGGATTCAAATGGGTTTTTAGTTTATTGTGATGTTTCAAGAGTTGGCCTTGATTATGTCTTGATGCAGCATAGCAAGGTTATAGAAAATACCTCTAGATAGCTCCATCCTTATGAGAAGAATTAATCGACCTAAGATCTTGAGTTGGTAGTAGTAGTTTTAGCCTTAATGATTTAGAGGCATTATCTTTATGTGTTTCATTTAGATGAGTCCACATAAAACAAGATCCATTAGTGTGTCTTCAACTATTTATATATAAATCTTTTTTAGAGAAGATAGCCAGAGTTGTCGAAGAACAATGATAAGAGTGACTTGTACCATGGATAAAGCCAATGTTGTGGCTGATGCTCTTAGTAGTTTATCTATAGGAAGTGTTTCTTATATAGAGGACTAAAAGAATGAGTTATTTTGTTAGGTTTGGCAATTTGCTAGATTGGAAGTTTGATTGGTTGATTTAGTCTAAGGTATCTTGGTTAATAATGGTTCAAAATATTTGATGATAACTGCGTGAAAGAAAGTTAAGATAGTGATCCTAATTTTCTTTATTTGAAGGAAGCAATCCAAAATTAGCAGGTTGAGGTTTTCTCCAATAGGGGATATAGTTTTCTTCACTATCACGGAAAACTACGTGCTCTAAATATGGATGATGTGAGATGGTGCATGACAACACAAGCTCACAGTTCTTGGTATTGTACTCTCCCCCATGATCCACTAAGATGTAACACAATCTACGAGAAGACTATTGGTGGAATAGAATGAAGAAGGATATCACATAGTTTGTGGCTAAGTGTACAAATTGTTGGAATGTTAAGGTTGAACTCCAAAGACATGGTGGTATAATTTAGGATATCAGTATTCCTACTTAGAAGTGGGAAGTAGTGAATTTGTACTTCATTATAAGGTTGCCTCGTACCCGCTATCAGCATGATTCTATTTAGGTTATTATGGACCAAATATCTAATTTAACCTATTTCTTACCAAATAACACTTTAAATTTAGCCAAGGATTATGCTAGACTCTATTTTAGAGAGTTGGTAAAATAGTATTGAGTTCATTTGACTAACATTTTAGATAGGGGTACTAAGTTCACCTTTCTTCTCTGGAACACTTTTTAGAAGGGTCTTGGCACCCAAGTTCATCTCAGTACAAATTTTCATCCAATAAATATGATCAGGAAGAATGAAACATTAAGACTTTATAGGATCTTTTGAAATCATATATGTTATATTTCAAGGGTAGTTTGGGATGATTATTTGTCTTTGATTGAGTTTTTTTATAATAACAACTATCACTCTAGTATTCAGATGGCCCAATTGAAATAACTTTATGGTAGGTGTACATCTTATATTGGTTGGTTGAAAGTTGTTGAATGTACCTTTATAGGTCCAGATTAAGTTCATAATGACATGAAGAAAGTTTAGTTGATTATAGAATGGTTGAAATTTCTCAATGTTGTCAAAAGTCCTATCTAGATGTAAGGGGAAAGAAATTAAAGTATTTTATTAGTGATTTTGGTTTACCTGAAAATTTTATCCATGAAAGGGGTAGTTAGATTTGGGAATATAGGAAAGCTCAGTTTCTGCTATGTTGTCCCTTGTATGATTATGGGTTTCCTTTAGCAATGAAGACTATGATTTTAATTTACCGACAGACTTAGCATAATTATATTCATTTTTCATGTGTCATTGTTAATGAATTGCTTTGGCAATCCCACATCGGTTGTTCCTTTAGATAGTGTGGGTGTGAATTATAGTGTCTCTTACGAGGAGGTCCCAGCTAAGATCCTGGACCATCAATTTCATATTGGGGAAAATGAGGTTGCATTGGTAAAGGTTATTTTTGTAGAATCAACTAGTTGAGAGAGATACTTAGGAAATAGGGGTGGATATTATGACCAAATACCTACAACTTTTCTTTTTAAATTCAGTTCAAGCTTGACGTATTAGTTTCCCCTTTTTTAATTCTTTCTATCTCATGTCTCTCAGTTCTTACCATGTCATAACATACATTCATTAGTTTACTTAAGTCTATGTTTTGTTATAGACACAGTTATCATGTAAGTATTTGTAACACCCCAAGACTAACCCCTGGACGTCACACAATACTTAGGACCATAAGTGATCCCAAGCTAACCCGATACTGGCATGATGCTTGAGCTACTGATTAAAATACACAAGACTGGAAGTAACACACGGAAGAGTAGACTTTAGTAGAACATAATAAAAACAAAATGATTTAAATTGATTACAAATTTGGTTATACAAAATAAAACTGAAATCAAATACATCAACTCTACTGGCTGACTATGAAGCCCCGACTAATATTGACTAAAGGTAGTCAATACATGACCCCCAACTATCCCTAATCAATATAACTAAATAAAGAAAAAATATGCTTCTTCAACTATGATTAACTTGAGCCATCAAATCAAAAGAACTCATCACCTGCTGACTGGAAGCTGCACACTATCTGATTATGATATATGAGCTACAATTGGTACCTACATTATGAAATAATGTAGCACAAAGACATACATGAGTAATAAAGCAAGCATAAGGATAAACTTTGTGATCCATAAAATTTTGTCCTAAAGCTTTACTTTTACTCTTTCTTTTGGAAAGTTCTTCTAACCGATATAAACCATGTGAGCTATCATGGAGTCCAATGTCTTACCTACATTGAGGAA
Source organism: Capsicum pubescens (assembly GCA_030864215.1). Taxonomy (NCBI): domain Eukaryota; kingdom Viridiplantae; phylum Streptophyta; class Magnoliopsida; order Solanales; family Solanaceae; genus Capsicum; species Capsicum pubescens. The sequence goes on from CM061546.1 coordinate 191,108,986, forward strand.
AGATGTTCTTCCCTTGCGATCAGAATAGAAATTAAACTTGAGTGATCGCTATACTTAACCCATATTGGGACTTAAACCTATAGTGGCACGTAGTTCTAGAGAATATGACCTTAGACTCATACTCAACTCGGTGATAAATCCTACTTCCATATTACTTATATGCTCATACTTTGGGAAATCCACCTTTAAATAGAACAAGATTTGTATAATGTAAACCTTGTATGCATCTCTTTCTTTAAATCATAATCAGAATGAACAAATGTGGATTCCATATCTTATCTTATGATCAAAACATCAATGTTTACTTTAAATCTTGGTATAACTTATCAAAGGAACTTAAGAGCATAGTCTTCTTGAAATCTCAAAAACTAGTGATTAGGACTTATAATATAAGATTAAATTCATTGAATTTCTAAACAGTATTTCATGCTCTATAATCTTCTTGAAATATTGCAATAATTCTAGTCAAGATAATGAAATCAAATCACAATATGAAGCTTATAAATCAAAAACACGAGCATGTGTAACCTTGATGCACTTAAAGCCTTTGAATCTCATACTTTCTTTCATATAACTTTTAACATAATATCATACTTAAAACTCAATTGAAAATCTTTAATCAATTTTTAAATCAAACTTATGATAAACAAATCATAATAGAGAATCTTTAAGTCAAAACATAAAAAGATGAGAATAAGCATGCACTTTAATACTTAAAGAACTTTATAAATGCACAAACTCAAAACAAGATAGATTGGGTATGAACCCTAATTGCAAATAACATAATCTTAACTTTAAAACAGGTTTTGGTCACAAGGATGAAAGAGTATACTCGTTCATAAACCCCACATACCTTAAGATTTTAACTTGAAAGAGAAACACCAATCTTGAAGCTTTCTTGAAGGTTCTTGAACTAGGGAAACATGAATTCTTGTTTTTTCTTGGAGAGAAAGTAATAAAATTGATGCTCTTGGGAGAAGATTAAGGTTTCTTTGAGAGGAGTATTGGAGAAGAAGGCCTTTTACGACCTAAAATATACCCTAAATCGTGTTATGGACGATGAGGTTGAGGGGAAAAGACATAATTAACCCTCAGATAGTTAAATTCTCAACTCGAATGCAGTTTACAGGGTAAGCGCGACACGATCTTATCCTAGTGGCTTACTGTTTTTGATGAAAATGATCATAACTTTTCGCTTGGGTATCAGATTAAGGAAAAATTTGTATCATTGGTAATCTAATTAAATTATATACAATTTGGTGGTTCTTGAGCTAAAAATTTACACATATATCAAAAGTTATACACGTTTAAAGTTAACCCTTGTAGAATCGAAAGCAAAACTTTAGATGAATCAAAGGTTTTTGACTCAACTTTGTTCTAAGTAATTCCTATGAACATTCTTAAACTTAAAAGCACTTCACACACTAGTATAAATATCATGACACATGCATTCAATTATAAATCAAGTACTGGACGAAAACACCTTCATCGCGATGTGATGTATGTGCGAAAGGGAATGTCACTACGACACGGCCCTATCGCGGTGACTTGCTAGATTCATGATCCAAACGTTCCCTGAACCTTGTCCAAAAAATATGAAACTCCCTGGAGACATACTTCTCAATCCCTAAACATGAATTAACTCAAAAACTAACATCTCGGGGTCTGGAAAACCAAAATGAAAATTCTCAAAGTTTAGGGGTATTGAAAATGGATAAGTCCCCAACACTTAGAGAAAATTGCAAGCCTTAAGCTCCTTAACCATGCAACTAAGAGCTGAATCGAGCTATGATTATTACGGGGTATTACAATATCTCCCCCTTGGGAACATTCGTCCTCGAATGATATAGGTTAGACTGAGAGTACTGTACTAAGGTAACTGAGATCATATAATGAACATGCATGACTTGGAATAAGATTGCATAACTGAGTCTGAAACATGATACATAAACTGAATATCATGTACTAAACCAATTCTTTAAATACATGTAATGACGTGAGAATGGTTATAAGACTAATAAATAAATGAGAGAGTCAACTTATTCGTAACCATTACTTTACGAGGGATCTGATTTCCTGAAGAAAAGATGAGATGTTTAGGATATTAAATCTCAGGGTATTACAACATCTCCCCCTTGGGATCATTTGTCCCCCGAATAATACTGACTTGGGTTTAATACTAAGGAAAGATTAACATGATGCATGGGACTCTTACAGACTGAATAATGACTGAAAGGTTACACTCAACTATATATTCCCTTCAAAACTGCACTTCAATTGAGGGTACTTACAATATTCACATGGTCACTGATAACTATATCGACTGAAACTTGAGCTAAATTGAATTCTCTTACTATGTTCAAGCCTACTCGAATTTATAAAGTGCACACAAAGCACTATACTACTAGTCTAAATCATGAATTCAATACATCTTGCATTTTCACAAATCCTCATCTCAAGAATAATTCTTATTACCACTTCAACAACTACATTCAACCTTTTACTAGGAATTTACTATAAAGGAATCCTTCTCATATTCTCTAAACCTCTATCAACAACAACTTTCATGCACTACACCAAGAAAACATACAAAATTTTAACTAACCATGACATGTATCAAAAACTTAGCTAAGAACAAGCATACAAATCTTTCATCATCAAGAAATATTTAATCTCTCCCATCTATATAATTTTTCATAATCACTATCTTGACCTAAGAAAGGGTCAATGAAACATTAGAACATGAGGACCTAAAGCATTAAATAATACTATGCATAACTTGGACACTTACCTGAGGCCTAAGGAATAGGGTATCAAAAGCAAGAATTCATCGAATAGAGCTAAACTGAGGACATACATGACATAATCTAAATATCTCTAATCATTAAGAGTGTAGCATGAGTATCTGGAACTAAACATACTGTAAATCATGAGTACATGAGTCATGAGCTGCATGACCTGAGTTTGTTGTTCATAAATTTTGTAGAATATGATTCGTACTGCTGAGTGAACTGGAACTCCTCATACTAGGAACTGGAAGTGTACATGATTCTATGGAAAGTTCATGAAAATGAGATATGATCATGGAACTAACATGTAAGGTATGCATAGATATAATGATGACTGAACTGCAATACTTTGCACTAAGATAAGAATGGGTCAGGCATCATCCTCCCTTACTGTTGTTCTATAATATACTGGCACCGCTACTAGAATCTGAGAGCCTGACTTGGTTACTTGCTCTATCATCTCCCTTTTAGCTTTAAGCCATCATTCTAAGTCTGTAGGCCACTTAAAATAAACTCTAAACTGAACTGCCAGAACTTTATTATGGAGCCCGAGATAAAACAATACACATAAATAATAAACTCAACTTGAAAGACTACATCTGAAAGTGTAGAACCCGCTGCTAGTACTTCCTTCTAAGATATAATTCTTAATTTTCTATAGTCCATTAGCCATCATATAATTACTTCAACAGTTACTAACTTAGAATCTTTATAAGTATCACCATACCCTAAGTTCATACTATCTGGAGTTTTAACTCTTCTTTCTATTTGCTTAATCTTCAAAGATTCAAACTTAGATTCTAACACTTAACATGGATATCCCCAAACTGTAATTAACCATACTACTTCCATCATAGTCTACTAATATCATATCTCTATAACTATATTTTTCTTAAACCACGAGAATCAAAATCATACTAAAAGACTCAACATCACCTATCCACAACTCCTTAACTTAGATATTAAGAATACCATATACTATATAACTAGCCTTCTTTCCATTTAAAAACTCAAGGGTACTACTAACCACACATACTCTTTAATAATATTAAAAAATAATGCAACTACCATACCACCTTGGATAAATAAATAAATCATGCCAACAACATCATGCTCAATTACGAACAAATGAACATAAGCTCTTGAATATACTATTCAAGCCTACTAGATCACTTCCATATAACTAGCATCACTAACCAAGCAATCATTATTTCCACCTTGATTATAATCCACTATTCAAACTTAGTGTCTAGTGCTATACATAATTAACAAACCAACCTCATATATTGTTCTCACTTGGAAGCTATAACATAAAACATCAAGAAACACTAGTACACTAGAACCTCATAATAATAATAATTGATCATGATCGTATGGTCTATCTTATTATAATCCATTAGCATATCCTCTCTCTACACATTACTACTATTTACCTATCTATACACCTAAATTCCCTTCACAGCTCTATAAGTTTCAACTAACCTCTTTGCAACCTCATGAGAAGCCTAAGTTCATAATACTCAACCACTAAATACTTTCATCAGTAACCTATATTTTTCTAACAAAATATATTCCATCAAAAACTCCTACTCTACCTTTACCAAGGAACCTGTACCATATTTCGTACCCCTTAAACTAACACACAAGGACCTATCACCTTACTACAAACTCAATCATATGCAAAAGTTCATCTATATACATTCGATCAACTGCCATTACCACCTTTCTTGTCACTACACTACTAAACCTATACTTGGAACTATAAGAAGGTTCTAATACTTAATAATCCATGTCATAATATCCCTCAAATGTAAACTCCATTTAACAACCTCAATTCATACTATCTTCTCTCATGAGCCCCATCTTAAATGATGGGTTAATGATGAATCAGAATACATTTCTTGTTCAATATTAACTGAATAATTCATATGGATAAGGACATAAGCTTTCAACATAAGGGACTTATAACACATTAGTGAGCTCGCCTCAAGCCCCTCGTTTAACTTCTAAAGTTACTGATAGTAAATTTGAGAGCATCGTCTTGGGAGAAATTAGAATCTAGTACTTATGTTATCTTGGAAAGTCATAGATGGAGAATTATGGAGTAACTCACGAATTAACAGAAGTTTCTAAGAGAAAGACTTTACAACATGATCTAGAGCATGAAAGAAGGGAAACATTTCCTAAATACCCTATATCCTCTCAAAGAAAAGTACAAACATCTCCATACCATTCCTCAAGACTCTACTAGACACGGCTTCATAGACACCCTAGGACACTTGAACTCTGTGCTCTGATACCAAGTTTGTAACAACCCAAGATGACTCCTTAGATGTCACACAGTGCTTAAGACCACAAGTGATCCCAAGCTAACCCTATACTGGCACGATTCTTGAGCTACTAATTAAAATAGATGACTTGAATTAACACACAAAAGAGAAGTCTTTAGTTAAACAAGATCAAAACAAAACTATTTAAAATGGTTACAAATTTGGTTATACAGAAAAAAATTAGAATAAAACACATCAACTCTACTGACTATTTATGAAGACACTACTAATATTGACTATAGGTAGTCGGGCCATAACCCCAGCTATCCCTAATCAATACGACTGAATAAAGAAAATAATATGTTTCTCTAACTATGATTTAATCGATCCCTTGAATCAAAAGGACTCATCACCTACTGACAAGAAGCAACATATTGTATTATTATGTTATGTGGGCTACAACTTGTACCTACACTATGTAACAATGTAGCACATAGACATATATGTAGATCAACACTTTTGCAATGTACTGAGCATGTGGGGGTTTATGCATCAGTAAAATAATAACTGAATGTACACATAGACTTTAAAATAATGGATGCTAAGTGTAGATGACTCACCTTGAGCTTGAATAAAATGTAAGCTGTAAAATCATAAACTTTAGTAATGAAGCATAAGGATAAACTTTGTGAGCCATAACACTTAGTCCTAAAGCTTTACTTTTACTCTTTCTTTAGGGAGATTCTTCAAACCTATATAACCCAAATAAGCTTTCATGGAGTCTAATGTCTTACCCATGTTGAGGAGAGTTGTTCTACCCTTTCCATCGGTATAGAACCTTAACTTGAGTGTTTAGTGTAATTAACCCATATTTGGACTTAAACCTATGGTGGCACGTAGTTCTGGGGTATGTGACCTTGGAATCATACCTAACTCGGTGCTTAATACTGCTCCCATATTACTTATGTGCTCATACTTTATGAAATCCACTTTAAAATAGCACAAGGTTTATATAATGAAAACCATGTATTCATTTCTTTCGTTAAATCAAAATCAGGATGAACAAATGCGGATTCCATATCTTATCTTAAGATCAAAAGATAAATCTTCACTTTAAATCTTGGTATAACTTACCAAAGGAACTTAAGAGCATAATCTTCTTGAAATCTCAAAAAATTGTACTTAGGACTTATAATATAAGCTTAAATTCTTCGAATTTCTTAATAATATTTCATGGTCAATAATCTTCTTGAAATACTTCAATAATTTCAGTCAAGATAAAGAAATCAAAGTCACAATATGAATCTTATAAATCAAAACATGAGCATGTATAATCTTGATGATGTAATTCCCCGAGTTTATACCCTGGATGCTACACGGTGCTTATTATCTCGAAGGACCACAAGCCAACCCATGATTGGTACCTGCTGTAATAACTAAATAATAATACTAAATAATATGTGGAATTAGGCAAAAATATGCCATAAGGTTCAATCTGTAGATAATTGTGAATAATACTAAATGCGGTATTAAATACCAAAACTGAAAGACAAAATTAAAATCTGAATAACTATCTGAAATACTCTAGTCTGGGAAGCCTCTAACTATATAAACTATGGAGTTAATGGGACAAGTCCCCAACTAACTCCTTCTACTGACATAAATTAAAATACTACAAATAGTAATAATGTCCTCAAACTAAGAGGACTCACCACTATGCTTAATTCTGAAAGTCTGGTCTACTGAGGGTGCTCTGAAGCTCGTGTATTAGAACCTATGATATAAGACATCATAGCACAAAAATCATGCGTCAATACTTTGAATGTACTTGTATGCTCAGTGAGGTAGGCTGAAATGCATGGGTTCATAAGCATGAACAATAATAACTGTATAACATAAGTATGATTGAATAAGAGTACATGCATGAATACATAGACTATAACTGAGATCGTGATAACATCGAACACAGAGTCTGAATACTGATCAACTAATTTACTGGATAAATGATACTGTATAACTGATAACTGGGTGACTGTATCTGACAGTCTTGAATGCTGGGGAACTATACTGAGTTCCATACTGAGCTAAGTGACTATGTCTGATAATCCTGAATCTGTAGAACTGGACTGAGTTCTATTATGAGATTGAGACTGAAACTGAGACTATGGGAGGTAATTATCTAACCGGCATGCCCCTATCTAAACTGATTGGGGTCCAACTTGTAACCCCAGTTAGAAGGATGTCAATACCATGCCACAAGTAAGGACAAACTATGAGTTAACCCTCTCTGACATGAAGCTTTTTCGTCAACCCTCGCTAATAGAATAACTCGGATGAGAAGTATCAACCATCATAATATCTGGCAGGAATATATCTCAATCTACACTGGCTACGTAGTTCTGTAATGCAGGGATTGATGCTAATGGTCAAACCATCTACTGACAGTAATGCCCCCATCCCTGGGTTAAGTCAGAGCTGAATCCTACTCCCAACTGAATAGACATTGAACTAATTTTTAGTCTGTACTAGGCTGGACTGAATGGTTACTGAGATTACTGATTAGCTTAGCTGAACTGAGTTCACTAAGTTCTGTTGACTGATGGAATACTACTAAATTGTATTAATCTGATAGAGTTTACTAAGGTATGAACTGAATACTGAGTTAGACTGAACTACTACTGAATCTATTGAGTTTTCTTGAGTTCTGTAACTGACTAAGAGAACTACTGATATTGACGTGACTGATAATGTTCTATGACTGACCGTGGTTCTAGGTAAACAGATAAATTGTTGGGTACAAGTACCCCCAGGATTCGATAGCATAAATTAAGAGACATGGCATAAACATGAAACATGTAAACTATATACTTGATCATCATTTATCGATTAGGGCATTTTAACAAACATTTGCATGATTTTATTCTCTTAATAGTTCACATGAACAATTTATCAAACACATAGAAGGCATAGAACATGCGCATAACACTAATCAACATGTGAGCACACAATTCAATCATCAAATTCCAAATTCAAAGGCTTTAACATGAGCTCACATGGTAAGACATATAAATCAATAAACTCCACATGAAACTTAGCATAACTCATGGATTTGATACTCAAATAATTATTATAAACATGAATATTATCAAACCCATTATGGTATTCATGAAATTCATATACTTGAAGTTTAAAAACTGATTCTTGGACTCCAAGGGTGGAAGAGACCCTTGGATGAACACTTCACATACCTTTATTGAAGAATTTCTAAAAGTTTATGGTTGAATCTTGAGTTCTTGATTTGAAATTGGAGCACCTAGGATTTTGTTCTTGAGAAAATTGGAGAATGAATGAGTATATTTGCTCTTCAAAGGGATTAATTTTGTATTTTGGGGGCTAAGGATGTGGGAAAAGACCCAAATACCCCCAAGAATGTGATATTTTAATTACTGAAAATTGGGGGTACCGACGCGCTGGTCGAAGCGGTGCGTCGATGGCATCGACGCGATAACCAATGCGTCGTGCCATGTTCGCGTCGCTTCACTGGAATTGGACACTGGTAGCTGGGGGAAATATTAATCAGCATGATAGTTGATGGGGCGCGTCAAGATCGTGTTGATCCACTATTTTACAGTTTCAAAGGGGCTTCAAACGATGTCCGAAAAATCCGAAACATGTCCAGAAACACCTACGAACATTCTTGATCATGAATCAAACTAAACATCAACATTTAATGGACGTAAAGGTCGCGAAATAAGATTGCCAACCTTTGTAGGAGAAAATGACACTAATTCTGAGTACTTAGATAAAAATATTGTAAGTCTGGGACCCCTTAACAAGCCTAGAAGACTGAATTAAGCTTAGGATTTTGCGGGGTCTTACAGATGCACTTAAAGCCTTGGAATCTCATGCTTTCTATCATATTAATTGTAACATAATATCATGCTTAAAACTCAATTGAAAATCTTTAATCAATATTCAAATCAAACATATGATATACAAATCATAATAGAGAATCCTTAAGTCAAAATATATATAGATGAGAATAGGCATGAACTTTGATAATTAAATCACTTTATAAATCCATAAACTCAAAACAAGATAGATTGGGTATGAACCCTAATTGCAAATCACATTATCTTAACTTTAAAATTGTAACGCCCCTAAATATCATCCCGAGATGCCACACGGTGCCCAAGGCTACACGTAGCCTCAAGATAACTCTTTAAGCCAATACACTACCCTTGGGTTCCAACATAACAACATACACGCTACACTAAGGATATATATATAAGTACATATCATACCACATCGCACATGGCACAAAATATCGTTAGACTGTACATATATGGAATGTCTATACACAAACCAACCCAACAATACACTAGTCTGACATAGCCTCTATACAGTAAAACCAACGATCCATTGGGACAAACCCCCAACTGACTCAACAGACCAAAGGGATCACAAAACAACAGCACCAAAACTAGCAACTTGGTCATCGAACCATGAGGACTCACTACTGAAAGAACGTAGATGCGGCACTCAGATATCACTATCGCGGTTGCGGCTGAGTACCTGAACTTACATCATAGTAAGAATGTAGCCCATAAAGAAATATGTGGGTCAGCACAAGATACGTACTGAGTATGTGGGGGAGCATGTAAAATATAAATAATATCATAAATTTCGTATAAACATACATATGGACCATAATAACACACCTGGCTTGAGTGACATTGAATCATCCAACTCATAACATCTTAGATAGGAAATATAGGGTAAAAAACTCATAAATCATTATACATCATCATAGGCAACTTGACTTACCACATCAAAACTCGGAGTGACTCGGTATTTCAATAAACATGACTCTTATGGACAGGGGAGTTTACTATAACCGACAACCCCACATGATCTACGTGGAATACTAATATTTGAAACCCCCGTTGGCGGGAGCGTCATACTCTTTTCCAGGAAGTACGACCTTAAAACTGCAAAAATCACAATCGGGCTCTCTGGCCAATAATATCATCATCAAACAATCCTACGGTGGTACATAGCTTTGGGGAAATACCAAATTTCCCTCTCGGTGCTAAGTACTACTCCCCGATAAGCTCAGAACGCATTAGGAAATCCACCACAACATCACAAGGGTCTATCATAAAGATCAAATCAAATCTCTTTCTCATTTATCAAATCATATCAATTTGTGGATTCCTAACTCAACACATTTTAGCTCAAAATATTTTATTCTTCCTCAGCATCAACAAGGTATCAATGTATTGAACCATAACCGACTCGACATTTAGACAAGGATATGAAGACTCAATACATAATATTTTCAACAATTTAACTCATCAAAACCATCCGGAAAATACCAAGACTCATTGCAACTTCAATATCAACATTTCTCAATTTGTCATCCAAGTCTCATTTAAAGGTACTTGAGACATCAACCCATAGTAGGGATATAGAATTTCCAATATCAATTATAAATTCATAATAAGGAAATAGTGGAATGATAGTATAAATCAAGTCTTAACAAATTGAATCATCATACTCTCATAATCAAATACTTTTTGGACATAATTCCATCTCAACATCATACACATATCGGATGACATAATCCCATAGATCATGGACTATAATATAAGATATAAAACCATATTTCCAATTCATGATAAAACATGTAAAATCACATGTCAATGTAATTCATTAAAAATATCGGGCACAAGATCGAAAGGATAATCTTGTTCAAAGCCCCACATACCTAAAAATGGAAGATGAATATGAACTTCCGACTCCGGAACTTTATTCACGAAAATAAAAGGTGCTTCTCGAATCCCTTAACATAATCAACTTGAATCCCAAATCAATTTGAAATTACTACGGTTCAATCAAGAGACATAGAAGGATGAAATTTGTAGTAGGGTTGGGGTTTGAGCCTTAGGAAATTTTGGAGAAAAATGAGCTATTGAATTCTCTTAATGGACTTAAATCCATGGTTTAACCGGATAGATTGGAGTGGGAATGACCAAAATACCCTTAAAAATCAAATAATGTCAAATCTGTCCTTTGGTGGATTGTTTTGATAGGCTGAAGTAGATCGACCATAACTTTTTTCTTCGATGGAAAAATTGGATGAAACCAATTTCATTGGAAAGAGGACTTTCAGATATTTCTGTTGATATATAGTAGATCACCCAGATCATTATGTACAAGGAGTTATGATCGTTTAAAGTTGATCCTAAAATTCTCCTGGCCTCAGTATTTTTTTCCTGCACATTTACTGTTCACCACTATTCACGGTTAGATCGGAATGATCATAACTCATCGCTCGAGTGTCCGTTTTGGATGATCCACATATCGTTGGAAAGATTATTTGATTCTCTACGCGATGACGGGTTGCATATTCAGAAATACCACATAGAAAAATTATTAATCACGATAAAGAACAGAATTCAACACATTTTCGTCCGAGATCTTAACGGAATTTTTTTTTCCGGGGCATCACATCATCTCCCCCTTGGAAACATTCATCCCCGAATGTTGATAGGTAGGTCAAGAATACTATGAAAACGAGTATATAGAGAAAAATTATCTTTCCCAAGCATATACTCCATTCTAGATTTTTTTGGATATCGTAGAAAACACACAAGCCAAGATAAACATAGCAATAAGGATTAAATCAAAAGAGAACGATACCTTTGACATGCTCAGGATTCGTAGGAATGAGGTGGGGATATTTGGCGCGCATATCCACTTTGGCTTCCCAAGTAGCACTCTCTACGGATTGATTTCTCCAAAGCACTTTAACCAAAGGAACTTCCTTGTTTCTTAGCCTACAAACTTGAAAGTCAAAAACCTCAACCGGAACCTCTTCATATGAAAGACTATCTTGAATACCCGAGCTTTCGGAAGGATCAATCACAATAGAATCACCAATAGACTTCTTAAGCATAAAAACATGGAAAATCAGATGGACGTTAGATAACTCCACGGGAAATTCAACCTTATACGCTACCTTCCAAATGTTATCCACAATCTTATAGGGACCAATGTAACGGGGACTTAGTTTTCCTTTCTTCCCAAATCTCTTCACCCCTTTCATGGGTGAAACTTTCAAGTAAACTAAATGACCAACATCAAATTCAAGGTCTTTCCTCCTTACATCTGCATATGATTTTTGACGACTTTAGGCGGTTTTCAACCTTTTCCGAATTAACTTAACCTTCTCCATGGCCTCGAACACCGCATCCAGTTCAGTCACGACAGCCTCACCAACTTCAAACCAACCAATGGGTGATCTACACCTTCTACCATACAAAGCTTCAAATGGGGCCATTCCAATAGTAGCATGAAAACTGTTATTGTAAGCAAACTTGATTAATGCTAAGTGCTCATCCCAACTACCTTTAAAATCAAGCACATAACCTCTCAACATAACTTCTAAAGTCTAAATGGTACACTCGGCCTGACCATCTATTTGCGGATGGAAAATAGAACTTAAACGAATTTAGGTACCGAGACCCTTCTGGAAAGATTTCCAAAACTGGGAGGTAAACTGAGTACCTCTGTCAGAAATAATAGCTAAAGGGATTCCATGAAGTTTGATGAGTTCCCTAATATATATTCTAGCATTATCTTCAGTTGTATACGATGAATGCACAGGCAAGAAATAAGCTGATTTCGTCAGCCGATCTACGACAACCCAAATCGAATCATGATGGCGACGAGAAGGAGGAAAACCAACTATGAAGTCCATATTCACTTCTTCCCACTTCCAAGTAGGAATGCTAAACTCTTGCATCATGTCACTAGGCCTTTGATGCTCTATTTTAACCTGTTGACACATGGAACACTTCGCCACAAATTCTGCTATGTTCCTCTTTATACCGTTCCACCAATAGATTTCCCGCAAATCATGGTACACTTTGGTAGCACCAGGATGGATGGAGTATCGCGTACCATGCGTTTCCGCCATAATCCTCTTCTTCAAGTTATCAACATTAGGAACACATAATCTTTCTCGGAGTCTCAAAACTCCATCTCCCCCTTAGGAGAAAACCTCCACCTTTTGGTCTTTAACTGACTCTTTAACCTGACCAAGGTAGGATCCCTGTCTTGCTTCTCCTTCACTTCTGAAACTAAAGAGGATTCGGAACCGCTTGGCACTCCTATAATACCCTCAGCATCACCAAAAAACCTAACCCCCAATCTAGCCAAACGATGTACCTCATGGGCCAAATCCTTCTTACCAATCTCCACATGTGCTACCCTACCCATGGACTTCCGACTAAGGGCATCTGCTACTACATTGGCCTTGCCCGGATGATATAGCACGCTAATATAATAATCTTTCAACAGTTCTAACCATCGTCTCTACCTAAGATTCAACTCCTTTTGGGTGAATACATACTGAAAGCTCTTATGGTCCGTGAAGACATCGACATGGACACCATACAAATAATATCTCCAGATTTTCAAAGCAAAAACCATGGTAGCTAATTCAAGGTCATGGGTAGGATAATTCTTCTAGTGAGGCTTTAGCTTCCTGGAAGCATAAGCTATAACCTTGCCCTTTTGCATCAATACACAACCCAAACTGACTCTGGAAGCATCGCAATACACCACAAAACCATCAACACCGTCAGGCAAAGTCAACACAGGGGCTAAAGTGAGTCGAGTCTTCAACTCCTGAAAACTCTTCTCTCTAGATTCGAACCACAGGAACTTCACTTTCTTTTAGGTCAAACGGGTCATAGGAGACGCAATAGATTAAAACCCTTGAACAAAATGACGATAATAACTAGCTAGACCCAAGAAACTTTGGATATCAGAAGGAGAAATAAGTCTAGGCCAACTCTTTATAGCATCTATCTTTTGAGGATCAACTCTAATACCTTCGGAAGAAACAACATGACCCAAGAAGGATACAGAGTTCAGCCAGAACTCACACTTACTAAACATAGCATACAACCAATGAGTTCAAAGAGTTTCCAACACGATTCGAAGATGATCCGCACGATCACCCTCACTTCGGGAGTAAATAAGAATATCATCAAGGAAACTATTACAAATAAATCCAGATATGGACGAAATACACGGTTCATAAGATCCATGAAAGTCGCTGGAGCATTAGTTAACCCGAAAGACATCACTAGAAATTCAAAATGACCGTAACGGGTTCAGAAGGCTGTCTTGGGGATATCACATTCCCTAACCTTAAGTTGGTGATAAACGGATCTGAGGTCTATCTTCGAAAAGTAGCTCGCACCTTGCAATTGATCAAATAAATCATCAATTTGAAGAAGCGGATATTTATTCTTGATAGTAACCCTATTAAGCTGCTGGTAATCAATACACATCCGCAAAGAACCATATTTCTAATGCACAAACAGGATAGGTGCACCCCACGGGGACACACTAGGTTTGATAAATCTTTTGTCTAAAAGATCTTTCAATTGCTCCTTCAACTTTTTAAGTTCCGCGAGAGCCATGCGATACGGAGGAATGGAAATAGGTTGAGTATCGGGAAGAAGGTCAATCCCGAACTCTATCTCTCTATCAAGAGGTATTCTAGGGAGATCTTCCGGAAAGATATCAAGAAACTCATTAACAACATTAATTGACTGAATGGTCGGGGTTTCAAACTTAGTATCTTTAACCCCGAACCAAATGGTGGATGCAACCCTTGGAAATCAACTTCCTAGCTTTGATATAGGATATGAAATGACCCTTAGGAATCACAGAACTCCCGGACCATTCAAGGATAGGTTCATCAAAAAACTGAAACTTGACCACACGGGCACAACAATCAATAGACGCATAGCATGAGTGAAGCCAATCCATACCCATAATGATATCAAAGTCAACCATATCTAGCTCAATCAAATCAGCATACATAACCCGATAAAAGATAGTAATGGGACATTTCTTATACACCCACTTAGCAATAACAGACTCTCCTACCGGAGTAGAAACCAAAATAGGCTCAGAAATTAGTTCAGGATCCGTTTCAAAATTTAAAGCAACCAGAGGTGTCACATAAGAAAAACTCAAACCGGGGTCTATCAACACATAGACATCAAAATAGAAAACACGTAGCATACCAGTGACAACATAGGGAGAGTCCTCCTACTCCTAACGAGGTGGTATAACATAGAAACAATTCTGGCGTTGACCGCCAATAGTACTAGATGAAGCACCCTGAAGAGGAAATGGATAGGCTGCGGGAGGTGGGGTACTGGTAGCCTGACTCTGGGGACGGGCATCACGACTTTGTTGTTTGGCATACGGGAAGTCTCTAAGTATGTGGCCCAACTTTCCACAACCAAAACAGCCCCGCTGCATCATATAACACTCCCAAAAATGTTTTTTACCACACTTAGCACACGAAGGAGGATAAGGCCGGTTGCTTACACTGTCCTGAGACCTGGAAGGTACCGACCTATTCCCGAGCTCTTGCCTACCCCGATATACGGGAGCACTAGCTGAGGAAGGCACAGGTATAAATGGACGTCTTTGATACTGAGGGTGACTCCCTCCGAAGAATCTAGTCTGACCAGACCTCTATTGCTCTGATCTGACTCTCTTATTCCCTCTTACTCTATCTCTTTCCTTTATCTCATCTGACTTAATCTGTTGGGCGTGAATCATTAAACTAGGAAGATCAATCTCCCTATTGATCATAGAAGATCTACATTCTTTCACCACATAATTCGACACCCTAGTTAGAAACTTGCTCAAACTAGTCCTTGAGTCAGCCATCATATTGGGAGCGTACTTGGATAGCTGATTAAACTTAAGATAATACTCCTTAACAGACATGGAGTCTTGTCTCAAATTCATAAACTCCTCTATCTTATCTTTCCTTAACTCAAGAGGAAAGAATCTGTCCAAGAAAGCATCTTGGAATAATTGCCAAGTCACCGGAGCGGTATCTTCCTCTCTGCCCTTATTCCACATCTGCACCCAGTCATAGGCAACATCCTTCAACCGATAAGAAGCCAGCTCCACACTTTCTTCCTCGGTCACGTGTATAATCTGTGTAATTTTCTTCATTTCATCAACATATATCTACGGGTCCTCACCTGCTCTCGACCTATGAAACTCTGGAGGATTCATCCGCATAAAATCACGAATTCGTGTCGCTGCCGAATTATTTTCCTACGGAGGTGGAGCGTTGGCCTAAGTATTGGCGGTAACTGCCTGGGCTAGAGTCTCAAAAGCTTCCTGAAATTCGGCATGGGATACCGTCTCATGTAACGGATCAACGAGTTGAGGTTGGTTGTTGTTTCTGCGAGCTCGACGTGGAGGTATTTTCTATCGTAAGAACGCATGAATTAAAAGTAGAAGGAAACAGTTGTAAGCATGATAGAATCTTGTAGAAAGAAACAAATGACCTTTCCTAGAACGCCCCGCAACCTCTTGATCATAGGTGTGGTGCGCTACACACCGATGCTCAAGACTCTACGTAACGCAGCTTGTCAGACTCCCTAGGACTCTTTAAAACCTTAGGCTCTAATACCAAGTTTGTAACACCTCAAAATATCATCCCAAGATACTACACGATGACCAAGGCTACACGTAGCCTCAATCTAACCCTTTAAGCCAAAACACTACCCTTGGATTCCAACACAACAACATACACGCTATTCTAAGGATATATATATAAGTACATATCATATCACATCGCACATGGCACGGAATATCATTAGACTGTACATATATGGATTGTTTATACACAAACCAACCCAACAATACACTAGTCTGACATAGCCTCAATACAGCAAAATCAATGAGCCATTGGGAAAAACCCACAACTGACTCAACAGAAACAAAGAGATCACAAAATAACAGCACCAAAACTAGCAACTTGGTCCTCTAACCATGAGGACTCACCACTGAAGGAACGTAGATGCGACACTCGGATATCACTGTCGCGGCTGCGGCTTAGTACCTGAACCTACATCATGGTAAGAATGTAGTCCATAGAGAAATATGTGGGTCAGCATAAGATACGTACTGAGTACATGGGGACGCATGAAAAATATAAATAATATCATAAATTTTGTAAAAACGTACATATGGACCATAATGACACACCTGGCTTGAGTGACATTGAATCATGCAACTCATAACATCTTAGATAGGAAATGTAGGAGAAAAACCTCATAAATCATTATAGATCATCATAGGCAACTTGACTTACCACATCAAAACTCAAAGTGACTCGGTATTTCAATAAACATGACTCTTATGGACAGGGGAGTTTCCTATAACCGACAACCCCACGTGAGCTATGTGGAATACCAACGTTTGAAACCCTTATTGGCGGGAGCGTCATAATCTTTGCCAGGGAGTACGACCTTAAAACTATAATAATCACAATCGGGCTCTCTGGCCAATAATATCATCATCAAATAACCTTACGGTGGCACATAGCTTTGGGGAAATACCAAATTTCCCTCTCGGTGCTAAGTACTACTCCCCGACAAGCTCAGAACGCATTAGGAAATCCACCACAACATCACAAGGGTCTATCATAAAAACCAAATCAAATCGCTTTCTCATTTATCAAATAATATCAATTTGTGGATTCCTAACTCAACACATTTTAGCTTAAAATATTTTATTCTTCCGCAGCATCAACAAGGTATCAATATATTGAACCATAACCGACTCGACATTTGGACAAGGATATGAAGACTAAATACATAATATTTTCAACAATTTAACTCATCAAAACCATCCGGAAAATACCAAGACTCATTGCAACTTCAATATCAACATTTATACATTTGCCATCCAACTCTGATTTAAAGGTACTTGAGACATCAACCCATAGTAGGGATATAGAATTTCCAATATCAATTATAAATTCATAATAAGGAAATAGTGGAATGGTAGTATAAATCAAGGCTTAACAAATTAAATCATCATACTCTCATAATCAAATACTTTTTGGACATAATTTCATCTCAACATCGTACACATATCAGATGATATAATCCCATAGCTCATGGACAATAATATAAGATATAAAACCATATTTCCAATTCATGGTAAAACATGTAAAATCTCATGTCAATGTAATTCAACAAAAATACCGGGCACAAGATCGAAAGGATAATCTTGTTCAAAGCCCCACATACCTAAAAATGGAAGATGAATATGAACTTCCGACTCCGGAACTTTATTCACGAAAATAAAGGGTGCTTCTTGAAGCCCTTAACATGATCAACTCGAATCCCAAATAAATTTGAAATTTCTACTGTTCAATCAAGAGACATAGAAGGATGAAATTTGGAGTAGTAGGGTTGGGGTTTGAGCCTTAGGAAATTTTGGAGAAAAATGATCTATTGAATGCTCTTAATGGACTTAAATCCATGGTTTACCTGGATGGATTGGAATGGGAATGACCAAAATACCCTTAAAAATTAAATAATATCAAATCTGTCCTTTGGTGGACTGTTTTGATAAGCTGAAGTAGATCGACCATAACCTTTTTCTCCGATGGCCAAATTGGATGTAAACAATTTAATTGGAAAGAGGACTTTCAGAGCTTTTTGTTGATATATAGTAGATCACCCAGATCATTATGTACAAGGAGCTATGATCGTTTGAATTTGACCCTAAAATTCTCCTGGCCTCAGTATTTTTTTCCTGCACATTTACTGTTCACCACTATTCACGGTTAGATCGGAATGATCATAACTCATCGCTCGAGTTTTCGTTTTGGATGATCCACATATCATTGTAAAGCTTATTCGATGTTATACTCTATGACGGGTTGCATATCCAGAAATTACACACAGAAAAATTATTAATCATGATAAAGAACAGAATTCAACACATTTTCGTCCGAGATCTTAACGGATTTTTTTTTTTCCGGGGCATCACAAAAATAAGTTTTGGGAATAAGGAGGAAAGAGTATCCTGGTTCATTAACCCCATATACCTTAAGATTTTAACATGAAAGAGAAACACCAATCTTGATTCTTTCTAGAAGGTTCTTGAACTTGGAGAACTTGAATTATTGGTTTCCTTGGAGAGAAAGTAATGAAATTGATATTCTTTGGAGAGGATTAGGGTTTCTTTGAGAGGAGAATTGGAGAACAAGGCTAATTATGACCTTAAATATACCCCAAATCATATTATGGACGATGGTGTTGAGGGGAAAAGACATAATTTCCCTTCAGGCAATTAAATTCAAAACTAGAATGCGGTTTACAGGGTCACCGTGATGCGGTCATATCGCGGTGGCTTACTGGTTCTGACAAAAATGATCAAAACTTTTTGCCCAGGTATCGAATTAAGGAAAAATTGGTATCCTTGGAAATCTAATTAAATTATCTACAATTTCATGGGTATTGAGCTAAAAAATTCTATGTATATAAAAAGTTATACACGTTCAAAGTTGACCCTTGTAGAATTGAATACCAAACTTTGGACGAACCAAATGATCTCAGCATAGTTTTGTTCTAAGTGATTCCTATGAACATTCTTCACCTTATAAGCACTTCACACACTAGGATAAAGATCAAGACACATGCATTCAATTATAAATCCAGAACTGGACGAAACACCTTCACCACGATGCGATGTACGTGCCAAAGGGAATGTCATCGTGACGCTTCTCTTTCGCGGTGACTTGCTGGATTCATGATCCAAACATGCCCTAAACCTTGTCAAAAAAATATGAAACTTCCTCGAGACATACTTCTCACATCCCTAATCATGAATAAACTCAAAAACTAACATCTCGGGGTCGGGAAGACCAAAATAAAAATTCTCGAAGTTTAGGGGTATTGAAAATGGCTAAGTCCCCAACACTTAGAGAAAATTTCAATCCTTAAGCTCCTTAACCATGCAACTAAGAGCTAAATCAAGCTAAGATTAGTAAGGTGTATTATAATATCTTCCCCTTGGAAACGTTCATCCTCGAATGAGATTGGTTAGACTGAGAGTACTGTACTAAGGAAACTGAGATCATATACTGAACATGCATGACTTGGAACATGATTGCATAACTGAGTCTGAAACATGATACATAAACTGAATATCATGAACTAAACTGATTCCTAGAATACATGCAATGAAATGAGAATGGTTATAAGGTTGAGATCAAAACTAGAGAGTAAACTTATTAATAACCATTACTTTATGCTGGATCTAATTTCGTGAAAAAAAGTTGAGAGGTTTAGGACATGAAATCTTGGGTATTACAAAATCTACCCCTTGGTATTATTCATCCTTCGAATGATACTGACTTGTTTGAAATACTAAGGAAGGACTTAGATGATGCATGGGACACTTACAAACTGAATCATGAATGAAAGCTTATACTCAACTATGCATTCCACTTCAAAACTGCACTACACTTAAGGCTACTTAAAATATTCACATTGGCACTGATAACTATATCGAATGAAGCTTGAGCTAAACTGAATTCTCTCACTATGTTCAAGCCTACTCGAATCTATATAGTGCACACAAATCACTATAGTACTAGTTTGTATAATGAATTCTATACATCTCACATTTTCACAACTCCTCATCTCAAAAACAATTCTTATTACCACTTCAACAACAACATTCAACCTCTTACTGGGAATTTACTAATGCGCAATGCATTCATCCACTTATACACTAACATAAAATTCAAGCCAATAATTATAACCACATATGAACTTCTAGGAAAACACCCATAAAGGAATCTTTCTAATATTCTCTAAACCTCTATCATTAATAACTTTCATGCACTACTCCAAGAAAACACAAATGAAATTTCAACTAACCATGACATGTATCAAAATCATGGACTTAATCTTACTTCACAATTACAACCTTAGCTAAAAATAAGCATACAACAATCTTTCATCAAGTAGAAATGTTTACTCTCTCCCATCTAAACAATTGTTCATCATCACTATCTTGATATAAGGAAAGGTCACTGAAAGGTTAGAATATGAGGACCTGGAGTATTAAAGAATACTATGCATAACTTGGACACTTACCTGAGAAATAAGAAATAGGGTATCAAAAGCATGAATTCATTGAAGAGAGCTAAACTGAGGACATACATGACATAACCTGAATTTCGTTGATCATTTGGAGTATAGCATGAGTACTTGGAACTAAACATACTATAAATCATGAGTACACGAGTCATGAGATGCATGACCTGAGTTTGGAGTACATAAATTTTGTGGAATATGATTCGTATTGCTGAGTGAAATGGAACTCCTCATACTAGGAACTGGAATCGTACTTGATTCTATGAAAAGTTCATGAATATGAGCTATGATCATGGAACTAACACGTAAGGTGATGAATTATATACAATACTTTGCACCAAGATAAGAATGGGTCAGGCATCATCCTCCCTTACAGCTACTCTATAACATACTGGCACCATACTAGAATTTGAGATCTTGACTTGGTTACTTTCCCTATCATCTCACCTTTAGCTTTAAGCCATCATTCTAAGTCAGTAGGCCCTTTAAATAAACTCTAAACTAAACTGTAACCACTTATTCAAGAGCCTGAGATATAAAAACACACAAAAATAATAAACTCTACCTGAAAGACTACATCTGAAAGTGTAGAACCCATTGCTAGTACTTCCTTCTAAGATACAATACTTAAATTTTTATAGCCCAATAGCCATAAAATAATAACTTGAATAGTTACTAACTTAGAATCTTTATGAGTATCACCATACCCTAAGTTCACACTATCTAGAGTTTCAACTCTTTTTTCTATTTTCTTAATTTTCAAAAATTCAAACTTAGATTCTAACGTTTAGCATTGATATTCCCAAGCTGTAATTAACCAAACCACTTCCATCATAGTCTAATAATATCACATCTCTAAACTTATATTTTTCCTACACCACGAGAATCAAAATCATACCAAAAGACTCAACATCAGCTATCCACAATTACTTAACTTAGCTATTAAGAACATCATATACTATATTACTAGCCTTATTCTCGTTTGGAAACTTGAGGGTACTACTAACCACACACACTCTTTAATAATCTTAGAAAATATTGCAACTACCATATCACCTTGGGTACACATCTAAATAACACCTATAACATCATACTCAATTGCAAACAAATGAACTTAAACTCGTGCATATACTGTTCAAGCCTACTAGATCACTTCTGTATAACCAGCATCACTAACCAAGCAATGATTATTTCCACCTTGATGATCATCCTCTATTCAAACTTAGTGTCTAGTTCTATACATAATTAACAACCCAACTCATATACTATTCTCACTTGGAAGCTGTAAAATAAAACATCAAGAAACATTAGTACACTAGAACCTCATAATAACAATAATTGATCATAACCATATGACCTATCTTATTATAATCCTTTAGCACATCCTCTCTCTAGGAATTACTACTTTTCACCCATCTATATACTTAAATTCCCTTCATAGCTCTATAAGTTTCAACTAAACTCCTTCCAACCTCAAGAGAAGCCTAAATTCACAATACTCAACCACCAAATACTTTTATCAATAACTTATACTTTTTTAACACAATAACTAACACCAATATCTACTTCTCCATGTTCAACCAAGGAACCTGTACCACATTCACTACCCCTAAACTAACACACAAAGACCTATCCCCTCACTGCTAACTCAATCGTATGCAAAAGTTCATCAATATACATTCTATCAATCGCCATTACCACCTTTCTTTTTACTACACTTCTAAAACTATACTTCCAACTATAAGAAGGTTCTACTACTTATGAATCATAATACTCAATGTCATAATATCCCTCGAATGTAAACTCTATTTAACAACCTAAATTCATACTATCTCCTTTCATGAGCACTATCTGTCTTGAAGGGTTAATGAGGAATCTGAATACATATCTTATTCTGTATTAACTGAGCAACTCATATGGATGAGGACATAATCTTTCAACTTAAGGTACTTAGAACATACTAGTGAGCTCCACTCAAGCCCCTTGTGTGTCTTCTAATGTTACTGATAGTATATTTAAGAGCATCATCTTGGGAGAAATTGGAATCTAGTACTCATGTTATCTTGGAAATTCATTGGTGGAAAATTATAGAGTAACACATAAATCAATAGAAGTTTCTAAGAGAAAGACTTTAAAGCACGATCTAGAGCATGAAAAAAGGGAAACATTTCTTAAATATCCTATAGCCTCTCAAAGAAAAGTACAAACATCTCCATACTATTTTGCAAGACTCTTCTAGACACGGATTCATAGAAACCCTAGGAAACTTAAACTCTATACTCTAATACCAAGTTTGTAATGCCCCGAGACTACCCCTTGGACATCACAATGTGCTTAGGACAAAGAGTGATCCCAAGCTAACCCTATACTAGTATAATGCTTGAATTATTGATTAAAATACATAAGACTAGAATTGACACATGGAAGAGAAGTCCTTAGTTGAACATGCTCAAACCAAAACTATTTAATTTGATTACAACTCTGGTTATACAAAACAAAGATGGAATAAAATACATCAACTCTACTGAATGTTTATAAAAACTCTGTTAATATTGATAATAGGTAGTCGGGACATGACCCCAGCTATCCCTAATCAATACCACTGAATAAAGAAAACAAGATGCTTCTCGAACTATGATTGAAACGAGCCCTTAAATCAAAAGGACTCATCATCTGCTGACTGAAAGTTGTATACTGTCTGATTATGATATGTGGGCTATAACTGTTACCTACATTTTGAAACAATGTAGCACATAGACATATATGTGGATCAGTACTTTTGGAATGTACTGAGTATGTGGGGGTTTATACATAAGTAAAACAATAACTGAATGTACACATAGACTTTAAAATAATGCATGCTAAGTATAGATGACTCACCTTGAGATTGAATAAAACAAAAGATGTAAAATCATAAACATGAGTAATGAAAAATAAAGATAAACTTTGTGAGCCATAACACTTAGTCCTAAAGCTTTACTTTTACTCTTTCTTTTGGGAGATTTTTCTAATCGACATAAACCATATGAGCTATAATGGAGTCCAATGTCTTACTCATGTTGAGGAGAGTTATTCTACTCTTGCCTTCGGAATAGAACCTTAACTTGAGTGATCACTATACTTAACCCATATTTGGACTTAAACATATGGTAGCATGTAGTTCTGAGGCATGTGACCTCGGAATCATACCCAACTCAGTGCTAAATACTACTCCCATATTACTCATATGCTCATACTTTAGGAAATCCACTTTAAAATAGCACAAGGTTTGTATAATGAAAACCATGTATTCATCTCTTTCATTAAATCAAAATCAGGATGAACAAATGTGTATTCCATATCCTATATTAAGATCAAAAGATCAATCTTTACTTTAAATCTTGGTGTAGATTACCAAAGGAACTTAAGAACACAATCCTCTTGAAATCTCAAAAACTTGTACTTAGGACTTATAATATAAGATAAAATTCTTAGATTTCTTAACAATATTTCATGCTCAATAATCTTCTTGAAATACTTCAATAATTTTAGTAAAGATAATGAAATCAAAATCACAATATGAATTTTATAAATCAAAACACAAGCATGTGTAACCTTTATGCACTTAAAGCCTTTGAATCTCATGTTTTCTTTCATATAACTTGTAACATAATATCATGCTTAAAACTCAATTGAAAATCTTTAATCAATTTTCAAATCAAACTTATGATATACAAATCATAATAGAGAATCATAAAGTCAAAACATAAAAAGAAGAGAATAAGCATGCACTTTAATACTTAAAGAACTTTATAAAACCATAAACTGAAAACAAGATAGATTGGGTATGAACCGTAATTGCAAATCACATAATCTTAACTTCAAAACAAATTTTGGGCATAAGGATGAAAGAGTATCCTTATTCATAAACCCCACATACCTTGAGCTTTTAACTTGAAAGAGAAACACCAATCTTGATTCTTTCTTTAAGGTTCATGAGTTTGGGGAACTTGAATTCTTGGTTTTCTTGGAGAGAAAGTAATGAAATTGATGTTCTTGGGAGAGGATTAGGGTTTCTTTGAGAGGAAAATTGGAGAAGAAGGCCAACTATGACCTAAAATATACCCCAAATCATGCCATGGACGATAGGGTTGAGGGGAAAAGACATAATTTCCCCTCAGATAATTAAATTCTCAACTGGAATGTGGTTTACAGGGTCACCTCGACGCAGTCTTATCGCAATGGCTTGCTAGTTCTGACAAAAATGATCATAACTTTTCGCTCAGGTATTGAATTAAGGCAAAACTAGTATCATTGGAAAGATGATTCAATTATCTACGATTTTGTTGGTCTTGAGCTAAAAAATTCCACGTATATCAAAAGTTATACACGTTCAAATTTTACACTTGTAGACTTGAATACCAAACTTTGGATGAATCAAAGGCTCTTAGCTCAACTTTGATATAAGTGATTCCTATGAACATTCTTTACCTCATTAGCACTTCACACACTAGGATAAAAATCATGACACCTACATTCAATGATATATGAAGAACTGGATGAAAACACCATAACTGCGACGCGATGTACATCTAAAAGAAAATATCACCATGAGCGGCCCTATCGCAGTGACTTGCTGGATTCGTGATCCAAACGTGCCCAAACCTTGTCTGAAGCATTTGAAACTCCCCCAAGACATACTTATTTCATCCCTGAATATTAATTAACTTAAAATCTAACATCTCGGGGTCGAAAAAACCTAAATGAAAATCCTCAATGTTTAGGGGTCTTAAAAATGGATAAGTCCCCAACACTTATTGAAAATTCCAAGCCTTAAGCCCTTTAAGCATGCAGCTAAGAGAAGAATCAAGCTAAGATTAGTACGGGTATTACAGTATTTAGCTATTAGAGTTTTAGTGTTGGCATTGCAGCTCTTTTCTAAACATTTGATCTTAGTTTTCATTTAGGGATGAATGACCCCAAGAAAGTGATACTGTAACATCCCAAATATCCAAGCTAAGACTAGAACAATGCTTCAAGTATATGTAGAATCAAGCATCATGTTTTGGTACATGATAAATGATTTAGACATGTATTAAGGCCACAAGTAAGGCCTTACTCATATCCAAGTTGAAACCTTCCTTATTGGCTAATTTCTTATGAAAAATCTTTCTATATTCAACTTCAAATGAGCACTACACCGATATTTTGAAATAGATTTTAGCTAAAGACCCACTAAATGAAAGATCTTTGAGTAATATTTCCAACATACCAAATTTTACTTTAATTAGCTTCTAAAGATAAGAGTTATGTCTATTTTAGTGAAGCACAGTCCAGTAGTGAGATCCCACAAACCATGGTATGGTCATGGTTACATTGTACAATCGTTCCATGTTTTTTTCTACATAAAAAACACCAAATACCTACAAATGGAAAAATATACAGCCCAACCACAAGATTATCCCATGATCTTTTATAAAAACCATAATCTTGGGTACGATCTCGGTTCCTAAGGTTGATTCTACTTTGACTTTAACCTACAAACCAAGGTAAATTTATGTGTAAGTCCCATGAGTCATACCATGGCTCATCTAATGATGTGATGAGAAAATGCAAGACCATCCACTAACCCATAATCACCACCCATAATTATAGGTGGTGACATAACCCAACCCCGGGCCTTATCGTAATGGGACTCCCAAGTCTAACCAGGATCGGGGACCACCCCTTGTTATCAACTCGACCACCTATATCCAACCATAGATGAGCTAAATTTCATACTTATAAGAATATAGCATTATTGTTGTCATTGAGACTTTGGGACAGGGTCACAACCGTGACCGACCCAACTGAGTCCAATCGTACTGTAACAACCGCCCAACCATACCAAACCAACCATAGACCAAAACCAAAGGGAAATACCAAAACACAATATGTAAATTAATTCCAAAATATAATATGATAGAACAATGAGAAATCATATCCGATGATGCTAACCTCAATATCAATACTAATGTTAAGCCTGACAACTCTACAAATCCTACCCTACCAATCCCCAGAAGTTCCACAAAGCCCCTATCCAAAAGAGTAAATAAATCTGGTTAGGAAATGCCCCAACTATGGCCAAAACAAATATCCAAAATAAAAGATAACTGTCGAAATAAATCCACAACATAAAATAATGCCTTCCGAAAGGATGAATGCTCACCACTTCAGTCCAAATACTGATACCAAATCCATGTGCAAAACATGAGGAGTAGAACAGTCGGTTCCTGCATAGCATGGGTATACAGCCACCCATAGATGGGGTAAGCAAATGACCTCTAGCATGAATCTCAGGATAAGGATAAAATAATGCCAGCTATAAAATCAAGTGAAACTATCCATAATGCATACAACCATACATGTATAAGTGACGGGAAAGGAAACTGGGTTTAGCGTGCATTTAAAACCTTTACCTGGGCTGTGTAGCTTTGTCGTCCTTACCGCCCATGGGATATATGGGTTTAGCTCCCCCTGCTGAAATGGCCCTAGTTCGTGTAGCCGCACAACCAGGGAATATCCCATGGGATGACTAGTACATCACCCAATATAAAATATGACACACGTACACGGTCATCAAGACCCCTCATATCGGCAACATGAGTTTCTATTTTTGGTCCCCCCAAGACCACTATCTTCTATGGATTAGTTACACACCACGCCCTTAATGCTCGATTAAAAACATATTCAAACAATCCATTTACCATTTATTAACCAAGGCTAATATTGGTGGTATCGTCATACCACCTCATTAGTTGAAAGTAATATCTATTAGAAATTTATATACATTCTCGCTCGATGCACCAAAAAAACTTAGCAGAGCCAACCTCAAGAATCTACCCAATATTTTCTATTCCTTAATAGAAATAGCAGGCTAGGCAACCACTAAATGAGAAACTACCGATTGATCAACTACCAACACAGGAGAGACCTTAACTTTAGGATCCACAACTACAGGCTACACCCCTGCCTTAGTACCACCCAAATTGTAGACCGTGCACCCTCTTATAGATCATTATCAACTAACACAAAAAATTGAACAAAAGCATCCCTAAGAACTAAAGAATAAATAAATCCTAGTGGAGCCTACACCTATCCTTGGACCACGCTAGTTGAGGCAAAAAAATCTATGGCTTAGGAGCAGGGATAAGGTCTGGTGAAGGCCCCCTATCTTGACCCCTATCTAGGGACACATCTCGATGTTGTCCGTGATATTTGGGTCATCCATGAATAGTGATAGAATCCCTAGGACTTATCTCAAGACCCTAAACTTATTTAGCGGTGTCACACATCCTAGCCATCTGCAAAAGACTGAAACCAAATGACTGCTTTAGAAATCAACTGAGACACTTTGCATGGAATAAGTGAAAGAAGCAAAGAACTCCTAAGAATGTACTATAACCTCCCAAAGATAAGAAATGGACATCATCATTCTGATCTCTGGGACTCTACCTGACACTTGATGTTGTACCAATAATACTGGTGAAACCTAGGCTCTATAACGAATTTATCATAACATGATTTGCGAGTCATAATGGCACCTACTCTATCCTACTAGTAAGTAAGCCTAACTGTAGTTTGAAGCTAATTACAATGGGATAAATTGGTTGGAAATGCCCTAAAAGGGAAAAATAAAAAATACAACTCATAAAAAAACAAGACTATTGGAATAGTCTGAAGAGTAGCCATAACAAAGAAAGCCATCCAATGACCTGGTAGAGTCTGTACATAAGCTACTACAAATACACCACAAGTTCTAAAATAGTCAATATAATCTATCTTAAAAAAAGACTAAACATAGACAAATAGAAGGAAACATGGGAAACTTTATCTACAATAGTTCACCCTATCTCCAAAGTCCAACACAGTACGATCATTGAATTAGTGGTGGCAACTAGTACTCGAATCTGTACCACAAAGGTACTGAAGTATAGTTTGAGTACTAAAACCACGAGTACTCAGTAGGCATCATCATCTTGTTGATCTAAATCATAATATAAATATGATCAGGTGCAAGATGGCAAAAACTAAGTTAAAATAAAGGAGAAATCCTTGAAGTAACTCCAACCTTGTCCTGCATAATAAAGTTTATAAACTGGAAAAAACATAAATATCAAGCGATTATAACTAAAAAAATTATCCCCTATAAGCCAATAAATATGAAAATGTAAAAAACCCAATGTAGGCACCCAGAAGCCTGAAGGGTACAATCAAGAAAAATATAACACATATATCCGAGCAAATAAAATTTGCCAACCTTCATGCTATCACTGGGAACCCATTCATATTATCATAATAAGAATATATATTTTTATACACACATATATATATGATCAATAACATAGTCAATAGACAGACTCAAATCGGTATTCATATCATTAATATCATAACTATTGGGTTTTTACCATAATTAGCACAAACTCACAATATCAAATCATCATGACTATTAAGTATCTAGTCTCATTAAGCCACATAATAAGCATCTAAAAATGTATAAAGGACATGTCAAAGTCTACAAAAACTATTCTAAGTCTTGGCCTAATGCAGGTTGAAATGGCCGACTTCTAATACTCGAAATCCATTATAAGGAAACTCTACCCTGGACTAGATTAAGGCATATGAATCCAGTTTTTGATGTTAAGCCTAACTTAAATATCCCTAAAATATAAAATCTACAAAGTGACTAAGAAACTATGCCAACTATGACAAATTTATGATTTTTGAATAGCCTAAACGGTCCAACTAAACCAAGTAATGTCATTTGTATCACCAATAACTAAGGACCAACTCAAATCTAAAACAATATCATAAGCATACTATGAATTAGATCAATCTATAAGGGAGGAAAACCCAGTCTACCTGTATGCCGAAGAAAGCTCAAACAATTTGCTAAATCAGTGATTTTCCTTTCGAGAAGCTTCTGCACGATGACACGCTATCAAAATCACAATCTACTTATCAAAATGAGAGCAATGATACAAATGTTGCACTGTTATTCTTCGGGTCTAAAATCATGCAAAAATACCATGTGGGGCCCATTAACAAAAATTGTGATTCTAAAATAAACTAAACATCCCTGGCTCAAGGAATATTTACCCTCAAAATGTGCAAATTCCAAGATATATTGGTGCTAAAATTAAGTCACCAAGATTTTGGGATTTTTAGATAAGAAGGGAAAATCAACCATGAAAATAAAGGAATTTTACTTCAAATTTGAAGAAGAATTACGTAATTAACCTTTATCCAAGCTCCCCAAAGCACCCATAATGCTATTCCTAAGCTTTCCAAATTTTTAGGTCTTAAATATCTTAGGTATGAATGAGAAATGGTGCAAAATAGGATGAAGGGGGTAATTATACCCGTTCCAGGTACATCAATATCATATTTACGACACGTTGGTCGTATACGTGAATACCTAGCTAAAGGAGAAATATCGCATTAGAGACATAACCATTGCATATATAATACTGGCCAAGCTTTCAGGAGTGTTAAGTTCATAATTTAAAATGTCATTTATATGGTACAAATTTGTTTCTGCCAGATCGCATAAGTGATTAATGGTTCACGAATGTGGGTGCACCAGCACCTGCACTAGTTGAGACTTAGAATTTCCAAGCCTCCACTAACCGTTCAAATTTCATCCTAAATTGCGTACATGCAAACAGACTATTAAGCCCTATCAAATTCGACATTTCAAACCTAATGGAGGAGTTAAACTTTTCATCTGAGGTCCTTTTGATGAAAAATGGGTCCCCCACCCAATATACTATTTTCTTACCTTCCGACGAATAGCTCAAAATTGTCCAAGGTGTCTCAAGATCCAAACTAAAGGTCCATCTA
The DNA here is from genome assembly GCA_030864215.1 of Capsicum pubescens. Taxonomy (NCBI): domain Eukaryota; kingdom Viridiplantae; phylum Streptophyta; class Magnoliopsida; order Solanales; family Solanaceae; genus Capsicum; species Capsicum pubescens. Next base: position 191,139,928 of record CM061546.1, read on the forward strand.
GCCTAAAATCGATATTTTAGAGTTATGGGAACAGTCAAATTTAGTATACAAAATTGTTTGACTAAAGGTCTCACCCAGTAGCTAATTTGAACCAACAAAGATTTCAAATTAGAGAATTGGCTCTAAAAGCAAAACAAATTTCTTGGTAACCGAACTGTCAACCCCAAAAAGTCATAAATGCCTTGGGGTATCTATAGGAAATCTCTAATGGAAAAAATAAGAAAAAATATAGAATGTGATCTAACGGGTCATTACTTGGGGATTAGAAGTAGACCCCTCCAGCTAACCTTAATCCAAGACTTTTGTTAAGGTTTTTTAGACTTTTATACACATATTACACCCTTATTAGAAATTATTCTAGGGACTTTGAGGAGATTAAATACCTAAATGATTAGGTTAGTTTGCTATATGGGAGTTGGTGCTAATTTTAGGTAAAACTCTATGGTTAAAGACATGACTAATGGTATGATTTATAACTTTGAGGATTTTTAAGGATCATAGAGCTAAATATTAGTTTGGTATTTGATATGGTTATCGGTATGGTTTATATATATTGTTATTTGTATGGATTATGGATACGGGTATTGGTACAATGTATAAAAATAGTTATCGGTATGGTATATTGACCTATTTTATTAATATCATTTATTTATGTAGTTTATTGGTATGGCCCATCGATGTGGTTTATTAATACGAGTATTAATTAAATTATGGTAATTGATGTTGATATTGATAATATGAATTCCAATTCAAGTTTGGCAAATGAGTTTATGATGTTGGATGAGTTAAGGTTGCTATAATGATAATGATGTAAGTTTTTGTTTAAGTCTGACATTTGGTTTAGTATGATATGATACAATAGGGATGGCTTGGTGGTTATAACTAATATTCGATAAATTTATGGATCCTTTGATTGCACCCTTTGGTCTTATAGGGGCCACATTGAATTATTTATTTTTCCGCACTTATTGGCTTATTGATGCCAACTTAGTTGTTAAATTTGTGTGATCCTTACATTTCTTTTATGGATTTAATTTATTTATTTATGTACAATAGTGTTGGAAATTATTTCTAGAGTTGCATCTTTTACCTTGACTTAGCATATTTATCCCACATTTTATCATGTTTCTATAATGATTTAGCATAGTTGACTGATGATGCCTACTGTGTACCATGGTTTTGGTATTCATACTATAGTTTTGTACCTTTTTTTATATATTCGAGTACTACTATCCACTACTGAGTTGATTTTGGAGATTGGTGAGCTCTTGGAGTTGGAGTTTCCCTTTTTCCTTTTATTATCCATGTATAGTCTTTCATTTTTTAGATGAATTGTATTTGACTATTTTAAAACTTATGTTTCATTTATAATAGATCTTGTATGGACACTACTAGGTCGTAGGATGATTATTGATCCTTTAACTATCTATTAGACTAATATGATAGTTTGTTTGTTGTTATAAGTCTTTAATCATTGAATTTTGGAGTTTAGACCATTTTCCACTAAATATCCCATTACTTGTCTTTGAGCTATGTTTTGGATTACCTACTAATAGGATAAAGTTGCCATCATGGCTCAAAAATCGGGTTGTGACAAATTGTTATCAGAGCCTAGGTTCACTAGTATTGTTGGTACAAGAGCAAGTATATTGTAGAGTCCTGCGGATCAGAATGATGATTACTATTTCATATATTTGGGTGGATATAGTATATTTATAGGAGTTCTTCACTTCTTTCGCTCCCATTCTCAGAGCCTGAGTTGGAATCTAAATATTTTCTTTGGTTTTACTCTTTTGCAGATGGCTAGGACACGTGTTATCACTACACAAGATGAGGATAATGATATTAAGCCTAGGGATCCTTTCATTATTAGTGGATGATCTAAATGTCAAGGAAAACATAAATATATGTCACCAGCTAGGGGCCAGGATAGGGGTCTTTTATCAGAACCTATTCCTACTCCTGAGATAGAGATTATTTTGACCCAGCCAATGGTGCGCCAAGGACTAAACTAGGATCCATTGGGTTTTATTTCATCTTCAATGCTCAGGGATAATTTGGTTCAACCTTTGGTATTGATTGGTTATTCACCTATGATAGTACTAGTCTATGGATTAAAGGGGTAATAAGGTAGGGGTGCAGTCTATAGCCGCGACTCCTAGTATTTAGGTCCCTCCTGCCCTTGTGGTTGCTCATCTATTAGTTACTAAGTTGATGGTTGCCTAACCTACTATGTCTGTTGAGATTTAAAAATATTAGGTAGTTTCTTAAGGTTGGCACCACCTAGGTTTGTCAGTGCACAAGGAGAAGATGTGTATGAGTTCTTGATTTCTTATGAGGATAGTCTACATAATTTAGGCCTAGTTGAGAATCATGGTATGGATTACACTACTTTTCAGTCGAACATAGCAGCTCAGCATTGGTTAAGAGGTCATATTGATTCTAGAGCAGCTGGATCTCCCTCATTGACATGGAATAGGTTCTCCAAGATCTTCTTTGTGAAGTATATGCCTCGCAGTCTTATTGATCATCACAGGGATCAATTCTTAAGATTGGAGTCGGTCTCCATGACTTCTCTTCATATATTTACACAGAGTTTGGTTGTTGTGGGTATTTTTTTTTTAGGTTTCTGATCATGCTTAAGTTTTGAAGGAGATGCATTACGAGGCCCAAAGGGTAGCGATAAGAGGCTACATTATTATGGTAGTTTCAATGGGAGCCATAGTGGCATATGGTTTAGAGGCAGTGGTTCTCAATTTAGATGCCCTATACTTTAGCCGTATTAGCATTAGGGTTAATCTAGTAGGCTCATTTAGATTGTACTTTACATTACTGCTGGAGGCCAGTCTAGTTTCAATCCTTCTTTCGGTTATTCTATTCATGGTGGTTATTTTGAGTTAACTGGATTTTTTGATTTTAGTATAGAACCTGGGCATGTTATGGTTGTAGAGCTTTTGGTTATTTCTTAAGAGAGTGCCCCAGTCGAGGTAGATTATTCCTTTATCTCAAAGTGTTTCTATAATTAACATGGTTTATCTCCCAGATAGAGGTTGTATACATGGTTATAGGGTTGGTCCCTAGGTTGTTTAAGAAGGTTCTCAGGTAAGTAATTCAAGATGTCGGTCATGAGAATAGCTAGGTGGCGTGTGTGGTTAGTTTTATATTGGTCCAACTAGATGCGAGGATGAATCTTCAAATATTGTTATCTCAAGTATGATCTTGTATGCTATCAATTGACTTTTGCTTTATTTGATCTGGGATCCACTTATTCTTATGTGTCTACTTATTATGCCTTGAGGTTAGAGTTATCTTAGGATTCAATATCTTTGCCAGTATGTGTATTTACTCCCATGGGTGATTCTTTAATAGTGGATTGGGTGTTTAGATCATGTGTGGTGACTTTTTGAAAACTTAATACTCATGTTGATCTTATTATATTAGACATGGTAGATTTTGATGTGATTCAGGGCACGAATTGGTTATCTCACTATCATTCAGTCCTTGATTGCTTTTCCAAGATTGTTACCTTTTCCATGCCTGGCATACCCCCGGTCACATGAAAAGGAGTGGTTAGCCGTAAATAAATGGGGATTATTTCTTATATCCAGGCTAGGAGACTTATTTTGGGAGGTTGTGAGTATTATTCGCTTATATTTGTGATGCTAGTATGGAGATTCCATCCCTTGACTTTGTTCTGATAGATCTTGGGTTTCCTGATATTTTCCCTACTGATATATCTGAACTTCCTCCTAAGCATTATACATATATTGTTATTAATTTTGAGCCAAGACACAACTTATTTCTATAGCACCTACTTGTATAGCTTCTTCCGAGCTTAAGGATATAAATTCTAGGCTTCAGAATATTCTAGGTAAGGGTTTTATTAGTCTGAGTATGTCCCTTTAGAGAGCCCTTATGTTGTTCTTGAAGGAGAAAAATGGTTCCATGCATATGTTTATTGATTATAGGTATCTTAATTAGGTGATAGTGAAGTACCAATATCCTATGCCTCACATTGAAAACTTATTTGACAAGTTTCAAGGAGAAGCATATTCTCTAAGATGGATTTAGCTCCGGTCACCATTAATTAAGAATTCGATTTAAGGATTTACCTAAGATAGCCTTTAGGACCCGGTATAGTCATTATGAGTTCTTGGTGATGTCTTTTGGGTTAACTAACCCCTCTAGATGCATTTATGGATTTCATAAACCAAGTGCTAAGACATTAATTAGATTCTTTTATGATTGTGTTTATCGACAACATCCTTGTGTATTCGGGTAGTAGAGAGAAGCATATACAATATTTGAGGATTATGCTCCAGACTTTAAGAGACCATACACTTTTTGCCAAATTCTCAAAGTGTGAATTTTGGCATGAGTTGGTGACATTTATTAGACATATGGTATCTAAGGATAGGATTATGGTAGACCCAACAAAGATTGAGGCTATTCATGATTGGACCAGACCTACATCTCCCACTAAGATTTGTAGCTTCATTATTTTTGCTAGTTATTATAGGTTGTTCATTGAGAGTTTTGCCACTATTGCAGTACTAATGATTAGTTTAACTTAGAAGAAGATTCCTTTTTGATATTCCACGGTGTATGAGTACTGCTTTTAAAAGCTTAAGGTATTTCTTACTTCAGCTCCTATTTTGGGTCTTTCTATTAAGGGTGAGGGATTCACCATGTATTTTGATGCTTCTGGTGTTTGTTTGGGTTGTGTATTGATGTAGAAGGGTCAATTTATTGTTGATACATCAATAAAGTTCAAGGTTAACGAGTGCAACTAACCCACTCAAGACTTAGAGTTGGATGCAGTAATTTTTGTGCTTATGATTTAGAGATATTATCTTTATTGTGTACATTGTGAGATTTTCATAGATCATCATAGTCTTCAGCATCATATAACCTAGAGAGAGTTTAATTCTAGATAGCTTACATAGATGGAGTTTCATAAGGATTATGGCATCTATTAATTATATCATCCAAGCAAGGCAAACGTGGTAGCGAATGCCTTGAGCCAGAAGGCAATATGGGTAGCTTTGCTTGTATTTTAGTTTCTTAGAGGACGTTAGCCCAAGACATTTAGTCCTTAGCTTATTTAATGATGTGACTTGATATTTCAGGCACTAGGAGAATTCATGTTAGTGTTGAGGCGAGGTTTTTGCTTTTTGCGTAGATTCAAAGTTGTCAGCTTGAGTTTATAAGTCTTTGAATCCTCTGTGATTAGGTTTTAAGTGGTGAGTCTAAGATGGATACCATAGATTTTGAGGGTGTTTTGAGGTTTGATAGTCGCATTTGTGCCCTGAGGGTTGATGACTTGATTTAGTCGATTCTATATGAGGCTCTTAGATCTAAATATTCTATTCACTCGGGTACTACAAAGATGTATAGATATTTGAGGCAATATTATTGTTAGAGTGGTATGAAGAGATATGTGGCAGACTTTGTAACTCGATGCCTATATTTTTAGCAGGTGAAGGAGAGCATTAGAGACCTGGTAGCTTAATCCAAAGATTGCCCATTCTCGAGTAGAAATGGAAGAGAATTACCATGGACTTTGCTAATGGTTTGCCTTGAAATTTTTGTGGTTCTAATGGTATTTGGGTCATTGTGGATCAATTGACCAAGGCATAAAATTTCATTCCTTTTTAGATGTCCTTCGGTATGGAGACATTATCCCCTATCTATGTTAGTAAGATAGTCTATTTGTATGGTTTTCTAATATCCATCATTCAAGAATGGTGCTTTATGTTCACTTCTACCTATTGGAGAGGATTTTAGAAGGATTTGAGCACTCGGGTGTATCTTAGCACAACTTTCCATCCTCAAAGTAATTGGCATCCAGAGAAGACTATTTAGGTTCTCAAGGAAATGCTTTATCCTGTGGTATGGATTTTGGAGGTTAGTGGGAGCAACACTTAGATTTGGCTGAGTTTACATATAATAATAGCTACTATTCGAGTATTAAGATGGCTCCTTTTGAGTCCTTATATGGTAGGAGATATTGTTATCTGATTGGTTGATTTGATACCTCCGAGATTAGACCATGTGGTATTGACTTGCTTTATGAGTCATTAGATAGAATAAGGGCGATTCCGGATAGGTTGAGGTTATCTCAGAGTAGGCAGAAGCCCTATACAGACTGTACACTTTGTGCCTTGAGATTTAGTGTAGGTGACTGGGTATTCCTCCGAGTATTTCCCATAAAGGGTGTGATGAGGTTTAAGAAGAAGGGCAAGCTAAGGCTCAAACTTATTGGACTCTTTGAGATTATTTGTGCAGTTGGTGAGGTAGCTTATGAGTTAGACTTACCCCTATATTTTTTTTCGGTACATATGGTTTTCCATAATTCTACGTTGTGGCGATACATTCATGATGCATATCATATGCTCAGACGGGACTCAATTTATCTGGATGAGGGGTCGACCATCGTAGAGGATCCTACGCTCATATTTGCTAGTGATGTTAGACTGTTGTGCATTAGATATATTTTATAGTTAAGGTTTAGTGGAGGCACCACTCAGTAGAGGAGGATAGATCGGAGATCTAGAGAGAAATGAGGTCCCAGTATCCTCACCTATTTGAGGCTACAGATATATCCTACTTCTTTACTTTTGTGGACAAAATTTCTTTTACTAGTGGATATTGTAATGCCCCTCTAGGTTATTTTCAATATTTCCGATCATTTTTGTTATTTTGATGCCTCAAGTCACGTGTGAATTATGGGAACTGACAGTTTGGTTACCAGGTAGTTTGTTCTATTTTTAAAGATAATTCCCTATTTTGAAATTGTTCCTTGTTGTAATGGGCTACCGGCCAAAAACATCAGTCAAACAACCTTGTATGCCAACTTTGATAGTTCTATTAGCTGTGAAACATCTATTTTATTCCAAGTGAACCCTTAGTTTTGGTCTCGAGGCTTCTGGATTCATTTTGGGTTATTGGCCGAAAGTTGGGAAAAATAGCACATCGGTGTGGGACCCACTCTTAATTGAAATGACCTCAGATGGAAACTTTGAATGTGACATTGAGTTTGGAACATTAAGTTTTATAGGATATCATAGTTCATTTTCATATATGAGATTTCGGATAAATCCCAAGAGGTTGGGTATTTTTGCATCGCGTACGCGACTAGCCAGTCACTTAAGCAACCTGGTACATGCCCACTAGTATCTCTTAAGCAATGCTTCAATTAAATACACGAGAGCAACTTAAGCGATACTAGTGTCGCGTATGCGACATATGCTAAGACAACAAGTATCGCTTAAGAGACCCGGTGTATTCTTAAGAGATAGTTGTGTAACTTTGAAGGGTATAAAAAATGCACTTATCTTGATTTTCACCATTTCTCATCCATTATCCAGAATATTGAACCCTAAAAAGAGGGAAAAGTTCAGAGAATAATTTGTGGGTGGTTTTGAAGCTTTGGTGAATGTTAATATATGCATTTCTTCTTTGAAATTTTTGTAATCTTCATGGTTAATTTCTCCATCAATTTCAAACATCTCAAGATTCTTATTCCTTCATTGTAAAATTATAAGAGCCCGAAATTCACACATTTTTTTCGCATAAATTCTCCTTTATCATAGAGGGACGTTGTGATGGTTTCGAAAGTGAGATTCCGCAATTGGGCCCTACATGGGGGTTTTAAATAATTTTATATCCATAGCACAATAGCACAATATGGGTATCATTGTTCTCATATAGATGAGTAGATTGTGATTTTTATAGCGAGGCATCTTGCAAAAGCTTCTCAAAAAGGGAAATAGGTGGTTTAGCAGATTTTTCGGGCTTTTCTTTGGCGTCCAGGTAGGCTAGGTTTACCTTTTTTATCGATTGAGCTAATTCGTAGTATAATTATGATATTTTTCTAGATATGGGGTGGAATTATGTATTGGAAGTATGAATGGTATGATTAGTCTTATTTAGGTTGTTCAAGTTATCTTGAAACCATAATTTAGGTTAAATTGGCTTAGTTGTTCATATTTAGGTGGAATTTACTTAGTTTCTCATGTTTAGGTGGAATTGACTTAGTTGTTCATGTTTTAGGAAGAATGATGTCATGACCAGAATTAGGGTCAAGTCGTGACGGGTATCTCAAGCCCACCGTGGGTCGGAGACCACCACCTTAGACTAATCTCCAAAACAAAATAAATGAATACAATGGAAGCCAACCTAAAATAGTGAAGAAGATAAATGAATTAAATGAAATCCAAGAGACAAAACAATAAAACCAACCATTCCAACACTTTTCCACAAAAGCCTCTAAAATCAGAAGAACCAACTAACTCAAGACATGCCCCCAACTATGACTAAAAATAATCAAAAACGAAATACTTAGACAACACTAAAAATAGTGAATTGACCAGGCCTTCTAAAAGGTGGAGTCTCACCACTTCACACCAGATCCAGAGGAATACCGAATATCCTAATGCTACATAGGAGAAACAAAAAAGTTGTCGAACTCCACATCATGAAAGAATGCAGTGTCCAGGGACATAAGTGGGGCGATCACTGGCATGTAACCATGGAATAACGAGAAAATCGTGCAATTAATAAAATCCAGTCATAAACCATATACACCATGTTCATATACATATATATAGGATGTCAGGAAAAGGACAAGGGCCAGTAACATGAGAGTTTAATGTATTAACATGAAATATGCAACTCATTCCGTCCTAAAAAAACCTATTGGCTATATGGGTCTAGCTCCCCCAGCTGGAAGGGACCCATGTGTGTTAGCCACATGAACCAAATAAAAATTGAGGAAAGGCTAAAGACACCAGGGATTTATCCCTCCCAAAATATAATGTGTGCACCAAGCACATGGTTACAAGGACCCCCAATACCGGCAAACATGGTATCGTGAGCTACACCTTTACAGTGAGCTAAAAAATTCCATGCAAGCGTAAATTAATACAGTTTCACATAAATAAACCATTAACCCAGAAGTCATTTATTGAGGCATTTACAACCATGGTATCGTCATAACAGTATGTGTGCAAGATAATTCAAATATGTAAGACAAGTCCATAAAACCAAATAAACTCCCAAGTTCTATTTAAAATCCAAGCCATGTCCACCAAGGCCATCCATATCAATTTTTATCGATTTATCTTTTAATGCAATGCAATGTGTTTTCAAAAGACAAGTTAAACCATGCAAACCTCCATATTAAAAATCAATATTACAAAGTGGGTTGAGGTTAATGCCATATCAAGCCAAAATTTCCATCATGGAAACCCAAGTCCTCTACTCCAACCACTAAAATAATGCAACAATTCAGTTCCAAACCCATAAATTAAAGCATGAATAATCCGTTAAAACATGGCACAAGTAATTCAAGTGAAAACAACCAAAATCCCTCAAACCAATTTCAAACCCATCAATTCAACTTACATGAATATTCAATAATTTAATGCTATAATATAAAATTAGAGTTAAGAAAGAGAAACATGCCAAAAATATAAATGAATTCATAGAGAAATCAAAGTTTGGATCTTGAATGGTGAATCCTCTGTAAAACCCTTGAGTTTTCTTAGGTTTAAAGTTAAAGAGAGAGAAAATGGCGTTTGATTTTGATAACTGGAGGAAAAAGGCCAATTGGTTGTTTAAAATTCATACAAGGGGTAAAAAGACCAAAATCCCCTCAAACAATTTAAGAAAACAAAAATTGGACAAATTTAACATGGCAATATGGAACACCACTATCGCGTAGGGCAACCTCCGTGCCACGCCCTTATCGTAGAGGTTACCCTCTGTGGAACGCCACTCTTCTAGAGGCGTACTACCTTATGGTCCGAAAACTACCCCAAACCCCTTTAAGAAATTCCAAAAATTTCCCAAAACATCCTTTAACACCTCTAAAAATAATTCAATTCAAACACTGACATTACGCAAGAGTGAGGGTCAAAAATAAAATGATAAAAATTTTATAGGGTCTGACATTATCTTCTCATTAGGACTATTCATACCCTAATGAGAAGATAGAACTTTTTTTCATGATAACAATAAGAATACATCCAAACCAATTGACACATTCAAAAAAACAAAAAGAGGGAAAAGAAATATCGTACTTTAAGCATTTTCATCAAACGTTTGGAATAATAATGGTACTTGGCTTTCATATCTTTCTCAGCTTCCCATGTAGCCTCTTCCACTTTTTGATTTCTCCAAAGAAACTTCACTGAAGCAACATCCTTTGTCCTTAATCTATGAATTTTCCTACACAATATCTCCACCGGGACCTTCTCATAAGATAATGAATCCAAAAAACCAACATCCTCAATATGCACTATCAAAAAAGGGTCACCAACACACTTTTTAAATCATAGACACATGGAAGATAGGATGAATAGAGACCAAACATGCAGGAAACTCCATCACATAAGTGACATTTCCAATTCTCTTCACAATCTGAAATAGATCAACATAATAAGGACCGAGCTTTTCCTTCTTCCCAGATCTCATGATTTCATCGAAGACACCTTCAAGAACATCCAATAACTTACTTCAAACTCTAACTCCCTCTACCTCACATCCACATATGACTTTTGGTGACTTTGAGAAGTCTTAAGTCTTTCTATAATTACCTTCACCTTATCTATGTCTTGGTGAACCAAGTCAGTACCAAACAAACTTTTATCACCAAACTAAAACCATCCAATAAAAGAATTTCCAAAATCCTAAGATTCTTATGGATTCATTGCAAAACTATTAGACCCCAAAATTCACCTATTTGCTAGGGTAAATTCTCTTTTAGCATATAAGGATATCATGTTGGTTTTGAAAGAGTGATTCTGCAAAAGAGCCCTACATGGGGTTTTTACGTCATTTCAGACCTGAAGCACAATAGTGTAATATAGGTATCATTTCTCATATTGATGAGAAAATTGTGATTTTTATAGTGGGGAAACTTGCGGAACCTTCTCAGAAAGGGATATTGGCAGTTTAGCGAATTCTTCAGGCTTTTCTTTGGCATCTAGGTAGGCTAGGTTTAGATTTTTCATAGATTGAGCTAATTCATAGCATAATTATGATATTATGCTAGATATGTGGGATTTAGGTATCAAAAGTATGAATGGTATGATTAGGTTTATTTGGGAGGTTAAACCTATCTTGAAGCCGTAATTTAGTTGTAATTGGTTTAGTTGTTCATGTTTAGATGTAACTTTCTTAGGTTCTCAAGTTTAAGTTAAATTGACTTAGTTGTTCGTGTTTTAGGAAGAATTATGTAACGACCCAAACAAGGGCCTAGTCATGGTGGGTATCTCAAGCCCATTGTGGGCTGGAGACCAACCCTTTAGCCTAACCCCAAAGAATAATATGAATACAAAAGAAGCCAACAAAAAATAGTGAATTTTATAAATAAATCAAATATAATCCAAGAGTCAAAAAAAGACAACCAATTATCCCAATACTTGTTGTAATACCCTGCGATTTTCCTAGCTTAAACTCATCCCAAAAATGTCAAGGATTATCTCTTAGAATGTATGATGTTTGTTGTGTGTTGAATTATTAATATTTGAACTTTCCAAGGTGTAAAAAATTAAATAAGCTTTCCAACGATATAATATTCTCTTGAATCCAATAACCGAGTAAGAAATTATGGCTATTTTAAGTTCAAGTCGTAAAATACCATCATTTGGAACCTTAGCACATCGCAGAGTAGTGTAAAATACTAATTTTCATTTTCCAGTGGCTCTACGCAATAACACTACATCGCGAAGATAGCCAATTTCCCATTCGTCAATTTCCAGTAGCCCAGCGCAATGTTGGCGCATCGGCATCGCGCCAATGTCTAAAATAACAAAACATCAGGGCATCACGATGGTGCCACATCGTGGAGTGAGCCCAGTTCTCACTCATCCTTTTCCAGTGAGCCACTGCGATAGTGGCTCATCGCGGTGGCCTAGCAAATTGGGATTTTTTGTCATTTTCAAGTTTCGTCTAAGAGTTTAAAAGGGTATTTTGGTAAATTACCCAACCCATAATCCGTAAAAATACAAAAGATTAAGCATGTTTCAAAACACATTATGCTTTATTCATCATTTTCTCTCAAAGCAAAACACTAGTTCATCAACTTTCTCCCCAAGAAATCCAAGATTCCTCCATTAACTCTCCAAGATAATTCAAGATTGAGATTTCCCAATAAAGACACTAAGAATTCATCTCCAAAGCATCCATAGGAATCCAAGATTCGAGCCTTTCATCAAAGATCATCAATTTGAGGTTTGTGGGGTTTGAACAAGGATAATTCTTTCGTCCTTGTGCCCAAAACTTGATTTTATTATGAATGTTATTTGATTTTATGTGTTTTCTCATGAATTTAAAGCTAGAGATTATACCCATTATTGTTATATACAAGCTTATGATATTTCCAATGTTTTAGAAGTTGAATTACATGGGTTTTTTCCTATTATTATGCTTATTGCTGAAATTTCCAGATTTTATGATGAATTATGAACATTTATATTATCAAACATGAATTTTGAGATGTTTTATAATGATATTGGTGAACGGGTCATTAAACCCTATTTAAAGATTGCTATTTAAAGAATTGTTGTGCTATAAGAATCCCATAATTAGGATTTGTTCAGATTATTGAGAAAGATTTGACCTATTGGTCTCAAAACAGATTTGAAATCCACTTTACAGATTCATATTACAGATTTATAGTTGGTTTTCATTATAAACCATTAGATTAATTTTAAAGTGGATTTTCTAGAGATATTGAGCATGAGATTGGGAGTAGTATTTTACACTGTGATGGGTACGTTACTATGATTTCATACCGCAGAACTACGTGCCAATGTAGGATTTAGATTATTCCCACTTCTACGTGGATGACTGATATTGTGATCACTGAGATGAGATTGTTCTATTCCAATGGAAAGGGTAGAATATCCCTAACCAATTGGGAGCTAGTCGTGGGACACCATGGATGCTCACATGGTGTACATGTCGGTTAGAAAAACCACCCAAATAGATGTACCCCACTCTTAAAATAGTTTTAGTTATTCAAAGTCTTGAGATAAAGTGTTTACTATGGAGAATAAGTTACAAACTTTTTTTAGCCTATATGATTTGAGAATAAGAATATAATACAAATTTTAGAACTAAGGGTAATGACACAAGATTCATACTACATGCTTTACTTTTCATGATTTAAGATTTTTTTTAGATTTCAAATTTACTCAATTTTTGTTAGTCATTTACATTTAGCATGCATGATTTGATAAACTATGATGATATTTTTACTTTTTGCATGCACCCCCATAAACTCAGTACATCCTTAAAGTACTGATCCATATATACGTCTTTGTGAAACATTGTCTTATAATGTAGGTTCAGGTGCTCAGTCTCATTAGCGATAGTATTTTTGGAGCATCTCATCTACATCCTTATAGTTGGTTAGTCCTCATAATTCGAGGACTTAGCTATTCATGTTTCAGTTTATTAGTAGATATTCTTTTATTTATTTTAGATAGTTTGAGTCATCTGAGGCCTGTCCCAGTGACTCTCTAGACTCAGTTAGTAGAGTCTTGTCGGACTACCAAATTCAGTCTTAGGTCTCAATTATTGTATTCAGACTTTTAAGTTTTTGTTTATTCAGATTGATGAGAGTGGTAGTTTCAGATATATTCAGATTATTCAGATAGTTTTCCATATTTTATCATGATTTTATACTTATATTTATCCCATGTTGAGATTCAGATGTATTAGAAGGTAGCCAGGGTTAGCTTAGGACTACATGTAGTTCAAAGCACCGTGTGGCATCCTGGGAACTAGATTTCGGGAAGTTACAAACTTAGTATTAGAGCATAAGGTTTAGAGATTCCTAGAGAGACAGACAAGCCACGTTACATAGAGTCATGATCATCGGTGTGAAACTCACCATATCTATGAGCAAGAGGCTATGGAGCATTTTAGGAAATCATCTCTTCTTTCACGATCTATCCTATATTTTGTGTCTCTATCTACTTCTAACTCATTCTTTCATGTGACAAAAAATGCCTCTTCATCGAGCTAACTCCCACAGAAATAATAACCAGCCACCACAGTCTGTAGATCCTTTGAATGAGAATGTGTCATATGCAGAGTTTTGGGCTGCCTTTTAGGCACCAGCTCAAGCTACGAGAGCTAATGTTCAGGGAAACCGTTAGGCTGCAATCCCACCCCAGTAGGATAGGGACATAGCCACAACCAGAATCTAAGATTTCATGAGAATGAACCCACCAAAATTCTTGGGGTCGAAAGAAGGAGAGAACCCACAGTTATATCTTGATGAGATGAAGAAGATAACCCAAATTATTCATGTTTCTAAAGAGGAAAGTGTAGAATTGGCATCCTATAGACTGAAGAATATTTCTTATGATTATGTAGTGATATGGAAGAAGAGTAGACGGGAGAATACAACTCCCATGACTTGGCAAATATTTCAGGATGTGTTCTTAGATAAGTTTTTCCCACTTGAGATGAGGGAATCTAAGATAGAAGCATTCATGAACCTGAGGTAGGGCTCTATGATAGTGAAGAAGTAATGCCTTAGGCTAAACCAGTTGTCTAAGTATGCCCCTGATCTGATGGCTGACCCTAGGTCAAGCATGAGTAAGTTTGTGACCAGTGTGTCTAGGATGGTCGTTAAGGAGTGTAGGACTACGATACTCAATAGGGACATGGATCTCCCTATATTGATGATGCATGCTCAACAGATTAAGACAAAAAATATGAAAGAAAGAGAGAGAGTAAATAAGATGGATAGAACAGGGCAATTTGATCATGGTCAGAATAGGTCTGGAGGATAAAATCGTTCATAGTTTTAGAATCGTTCATCTATGCCTGCTCCTTCTTTGGCCTGTGATCCTGCACCTAGAAATAGCCAAGAATAGTGGGGTAAGTCTTTTTTGTCCATATCTCTAAATAGTGTGAGTAATAGGCCTAATCAATCTTCATGTGCTAATTACGGAAAAAATCATAGAGGTAAATGTTTATGGGGTCAGAAAGGTTGTTATGGTTATGGCCAGAAGGGTCAGGGAATCAAAGAGTGCCCGAATTCTAGGCGATAAAATAGAGATATTCATCCCTAGATTTAGGCTAACAGTGCACCAGCTCCTCTAGGTCGCCCAGCCCCTCCTCAGGGCGTATCATCTAGTACCGCCGGCGGTCAGCGCCAGAATCAATTTTATACTTTACCATCCTACCAGGAGCAGAAATATTCCCCAGATATTGTTACTGGTATGCTTATTCTCTTTCATTTTGATGTTTATATGTTGTTAGACCTTGGGTCGAGCTTCTCTTATGTGACCCCATTAGTTGCTGTGAATTTTGATAGAAGTTCTGAAAAGATCCCTGAACCCTTCTTGGTGTCTACTCTAGTAGGTGATTCAGTTGTTGCCAAATAGATTTATAAAAAGTGTCCTATCACTATCCTTCATAAATTCATGTTAGCAGACCTGATAGAGTTAGACATGGTTAATTTTGAACTTATTCTGGGTATGGATTGGCTTCATTCATGTTATGCTTCTATAGATTGTTGCACCCGAGTGGTGAAGTTTCAGTTTCTAGATGACTCAATTCTTGAGCGGTCAGGTAATTCAGTGTCTCTCAAGAATAATTTCATATCTTATCTTAAGGCCAGAAAGTTGATATCTAAAGGTTGCATTTATCATCTAGTTCAAGTTAAAGGTACTAAGTCTGAGACTCCAACTGTTCAGTCAGTCAATGTAGTAAATGAGTTTCCTGATTTTTTCCAGAAGATCTCCCAGGGGTACCTCCTGATAGGGAAATAGAATTTGGTATTGACCTTCTCCCTGATATTCAGCCTATTTCTAGTCCTCCTTATCGTATGGCTCCCACAGATCTTAAGGAGTTGAAAAAGCAACTCAAAGATCTTTTATATAAAGGATTCATAAGGCCTATTTTTTCTCCATGGGGCGCTCCCATCCTATTCATGTGAAAGAAAGATGGTTCTTTGTGGATGTCCATTGACTATCGTCAGTTAAATAAGGTCACAGTAAAAAAAATATCCTTTTCCTAGAATTGATGACCTGTTTAATCAACTCCAAGGTGCAAGCTATTTCTGAAAGATAAACCTTAGATCCGGCTATCATCAGCTTAAAGTATAGGAGTGTGACATTCCAAAGATGGACTTTAGAACCTATTATGGTCATTTTGAGTTTCTAGTCATATGTTTTGGGCTAACCAATGCTCCAGCAACTTTCATGGACCTCATGTTCCAAGTATTCAAGCAGTATCTAGACATGTTTGTCATAGTATTCATAGATGATATCTTTGTGTACTCCCGTGGCGAGGATGACCATGTAGATCATCTTAGTATTGTCTTGCAAACTCTTAGAGATCAAAAATTATTTGCCAAATTAATCAAGTGTGAATTTTGGCTTAGATCAGTAGCCTTTCTAGGTCATATTATTTCCGTCGATGGCATTAGAGTTGATCCCCAAAAGACAGAAGCTGTAAGAAATTTAGCCTAGACCTATTTCTCCATCAGACATTAGGAGTTTCTTAGGTCTAGTTGGCTATTATCATCATTTTGTGAAGGTTTCTCTTCTATCACATACCCTATGTCTAGATTCACCCAAAAACAATTTAAGTTTCTGTGTTTAGATTCTTGCAAGAAGTTTTTCAGGAGTTGAAGACTCGACTCACTTCAGCCCCAGTGTTATTAGCATTACCTGATGGTACAGATGATTTCGTGGTGTATTGTTATGCCCTTAGAGTTGGTTTGGGTTGTGTGTTGATGCAGAGAGATAAGGTCATAGCCTATTCCTCTCGACAGTTGAAGCCTTATAAAAATAATTACCCAACCCGTGATCTGGAATTAGCTATTGTGGTATTTGATTTAAAGATCTGGAGACACTATCTATATGGTCTTCATGTTAATGTATTCACAGACCATAAAAGCTTGCAGTATGTGTTTACTCAGAGGGAGTCGAATCTCCATCAGAGAAGATGGTTAGAGTTACTAAAAGACTATGATATAAGTGTGTTATACCATCAGGGCAAGGCCAATGTAGTGGCAGACGCCTTTAGTAGATTGTCTATGAGCAGTGTTACTCATGTGGAGAATGATAAGAAAGAATTAGCTCGAGAAGTTCATTATTTGTCTATATTGGGTGTTAGGTTAGTTGATTTAGCTAAAGGTAATGTATGGGTTCAGAGTAGTTCCGAATCTTCTCTAGTTTTGAAAGTGAAGGAGAAGCAAGATATGTATTCTAGTTTGGTCAAACTAAAAAAGTCAGTTAAATACCAAAAGGTAGAGGTTTTCTCCCAAGGGGAAGATGGTTTGTTGAGACACTAATGTAGATTGTGTGTTCCATGTGTTGATGATTTGAGGTAGAATATTATAGTAGAAGCGCATGGTGTATGGTATTTTATTCTTCCAGGTGCGACCAAGATGTACCGCGACCTGCGAGAGATTTATTGGTGTAAAGGTATGAAGAAAGATATAACAGAGTTCGTAGCTAAGTGTGCAACTTGTCAACTGGTTAAGGTAGAGCACCAAATACCTGGTGGTATGTTGCAAGAGTTTGGTATCCCCACTTAGAAGTGGGAAGATCTGAATATAGATTTTGTGACTGGTTTACCCCAATTGCATTGTCATTATGATTCGGTTTGGGTTATTGTAGATAGATTGACTAAGTCAGCGTATTTCTTGCCAGTTCATATGTCTTATACACCTGAGGATTATGCTAAGTTGTATATCTGAGAATTATTCAGATTGTATGGAGTTCCCTTGTTTATCATCTTAGATAGGGATACTTAGTTTATTTTCCAGTTTTGGAAAGCCATTCAGAGGGGTCTTGGGACCCAGATCCATCTTAGTTCATCTTTTCATCCACAGATAGATGGTCAGGAAGAGAGGACCATCCAAACTCTAGAAGATATGTTGAGGGAATGTGCTCTTGATTTCAAGAGAAGTTGGGATGAGCATTTTCCGTTGATTGAGTGTTCTTGTAATAAGAGTTATCATGCTAGCATTCAAATGGCTCTGTTTGAAGCTCTTTATGAGAGGAGATGTAGATCACCCATAGGTTGGTTTAAAGTGGGTGAGGCTTCTTTTCTTGGGGCTGATTCAACGTTTAAAGCTATAGAGAAAGTTAAGCTGATTAGAGAGAGATTGAAAATAACCCAGAGTTTTCATAAATCCTACGCAGATGTGAGAAGAAGGGACCTCGAGATTTAAGTTTGTGATTTTGTGTATTTGAAGATTTTACCCATGAAAGGGGCGAAGAGATTTGGCAAGAAGAGGAAGCTTAGTCCCGGGTATGTTGGCCCTCATAGAATTTTGAGCCGTGTTGGGAAATTAGCTTATGATCTTGAGTTTCCCACTGACTTGTCAGCCGTTCGTCCTGTAATCCACGTCTCTATGCTTAAGAAGTGCATTGGTAACTCCACCAATGTAGATCCTATTGAAATATCAGATATTTAAGACAGTCTTTCTTATAAAGAGAATCAAGTCGAGATTTTAGATCATCACATCCATAGATTAAGGAACAGAGAATCAAAGTCAATAAGTATGTATATGTCGGGACAAGCCCCCGACTATATCCAAACCATGTATTAAAGAGACTAAGTCGAAAGATAAGGACTAACAGATGAATTTCTTCCAGATGTGAGGAATGTCACCCCTTCAAGTCAATGCACGAACTACTTGATCATCTAATCACTGCGTAGCTAAAGAAGAAGAGGCTACAACCCCTACGTCATATGGGGACATAGCATTTGGAGATGGTTAGCGGTTGGAACACTAGCATGTAACTCAAAGGTAAGGATAAAATAACATCACCATTTAACCACAAGTAACTATACCATCATCTCTCAACAACAAGTCAATATAGATTCATCATCATTTGTATTCATATACTTATCCTTACATATAGGTATTCAACATGATATTTAAAATACCAAGGATCAACATCATTATTGAACATATACTCATACAAATGGATATACATTATGATTTTACTATGCCACAAGGAAAGTGATTTATCATTTATTCTCAAATTATTCATCCATAAGACATGGAGTGAAGAACTTTCAACCAAGTTAGCCAATTCGACCAACCTCAATTCCATCTCCCTGGACTAGGAACTCAAATCGCTAGTCACCTCACCGGTCTAGTAACTCGAATCACTAGCCGTGTCATTTCATTGAACTAGGAACTCGAATGGCTAGTCATATCACCTATCGATAAGCTCAAATCACTAGCCGTGGCATTTCATTGAACTAGGAACTTGAATCTCTAGTCATGTCATCGGTCTAGGAACTCAAATCACTAACTGTGTCATTAGATAAGGTATTCTAACCTCAAGAAATCTCTTTGGACTAGGAACTTGAATCTCTAGTAATATCACCCGTCTAGGAAATCGAATCACTAGTTATTTCATTGAAGAGGAACTCAAATCACTCGATATTTCATTGGCATCATTGGTCGATATTGAACTGTTGACCCATTAGCTCAGGCATTCACATTCATAAAATGTATGTCACATTTAAGGGCTTTGGCTCAATTAGCCAATTCAATCATCATACATGACCACATACTCCTTATGGGAGCCTCCATTGCTCAACCATCTCAATAGGACCATTCCTTTATTCAATTAATCACACAATGCAATTTGTGGTCCTTAAGACCCACACTAACTATTTATATATCATTAACAATATTACTTCATATTTTTACAATACTTGGTTCCATACATAATTTAAGTTCATTTTCATGTCTAGGGATTTACCCTTCATTAGACATCACACAACAAGGTTATCAATTGTACAATACATGTCTCATAATACCTTCAAAATATCATTCACCAATCATTCATACTCATTTGGTCCATTTCCCTAGATCAACACATCATCAACATACACCTAGTCATTCTACTAAGACATTTTTACAAACACCTTAGGTGCATATCTCCAACATGGCCAAGCTCATGGTAGAAATCATCAAGACTAGGGTTCCTCAAGACCCTCATGTTAAAATACATACAACAAGAACCCACATATACAAACAACCATCAATAACATGTATCAACACACATATAACTAGGGTCATCATTATTCATTGTTAGGTAACCAAACCTTATTCATTTGATTCAAAACCACCATGTAAACTTACTAATCCAAGTGTGAAATACATGGGTTTTAGAGATATTTAAATAGGGGAAGAGATACATGCCTTAAAAAAGATGACACACTAAAAATCTTAACACTTCCTTGACACTAGATGAGAACCTACAAATCCTAGACTCCAATCTTGCTCCAAGAAACATTTAGAGTGGTTTAGAATGTTTAGGTCTTGTAAATGAAGACTTAGGAGGATACAATGCAGGATAAAGTGAGAGGTTTTAGGGCTTTAGGTATGGTATATGACAAAAAACTTATAGTGACCATACCGAGTTCAAAAGGACATGACAAAAAACTCATAGTGACCATACCGGGTTCCAAAGGCAGTCTTAGGGATATCTGCATCCCTAATTTTAAGATTATGATAACCGATTCTAAGATCAATTTTAGAGAAACACTTCATACCCTGAAGTTGATCAAACAAATCATTAATCCTAGGAAGAGGATACTTGTTCTTTACGGTCACTTTGTTCAACTGACAATAATCAATGCACATACGAAGGAAACCATCATTCTTGCGCACAAATAACATGGGACAACCCCACAGAGATACACTAGGGGTGGATAAAACCTTTATCTAAGAGGTTTTTAAATTTCTCCTTAAGCTCTTTTAGCTCTACTGGAGCCATTCTATATAGAGGAATGGAGATTGAATGAGTGCCCAAAAAAAGATCAATCCCAAAATCCATTTCCCTATTGAGAGGAACACCGGGAAGATCATCGAGGAACACATTGGGAAACTCATTCACCATAGGAACTGACTCTAGAGAAGGCTCTTCCAAATTAGAATCTTTAACTTGGACCAATTGATACAATCAACCCTTTGCAATAAACTTTTCAGATTTAAAATATAAAATAAACCTCCCATTAGTCCCTAAGGAACCACCTTTCCATACAATGAACAACTCATTAGGGAATCAAAACATGACCCTATAGGTCCAATAATCTAAGGAAGCATAGCAAGAATGCAACCAATCCATTCCCAAAATTATATCAAAATCGACCATGTCCAATTCTATCAAATCAACAAGAGTATCCCTACCACCAACAGATATCACACATCCCCTGTAGACCCTTCTAATAATCACATGATCTCTGACCATGGTAAAGAAAGAAAAAGGAATCGACAGACTCTCAGGACTACAATCAAGATGCACAACCACATATGAGGTCACATAAAAAAGAGTAGACCCTAGATAAAGAAAATAATACACATCATGAGAGAAAAGTCTCAACATAACTATGCTAACATCGATAGATGCCTCAAAGTCTTTGTGAGTAACAAGTGAATATAATTGGTCCAAGCTAACACCGGTGCCAGAAATAGAAGCAGAAGCAGATATAGCACCCTTTGGTGCGGGAGGTGGAGTAGAAATAGGATCCCTATTGGCCAAAGTAGCCATACGAGAGAGACACTCTCACTGCATTTAACTGTCCTGACCATTATAAAAATATTTGC
Source organism: Capsicum pubescens (assembly GCA_030864215.1). Lineage (NCBI taxonomy): Eukaryota > Viridiplantae > Streptophyta > Magnoliopsida > Solanales > Solanaceae > Capsicum > Capsicum pubescens. The sequence goes on from CM061546.1 coordinate 191,161,544, forward strand.
CTCTCATTCTCACACTCTCCATGATGGCTCTAACCACAGAATCTGCAAAGATAGCGGGTCAGAGCTGACTGACCACCACTAGTATGAAATTTGGTACCCAGTGCCTGCGACCCACCACAGAACTGAGACCGATGACCAGTTATAAACTTCAGGTAAGGAGAGGGAATACTAGCTAAGAACAACAAACCCAAACTCCCCTACTTCTTTCGTGGACACTTGCCACCATCTCCACCACTACTCTTAAAAGGCCTAATTTTTTGGCTTGCCACTTACTAAGCTCATCTTGCTTTTTATTCTCATCCTCTACTTGTTTCATATACACAATCAACCTAGAGATATCCATGTTGTTAATATACAACGCTACCTTTCTATCAAGGACTAACTCACAGGAAAATCTTGAGAAAAGCTTACTCATTCTAGATCTCATGCTACAAACTATCTCGGGAGCATACCTTGACAATTGATGGAATTTCAAGTCATAATCTAGAATGGACATTCTTCATTGCTTTAGGTTCATGAACTCTTCCACCTTAGCCTCCCTTAACTCTTGAGGAAAGAAGCTATTACGAAAAATCTCTGAGAAATCTTCCCACAAAATAGGGCTAGCATCAAAATCTCTAGAAAACTCCCAATATTTGTACCATTAGTACACAAAATCCTTTAATTAGTAGGATGAAAACTCCACGGCCTCAATTTTTGAATCATGCATGATTTGAAAGATCTTATCTATTTCATCGATAAAACCTTAAGAATCTTTCTCAACCTTCATACCGGAGAATATTGGAGGGCTCAACCTTATAAATTAACTGGCCTCAAAATAAATGTTAGTCGGAGCACCACGCTACACTTGAGAGGCTACTAATTGAGTTAAAAGGTTAATGGAGCAATGAAACTCTACATTAGTAGCATCATTTTAAGGGGATGAGTCAGGGTTGGTCAGGGTAGGAGGAACCCCATGAAAATGATCAGTTTCCACAGCCCTTGCTCAGGTTTGAACTCTCGATGTTGGATGAGCTCCATCCATAGGCCTATCAGTCGGAACGAAGTGTTTTCTTGAGTCTTAAATCTCCTTTGAGGCATGATCTTAAAGAATATAAATGGAATAAGAAGAGTTCAAGAACTTAGACTTATAGCTTATGATTGAAATACGAGAAAGGGAAACATTTCCAAAAATGTCTCATAGTCTCCCTTATATAAGTGTGGCACGCTTCACACCCGTAAAAAGACTCTACTTGACATGGTATTATGAACACTGAACTGACCATGAACATAGGCTCTGATATAAACTTGACACACCCCAAACTTTGGGCCATGTCATATTGTCACCTCAAGCACACATGTATCGGAGGTCGCCTTGTAATACAACCCATACACCTCATCATATGATAGATAATAAAGGAACTCCAATTCGCAGGTTAAGATCATAGAATAATATCAGAAGTTAACATTAGATTCATTATAATAACTATGCCCAAGTTCACAATTGTTAACAATACCTCTATACAAAATCAAAGTCAATAATTATATATATGTTGGGATAAGCCCCGACTATAGCCAAAACAAGTCTTAAAGAGACTAAGTATAAAGATAAGTACTAAGAGATAAGTGTCTTTTGAATGTAAGGAAGCTCACCTCTTCAAGTCAATGCATGAACATCTTGATTGTCTAATCACAACACAGGTAAAAAAAAAATGCTCCATCCCCTATGTCGCATGAGGACAGAGCATTTGGTGACGGTTAGCGGTTGGGACTCTAGCATGTAATTCAAGGGTAAGGATAAAATAACATCAATAGTTAACAAGTGAATATATCATCATCTCTCAACATTAAGTCAATATAGATTTATCATCATTCATATTCATATAATTATCCTTACAGATAGGTATTCCACATGCTAATCAAAAGACCAAAGCTCAACATCTTTCTTGAACATATACTTATACACATGCATATACACAATATAATCATATTATGCCACAAGGAAAATGACTTAGCATGTATTATTAAATCATTCATTCATAAGATATGTAGCAAAGAAATTTCAACCAAGTTAGCCCATTCAACCAACCTCAATTCCATCTCCATGGACTAGGAACATAAATAATTAGAGTTCTCACTGGTCTAAGAACTCAAATCTCTAGTCATATCACTGGTCTAGGAACTAAAATCACTAGCCATGTCATCTTATTGAACTAGGAACTTAAATCACTAGTCATATCACTTGTCTTGGAACTTGAATCATGAGCTGTGTTATTATATGAGGTATTGTAACCTTAAGAGATCTCTTCGGACTAGAAACTTGAATCTTTAGTCATATCACTAGTCTAGGAACTTGAATTACTAGTTGGGTCATTGACGAGGAACTTGAATCAATTGATATTTCATTAGCATCATTGGTGGACATTGAAATCTTAACCCATTAGCTCATACATTCACATTCATACAATATATGTCACATTTAGGGGCTTTGGATTATTTAACCAATTCAATCATCATACATGAGCACATGGTCCTTATGAGATCCTCCATATCTCAACCATCTCAATATGCCCATGTCTTCATTCAATTCATCATACAATGTAATTTGTGATCCTCAAGACCCACATAAACTATTTGCATATCATTAACAATATTACATCACATTTTACCACACTTGGTTTCATACATAATTCAAGTTCATTTTCATGTCTAGGGATTTAGCCTTTCATTATCCATCACCCAACAAGGTTATCAATTATATAATACATGTCTCATAATAACTTTACAATATCATTCATACTCATTTGGGCCATCTCCCTAGCTCAACACATCATCAACATACAACTATTCATTCTACTTGGACATTTTTAGAAACACCTTTGGTGCATACCTCTAATAAGGCCATTATTATGGTGGAAATTATCACTACTAGGGTTCCTTGAGACCATAATGTTAAACAACATACAACAAGCCCCAACATATACAATATATCATCAACAACATATATCAACACACATATAAGCAAGAGTCATCATTATACATTGTTAGGTAACAAAACCCTATTTATTTGATTTAAAACCACCATGTACACTTACTAATCAAAGTGTGAAATACATGGGTGTTAGAGATATTTAAAGAGTGGAATAGATACATTCCTTAAACAAGATGACACACCAACAATCTTTACTCTTCTTTGACACTAGATGAGCACCTCCAAACCCTAGCCTCTAATCTTACTCCAAGAAGCCTTTAGAGTGTTTTGGAATGTTTACCTATTTTAAATGAAGACTTAGGAGGATAAAATGTCTTATAAAGTTGTAGGTTATAGGGTTTTAGGCATGGTAAATAACCAAAAGGTCCTTATTTAAAAGCTAAAAAGCTCACTCATCTAGGGGTACGACTCCTCCTTACGGTTTCTTAAGCAGTCATACCCTAGGGTATGAGTGGTACCCTAAATCATACCCTATGCATGTATTAGGTCAATCACTTTATTATGGGTATGAGTGGGAATCCTTGAGTCATAACCTAGGGTACAACATATGACCCAATCGTGAGCTCTATTCGTAACAAAAATAGTCCACTCAGTTTGGAGACTTTACTTTATACGGTTGAGTAGTGTATGACTTGTATGCATGGTTACAACCAAGGATGGCCTTGTCATAAGAAATACAGTATAATACCCTAGAATGCTGCCTATGATATAAAATATGAGGTGGATAAGGGTACGAATTGTGACCAAGGGTATGACTCAATTCTCAAAGTCGTACCCAACTCAAAAACATCAAAAGTTTTTTTCCTCATAATGGTACAAAGTATAGGTGTTTCAGGCTTCATGAACTGGGAAACTTTTAGCTAGATGAGCTGAACCCATATAGCCCGTGGGTGGTTTAGAATAGCAAAGCTACATAACCCAGGTAAATGTTTTAATGGAATGCTAAACCTATTTTCTTTTACCCAGCATGGTTATATATATATGTATGGTTATGTACATATGAATGGTTTTACTCAGTTTTATGAATAGCATTATTTTATCCCTATCTTGAGTTCATACTAGAGATCACTCGCTAACCCATCTTCGGAGGGTTATATACCCACACTATAAAGGAACCGACCATTTTACTCTTCCTACATAGTAATTGACTTAGGAATAATTGTTGGATTGATGTGGAGAGATTCCATATTTTTGGAAGGCTTCATTTTATTTTATGGATATTTTTAAAAAATCTAATTTATTTATTGATATTGGTTTTGTCTATGGTTGGGGGCATGTCCCAACCAGATATTCTTACTCTTTTCTTTAAAGGCTTTGTGGTACTACTATGGGTTGGTATAGGCAGGATCGGTATTGGTGTCAACCTTAGTATTGTCATTGGTATTTATGCAGATACTAGTTGACATTATTATTGGTTGTTCCAATGTATTTTATTTTAGGATTATACATATTATGTTTTTGATCTTATTTGGTTATGGCCTGGTTTATAGCCTTTGTTTTTGTATTGGTTTGGTTTTGTATGGTTGGTATGGCTTGGTGTGATGGGATGACTTGATAAGTTTGGTCTAGGAATAGGCCTATCCCAAAGTCAGTCCTTGTCCAGTTATGCTATCTTGTTATATGTTCGGTACTTAGCCGACTCAAGGAATGCTAATGGTGGTTGGGTTGGGCAACATGGGTGGTCTCCAGTCCTTGTTTAACTTGGGATGCCCATTACGACTAGTCCCCCAGTCAGGTTGTGTCAAGTTGGTATCTAATATTTAGGTTCATGTTCAATTGGGAGTCCCCAAAGTCGTGTCGGGCACAGTCTCTTTTAGGGATATAAAGCACGCCACACTCATTAGGGAAATGATACATGGCATTTAGAAATGTTTCACTTTTTTGGTATTCTATTTTCAAGCTGGGAGTCTTAGTCATGGAATCTTTTCTAATCCTTGTTTTTTATCTTTCAGATCATGTCTCGTAGATCTGTAACACAAGAACATTCTTCTATCCCATCCGGGGTTATGCTAAAGGGGTACATCCTACTTCTTGAGTTAATCTTTGATCTCACATTCCTATCCCTGATAGTTTTGGAATTCAACTGGTTGTTACTAGTCCTCCTCAAGGTGAGATTTCTAATACTGAATTTCGATAGTCTATTTATGTTATTATTTATGTTATTGGTTAAATGGTTACTGCTCAGGCTTAGTGGGTTGCGACTAGTTCTTTATCTAGTGAGGCCATAGGAGTTGTCCAAGTTATGAAGATGGGTCCTCCCATTTTTTCTAGAGTGAATGTGGAGCAAGATCCACATGGCTTTTTAGATAAAATAATTTTTTTTTGGATGATGCAGGCTTCCAATATGGAGGGGGTAAACATTGCAGCTTATCATCTAAAAAATATTGCATATCATTGGTATTAAAAGTAGGATAGGGATAGGGGAGATGTGAAAGAATCAATCTTATGGGATACTTTTTCTAAGCCCATCTTAGACCATTTCTTTCCTCAAGAGTTGAGGGAAGAAAAGATGGAGGATTTTGTGAACCTCAAGAAGGGGAGGATGTCTATCAAGGAATATGCCTTAAAGTTTCACAAATTGTCAAGGTATTCTCCTAATTTAGTTGCTGACATGCAAGCAAAAATGAGCAAGTTCACTTCTGAGATGATTCGGGATTTGAACTTTGAGAGAAGGACTGCCTTCAAATAAAGATATGGACATCTCAAGGTTAACTATTCATATACAGTAGGGGGAGGATGAAAAGAGGAAGCAAGCAGAGTTTGGAGATAGACACGGTAAAAGAAGAAAGTTTTCTGACCAGGGAGGTGCTCAGTCTCAGGGTTGTCGGGATAGTAGCAAATGGTAGAAAAAGAAGTGGGGGAATTCAAGTTCCTTCTCTTCTCCTTGTTATCCTTACCATATGGATGACAAACATCATCAATGTGGTGATAATTTTTGTGCACAAGGTGCCCAATCTAAGGAAAGTAGACGTCAGTCAGTTTTTTTATGCCCCCTTACTAGTTCTATAGTCGTCCTCATTGAGGTTATTACGATTAAAGAAGGGATAAATACTTTGGGTGTGGCCAGGCAGGTCATCGGCTTAGGGATTATCTGATTATAAAGGGAGATACAGGGGCAAATAAGATTCATGTGGCTTCATCTTTTGCTCCTACACCTGGTGGTGCCGCACCAACTTCTTTTACTGCTCCTGGTTCTAGTGTTGGTCGGAATAAGTTGTATGCTTTGATGTCTTAATAAGAATCTGAGGCATCACTTGATGTCATTATTGGTATGTTGTAACTTTTCTCTCGTGATGTATATTATTTTCTTAATCTGGGGTACACTCTCTCTTATGTGACTTCTTATGTTGTTGTATCTTTTGGTTTGATCTAAAAGTTATTTTAGATCCTTTTTCTATTTCTAACCCACTAGGTGACTCAGTTATTGCTAAGAGAGTCTATAGGAGGTGTGTGGTATTTTTTTGTGGAAAACAGACCTTGGTTAATCTATTTAAATATGGTATGGTGGACTTTGATATCATTCTGGGTATGGATTGGTTGAACTCTTCTTATGCATCCTTGGATGGTCGGACTCATAGGGTTATGTTTGTGTTTCCTGGTGAGTTGAGCATAGAATGGGAGGGTTGTTCTTTAGCTCCGAGGGGGAGATTTATTTCTTATCTTAAAGATTGGAGGTTAATCTCCAAAGGTTATATTTATCACTTGGTCCAGGTTAAAGATTATAACTCAGAAGGTCTTTCATTTCAGTAAGATCCAGTGGTTAATGAGTTTCTAGAGGTCTTTTTGAATGATCTTCCTGGTGTTCCTCCAGATAAGGAAATCGAGTTTGGTATTGATCTTGTTCCGTACACTTGTCCAATTTCTATTCCTCTATATAGAATGGCTCCGTCTAAGTATAGGGAACTCCAGGATCAACTTAAGGATCTTTTGGATAAGGTATTTATTCTTCCTAGTGTATCTTGGTGGGGTGCACCGGTGTTGTTTGTATTCAAGAATGATGGATCCCTTCGGATGTGCATCGATTATAGGCAGTTGAACAAGGTGAACGTCAAGAACAAGTATCTTCTTCCGAGGATAGATGAATTTTTTGATCAGTTGCAAAGTCTAAAGTTCTTATCTCCGATATATCTTTGGTCTGGGTACCATCAACTCAAGATTAGGGAGGAGGATATCCCTAAGAAAACTTTTCAAACTCGGTATGGGCACTTTGAATTTTCAGTAATGTTGTTTGGATTAATAAATTCCCCAATGGCATTTATGGTTTTGATGAAAAGGGTTTTCAGGTAGTTCCATAATTTTTCTGTCATTATGTTTATTGATGACATTCTAGATTTATCCAAAAGTGAGGTCAATAATGCTAGTCACCTCCGTGTGGTATTGCAGACATTAAAGGAACAATAATTGTATGTCAAGTTCTCTAAATGTGAGTTTTGGTTGAATGCTATAACTTTTTTTGGTCATATTATTTCTAGTAAGAGGATCATGGTGGATTCGTAAAAGGTTGTTGTGGTGAAGAGGTTGCCTAAACCCACAACTCAATTTGACATTCGAAGCTTCTTGGATTTTTTTGAGTATTATATGGGATTTATGGAAAGCTTTTCATCGATAGCTTCTCCTTTGACTAAATTCACTCAGAAAAAGGTTAAGTTTTATTGGTCAGATATTTGTGAGGGGAGTTTTGAGATGTCAAAGAATAAGCTGACTTCGGCTCTAATTCTCACTTTGCCTAAAGGCAATAATGGGTTTGTGGTTTATTGTGATGCATCTCGGGTAGGGTTTTGTCGTATATTAATGCAGCATGGAAAGGTCATTGCCTATACTTCTAAGCAGTTACTACATGAGAGGAATTATCCTACTTAAAATTTATAGCTGATGGCGGTTGTATTTGCCTTAAAAATATGGCAGCATTATTTAAATGGTGTTCACGTGGACATCTTTTCTGATCATAAGAGTCTACAATATGTGTTCACTCAGCAAAATATCAATATCAGGCAGAGAAGATGGCTTGAGCTTATCAAGGACTGTGATATGAGTATGTACTATTACAAAGGTAAGGCTAATGTGGTTGCTGATGCTCTTAGAAGGTTGTCCATGGGGAGTTTGGATCATATAGATAAAGGAAAGTGGTAATTAGTAAAGGATATTTAGTTCTTGGCTAATCTTGGAGTTCGTCTCTTGGGCTCCAAGGATGGTAGTGTGATTGTGCAAGAAGTGGTTTGGTCCTATCTTTGTGCAGAGTTAAAGAGAAAAAAGTTCTATACCCTGTCTTGATGAAAATTAAGAGTGATGTTGGTGGGCAAAAGGTAGCAGTTTCTGAGATTGGTGGTGATGTTACTTTATGGTACCAAGGGAGGCTATGTGTTCCTAATGTCGATGGTTTACTACAAAAAATTTTGGCTGAGGTGTATGAATCGCACTATGTTCTTCATCCTGGATCGACTAAGATGTATCATGATATCAAGGAGATCTATCGATGGAATTTCATAAAGAGGGATATGGATGATTTTGTGGCCAAGTGCATGGTGTGTCAAATAGTTAAGGTTGAGCACATGAGGCCAAGAGAGGTGTATCAATAAATTGATTTTCATGAATGGAAATGGGAAGTAATCAATATGGATTTCATTACCGGTTTTCCCTGGACTCAGAATCAATTTGATTTAGTTTTGGTCATCGTGGATAGGATAACTCAGTCTGCTCAGTTTTTTCTAGTGTGAACTACTTTTTCGGCAGAGGATTATGCGAAGCTGTATCTTCAGGAGATTGTGAAACTGCATGGGTTACCTATTTCAATTACTTTTTATAGTGGTACGTAGTTTACATCTCACTTTTGGCGATATTTCCAGAAAGGGTTATGGACTAAGGCTAGTCTGAGTACTGCTTTCCACCCATAGATGGATATACAAGAACAGAGAACTATTTAGACATTAGAGGATATGCTTCAAGCATGTGTGATTGATTATGGTTGAAATTGAGTTGCGCATCTACCTTTGGTAGAGTTTGCTTATGACAATAGCTATCATTCTAGTATTGGTATGGCTCTTTTTGAGGCATTATATAGTAGGAGGTATGGATATCCTATTGGTTTGTTTGAGCTTGGAAAGGTGGTTATGTTTGGTCTCGACTTGGTTTACAAGGCTATGGAGAAGGTAATGTGATACGGGATAGGCTTAAGGTTACCTAAAGTCGCCAAAAGTCCTATACGTATGTTATGCATAGATACTTAGAGTTTGAGGTTGGGATAAGGTTTTCCATAAGGTATCTCCCATGAAGGGAGTAATGTGGTTTGGTAAGAAGGGGAAGCTCAGTCCCTGGTATATTGGTCCTTATGAGGTTTTGTGGTGAGTTGGTAATGTTGCTTATGAGCTAGAGGTTCCTTCTAACTTAAGCTTGGTTCATCCATTCTTTCATATTTCCATGTTGAGTAAGTGCATTGGTGATCCTTCTTTGATTGTTTCTTTTGAGTGAATGGGTATCTCAAAACCTCTAAAAAGACACCTCTTAAAACCCTATCCTCAATCTTGAGAGAGAAGGTTTGGAGAGTGTTTGGGATTTTTTGATCTTCTATATGTGAAGAATGGAGAGAAAAATGAGGTTATGAGGGTTTAGGGTTTGGCAAATCCAAAATTTCCTCATCTTAAAAGCTGAAAGTGAACCTATGAATGTACCCTACTCACCCTATTTACCCATTCCTTAGGGTACTAGTGGTACCCTAACTCATACCTTAGACCTTACCATGGACCCCTAAACTTTCCAACATATGACTTCACATGCATGACTCATACCCTAAGGTACGAGTGGTACCCTACAACCAGTACCCAAGTTAAAATGCTTTGGACAAGACTTCAAGTTTCATACAACTAGGTAACATACAACCCATAACCTAGAATATAACTTGGGAGAGGCTAAATGTACCTTGGATAAAATTTAACCCCCACTACACAACATAACATATGAGTGATAGGAGCCCAAGTCATATCCTAGGATACTAATTGTACCCTTGAGTCGTACCTTGTCTAGAAACTTCAACTAAGGGAGTTTTTCTAAGGTTCCAAAGCCTAGTTATATCAGGATGTCCCGATTGAAATTTTGAATCTGAAAGTTCAGCAGTTGAAATGAAGGACTTAGCTTCATTAAAGGTTTTATTAAGGAACCATAAGGTTGAAGAGTCTACTTGGGAATCAAAAGAGGACCCAAAGTCTAAGTATACATTGTTGTTTTCCACTCTGGATAATTGTGTTTAAGGTATGCTAATTCCTTAACATCTTTGTTTTTTTAGTTTGTTAAAGGAAAAATGATTTCCTTAGCATCCTTGTTTCTTATCTTTGTTAAAGATAAGAATAGAGGTATGTGGAGTCAATTCATACTAATAAATTCCTTATTCCATTATTTGAGGACGAATGATCCAAGTGGGGGAGAATTGAAACACCCGAGATTTTTGGCCCTTGGAAATTACTTCATCTTTGAACTCAGTGCCCTGGTTATGACTTACCCTATGTGTCATAGGGTGTCCTGGCAAGTAATTGGGATAAGTTGTAACCAAATCACGTAAGTTTGTGGCATTAATCGGCTCTAAGCAAGAGAGGCTCACTATGGGCGGTAGGGATTTGTTACTAGTTGTGGGGTGTAAATCATAGGGTGTCCAGAGTATACCTCAAATGGGTTCTTGTTTGATTATGAATGGGACCTATGAGGTGTAGGGTCCCATTAGGAGTCCTGTGGTTGATTCATAAAGTCAGTAGTATAGGGTGCTTGTTGGTTCTACCCTGGTTACGACTTGTGGAGATAAGTCATAAGGAGTTTTTATGAGTCGATGGTTGACTCCTAGTCAAAGATGACCTTTTTCATCTTTTAAGTTAAGTGCATTCTAGACCTTACCCAACATGAAACCCATATATTATAACCTCAATAAGGTATCATTAGCACTCAACAATACAACAAAGTAACTCCTCAAACACTCTCAAATTCCTTAAGGTAAAAAACACTTAGGGTTTTCAAGAGTTTGGTCAGTTAGGGATTTAAAGGGTGTTTTCGCTCCATACATCTTACTATTTTAGGTATGTGATTCTTCCCTCATTATTAATTTATTAAAAAACATATGTATCAAATTGTTATTCATATGGAATTATTTTGGTTTTTAAAATAAAGGTTGTGGTTTTTGAATGCTTATTGTTGAACAATGTTTCCCATGATTTAATTAATATTATTCATTCTTTAAATATGGCTTTGAACTTGTGGGTGTGTGGGTATGGTGGATGTATTGGGGAATTGTGATTTTCTCAAACTTGTAACTTTTTAAATGGTTATGACTGCAACCCATAGTGTGAAATTTGTTTTAAGTTATGACAAAGGTGGGAATTTGTAAAAATTGAACTAGTCCTGAACTATTTATGATAGAAAGAGGTATTTGAAAACACAATGGTCTAATTTAATGAACAAAGAGAGTTATTTTCTCCAAGTTAATGGGAATTATTTTGGCATGTTGTTGTTACCTTGGAAGTGTAGTTTGTATGACGATACCAATAATGCATTCCTTATTGTGGAATGTGGTCCATGAATGGGATTTTGTGATAATTGTTTTAACTGGGCTATAAATAGGGTTGCACATCTGAGTAGTGTAAGTGGAGGTTTGAATGACTGACACAGGAAACCGCATTTGCCGACGCTAGGATCAAAGTGACTTGGGACGTTCCAATCCCCCTTATTATTATTTCATGATTAGGGAGGTTTGAGACCCCCGTAAATTATTACATGATTAGTTTTTTTAGTCTCCTTAGTATATGTTGGGACATTTAAATCTCCCATGTGCCTATATATGATATTATTTTCTGGTTCGTGTGGCTACTTGCACTAGTGCCCAAGTATGGGGTGAGAGCTGGGGAAAATATATCTTATGGGTAGTATTATATGATGGTTGAGCTATAGAATTTGGGTTAAGGTGTTATAGTTCATGCTAAACCTATTTCCCTATCTTGACATGAAATATATATACGTATTTGAATAAGGTTATGTGGATTGGATAACTTGGTTTGAATTAATGACATTATTTTATCTTTATCCCTAAGTTACATGCCAACGTTCACCCTAATTACCATCTTCAAAAATTATATCCCGATACGATGCAGGAATTGGTAATACTTCTACTTCTTATGCATAGTAATTAGGATTCAAGATCAGCTCGTGACTTAACATTGAAGTGGTGAGCTTCCATAAATCAAAATTCTACATTTTGTGTTATGTTTCTCTTATGTCTTAGATTTATTTTTGGATATTATCGAGGGCATGTCTCGGCACATTATTGATATTGAGTTTTGTGTCATTATTTAGAAGGCCTTGTTTGGACTACTGTAGTTATTGGGCGGTGTCAGTCGGTTGTTTGACCCATCATTGATTGTCGGTATAGGTATGAATTAAGATTTTCTTAAGCTATTACATGTTATCTTGTTATATGTTTAGGATTCATCCATCATTGGTGAGTATGGTTTTTGGTTCTGTTAGGTGTATGGGGTGATCTCTTATCCACGTGGGTCATGAGATACCTAATATGACAAGGCCTTAGTTTGGGTTGTTTCGTGCTTCCTGATATGAATAATAATATGGACTATGTATATGCTTGATGATATAGACATCGACGTTATTGATGATTAATGGCTTATATCTTTTATATAGCTTGTGTATATTATACGACTTATAGTTATGATATAGAGCATAGATATAATATGGCTTACATAAATGATATGGCTCATAGATATAATTTGGGTTACGTATATGATTTGGCTTATATAAATGATATTTCTCATTGATATGATATGGCTTATGACTATAATTAAGGGCTTATAGATGTGATAAATAGATTATAGAAATGATTATTGAAATACCTTATGATAATGACTATTGTTATGGCCTATGGGTGTAGTTATTGGCATTACTTAATAGATTCTATATTTGTATTGTCTTCTGGGGTAGTTTATTAGTATGACATATTTATATGGTTTGTTGATACACTTTATAAATATGAGTTTTGTTTTGAGTCCGACAATAGATAATGATCTTGATAATATGGGTTTTGGTTCAATCCCGGCAATGAGAATAATAATGATAATACTATTGAGTTTCGGTTCAAGTCTTGTAAATGGAATTATGTATGAGACAATATGGTTCAGACAGATTTTTTTTATGGCATGATGATTTTTATGATTTATGGCGATTTGGTTGCTTAGTTCCCTTGATGGTACCCTCTAGGATTATGGGTCCTACATTGGCTTATTTACTCCATAATTATCGGCATATAAGGGCCAATCTTGTAAATTTAATGGTATGTTCTTTTTGTAACTATATTGTATGTATTTATTTACTTATGTACAACATTGTTGGAGAATATATTCAGGTATGCCCCTTTTGCCGTGAGTTAGCTTATTTTATCTTGTATCTTATCATATTTATATCATGATTTAGCTTAATTGGCCAATGATGCCTACTGAATATCCGTGGTTTTAGTGCTTGTATGCCATATCTATACCTTTTTGGTGCAGGTCTGAGTACTAGTTGTCGCGGTTGATTTAAGAGATTTGGTAAGATCTTGGAGTCGAAGTTACCCTTTTTTCTTTAGTTTAACTTTGTCTAGTTTTTTTCTTCAAAATGGATTATATTTGACTACTCCTGACCCTATTCCTACTCCTGAGCAAAAGATTCTCTTGCTCAGAGCTAAATTGAAAAATCTCTTGAGCAAGAGATTCTTCAGGAATAGGGCCTACGCTAAGTCTTCAAATAATTTATTTTTGTCTTTTTGGTGACTTCTACTAAGTCAACAGATTGGATCTCGCTCCAAGATATGGTTCGACATACCTACTAGCGGGATAGAGTAGGTGTTATCATGACTCGTAAATTGAGTCATGACAAATTGATATTAGAGCCTAGGTTTTACCAATTTTATTGGTATAAGAGCAAATGTTTAGTAGAGTTCCAAAGATCGAAACAATAACATCTATTTCTTATCTTTGGGAGGCTATAGGATATTCTTAAGAGTTTTTCACTTTTTTACTCATTTTATGCTAGGTTTCTATGTTGAATTCTAAGGCGTTCCATTTGTTTCACTCTTTCACAAATGTCTAGGACACATGCTACTCCTATATAAGATAAGTATCTCGAGACCAAGCCTAGGGATCTATCACTATTCATGGATGACCTGATGGTTGTGGATAATCTCGAGATGTATCCCCAACTAAGGTCCATGATAGGAGGCCTACCCAGACTCTATTCCTAATCCAGAGCAAGAGATTCTTCTACCACAACATTCAAAGGCTAAGGACTAGACCAGGCTCCATCGAGATTTATTTCTTTTTTTGTGCTCGGGGATGCTTTGGTTTAGCTTTTGGGATTGGTTGGTGGTGCAACGTCTGATTGTGCACAGTCTACAGGTAAGAGTGATACTAAGGTAAGGTCATAGCCTGTAGCTACAACTCCTAGAGTTGAGGTCTCTCTTGTATCGGTAGTTGCTTAGCCAGTAGTTGCCCAACCTACTATGTCTGCCGAGGAGCAGAAAATGCTGGGTAGATTCTTGAGATTGGATGTACCTAGGTTTTCTGGTGTACCAAACAATGATGCATATGAGTTCTTGATTGCTTTTGGGGATAGGCTCCATAATTTTTCTCTATTTAACAATCGGTGTGGATTACACTAATTTTGAGTTGAACTTAGAAGCTAGACATTGGTGGAGAGGTCATCTTGATACCAGGACAGCTAAATCTTCCCCTTTGACATGGACCCAATTATCCTAGATCATCTTGGAGAAGTACATGCCTCACAGCATTAATGATTATTTGAGGTATCAATTCACAAGATTGGAGTAGGGCTCTATGAATGTTGTGGAATATGCCTCGATTTCATGAGTTATCTAGGCATGCTACTTCTATTTTAACTACTGAGTATGAAAGGGTTCGATGATTTGTTAAAGGATTGAGACTTCTTCTTTGCATGTCTAATAAGATTTTGGTTTCTGCAGGTAGGTCTTTTGTTGCTATTTCTCAACTTGATCAACTTATGGAGGAAATACATTACAAGGTCCAAGGGACAATGATATTAGGATAGGTTTAGTGGGATTCGTTGTATCTCCCAATTTAAGGGCAGTGGTTCTCAAAGAAGGTACCCTCTACATCATCCATTTAGTATTAAGGTTAGTTTAGTAGACCCGTTCAGAAAGTGCTTTAGATTACTAATAAAGTCCAGTCAAGCTCTAGTGATAATATTGTCTAGGGTCATTGTATTTTTTTGAGGGGTTTATCTTCTAGCTATTCTAGTCATGGTGGTTATTTTGAGTTAGTCAGATCTTCTAGTTTTAGCTTAGAGTTAGGGGCATGTTATGGTTGTTGAGATTTAGGTTAATTATCGAAAGAGTGCCCCGGCCGTGGAGTAATTATTCCTTCAGCTCAGAGTGTTCCACCTATTAGGGGAGTTCATCCCCCAGCTAGTGACAATGTGCATAGTCATAAGATTTTTCCTAGAGTACTCGAGGAGGTTCTCAGGCAGTTAGGATACAAGGTCAGTTAGGAGCCCAGCCAGATGGTGGGTGTGGTCAGTTTTATGCAGTACCTGTAGTCCTGAGGCTGAGTCTTTGGATGTTGTTATTATAGATATAATTTTAATATGATGTTAGTTGGATTTTTCTTTGTTTGATCTGGTATCCACTTATTTTTATGTTTCTTCTTATTATGCTCCACGGTTTGAGTTATCATCGGATTCATTAACTATGCCATTACATTTATCTACTCTCGTAGGTTATTCTTTTGAAGTGGATTGGGTTTTTCGATCATTTGTTGTGACTGGTTGAGAGTTTGATACTTATGTTGATCTTATTATATTAGTCATGGTTGATTTTAATGTTACTTTGGGCATGGACTGGTTATCCACTATCATATGATCCTGGATTGTTTTGCAAAGATAGTTACCTTAGCTATGCCTGGCATACCCCCGATTGTATGGCATAGAGAGATTAGTCGTGAGACAATGGGGATTATTTCTTATATGTGATAGGAGGCTTATTTTGAAGGGTTTTGAGTCTTATCTAGCTTATATTCGTGATGTTAGTATGGCGAGTCCATCCCTTGACTCTATTCCTGTAGTTTATAAGTTTCCTGATGTTTTCCCTATGGTCTACCTACCCTTTATCCCAAGCATAGTATTGAGTTTGTTATTGATCTTGAGCTTGGAACTTGACCTTTTTTTGTGGCACCTTACTATGTGGCTCATGCCAAGCTTCAGAAGTTGAATTCTCAGCTTCAAGATCTTCTTGGTAAGGGTTTTATTAGTTGAGTATGTCTCCTTGGGGAGTTTCTGTGTTGTTGTGAAGAAGAAAAATTAATCCAAGCATATTTGTATTGATTATAGGTAGCTTAATAAGGTGATAGTGAAGAACCATTATTCTATGCCTCACATTAATGATTTGTTTGAACAACTTCAAGGAGCAGCAATATTCTCTAAGATTGATTTGAGGTTTGGCTACCATTAGTTGAGGATTTACGATGAGGATATCTTGAGGACAACCTTTAGGACCCGTTATGGTCATTATGACTTCCTAGTGATGTCTTATTGGTTGACTAACTCCCCATCAATGTTTATGGATTTGATAAACTGTATGTTTAGGCCTTATTTAGATTACATGCCTTATTTAGATTTCTTTGTGATTGTGTTCGTCCATAACATCCTTTTGTATTCAAAGAATAGGGAAAAACATATGCAACATTTGAGGATTGTGCTCTAGACTTTAAGAAATCATATGCTTTTTGTCAAGTTCTTTCAGTGTGAGTTTTGACTTGAGTTGGTGACCTTCCTTAGGCATGTGGTGACTAAGAATGAGATTATGGTAGAGTTGGTGAAGATTGAGGCTATTCATTATTGGGCCAGACCTACTTCTCCGATAGAGGTTTATAGCTTTATTTGTTTGGTCGGTTATTATAGATGGCTCGTTGAGAGTTTTGCTACTATTGTAGCACCAATGAACAGATTAACTCGGAAGAAGGTTTCTTTCTAATGGTTCGAGGAATGTGATTCGAGTTTTGATAAGCTCAACATATTTCTCGCTTCAACTCTTATTTTATCTCTTTCTACTGATGGTAAGATATTCATCGTGTATTGTGATTTTCTAGTCTTGTTTTGGGTTGTTTTTTTATGCAACACGATTGTGTTAGTTGCTTATACATTGAGGTAGTTGAAGGTGCACAAGTGAAGCTACCCAATCATGATTTAGAGTTGGCAGTAGTAGTTTTCGCACTTGTAATTTTGAGGCATTATCTTTATGGTGTGCATTGTGAGATCCTCACAGATCATCATAGTCACCAAAATCCTATGACCTAGACAGGCCTTAATGCTAGGCAGCATAGGTGGATGGAGTTGCTTAAGGATTATGATATCTCTATCTTGTATCATTCGGTCAAGGTAAATGTAGTAGTAAATTCCTTGAGTGAAAAGTTAATTAGTATGGGTAACTTGGCTTTTATTTCAGTTTCTCAGAAGTTGTTGGCATGGGACCTTAAGTCCTTAGCCAACTTGATATTAAGACTTGATATTTCGGACATTAGGAAAATTCTTGCTAGTGCTGAGGCAAGGTCCTTGCTATTTGAGTTGATTCAAGATTGTTGATTAAGGATAAGAGACTTTGAATTATTCGTGATTGGGTGTTGAGTGGTGAGTCCAAGAGGGATACCCTAGCTTCTAAGGGTGTCTAGAGATTTGATAGCCAGATTTGTGTTCTAGGGTTAATGACTTGATTCAATCAATTTGGCATGAGGATCTTATCTCCAAATATTTTATTTACCTAGGTACAACTAATATGTATAGAGATTTGTGACAACATTATCGCTGGAGTGACATGATGAAAGATGTGGCAGACTTTATAGCTCATAACCTATGTTGTCAGTAGGTGAATCTCGAGTATCAGTGACCTGGTAGTTTGATTAAGAGATTGCATATTCCCTAGTTGAAATAGGAGCAAACTACCATATACTTTTTTAGAGGGTAGCCTCGTACTTCCCTTAGTTTTGATGGTATTTGGGTCATTGTGGATCGATTGACTAAGTCAGCATATTTCATTCCAATTCAGATGATCATCGGTGTCCAGAGGTTGGCTCGTATCTACTTAATAAGATAGTTTCTTTGCATTGGGTGGTTATATCTATTATATTTTACTGGGTTCAATGTTTACTTTCATCTTTTGGACAACATTTAGGAGAAGTTGGGCACTCGAGTGGATATTAGTATAACATTCTATACTAAGACAGATGGATAGTTAAAGAGGAGTATTCATGTACTTGAGGATATGCTTCGAGCGTGTGTTATGGATTTTGGAGGTTAGTGGGAGCAACACTTAGACTTAGTAGAGTTCACCTATAATAATAGTTACCATACGAGTATTAAGATAGTGCCTTTTAATGCTCTATAAAGTAGGCAATGTCATTCTGCGATTGGATGGTTTAAGACTTGGGAGTTCGGCCCTGTAGTACCAACTTGCTTCAAGAGTCATTGTATAGAGTCAGGATGATTCAGGATAGGTTGAGGGCAACATAGAGTAGTTAAAAGGTTTATACAAATCATACACATCGTGCCTTGAGATTTGGAGTTGGTGATCCGGTATTCCTTCGTGTATTAACCATGAAGGATGTGATGAGGTTTGGGAGGAAAGGTAATCTAGACCCTAATATATTTGACCCTTTGAAATTCTTTACACAATTGGTGAGATGGCTTATGAGTTACCCATACACCCAGATTTTGTTGTTGTCCATCGGGTTTTCCATGTTTCTATGTTGTGATAATATATTCTTGAACCGTCTCATGTTCTTAAATGGGACTCAATTTAGTTGGATGAGCATTTGACCTTCGTGGAGGAGTTTGTGCTCATTTAGGCTAGTAATGCCAGGTAGTTGTGTAATAGAGAGATTCCAATGGGTATGGTCCAGTGGAGGAATCACCCAAAAGAGGAGGCTACTTAGGAGATAGAGATCTATATGTTAACCCAGTATTCTGACCTATTCGAGGCTTTAGGTACATCCTAATCCTTTACTTTCACAGACAAAAGTTCTTTGTGTAGTGGATATTATATTGAACATCTAGGTCATTTTATATATTTCCACTTAATTTCCCCATTTAGAGTTTTGCTATATCTTCCCCAAGTCATTTATGACTTCTGGGAACTGACAGTTTGATCACTAGGCAATTCATTTAGTTTTCAGAGCCAATTACCTGTTTTGAGGCCTTCGTTGGTTCTAATTGCCTAATGGGCAAAAACATATGTACAATGACCTTGTATGCAAATGTTTACTATCCCAATAGCTACAAAACATCAATTTTAGGTTGTGTGGACCATTGGTTCGGGTCCTGAGGCTCCCGAGCTTATTTTGAGCTATTGGCCGGAAGTTAAGAAATATTGCTAGTGGTATGGGACCTATTTTTCATCAAAGTGATGGGAAATTTTGATTGCGCCATTGAGGACAGAATGTCAAATTTGATAGGATAGCATAGTCCATTTGTGTATAAGGAATTTTAAATAAATCTCAAGGTGTTGGTTGAGACTTGGAATATGGAAAGACCCATCAAGTATCGCTTAAGCGACATATTTTATTGCTTAAGCGAATGGCTTAGTAGTGGTAGGACTATCGTGTATGCAATAGTAGTGTCATGTGCGCTATACTTGCTCAGGCAACCAGGTATCGTGTGAGCGATCTTCTGATCGTGTAAGAGACTGGCATGCCAGGGCGCAAGTATCGGTTAAGCGACCTGAAGTTTGCTTAAGTTATACCCGCGGACCTGGGAATGGTATAAATACCAACTAAGCTCAATTTGTCACCATTTTCACCTATTCTCTAGAATCTAAAACCCTAAAAAGTGGAAGATTGGGAGAATCCATTGTGGGTGATTGTGGAGCTTTAGTATTATTTATTTACGTGTTTCCCATTGCATTTGTGGTAAGATTTAATTATTTTCATGGTTGATTTCCCCATTATTATATAAAATTCCTAAAATCTACTTGATTTAAGCACCATTAAATCTCAGAATTCACCCATTTTAGTGGGTAAATATTCCTTGAGCATAGAGGGACATTGTGTTAGTTTTGAATAAGTGATTTCGTAAATGGACCTCACATAGGATTTTTTATGTAATTTTTGAGTCGATGAAGAATAGTGGAATATGGGTATCATTGTTTTTGTTTTGACAAGTTGGTTGTGATTTTTGTAAATTGGCACCTTGAGGAAGCTTCTCAAAGAGGGAAATTGGTGATTTTGCGGATTCTTTAGGCTTTTCATTGGAGCTCAAGTAGACCATATTTACCTTCTTTATAGATTGATCTATCTCATTATATGCTTATGATATTGTGCTAGATATGTGGTAGGATTTTGGTGTTTGAAGAATGGATAAGAATATTCAATTTAGTTGGACTGTTAGGCTACCTTGAAATGTTAATCTTAGATTAGTTAGAGTAGATATCCATGTCGTAGGAGAATTTGGTTTCATGGTATATGTTTAGAATGGAAATTCTTTAATTACTCAAGCTAGGTTAAATTGCCTTAGTCATTCATGTCTAGGGTGGAGTTGTCCTTGTTTTCTTAAGTTAAGGGAAATTTTCTTAATTGCTATTGTTTTGGGTAGGATTACCTTAGTTGTTCATGTTTGGGTAGGATTGCAACCTTAAGGCTATTTATGGCTAACTTACAATCTAGAAATAAATAGAGATACCTTAGACTAATCCGCGGTAGAAGTTGCCAAAAATTAATTTTAGGGATTAGAAGTTGTCCCTTCTATCCCACCTTAGGCCAAGACATGTGTTAGCCTTGTAGACTTGTTACGAATGATATACTTTTATTAATGGTTTATTGGACACTTGAGGATATTGGATATATTTATTGAGTAAGTTAGTTGCATATTGAAAGATTGATGCCTCTTTTGAGAATGCTAATGATATTGATTATATATATATGATTAATGATATGATATTATATGGCTTATATGTACATGAATATTGATACAACTTCTTGATATAAATAATAATAGGGACTATCTAGATGCTTGATGATATAGCTATCGATGTGATTGATTATTAATGGCTTATATATATGATATGTCTTATGAATATGATATGACTTATAGATATGATATGTCTCATTTATATGATATGACTCATAGATTTTATACAACTTATATATGGCTCATAGATATGATATGTCTTACATATATGATATTTCTTATAGATATGATATTGCTTATAGATATGATTTGGCTTATGGCTATAATTAAGGTCTTTTAGATGTGATTAATGGCTTATAGAAAAGATTTTTAAAATAACTTATGATCATAACTAATGGACAATGGTCGTAGTTATTGGCTTGAATAGATGTGGTATTTGTATAGTCATTTGGGTTAGTTTATCGGTATGAATTGTTGATATGGTGTTTTGATACAGTTTATAAATATGAATTTTGGCTTGAGTCCAACAATTGGTAATGATCTTGATAATATGAATTTCAGTTTAGGTCAAATAATGAGAATAATGATGATGATAATATTCAGTTTCTGTTCAAGTACAACATTGGGAATTACGTATGAGATAATATGGTCCAGGTGAATTTTTTTGTTATGGCCTGATGATTTTGGTGATTTACCGTTATTTGATTGGTTAGTTCCTTTAATTGTACCCTCCAGGTTTATGGGAGCTCGTGTTGGGTTATTTAATATTCTGCACTTATTGTCTTTGGGGTCAAGTTGTGTAGATTTAATTGTTTGTTCTTTATGTTATTGTCTTATATGGATTCAATTACTTATGTAAAAACGGTGTTGGAGATTATTTCAAGGTTTTCCCCTTTTGCCTTGACTTTTCTTCGGTTATCTTGTATCTTATCATAATTATATCATGATTTAGCTTAGTCGTCCAATGATGCCTACTAAATACCCATGGATTTGGTACTCATACTTCTCTTCTATACTTTTTTGGTGTAGGTCCAAGAACTAGTTGTCCCCATTGATTCTACATTCATGCTAGGTTGATTTCGGAGATTGGGTGAGCTCTTGGAGTCAGAGTTACCCATTTTTTTAATCTATCTTTGTCTAGTATTACACCTTCTAGACGAGATTGTATTAGACTATTTAGTCCTTATAGTTCATATGTAGTAGCTATTGTATTGACATTACCGAGTCTTGGGATGGTTGTTGACTTTTTATCTATCTATTAGATCTTTATGATTGTATTATTATTATTTAAGTCTTTAAATCATTAATATTTGACTTTTAGATAGTTTTGCACCAAGTTAGCACATTGCATCTAAATTCAGGCTATAGTTCGGCTTACCTACTGTTAGGATAGAGAAGGTGCCATTATGACCCATAAATTGGGTAGTGATACATCTCTTGAAATTAAGACACAATATCGGCTTGTGGCCGATATCAAACTTCAATTACACTAATAGCTTGGACAGAAGATCTGTGATCAATCCTCTAGTGTATCTCGTTTGTCATAACCATAACAAAAGGAAATGAGAAGGAACACCGAACTTGTGATAAGGCTTGTTCATAACGTGAAAGTTTGTGTAATTTTAAGTTGAAATTTAATTAAGGAAATAATAGTATAGGATGTTAATTCACCATGATATTTAGCTATCCATCCTTAATTGATGGTGATCTAAACCCATATCAAGTCTATGGATATAGTGTAGTCCAAAATATTGCTAGCTTATTCTCTAGTTATTTTGTTCTATTAGATTGAGGAAAAGTTCAAGATTGAACGCTAGAGATTGGATAAATATAATGTAATACCCCAAAATTTTCAGCCCTAGACCCACCAAAATATAGGCCATTGAATTATCTTTCCAACGCTACCAGTTTTGCCTTAATCCGATATTGAGGTAAAAAGTTATGGCAAGTTGATAGAGGAACTGTTAAATATCCAGTGACAATGACTCATTATTAGACATAACGAGTCATGTTGAAGAGTCGATTCCACAATAGTGAGGATCTAAATACTTCATATAAGTGATGAAGATTCCAACATACGACTCATTATCAATCCAAATGAGTTGTTGGATGGACCCGTCATCTCAACAAAAAGAAACCAAGAAATCACGTCCCTAGCCCTGGCTCCTCTTAGCGATTCATCACCAGCTACAATGAGTCATCAGGAGAGAATTCATTGTCAAACTAGTAATGAACCAAGGCTTAGGTCTTTTGGCAATGACTCTAGGCCATGACTTGCTACCAGACCCAATGAGTCATTGCCTTAATTGTTATGATCTTTTCCCAAAAATTGTGCATGTTTTAAAAAGGTCTTTTAGGTCTTTTCCCATGATTTTAACCCAAAACCCACATAGTTTGGGTACATCAATACAAATTATTGGGGGTTAATATTAGCCTAACACCTAAGAAACTCAGAATCATTCGACAATTAGCAAAATAAAGCAATTTTCTCTTCTTGAACAACCTAGTAGGTTTCCTCACCTCCAAGTTCAAATTCCTAGTATTTATCTAAAGCTTTCATCTCCAGTCTTATGGTATTTAATCAATGGGTTCCTTCCACCCATTGAGTCCCAATAACATCTCCATCATGCAGTTTAATTTTCCTCTATGTTTTGGGTTCCAGGTTAAATATGAGTTTTCCTTAGTTTCTTCAGTTTGATACTGTAATTAAGCCATGAGTACATTAGCTATTTTCCAATAAAAATAACATCCTCGTATGTTCAAAAATTGTGAATTCCCTTATTATGATAAGATATGGAATTTTGGGCATAAATTGTGAAATTCCTCATAAGGTTCAGTTAATATTATCATGATTAGAGTTTGTGGGTTATGAATACCCGATACCTTGGGATTCATTCATATATGAGTTTACATGTTGTGAGCATTTTAGATCATGCTTTTATTGTTATTTTTAGAATACCATGAAACTATGCATATAATAGATATAAGTTTCATTCAGTTGATGCATATACTAGAAATAAGTTTCATTCAGTTGAGTGTAGTACTTAGCACCGAGTGAATGCAGGGATAAAGTCTCACCCGACAATTTAGGAATGAGACCTTTAGTAGAAGTCCCTAAGTTTGAAAACTATGGAACCAACATAGTTTATGAGTGGTCATCTTCCTATTGAGGACTGGCCTCCTAGTCCTTTGAGACATCAGTTTAGTGGATCCATGCTAGCCAGTGTTCATACCATTGTCAAGGTATTGAACACCCATACAACTAGGTTACAGGTTGGACCAAAATTTTCCTAGATTAGGGTGTGTCGATTGTTGTTAGCTCCCACTGTCTTCAGTTTATGTTTCTATTTCAGATTCTTCATGACCTTGTATTCTGTTATTTAACTTCATTATGTACAATTTTATACTTGGCCTTGCATCCAATTACTATGTTTCATGCATTCATGTTAAACTGATACTAGTTAGTTTCCCCATCTCACATGCTCAATACATTCAAATTACTGATCACATACTTTTCAGTACTATATTTTCTTATAAAATAGGTTCGGACGCTCAGTGCCCAGATCATACTTAGCATATTCCCGTACCACTCTACAACAGTTTTGGTGAGTCCTTTTTATTTGAGGACTAGTTATTAGTTATTTATTTTTTATTTTATTTTTATCTTAGACATTTGAAGTTAGTTGGGGACTTGTCCCGTCAACTTCTTAAGATTCAGAGGCTTTCAGACAGATGTTTAGAATTTCAACATGTTGTTTTGTAAGACAGTTCTATTTCTAGTATTAGTTTGTATTAAATATTTCCCTTATTGTTATTTCCATCAGATATTCCAATTTAGATTTCATAAAGTATTTTGTTACTTCTTGATTATCTTTTAAGTACAAAACCATGGATTAGCTTGGGGTCACTTGTGACGCTTGGGGTCACTTGTGACACTAAGAACCATGTTACAGCTAGAGGGAAGTCTCAGTTTGTGACAAACTTTGTATTAGAGCTGAAGGTTTAAAATGTCCTAGGGTGTCTTAAAGTGGCATTAAGTAGAGTCTTGTTCATGGGTGTGAAGCGTACCACACTTATGGGCGAGATGCTATGAAATATTTAAAGAAAGTTTTACTTCTTTCATTATTCATAACATGCGATAGAGTATGAACTTTATTAAATTTTTCCTTATTGCTTGTCTTCTATCTGTTTGTAGAAAATGCCTCTCAAGAGAACTAACAAAAAGAAGAATGGAAATTAGCTCGCACCACCACCAGTTCCATAAGACCCTTTGAATAATCAGATGTCTCATGCTGAGTTCATGGATGCTTTCAAAGTATTAGCTCAATCTATGACCACTCAAAATAACTAGCATGTTGTTTCCCAAGCTAACCCGATAGCAAATGCAACATAAATAAGAACTAGGACTTACTAGAATGAATCCTCCTATGTTCTTTGTGTCCGATCCTGAAGAGGATCCACAAGAGTTTCTAGATAGTGTTTAGAAGGTGACTGAAATCATAGGAGTCACTTCGAGTGAAGTTGATGATTTGGCTGCTTATCAATAACAAAGAGTGGCTCTCACATGGTTTAAGTAATAAATGTGCATATGCAGGGACAGTAGAGTGGGATTTTGTACTGCATTTCTTGATAGATTCTTCCCACTCAAGTTAAGATAAGACAAGGTTTAATATTTCATAAATCTGAAGCATGGTAGTATGAGTGTGAAGGTCTTACTCAAGCTTACAAAGTTGGCAAGTTATGCTCCAACTATGGTTACTAACTCCAAGGCCTGGATGAGCAAGTTTGTGTCTAGTACTTTTGAGGATGTGGTCAAGAAGTGTAGGATGTCTATGTTCATTAAGGAGATAGACATATCCAGATTGATGGTCCATGCCAAATAGATTGAGGAAGAAAAGATCAAGGAGAGGGAAAAGGATCATAAAAGGGACAAAACTGGTAGCTTTAATTTCTCTCAGCAGAGGTATGATGGTGGAAATCACTCTCAGTTCTATGAGAAATCTTTATCTCTATCCTCATCTTCTGCTTGTGCCCCGGTGCCCAAGTTTAGACCTGATACTTGAGATAAATACCCTGACTCTTAGTCTCAAGGTAGTGTGAATTATGATCGCCCTAACCCAATTTGTAAAAGATATGGTAGGAACCATAGGGGTGAGTGGATGGATAGTAGTCATTCTTACTTTGGGTGTGACAAGTTAGGCCACAAAGTGAGAGATTTCCAAATGACTGCTCAGAAGGGTAAGGATGTTCCTCAGCAGAGTCAGTCTAACTCTTCAGCAGTTCCAGCAAGTCGCCTAACTCAGTAGGGTGCCAACTCTAGTAAAACTGGTGGACAATGTCAGCGTAGGTTCTATTTCCTTTAAACTCAACAAGATTAGTAGGTTTCTCCTGGTGTGGTTACTAGTATGTTACAATTTTTTTATATTCATGTATATGGATTATTAGACCTCAGATCCATACTTTCCTTCATGACTACCTATATAGTAGTAGATTTTGTGTTAGCCCTGAAATCCTTATAGGGCCCTTCTCAATTTCTACTCCAGTTGGTAGTTCAATCATAGTTAGATGAGTATTCAAAAATTACCTAGTCACAGTATCCCACAAAGTCTATTCAGTTGATCTTGTTGATTTATACATGACAGATTTTAATGTTATTCATTGCATGGATTGGATCCACTCTTTTTATGCCTCAGTTGATAACATAAAGAGAGTAGTCTAGTTTCATTTTCCTAATGATCTATTCATAGAGTGGAAAGTAATATCTCAGTGCCTATAGGTCGGTTTGTCTCTTTTCTTAAGCCAAGAAAAATGATTTCCAAAGAATGCATCTATCATCTTGTTTGATTCAATGACTCAAGGTCCGAAATCCCGAGTCTTGAGTCAGTTCCAATAGTAAATAAATTTCTAGTTGTATTTTCTAAAGATCTTCTCGGAGTTCCTCCTAGGCGGAGAAATGATTTGGGAATAGATCTCCTTTCAAATGCCCAGCCTATCTCAATTATATCTTATAGAATGGCTCCAGCTGAGATTAAAGAGTTAAAGGAACAATTGAAAGATCTCTTAGACAAGGGTTTTATAGTTTCTCTCCATGGGATGCTCCAATACTTTTCGTGCAGAAGAAAGATAATTTTCTAAGAATATGCATCGACTACCGTTAGAAAAACAAAATCAAAATCAAGAATAAATATCCCATTGCAAGGATTGATGACTTTCTCGACCAACTTTAGGGTGCTAATTATTTATCTAAGATAGGGCTCATATTCGGCTATCATCAGCTCAGACTCAGGGAGTGTGACATCCCAAAGACAACCTTTAGAACTCGGTATGGTCACTTTTAAATTTTAGTTATATCATTTTGATTAACGAATGCTCAGGCAGCCTTTATGAACTTGATCAATAGAATTATCATGCAACACTTGTCTATGTTCTTTATAGTCTTTATAGATAACATCCTTATTTATTCTCATAGCAAGGGTGAACATGCACATCATTCAAGGATTGTATTCCAGACTCTTAACGATCACCCGTTATTCGCTATGTTCAGCAAGTGTGAATTCTTGTTGAAATAAATAGCACTCCTTGTTCATATTTTTTTTGGTGAGGGCATTCGAGTAGATCCTCAAAATACCAAAGCAATAAGGAATTGGCTTAGTCCCATCTCACCATAGAATGTAAGGAGTTTCTTGGGTTTATCTAAGTAATACAAATAACTTTTTGTAGGACATTCCTTGTTTCTTCTCCCATGTCTAGATTGACTCAGAAGAAAGTCAAATTTTTATAATTAGATTCTTGAGAGAAGAATTTTCATTAATTAAGGACTTGACTCGCCTTCGCCCCAATTTTTACTCTACTAATTGGTTCAAGTGGTTTGTGGATTATTGTTATGCTTCAAGGGTTGGTATTGTTTGTGTGTTAATACAATGAGGCAAGGTTATAGTATATGCCTCAAGACAACTCAAACCTCATGAGAAAAACTACCCGACTTATGATCTTGAGTTAGCATAAGTTGTATTTACCTTATAGATTTAAAGGCATTATATTTATGGGGTTCATATTGATGTATTTACTTATCATAAAAGTCTTTAGTAAGTGTTCAATTAGAAAGATCTAAATCTTTGTCAATGAAGGTGGCTAGAGGTGTCAAAGGACTATGATATGAGTGTCTTGTACCATCCAAGGAAGGCCAATATTATGGCCGATGCCCTAAGAAAATTATCTATGGGGAGTGTTTCTCACACTAAAGATGATAATAAAGAGTTTGTTCATGTGGTTTATCAGCTTTTTAGGTTGGGAATTCGATTGGCTGATTTGACAAAAGGTAGTCTTTGGGATCAGAATGGTTTGGAATCTTTGTTGGTTACTAATGGAAAGAAAAGAAAGATAGTGATCCTATTTTTCTTTAGTTGAAAGAGGTAGATTGAAATTAGAAGGTTGAGGTTTTCTCCTAAGGGGGAGACGATGTTCTTTATTGTCACGACAAATTTTGTGTTCTAGTTGTTGATAATTTGAGGAAATGCATGCGAGCAGAAGAATAAGGTTCTTGGTATTCTATTAACCTAGGAGCTACTAAGATGTACCATGATTTTCAGAAAGTCTGATTGTGGAATGTCATGAAGAAGGATATTTCAGAATTAATGGCTAAGTGTCCAAATTATCAGCAGGTTAAGACCAAGTGTTATGCTTCAGAAAATTAGTATCTCCACTTGGAAATGGGAAGTGGTAAATATGGACTTCAGCACAGGGTTGCCTCGTACTTGTCGACAACATAATTCTTTTTGGGTTATCGTGGATCAAATGATTAAGTCAACTCATTTCTTTCCACTTAACACTTCAAATTTAGTTAAAGATCATGCTATGATTTATAATATGGAGTTGGTAAAGTTGAATGGAGTAAGTTTGACCATTATTTAAGATAGAGGTACTCAATTTACCTCTTGATTTTGGAAGGCTTTTTAGAAGGGTCTTGGTACCCAAGTACAACTTTTCAGCCACAGATAAATGGTTGGGTAGATAGGACTATTAAAACCTTATAAGACATGTTGATAGCATGAATGATCAATTTCAAGGGTGATTAGGATGACCACTTGACTTTGATTGAGTTTTCTTACGACAACAACTATCACTCAAGTATTCGGATGGCCCAATTTGAGGCTTGTTATTTTAAGATATGTAAATCTCGTATCGTTTGGTTTGAGGATCGTGAAGAAACCTTAATAGGGTCGTATTCGGTGCATGATGTAATGGAAAAAGTTCAGTTGAATAAAGAAAGGCTAAAAATTTCTAATAGTCAATAGAAATCTTACGCAAATATGAGGGGGAGGGATCTTTAGTTTGATATTCGGATTTTTTCTACTTGAAGGTTTTTCCCATGAAGGGGGTTAAGAGGTTTGGTAATAAAGGAAAGTACAGTCCCTATTATGTTGGTACTTATAAGATTCGGAGTTACTACAAGAAGGTAGCCTATGTGTAGGAGTTGCCAACTGATTTAGCATCAGTGCATCAATCCTTCCATGTATCCTTGTTAAATAAATGCATTGGTCATCCAGCATCAATAGTTCCTTTAGAAAGGGCAGGCGCGGAAAATAGACTCTCTTATAAAGAGGTCCTTCCTAGTTGAGATCCTTGATTGTTAGATTCATAGACTGAGGAATAAAGAGGTCGAATTGGTAAAGGTTCTGTGGAGAAATCAGTTAGTTGATGGAGCTGCTAGGGAAGCAAAGGTATATATACAGGCCAAGTACCCCCTTATTTTTTCTTCGAACTCAATTGCAGCATGAGGTAATAGTTCCCTTAATTAGTTAATTCTTTTATTTCTATCTCTAGCTATCCATCTATTTTCATGTCATAGCATGCGTTCATGATTTTACTTAAGTCCATGCATAAGAAATAGCTTCAAATATTAACTCATGGTTCAGCTCATAAGTGTTCCATGAAAAATTACAAGTTTTCCCTTATTATTCTGCTTAGTTTTATTTGGGGACGAATAATCCAAAGGGATAGATAATGCAATAACCTAAAATTTTTTAGCTCTAGACCCATAAGATAGTCAATTAAATTATCTTTCTAATTATACCAGTCATACCTTAATCCGATATCATGGCAAAAAGTTAAGGAAAGTTGACTTAGGAACTGTCAAACTACTAGTGATAATAACTATGGAAACAACTCTTTTTCTGACATAATGAGTTGTGTTAAAGACTTATTGCCATGACAGTGAGGAACCAAATACTATACCTTAGTGATAACGAGTCCAGCATATGAATCGTTATCACTCAAAATGATTAATTAGGTGTACCTATCATCACAACAAAATGAAAACAAGAAATCATGTCCCTGACCACAACTCCTTCTAATGACTCATCACCATACCAAATGATTCGTCAGGAGAGAACTTGTTGTCAAAATAGTAAGGAACTAAGTTTTAGTTCTTTTGTCAATGACTCAAGGCCATGACTCACTATCTAACGAAATAAGTCCTTGCCTCTATCATTACGACCATTTCCTAGAAATTCCTATATGTTTTTAAAAAGCACTTTTTAGGTCTTTTTTCATTCTTTTAACACAAAACCCAAGTCATTTGAGTACTCCCATACAATTTATTGGGGGTTAATATTACCCTAAATTTCATAAACTTAGAATCATTCAACACTTAGAAAACAAAGGCAATTTTCTCTTCTCCAACAACATAGTAGGGTTCATCAACTCCAAGTTCAAATTCCCAGGATTTATCCAAGCTTTTCAACTCTAGGTATGTGGTATTTCATCAATCGATTACTTCGACCCATTGAGTCCCAATAACATCTTCATCCTCAAGTTTAATTCCCCTTCAAGTTTTGGGTTCCAAGTCAAATATGACTGTTCCTTAGTTTCTTTAATTTATTCTTGTAATTAAACCATAAGTACATGTTTTCCCATAAAAATTTAATCCTCCCATGTTTAAAATTCATGAATTCCCTTATTATGATAAGATGTGGAATTTTGTTCTTAAATTGTGAATTTCCTCATAAGATTTAGTTAATATTATCATGATTAGAGTTGGTGGGTTATGAAAACCCGATATCTGGGGAATCTAGCATACATTCGTTTATATATTATGAGCATTTGAGAGAATGCTTATGCTATTATTTTAAAAATACCATTATATTGAGCATAAACCAGATACCAGTGTCATTCAGTTGGGAGTAGTACTTAGCACCGATTGAATGCAGGGATGAAGGCTCACCCGTTAGGTAAGGATTGAGAACTTTAGTAGAAGTTCCTAAGTTCAAGAACAATGGTGCCTCCATAGTTTATGATGGGTCACCCTCCAGGTGAGGATTGACACCCTAGTCCTTTGAGACATTAGTTTAGTAAATCCACGCCAACCATTATTCGTACACTTGGCAAGGTAATAAACACCCGTCCAACTGGGGTTACAGGCTTGACCCCAGTTTTCTTAGATCAGGGTATGTCAGTTTGTTAGCTCCCACAGTCCTCAGTTTATGCTTTAGTTTTTGTTTAAATTTCAGATTGTACATGACCTCATATTCAGTTATTCTGTTTCATTCAGTAAATAATTATACTTTGTCTTGCATCCAGTTACCATGTTTCATGCAATCATTTTCAACTGATACTAGTTAGTTACCCCATATCATTCACTCAGTACATTCAAAGTATTAATCGCATACTTTTCTGTGTTATATTGTCTCATAAAATATGTTCAAACGCTCAGTACCCAAATCACACTTATCATATTTTTATACCACTCAATAGCAGTTTAGGTGAGTCCTTATCACTCTACGACTAGTTATTAATTATTTATTTTTTAGTCTATTCTAATATCTGATGATTGGATTTAGCTGGGGGCTTATCCCATCAACTTCTTAAGATTAGAGGCTTTCAGGCAGATTTGCTGATTTTCAACAAGTTGTATTGTCAAACAGTTCTATTTCCAGTATTGTTTGGTAATCAGTATTTCCATCAATTATTCCAATTTAGATTCCATACAACATTTTGTTACTTCTTCAGTATTCTTATAGTTATGACAGACTATAGGTTATCTTGGGGTCACTTGTGATACTATGCACCCTGTTATGACAAGGGGTAGTCTCGGGTCGTGACATATACCCTTAAGGATGAGAGAATGATAATAATAGAAGGGTAAATGCCACGAAAGGCATAAGGGAACTATTAACTAATAGGGATTGTGTGATATATTTCATAGTTTTAGATGTGATAGACGAGAATTATTTTAGGTAGCAATGTCAATAAACATGCTGATTCAACCTCTATCATAGGTATCTCTAAAGTTTACAAGGTATAACTATTACTCAGACCTACCTACTTCACCACTTATTTGTGAATGGATGAAGGGGTGTAAAGAATCAAAAGATGAGTAATTTTAAATTATTAGATATTCTGTAAGGCCATGGTATGGAGAGAAGAAATGACCATTTGTTCTCGTAGAATAAACTACCCTAAGCTTAGTTTAAAGGTAATCTAAAAAGATATAACGTCAGTAATAGCATGATTCTTGAATACCATAGTCCAAGCTTTAGAGAATCGATACTCTCAAAGTCTTGAGGAGCTAGCATAGAAAATTTTCCATCTAGCCAATTTCAGTGTCAATGAAAAACATGATATTAGACAAATTGATAAAATATGTAAAGTAACCTATGAACTTGTCCCTAATCTTGGTAGGATCACCATGAAAGATTTTTAAGTTGTTATTGAAATAGATGATTAGATACATGGGACAATGTTATTAGTGCTCTTGCTAGAAGAGGCCTCACAACTTTGCTATTTTTTCTCTTTATTCCTCATTTGGAGAATGCACCTCTTGCAAGACTTGCTGATGATATAGACATATTGAAAGTAAAAAGATGCCAACAGATCAAAGTAAATGATTTTTATAAGGAGTACAATTGTTGGTACTCAAGGTAAAGGGGAAAAGAAGGAATAAAAGGTGAGAGCTTTGAAAAGGATCACCTATACATTGGAAGGGGATTCAAGAGGCCATTTTGAAAAGCATGCCTCGAAAGAACCAAACATATATAGGTAAAAGTATGCCTCGAAAGAACCAAACATATATACGAGTCCTCGACTTTCGAAAGATAATCAATTTATCTTGAATCTTAGTCTAGAACTTCTAGCTAAAGTCGAGGACTCGTCTTAAACGGCAGAACATGCTCTACACTCAGAAAATCAAGAGGATGGGTAGCATCAAATATGAACAAGTATTGGTAGGCATCATAGGACAACAAAACACAATAACATATAATTAAATAAATCAAGTAGATGCAACGAAACTAATAATCAAATACAGTTAATCAATTGTGATATTCACTTTAGAGAGTACACAAGCCCATAATCGTGTATATTTACACTTTGTCAAATACAAAAAAAAGTTTCATCACAACATAAGATCATAACTTAACACTCAAAACATGTAAATAAATATATAAATGCATGATGCAAACATCTTCTATATCACCTCTCCATCTCATAAACATCATCAGAAATCATTATCAGCGTCATGATTCTCCTTATCATCATCATGATTCTCCTTATCATCATCATCATCATCATTATCATTATTTCACCATATTCTTCATACCAATGTATATGAATATGCAATTCAATCTTTAATCTCAAGCAGTTCTTGAAATACATCACAAATTCTTAATTTACATATAAGCATTGATTCAAGCAAGTTCTAGTTGCTATAATAAACCGGAACCTACCATCTGTCCTCACAATCTTGCCTTTTCTTTTCCTTTATACTTGTTCATGATCTAAAATGATAAGATGATACATTATTCAATCAATTCATGTCTTTTCAATAGCTAGATATGCAAAATTAAAAACTTATAACCATAATTTCCCTTAATTTTCCATCCTAATGTTTTCTAACCCTTAAAACTCATGAACTCAATTTTAATTAACATCAACAATTGTAATTCTTCACTCGTTAGTTCTTTCTGACAACTTAGAATCATTACTATTCATTTTATGCTTATTTACACCAATTCATATTAATTTCATGAACTAGGGATAAAATTTAAATTCCATCATAAATCATTTTCTAATGATTGAGAGATTATAATAAGGAATTTCTAGTTTAGAATATAATAACTTCCCTCCAAAGATCAAAAACTCCAATAATCTACAAAAAAAATGCCTCCCCTAAATCTCTCTAACATTTTTCAGAAAGAAAGAAATGAAAAGGGTTTTTACATTATTAAAACTTCTAAATTTTGTGTAATATCATCACAGCAATACCACTTAATTGCTTAAATTACCATTGCAACGGTTCTGTAATGAACTATAGTCTACCGCTATAGCGGTACCGCTGTAGTGATAAACTTTTTCACTATAATGGTCTGACGTAAACACTCGGACCACTCTCTAAACCTATCTATTTCACATCACACTTCCTAAAATATGATATCTTGAACAAACCCCTACACAATAAAACTTTAATCAGAGTTTTATAACCTTGTTTTCTATGTTAGAATTTTCTATGGCCTCCTAAACTCATTGAATATCTAAAACTTTGGTCAAACATTAACATTGATATAAATAATAGTTCCAGATTTCTATAGACTAACAAAACCTCAAACACCGTCCATCCTAGTCTAAACCTGAATTTCTCAAAATGACTTAAGGAAGTACTAGGAGTTAATTGTAACCCGTAATTCAACATACGACTATTTGGGACATTACGTTAGATACCAATTTACCACTCATTCATCCCCAAATGATAACTAGCCTTAAAAGATAATTCTAAATAATAAAGTACATAAAATAATGAACAAATGTGAATATCTCTTATGCGTTCTCTCTTCTTTTTCCCGAATACCCTAATTAAAAATACGACTCCTCTATTGAATTGTCATACAAGGAATGATTCGAGTCCTTAATTTCCACAAACCCTTTGTTGATATAGCAATTTGTGCCTCTTTATAGGACAACTCCTTATCAAGAAATTTAAGGTACTAACGAATGATGTAATCACCATATTGAGATAATTCTTTAGCAAGGACATATGAAATATCAGGTGAGTCCCAAACATACTTGGACGTAAGGCTAGTTTGTATGCTTCTGTCTCCTCCCTTAAGAATCTCACAGAGTACAATATATCTTATGATCAAATTTCCCTTCTTGCTAAACTGCATTACCCCCTTCATTGGTGATACCTTTAAAAGTACCTTCTCCCTACTCAAACTTCTCATCGCTCACATGATTGTTTGCATATTCATTTTGTTGGCATTAAGCCTCTATGAGCTTTTGTTATATAATGCTCATATTGTCAATAGAGTCATTGAGAATATCGGTGACACAACGGCTTACCTTACATGCATCAAACAACACAATTGCATACCTACACCTCCTACCATAGAAGGCCTCAAAAGGGTCTATGTTAATACTAAAGTGGTAACTATATTGTAGGAAAATTCACCCAATGGTAAGTTTTGGTCCCACTAAACCGTGTAGTCCATAACACAAGACAAAAACACATACTCTAGAACTTGGGTCATTCACTCTGATTGATTTCCATTATGTAGGTGAAAATCTATGCTTGGGTCTAATTTAGAACCTAATTTTGACTGGAATCTTTCCCAAATGTTAAAGGTGAACTGAGTGCCCCTATCTGACACAACCGATATCGGGACTACATATGTCCTTACAATTTCCTTTGCATAAATCTTGGCCAGCTTTGAAAAATTATAATGTATTCTTATCGAAATGAATGAGTTGGCCTAGTCAACTAGTCCATAATAACCCATATGGAGTCGCATTTCCTCAATCTATTTGGAAGGACCATTAAAGTCCGTCGTAATCTATCCCAACTTCTATTCTAGAATAGGCATCCTAAAATGTACCACTGGGCTTCTGGTGGTTGTACTTGGCATGTTGGCTATTTTGAAAATTGCATAGAAAATCCATAATGTATTGCTTCATTCATCTCTATCAATAATATTGCCTTAAATATATATCATCTTGTTGTTACCCGAATGTGTCAATTACTTAGAATTATGAGTCTCTTCTAGAATAGTTTTAATAAAATTTCCTACTCGGTGTAGATACAACTTCCCCTAAATTCTTAATGCTCCCTCATCATCTAGAATGGCATTTCTTGCCTCCCCTTTCAATATATTTTCTTTAAGGTTGCTTAAATTTGTATTATCAAACTTACTGCTTTTGCTTTGGTTATAGAATGTGGACTTGACCTTCATGACATGACCTGACCAGGGGCCTTCTTGTAATGGGCATCCAAAGTCCGACCTAGACCGGAGACCACTCTCGTTACCCAACCCAACCTCCAGCCGCCTGTCCTGAGTTGGCTGAATTTTTAGCATATAGCAAGATCATATAACAACTCACATGAAGACTCTGGGATAAGATCACAACTCTGGCTAACTCAATCGAGTCCAACCATCCCATACCAACAATCCAACCATACCAAATCATACCAAAGGCCATAAACTAGGCCATAACTAAATAAGTTCCAAAACATAATATATTTAATCCCAAAATGAAATATGATGGAACAGTGAGAAAATATGTCTGATGGTGCCAACCTTCCATCTTATTTCAATGCCAATGCTATCACCAATACCAATACTACCTATTCCAACCCATAGAAGTACCACAAAGCCTCTAACCAAAAGATTAATAAAATCCGGTTGGGACATGCCCCCAACCATAGCAAAACCAATATCCAAAATGAAAAAAAATATCTATAAATATCCATAACATAAAATGGAGACTTCCAAAAGGATGGAAGCTCACCACTTTAGTCCAAGTGTTGTACCCGAGTCAATAACTATGTAGGAGGAGTAGAACGGTCGGTTCCTATATTGAGTGGGTATACAACCACCAGTCGATGGGTTAACGAGTGAACGCTAGAATGATCTTACGATGAGGATAAAATAATGCCATTTATAAAACTAAGTAAAACCATCCATATGAACACAATCATACATACATACATATATATATATAACACCATGCTGGGAAAAGGGGTCAGGTTTAGCATGCCTTTAAAACTTTTACCTAGGGTGTGTAGTTTTTTCATCCTAAACCACCCATGGGATATCTAGGTTCAGATCCCCCAGCTAAAAGGTCCCCAGTGCATGTAACCACACGTCCAGGGAAGAAAACCTGGGATGAATAGTACATCCCCAAAATATAGAGTGACATCAAGCACACAGTCAGCATGACCAACCTTATATCAGCAAATATGATTTTTTATTTTTTGTCCCCTCGGGACCTCCACCTTTTACGACATTACTACACATCCGACCATTATTGCCCAATTAAAATCAATTTCCAAATAACCAAACCATTATCCATTTATTTACCAAGGTGATTAATACTGATATTGTCATACCAACCCTTACTTGCAAGTATTATCCATAGTCAACCATAAACAGGCTTAAGAGGACTTTAAAGTGCCTTTCCATTTACCATATTAAGCAACTTGGGGGATTCTATGTATCGGAAAAACACAACTATTTAGCCATTTACCTTTCCAAACCATTTAAACCATGCATAATTTTTTACCAAGTTTTAAAACAAGCAAGAGTTCCATTAAAAGTAGTCAATGCAATGAACATATCTTTAAAAGCATTTTGTCATGGCCTTGGTCAGGTCACCATTAAATTCCAATTACCATTAAATAATTCCCATACAGTCCAATCATCCAAACCCTCCATTAATGCATATAAAATCATAATTAAAACCATGGGAAACCATAACAAACCATTTAATATCAAAACCCCCAATTCATATTTGAAAACCAAAATCATACAATCAATGAGGTTATGAAAACATTCATAAAAACCATGTTTATAGTTAGAATTAACAATGAGGGAAGAGAAAATGCCTTAAACCATGATGATGATGAAAAGAAATCACAAAGACAAGCCCCAAATTAATCCTCTAGTTGAAATCCTAGCTTCCCTAGTCCAAAAGATTTTCAGAGAATTTTAGAGTATTTAGAAGAGTTTATAAGTGTTAATGAATGGAATTTATAGGGTAAATAACCTTCTAAGTAGGTTAGAAGTCATGGGACCTTTTTAGTATAAGTGGGGAAATGTCAAGAATACCCCCACTTATGCTGCACCAAAATCCCATCATTTGGATACCACTGACCCTCACAAGTCGTATCCTTCCAATACGAGTGGTACCCTCCACATGTACCCTAGCGTTAAACTTTGGACCAAACACTATCTAGTACATGACTCAGCAAACCAAGTCTTATCCAAAGAATATGATTTGTACCCTTCAGCTGTACCCCTGTCAGATTTAAATCCAAGGATGATTTAGACACTATCCACCATACGAGTACTGGGTATGACTCATACCCTAGCTTACGGCTCATGGTGTGCCACTCGTACTAGGAGTCAACCTAAGTAACCAAGTCTAATATTAAGTTAAGCAACCAAACAATTCGTGACAACCAATACGACTCATAACCCCAAGTTGTATCAATTCCAGTAACCAAAACCCATCCCACCAACCAACACAGGTAACCATAAGATTGGACCATAGCATCCAAACCCCAACATACATCTCGTACCCTTGAGTCGTATTAGGTCCAGAGATCAAAATTCAAGGAAATTTTCTAAGGTCCAGTATACAGGGTGTTTCAGTCTCCCCCACTAGAAATATTTGTCCCCGAATGACAGACAAGGTAATGGTAACCAAATACTCGAGTCATTTGCATTATCAAATATATTTCCAATCCCTAAAAATGTTTGAAAACAAAGAGGCAAAGATATTAATATTTCCTTTAACTTACTATGAAAATGAAGATGTGTTGAAGACACAAACCTTCCACATAAATCCTAGGGGCAGAAAACAAATGTGGATATTTGGACTTCATGGCCTCCTCTACTTCCGATGTAGCTTCTTCCTCCTTATGGTTCCGCTAAAGAATATTAACCGAAGCCACATCCTTAGTCCACAACTGACGAACCTTCCTATCCAATATCTCAACCAAGACATCTTTATAAGATAAAGAAACTGAGATACCCAATACTTCCAAAGGAACAACAAAAGAAGGATCACCAATGCACTTCCTCAACATGGAAACATGAAAGACCGGATAAACCAAGCTTAATCTAGAAGGTAACTCCAGCTCATAAGCAACACCAATTCTCCGCAAAAACTTATAATGACCGATATACTAGGGGATGAGCTTCCTCTTCTTTCCAAACCTCACTACTCTGTTCATGGGAGATAACTTGAGGAAAACTTTATCCCCAACCTCAAACTCCAAGTATCAACGCCTAACATCCGCATAGGACTTTTGGCAACTTTGGGAAGCCTTAAGACTCTCCCGAATCTCCTTCACCTTCTCCAAAACTAGGTAAGCCAAGTCGGGACCAAACATGTTTGCTTTACCAAGCTCAAACCAACTAATAAGAGATCTACAACTCCTACCATACAATGCCTCAAAAGGGGTCATACCAATAGTAGAATGATAGCTATTGTTGTAAGAAAACTCCACCAAAGGTAGATTATAAACCATATTGCAACAATAATAAATCAGATAAGACCGATGCATATCCTCCTATGTATGAATAGTTATTTATACTTGCCCATCCATCTATGGGTGGAAAGAAGTACTCAGACCCATGCAGCTTCACAATCTCTTGAAGATATAACCTTGCATAATCTTCCAACGAGAAGGTAGTCCGCACTACAAAAATTGCGTAGACTTAGTCATCCTATCCACGATGACCTAAATAGAATAATATTGATTCTGAGACTGAGGAATATCAGTAACGAAGTTCATATTTATAAATTCCTATTTCTACTCAGGAAAATCAATTTCTTGATACAACCCTTCAGGCCTCATGTGCTCAACCATAACCTGTTGACACACCATGCACTTGGCCACAAAATAAACCACATCCCTCTTCATACCATTCCACCAATAGATCTCCTTGACATTATTATACATCTTAGTCGATCCAGGATGAACAAGATAGCATGACTCATGCACCTCAGCCAAAATCCTTTGTCGCAAACCGTCGACATTAGAAATTTATAGCGCCTCTTGGTATCGTAAAGTACCATCATCGCTGATCTCAAACACCACAACTTTTTGTGTACCAATATCACTCTTGGTTTTCATTAAGATATGATCTAGCAATTATTTCTCCATAATCTCTGTACTACGAGATGATCAAACCACTTATTACGCCATCACACCACCATCCTTGGAGTCCAAGAGGCGAACTCCAAGGTTAGACAAGCGGTGAATATCCTTCACCAATTCATGCTGTCCTTCCTCCACATGAGCCAAAATACTAATATATAACCTGCTAAGTGCATCCACAACCACATTAGCCTTA
Organism: Capsicum pubescens; assembly: GCA_030864215.1. NCBI lineage: Eukaryota > Viridiplantae > Streptophyta > Magnoliopsida > Solanales > Solanaceae > Capsicum > Capsicum pubescens. The sequence goes on from CM061546.1 coordinate 191,201,810, forward strand.
CATGGGTGGTCGTGAAGACTCATATTATAGTTCTTAAGAAGCTCAAGCCATCTCTTCTGCCTTCGATTAAGCTCCTTCTGAGTGAAAACATTCTTTAGACTCTTATGATCAGAAAAGATATATATGTAAACCTCATATAAATAATGCCGCCATATTTTCAAAGCAAAAACAATCTCTGATAGCCCCAAATCATGAGTAGGATAATTCCTTTCATGCACATTCAACTTCCTAGAAGCATAGGCAATCACCTTTCCATGTTGCATAAAAACACAACAAAGCCCCACCCAAGATGCATCACAATACACCACAAATCCATCATTGCCTTTCGGGAAAGTCAGAATTGGAGCCAAAGTTAAATTATTCATTAACTTCTTGAAAATCCCTTTGCAAGCATTTGACTAAGAAAACTTGACCTTCTTCTGAATTAATTTAGTCAAAGGATCAGCTTTCGATAAAAATCATTCCACCAACCGCCTATAATACTAGGCTAAACCCAAGAAGCTCCGAATGTAAGATGGAGTCATGGGTCTAGGCCACCCCTTTACTACAACAACATTTTGCAGATCCACCATGATTCGTTAACTAGAAATAATATGACCCAAAAAATTACAGTGTTCAACCAAAACTCCTACTTGGAGAACTTGGCATACAATTGTTATTCCTTTAAGGTCTGCAACACCATACAGAGGTGATTGACATGATCTATCTCACTCGTTGAATAAAACAAAATGTCATCAATAAACATAATAATAAAGATATCCAAATATTGACAAAAAACTATGTTTATTAGATCCATAAATGCAGACAGAGCATAAGTAAACCGAAATGACATTACAAAAAATGCAAAGTGTCAATACTGAGTGTGAAAAGTCATCTTAAGGATATCCACCTCCCTAATATTTAGCTGATGGCACCATACATAAGATCTATCTTAGAATAGAACTTGGGACCTTGCAAATAGTTGAACAAATCATCTATACTTAGAAGAGGATACTTATTCTTGATGGTTACCTTGTTCAACTGCCTATAGTCAATGCACATCCAAAGGGAACCATACTTCTTGCACACAAACAAAACTGGTGCACCCCATGGGGATACACTAGGACTAATAAACCCCTAATCCAGAAGATTCTTAAGTTGCTTCTTGTGTTCCCTCAACTCAGAAGGAGCCATTCTATATGGATTAATAAAAATTAGATGAGTGCTCGAAATAATATCAATACCAAACTCTATTTCTCTATTAGGAGGAACATCAGGAGGATCATCTGGATAGACCTTTAGAAACTCATTAACCACTAGAACTGACTTGAAAAAAGGACCTTTCGAGTTATAATGTTTAGCCCAGACCAAGTGATAAAGATTACCTTTAGAGATTAACGTCCAATCTCTAAGATAAGAAATAAATCTCCTCCAAGGATCTAGAGAACCACTCTTCTATTCTATAACCGGTTCACCAAGGAACCAAAAGAAAACCTTATAAGTCCGATAATCCAAGGATGTGTAACAAGAATGCAACCAATCCATACCTAGAATGATATCAAAATCCTCTATATCAACCTCAAACAGATCCACCAAGGTCTATTTTCCATAAAAAATACCATACACCCCCTATAGAATCTCCTAATAATTACTGAGTTACCTACATGGTAGAAATAGAAAAAGGATCCAAAATAACTTCTGTATCAAAACCAAAAGACACAACCACTTAAGAAGTCACATATAAGAGAGTGGACCACAAATTAAGAAAATAATATAGTCATGAGAGAAAAGTTGTATAATACTAGTAACGATATCTGGTGATGCCTCAAATTCTTATCAGGATGCCAAAGCATACAACCTGTTCCATTCAATACTAAAACTAGGAGTAGTAACTGAAGTCGATGCAACACCACAAGATGTAAAAAAAGAAGATAAATCGATAGGAATCTAACTTTTCCCTATAGTAACCTTATTAACCAAACAATCCCTAAGTCAATGGCTACCTGGCCACACTTGAAGCATTTGTCCCTTCCTTGATCACAATAATCCCAATAAGGATGACCCCAAAATAAAAAAGAAGGGATTAAATTTACTGACCTCCATTTTCCTGAGATTAGTGTAAGACCCCACAAAATCCTAAGCATAATTCAGTCATTTAGGCTTGTCAAGGGGTCCCTGACTTAGAATATTTTAGCTTAGTACTAAGACTTAGTGTTATTTTGGACTACGAAGGTTGGAAATCTTATTTTGCAACCTTTAAATCCATTAAATATTGATGTCTAGGTTCATTCATGATCGGAAATATCTACGTAGGTGTTTCCAAACAAGTTTTGGATTTTTCGACCATCGTTTGAGGCTTCTTTGGAATCTTAAAATAATGGATCCACGCAATCTTGGCACGCCGCATCGACTATCGCATTGATTAATATTTTCTCTAGCTACCAACATCCAATTCCAGTGAATCGACGCAAACATGGAACGATGCTTGGCTATCGCATCAATGGCATCGACGCGCCGCATCGTCCTGTGCATCGGTAGCCCAGTTTTTAGTCATTAAAAGACCGCATTATTGGGGGTATTTGGGTCTTTTACCCACATCTTTCAACCTCCAAAACATGAAATTAAGCCCTTTGGAGAGAAAATATACTCATTCATTCTACAATTAGCTCAATAACAAAACCCTAGGTGCTCAAATTTCAAATCAAGAGCTTAAGAAACAACCATAAACTTTCAGAAATTCTTCAATTAAGGTATGTGAATTGTTCATCCAAGGGTCTCTTCCACCCTTGGAGTCCCAGAATTAGTTTTTAAAAATCAAGTATATAAATTTCATGAATACCATGATGGGTTTGATAATGTTCATGTTTATAATGATTATTTGAGTATCAAATCTATGAGTTATGCTAAGTTTTATGTGGAATTTTCTGATTCATATGTATTTCCATGTTAGATCATGTTAAAGCCTTCAAATTATGAATTTGATGATAGAATTGTGTGCTCACATATTAATTAGTGTTATGCCCATGTTCTATGCCTTCCAAGTGTTTGGTAAATTGTTCATATGAACTATTAAGAGAATTAAATCATGCAAGTGTTTGTTAAAATGCCCCAATAAATAAATGATGATCAAGGTTATTGTTTACATGTTTCATGTTTATGCCATGTCTCTTAATTTATGCTATCGAGTCCTAGGGTACTTGTACCCAACAATTTAGCTAATTACCTAGAGCCATGGTCAGTCATTGAACAGTATCAGTCATAACACGATCAGTAGTAGTCTCATTCAGTTACAACACTCAGGAAATACTTAATAGATTCAGTAGTAGTTCAGTCTAACTCAGTATTCACTTCAGACCTTAGTAAACTCTATCAGTTAATTTGTATTCTGTTAGTTAACAAAACTCAATGTACTCAGTTTGGTTCAGCTAAATGATAAATTCAGTAACAATTCAGTCCAACCTAGTATAGACTAGAAATCAGTTCAGTATCTATTTTTAGTTAGAAGAAGGATTCAGTAACGAGTTAACCCAGGGATGGGGGAATTCCTGTAAGTAGAGGGTTTGACCCTTAGCAGTAATCTCTGCATTACAGAACTACGTAGCCAGTGTAGGTTGAGGTATCTTCTTTCCAAACATTATGAGGTTGATATTTTTCATCCAAGTTATCCTACCAATGAGGGTTGATGAAAGATCTTTCTTTCAGAGAGGGTTAACTCACAGCTTGTCCTTACTCATGGCATGGTATTGACATCTTTCCAATTGGGGTTACAGGTTGGACCTAAAATCTATTAGAGAAGGGGCATGTCAGTTAGATGATTACCTTTCACAGTCTTAGTTTTAGTCTCAGTCCAAAAATAGAACTCAGTCCAGTTCTACAGATTCAGGACTATTAAGTATAGTCACTTAGATCAGTATGGAACTCAGTATAGTTTCCCATAATTTAGGAGTGTCAGATACAATCACCCAGTCATCAATTATATAGTATATATTATCTAATAAATTAGTTGATCAGTATTCAGACTCCGTGTTATCACAATTTCAGTTACGACATACGTATTCATGCATGTACTCTTATTCAGTCACACTCATGTTATAAAGTTATTATTGTTCATGGATATGAACCAATGCATTTTATCCTACCTCACTGAGCATAGCAGTACATTCAAAGTAGTAACACATGCTTTTTGTGCTATGATGTCTTATATCATAGGTTTCGACTTACGAGCCCCAGAGCACCCTCAGTAGACCAGACTTTTAACATTCAGAGTAGTGGTGAGTCCTTATAGCACGAGGACATATTTATTATACACAATACTTTAGTTTTAAGTCAATAGACAAAGTTAGTTGGGGACTTGTCCCATCAACTCCACAGTTTAGACTATTAGAGGCTTTCCAGACTAGAGTAATTCAGACAGCTAATTAGATTTTAGTTTTGCCTTTCAGTTTTGGTATTTAATACCGTATTTAGTATTATTCAGTATTATTTACAAATTTAAACTTATGGCATGTTTTGACCTAATTCCATATATTATTCAGTATTATTATTTAGTTATGCAGTAGGTACTAGTCATGGGTTAGCTTGTGGTCCCTCGAGATTATGAGCACTGTGTAGCGTTTGGGGTGCAAACTCGGGGCGTTATAAATTTGGTATCAGAGACTAAGGTTCAATAGAGTCTTAGGAAGTCTGAAAGCCATATCTAGTAGAGTTTTATGCATGGGTGTGTTGCGCGCCACATTTATGGACAAGAGGGTACAAGAACTTTTAGGAAAAGTTTCCCTTCTTTCAGTATTCATATCGTGCGAGTGAGCATGAGCTCCAGTTACACTCTCTTTCTAATCCTAGTTTCCCATTTGTTTATAGAATGTGCCTTCAAAGAGGACTCAGGGAAGAGGAATGGGATATCAGTCAGCCCCTCAGCCCATCCATCCAGGTCTTTTGGGCTAACATGTCTCCCACTCGGAGTTCAAATTAGCCTTCACCACCTTAGCTCATTCTTTGGTAACCCAGAATGAACATCTAGCTGCAGTTCCAGCCAACACAGTGGCCAATACTGTGGCTGCCAAGATTTGGGACTTCACCCAAATTAACCCTCCATTATTTACAAGGTCTAAGTCATATAAGGACCCTCTGGAATTTCTTGACCAAGTGAAGAAGGTTACTGATATCATGGGGGTGACTGTTGTTGAGAGCTCTAAGTTAGGGGAAACAAAGGTTTTGGATTTTATAAATCTAAAGTAGGGAAATATGACAGTGTAGGAGTATTCTCTTAAGTTTACTAAGTTAGCCAAATATGCTCCGCATATTATAGCAGAGCGAAGATGAGTAAGTTTGTGTCACGAGTGTCTAGTAGTGTGGTCAAGGAGTGTAGGACTGCAATTCTTATTAAGGAGATGGACATAGCCAGGCTCATAGTCCATGCAAATCAGATAGAAGAGGCTAAGAATAAAGTGAAGAAGAGAGAGAATAAGAGATTAAGAACAGGTAGTTTCAATTTTGCTCAACTTAAGTCAGAGAGTGGGAATCGATCTTAGTTCCACCTGAAATTCTCAGTTCCAGCTCCTTCCTCAGCCAGTGATCCAATGCCAAAATTTAGAGATGGCAATCGAGATAGGGCATCAATCCCTAAACCTCAGGCAGTGTTAGCAGTGCCCGAACCAATTCTTTTTTCCAGAAATGAGGCAAAAACCACCAGGGCATCTATAGAGCTGGCAGCGATGTGCGTTTTGATGTAGCAAGACATGCCATAGAGTCAGACGGTGTCCTCAGGTGGGTTTGCTGAGTTAGTATAACCATTCCCCAGCTTAGTTCGATCGCCCAAATCAGCAGGGTGCCTTTTCCAGTGCCACCAGTGGGCAGTGTCCAAATAGATTCTATGCTCTTTATTCTAGATAGGATTAGTAAATTACTCCTGATGTGGTCACTAGTAAGTTACAAGTTTTCCAGTTGCATGTTTACGCTTTTCTAGATCCAGGAGCATCTTTGTCTTTTGTTTCTCCATATATAACAGTTGATTTCGGAGTCAGTCTCAAAGTCTAGCAGAGCCTTTCTCAGTTTCTACCCTAGTGGGTAAATGTATCATAGACCGGTGGGTATACAGGAACTATCCGGTTATGATATCTCAGAAATTCACTTCAGCAGATTTAGTTAAATTAGAGATGACTATTTTCGATGTTATTCTCAACATAGATTGTCTTCATTCTTTTTATGCCTTAGACGATTGCAGAAACACAATTGTCCTATTTCAATTTCTGGATAAACCCATCCTAGAGTAGAAGTCTAGTACTTCAGCACTTAGGGGTCAACTTATTTCTTACCTTTGGGTTATAAAGATGATATCTAAGGGATATGTCTACCATCTCGTTCGAGTCCAGGACTCTAGTTCCGAAACCCCTACACTTAGATCAGTAGCAGTAGTATGTGAATTCTTAGATGTGTTTTCCGAAAATCTTCTTGGAGTTCCTCCCAAAAGGGAAATTAATTTTAGAATTGATCTTCTCCCAGATACTTATCCCACATCTATCTTGTCATACAGAATGGATCCTGTAGAACTCAGAGAATTGAAAAAATAGTTAAAGGATCTCTTAGATAAGGGATTCATCAGACCCAGTGTGCCCCCATGGGGTGCACCAGTATTATTCGTGCATAAGAAATATGGTTCCTGTAGAATGTGTATAGACTACTGCCAGTTGAACAAAGTTACAATCAAGAACAAGTGTCCGCTTCCCAGAATCGATGACTTGTTTGACCAACTTTAGGGTGCCAGTTATTTCTCTAAGATCAACCTCAGATCAGGCTATCGTCATCTCAGAGTCAGGGAAAGTGACATCCTAAAAACATCTTTCAAAAATCGGTATGGTCACTTCAAATTCTTAGTCATGTCCTTTGGTCTTACCAATGCCCCTGCAGTTTTTATAGACTTGATGAACCGTGTGTTCAAGAATTACTTGGACATGTTCATCATAGTCTTCATCGATGATATCCTTGTTTACTCCCATAATGAGCATGATCATGCAGACCATCTCAAAATAATATTACAAACCCTCAAAAAACATCAGCTATTCCCCAAATTCAGCAAGTGCGAATTTTAGCTAAGGTTAGTAGTATTCCTTGGCCATATAATTTCCGGTGATGACATTAGGGTTGATCCCCAAAAGACCGAAGCAGTGAGAAATTGGCCTAGGCCCATCTCTCCGTTAGATATTAGAAATTTCTTAGGTTTGGCTGGCTATTACCGATAGTTTGTTGAGGGATATTCATCTACTGCATCCTCTATGTCTATATTGACTCAGAAGAAAGTTAAATTCCAGTGGTCATATTCTTGTGAGAAGAGTTTTCAGGAGTTGAAGACTCGACTTACTACAGCTCTAGTTTTGACCCTACCAGATGGTTTCGATGATTTTGTTGTGTACTGTGATGCTTCCAGAGTCAGATTGGGTTGTGTTATGATGAAGAGAGGTAAGGTCATAGCCTATGCCTCCAGACAACTTAAGCCTCATGAGAATAACTATCCTACTCATGATCTTTAGTTAGCAGCTGTAATTTTTGTCATTAAGATTTGGAGGCATTACTTGTATGGTATGCACGTTTATGTGTTCACTGATCATAAGAGCATGCAGTATGTTTTCTATCAAAAAGACCTTAACCTCCGTCTGAGAAGATGGTTTGAATTGTTGAAAGACTATGACATAAGTGTTCTGTATCATCTAGGCAAGGACAATGTAGTGGCTGAGGCTCTCAGTAAAATGTATATGGGTAGTGTTACCCATGTTGAGAACAGTAAGAATAATTTAGAAAAGGAAGTTCATCAGCTAGCCCGACTAGGTGTTCTCTTAGTCGATTCAGCATAAGGTAGTGTGTGGGTGCAGAGTAGCTCAGAATCATCCCTAGTTTTTGATGTGAAGGAAAAGCAGGGTAGGGATCCCAGTCTAGTCCAGTTTAAGAAATTAGTCAGAAATGAGAAAGTAGAGGTTTTCTCCTAAGGGAGAGATGGTGTTTTGAGTTGTTAGGGTCATCTGTGTGTGCCAAGTGTAGATGAATTGAGGCAGTGAATTCTTGCATAAGCGCCTGGTGCACACTACTCTATTCATCCAGGGGCCACCAAGATGTACCGCAATTTGTGTGATATGTATTAGTGGAGTGGGATGAAGAGAGATATTGTAGAGTTTATGGCTAAGTGCTCAATATATCAGCAGGTTAAGATTGAGCATCAGAAGCCTAGTGGGTCCATGCAGGATTTCAGTATTCCCACCTAGAAATGGGAAGAAGTGAACATAGACTTTGTGATGGGTTTGCCTCGTGCATGTTGTCAACATGATTCAGTTTGGGTCATTATAGACAAGATGGCCAAATTATCTCATTTTCTTTCATTTCAGATGAGGATTACGCCAAAATCTATATAGGGAGTTGGTTAGATTGCACGATGTTCCGTTGTACATTATCTCAGATAGAGGTATCCAAGCATTCCAAAAGGTTCTTGGTTCCCGAGTTTATCTTAGTACATCCTTTCATCCTCAGATAGATGGTCAAGAAGAAAATACCATACAGACCTTAGAAGATATGTTACGAGCATGTGAGATAGACTTTAAAGGTAGTTGGGATGACCACTTGCCTTTGATTGAGTTTGCATATAACAACAACTATTACTCCAGTATTCAGATAGCTCCATTTGATGCACTTTATGGGAAAGAGGTGTAGGTCTGATATTAGTTGGTTTGAAGTGGGTTAGGCCGCAGTGGTAGGGACTGACTTGGTGTTTGATACATTAGAGAAGGTCCAGTTAATCAGGGAAAGGCTTAAGACAGCTCAGAACCGATAGAAATCATATGCAGATACATGTAGACAAGATCTCGAGTTTGAGATTGGTGACTATGTGTACTTGAAAATCTTTTCTATGAAGGGAGTGAAGCATTTTGGCAAGAAGGGGAAACTCGGTCCTTACAGAATTTTCATCCGTTTTGGAAAGGTAAATTACAAGCTTGAGTTACCTTCAAATTTATCTTTAGTTCATCTAGTGTTTCATGTCTCCTTGCTAAAGAAATGCATAGGTGACCCAACAGTTGTAGTCCCTATTGAGGTCATAGATATTCAGAACAACCTCTATTATGATGAGATCCCAGTCGAAATCCTTGACTATAAGATTTACAGACTGAGAAACAAAGAAGTTCCTCTAGTCAAAGTTCTATGGCGGAATTAGTCCATTAAGGGAGCTACTTTGGAAACAGAAGTAAACATGCAAACCAAGTATCCTTATTTATTCTCCGCTAATCCAGACTCAGCTCAAGGTAATAGTTTCCTTAAGCTTATTCAGTTTCATGTTCAGATTTCAATTATAAATTTGGTATTAGTTACCATTGCATGTTTAGTTATACATTCATGAGCCAATTCAGTCATGTATCCATGCATCAGATATGCATGTTCAGTATATAGGTTCAGTTTATCAGTAATCCCAGTCATGCATTCATGAATAATGTTCATCTATATCCATGCATCAGATATGTATTATTCATGATGATAATTCAGAATACCAGTAATATCAGTCATATAGTCATGTTCCAGATGTTCAAATCTAGTAAGTAAGTCAATCTCTCAGTATTCTCCATCTCAGCAGTCTCATTCGAAGATGAATGTTTCCAAGGGGGAGATAATGTAAGACCCCGCAAAATCCTAAGTTTAATACAGTCCTTTAGGCTTGTCAAGCGGTCCCATACTTAGAATATTTTAGCAAGTACTAAGAATTAGTGTCATTTTAGCCTACGAAGGTTGGAAATCTTAGTTCGTGACCTTTATGTCCATTAAATGTTGATGTTTAGGTTGATTAATGATCGAGAATGTTCGTAGGTGTTTCCAGACAAGTTTTGGAGTTTTGGACATCGTTTGAAGCCTCTTTGGAATCTTAAAATAGTGGATCAACGCGATCCTGGCGCGCCGTTCAACTATCGCATTGATTAATATTTCCCCCCGCTACCAGTATCCAATTCCAGTGAATCGATGAGACATGGAGTGACGCGTTGGCTATCGCGTCGATGGCATCGACGCACTGCGTTGTTCTGCGCGTCGGTATCCTAGTTTTCAGTCATTAAAAAACCGCGTTCTTAGGGGTATTTGGTTCTTTTCCCCACGTCCTTCATCCCCCAAAACATAAAATTAAGCCTTTTGGAGAGCAAATATATTCATTCATTCAACAATTAGCTTAAGAACAAAATGTTAGGTGCTCAAATTTCAAATCAAGAAGATTCAACCATAAACTTTCAGAAATTCTTCAATAAAGGTATGTGAAGTGTTCATCCAAGGGTCTCTTCCACCCTTGGAATCCATGAATCAGTTTTCAAACTTCAAGTATATGAATTTCATAAATAGCATGATGGGTTTGATAATATTCATATTTATAATGATTATTTGAGTATCAAATCCATGAGTTATGATAAGTTTCATGTGGAGTTTATTGATTCATATGTCTTGCCATGTTAGATCATGTTAAAGCCTTCAAATTGTGAATTTGATGATTGAATTGTGTGCTTACATGTTGATTAGTGTTATGCGCATGTTCTATGCCTTCCAAGTGTTTGATAAATTGTTCATGTGAACTATTAAGAGAATGAAATCATGCAAGTGTTTGTTAAAATGCCCCAATGAATAAATGATGATCAAGGTTATAGTTTACATTTTTCATGTTTATGCTATGTCTCTTAATTTATGCTATCGAGTCCTGGGGGTACTTATACCCTACAATTTAGCTGATTACCTAGAGACATGGCCAGTCATAGAACAGTATCAGTCACGAAACAATCAGTAGTACTCTCAGTCAGTTACAACACTTAGGAAAAACTCAATAGATTCAGTAGTAGATCAGTCTAACTCAGTATTCAGTTCAGACCTAAGTAAACTCTATCAGTTAACAAAATTCAGTAGTAATCCATCAGTCAATGGAACTCAGTGAACTCAGTTCGGTTTATCTAAATAGTAATCTGAGTAACCGTTCAGTCCAGCCTAGTACATACTAGAAATCAGTTCATTGTTTATTTTTAGTTAGGATTAGGATTCAGCACCGAGTTAGCCCAGGGATGGGGGCATTCCTTCCAGTAGAGGGTTTGAGTCTTAGCAGCAATCCCTGCATTACAGAACTACATAACAAGTGTAGGTTGAGGTATCTTTCTACCAGACATTATGAGGGTTGATACTTCTTATCCGAGTTATCCTGCCAGTGAGGGTTGACAAAAGAGCTTTCTGTCAGAGAGGGTTAACTCACAACTTGTCCTTATCCATGGCATGGTATTGACACCCTTCCAACTGGGGTTATAGTTTGGACCCCAAATCTGTTAGAGAAGGGGCATGTCAATTAGATGATTACCTCCCACTGTCTGAATTTCAGTCTCAGTCTTAGAATAGAACTCAGTCCAGCTCTACATATTTAGGACTATCAGGTATAGTCACTCAGCTCAGTACGAAACTTAGTATAGTTCCCCAGAATTCAGGACTGTCAGATACAGTAACCCAGTCATCAGTTATATAGTATCAGTTATCCAGTAAATTAGTTGATTAGTATTCAGACTCAGTGTTTAGTGTTATCATGATTTCAGTTACGGTATGCGTATTCATGCATGTACTCTTTTTCAGTCTTACTCATGTTATAAAGTTATTATTGTTCATGCATATGAACCCATGCATTTCAGCCTACCTCACTGATCATACCAGTATATTCAAAGTACTGACGCATGCTTTTTGTGCTATGATATCTTATATCATAGGTTCCGATGCACTAACCACAGAGCACCCTCAATAGACTAGACTTTCAACATTCAGAGTAGTGGTGAGTCCTCATAGTTCGAGGACATTCTTATTATTTACAGTACTTCAGTTTTATGTCAGTAGACAAAGTTATTTGGGGACATATCCCATCAACTCCACAGTTCAGACAGTTAGAGGCTTCCCAGACTAGAGTATTTCAGATAGCTATTCAGATTTCAGTTTTGGTATTTAATACCACATTCAGTATAATTCAGTATTATTTATAGATTTAACCTTATGGCATTTTTCTGCCAAATTCTGCATATTATTCAGTGTTATTGTTCAGTTATTGTTGTAGGTACAGTCATGGATTAGCTTGTGGTCCCTCGGGATTATGAGCAGTGTGTAGCGTCCGGGGTACAGACTTAGGGTAATACAATTAGGCACTCTTTACCCAAAAAATTATCACCACCATGATGACGCCTGTCGCCCGACTAGTAAGGAGCCCTAGCAGAAGAGTAGGAACCAGAACTCCCCAACTTTTTTTTCTTTCATTTTCCACCATTTCGACTACTTTGAGGCTGAGAACCTCCTTGGTAAAAAAACATGATCCTCTTACCCTGTCTATCCCCAAACTCTGTCTGCTTCAACTTTTCATCCTCCACTTACTGCATATGAATAGTCAACCTAGAGTTGTCCATATCTTTAATTAGCAAAGTAGTATTGGTCTCAAAAATCTGATCCCGATTCAACCCAGAAGCGAACTTCCTCATTCTAGCCCGCATGTCAGCAACTAAATCAGGAGCATAACTTGACAATTGCTTAAACTTAAAGCCATATTTCTTTACAGACATCCTCCCCTGCTTGAGGTTCACAAACTCCTCTATTTTTTTACCCTCAACTCTTGGGGAAAGAACCGGTCTAAGAAGGCCTTAGAAAAAGTATCCTATAAGACTGAATCATCTATATCACCCCTATCCCGGTCCCACTCTTCATACCACTAATATGCAACCTCTTTTAGCTGATAAGCTTTAAAGTTTACCCCTTCCACATTAGTAGACTATATCACCCAAAATATATTTTCTATTTTATCAAGGAAGTCCTGTGGATCCTCCTTTACCTTCACACCAGAAAAAGTGGGAGGACCCATATTCATAAATTAGCCAACCCTTGTGGTCTCAGCAGACAAAGAACCTATCGTACCCCATTCAGCCTGAACAATGACCATCTGAGCAATAAAATGAATAGACTAACAGAATTATGCATTAGTTACCTCACCTTGAGAAGGACTAGTATCAATCATTGGAGCTATAGAACCATCAAGTATAGGACCATGAGATCGAAGATGAACCCCAAAAGTAGGATGCACCCTTTCAGCATTACCCCTAGATGAGATGTAAGAATTTTCTTTTTTTCAGATCTACGAGGCATGATCTGAAAGATGAACAAATAAGGATTAGAGAAGACTCTAAACTGAGACTCCACACTTGAAAATAGAATACCAAGAAAGTGAAACTTTCCTAAATGCCTTGTAGCCTCTCCCTTATGAGTGTGCCGCGCTACATAACACTAAAATAGACTCTACTAAACATGGCATGGTGGACTCCCAATTAACCATGAACCTATTCTCTAATAACAACTTCGTGCGGGGAATTATCATATTGGGTGTCCCATGTCGAACCGGGATCGGAGACCACCCCATTACCTAACCCAACCTCCAGCTGCCTACCCTGAGTTGGCTGAATTTTTGGAATGTAGCAAGATTGTGCAACAGATCACATGAAGACTCTTGGATAAGATCATAACCGTGATTGTCCCAATCAAGTGAAACCATCCCATACAAATAATCATACCATACCAAACCATACAAAAGGCCATAAACCAGGCCATAACCAAATAAGTTTGAAAACATAATATAATTAATCCCAAAATGAAATATGGTGGAACAGTGAGAAATTATGTACGATGATGCTAGCCTTCCATCTTATTCCAATTCCAAGGCTAACACCAATACCGATCCAGCCTATTCGAACCCATAAAAGTACCATAATTCCTTTAACCAGCAGAGTAATAAAATCCAGTTGGGACATGCCCCCAACCATAGCTAAACCAATATCCAAAATGAAAATAAAATGTCTAGAAATATCCATAACATGAAATGGAGCCTTCCGAAAGGATGGAAGCTCACAACTTTAGTTCAAGTGTTGTCCCCGAGTCAATCACTATGTAGGAAGAGTAGAATGGCTGATTTCTCTATAGCATGGCTATACAGTGACCAGTAGACGGGTTAGCGGGTGAACAGTGGCACTATCTCAAGATAAGGATAAAATAATGTCAATTATAAAACCAAGTAAAACCATCCATATGCACTCAACAATACATATATATATAAAACCATGCCGTGAAAAGGGGTCGGGTTTAGCATTCCTTTAAAACCCTTACTTGGGCTGTGTAGCTTTGTCGTCCTAAACCACCCACGGGCTATATGGGTTAAGTTCTCCCTGCTGAAAGAGGCATAGTGTTTGTACCCGCATGACTAGGGAAAAAAACCTAGGATGACCAGTACATCCCCAAAAATATAGTGTGACATCATGCACATGGTCACCAAGACAAACCTTATATCGGCAAGTATAAGTATCTAGTTTTGGTCCCTACGGGACCTCCACCTGCGAAAGCTTTGCTACACATCCCGCCATTATTGCCCAATTAAACCAATTTCCAAATAACCAAACCACTATCATTTGTTAACCAAGGCCATTAATATTGTTATTGTTATACCAACCCTTACTTGCAAGTATTATCCATAGCCAATCATATATAGGTTTAAAGGGACTTTTAAGTGCCCATCCATTTACTATATTAAACCACTTGGGAATTCCATGTACGCCACAATGATAACCATTTAGCCATTTACCTTTCCAAACCATTTAAAGCATGCATAATTCCTTTATCAAGTTTTAAAACAAGCAAGAGTTCCATTAAAAGTAGTCAATCCAATAAAAATATCTTTCTAAGCATTTTGTCAAACACATTGGGTCATAATATGACCTAAACCCAATTCCAATTCAAATTAAATTATTCCCATGCAATCAAATTATCTAAAACCATAATTAATGCATATAAAAGTATAATTATAACCATGGGAAACCATAACCAACCATTTAATATCAAAACCCCCAATTTATATTTGAAAAAAAAATTATACAATCAGTGAAGTTTATAGAACATTCATATAAACCATGCTTATAGTTAGAATTAACAATAAGGGAAGAGAACATGCCTTAAACCAAAATGATGATGGAAAGAAATCACCAAGACAAGCCCTAAATCAACCCTCTACTTGATATCCTAGCTTCCTATGCCCAAAAACTTTTGAGAGAATTTTAAAGAATATAGAAGAGTTTCTAAGTGTTAATGAATGGAATAATAGGGTAAACAAACTTCCAAGTAGGTTAGAAGTCATGGGACCTTATAAGAATAAGTGGGGAAATATTAAGAATACCCCCACTTAAGTTTCACCAAAATCCCATCATGGGATACAACTGACCCATACGTGTCGTATCCTTCCAATACAACTTGTACCCCCCACTCATACCCTAGCCTCAACCTTTGGATCAAACATTGTCCAACATATGACTCATAAAACTAAGTCTTATAAAAAGCATACAATTCGTACTCTTCATCCATACCCCAGGCAGATTTAAACCCAAGAAAGATTTAGACATTGCCCTCTATATAAGTCCTGATTGTGATTCGTTCACTGGTTTACGGTTCACGATGCACCACTCATATTTAGATCTAACCTATGTAACCATTTCTAAGATTATGTTAAGGAACAAAACGATCTATGGCCACCTAAACGACTCGTACCCCTAATTCATATCCATTCTATTAACCAAAATCCATCCCATAAACTAACACTGGTCAGTATACAACTGGACCATACCATATGTACCACAACATATGGCTTGTACCCTTGAGTCGTATTGGGTCTATAAAGCAGAATTCTAGTAAATTTTCTGAATTCCAGGAAATTTTCTAAGGTCCAAAAACCAGGGTGTTTAACTTCACATGCACTAACACTCTTCATTTGCTAGTTTCAAGAAATCTTGGAAAATTCTAAGCCAAGATTGTACCTCTCTCTCTAATGGGAACTTGCTCTCCTAAAACATGCTTACTAGCTTTTGTCTTAGTGAGTTCACCATCATCTTGGCTTTACATGAGTGATATAGGATTGAGATGTCATAATCTTTAATCAACTTCATCTATCTTCTTTATCTTAGATTTAGATTCCTCTGAGTAAACATGTATTTTAGGCTAAAGTAGCATGTTAACACCTCATACTTCACCCGTAGAGATAGCGCCTCCAAATTTTCAAAAAAATACCACAACTGCCAATTCTAAATTGTGTGTGGGTAGCTTTTCTAATAAGTATTTAGTTGTCTCAAATAAAAAATAATCACATTCTAATCCTGCATCAAAACATCACCTAAACCCAACAGTGAGGCATCACAATATACAATGAAATCCTTACCCTTAATAGGAAAAGTGAGAATTTGGGTTGAAGTCAACAAAATTTTGAATTTTGTAAAAGCTCTTTTCACACCTGTCATCACACACAAATAGGACTTCCTTTTGAAAAGGAAAATTCCTATATGAATCAATGGCAGCAAAACCCTTAACTAATCAACAATATGACTAGACAACCCAACAAAGTTATGAATTTGTATCAAATTAATTGTTCTAGCCCAATTCATAACAACTCCAACCTTTTACAAGTTTACAATAACTCCTTCTTTAGAAACCATGTTCCCCAATAAGGACATTCCAAAAAATAGAACACACACATAGAATATTTTGCATACAGTTTTATCTCTTTAAGCAACCCCAACATCGTACACAAATGAACTTTATGTTCTTTCTCACTTTTTAGAATAGACCAGAATGCCATTAATGAACGCCATAACAAATGAATCTAAGAACAACTTGGAAACTCTCTTCATCAGGTGAATATAAGTAATAGTGTCATTGGGCAACTCAAATGACATAACTGGAAACTCAAAGTGCCCATAATGGGTCAAAAAAATAATCTTTGGGATACCCTATTCCCTATTCTTGAACTAGTGGTAACTCAATCTGAAGTTTATTTTGGAGAATGCTACAACTCTCTGTAGTGGCCAAATAAGTTACCTATTCTGGGGAAAGGATATTTGTTGCAAATGGTCACATTATTCAGATTGAGAGATAGTTTGTGCACATCCACATGCTACCATACTACGTTTTAACAAAAAATAGGTAAACCCCAAGGAGAAACTCTTGGGCGGATAAAACCATTTTCTAGCAACTCTTGCAATTGAGTCTTTAACTCCCTCAACTCTACTAGTGCCATGCATTAAGGAAAGATAGAAATGGGTTGTGTCCCAAGATCTAAATATATACAAAAATTATTTTCTCGATATGGAAGAATACTCGAGCGATCATCTAAAAACACTTCTAAGAATTTATATACCATTAGAACAAATGCTATAGGACGAACTACAAATTTATATTTCTGAAGATGGCCCAAAAATGCACTACACCTCTTCTTTGCATACTTTTAGGGATAAATTACTAACACCACCCTTGCAAGATTAGGCTTAAAAGTACCCTTCCACTCTAAATTATCCATCCCCAGGATTTCTATAGTAATGGTTTTTGTATTACAGTCAAGAATAACACTACAGGGAGATAACCAACTCATCCCCAATATAATATAGAAATCCTCCATATCTAGAATAACTAGGTCTACCAGGGACTTAAACCCAATAAATATCATAGGACATTAATAATAAAACTCATCAACATATATAAGTACCCCAACTTATATGGACACATATATAATTATAACAATATTCACAATATAAGTCCCAACTATCATAAATTTCATAGACACATAAAAGAAAGTAGAACCAGGTCAAACTATAAAGAAGCCACATGATCATAGAAAAGAATAGTACATGTGGATACCACATTAGAATTTTTTGCCTTAGGACATGCCAAAACCATATAAAGATGAGCCTTATCACTAGCGTGACTGCCACTTCTACTAGCCTGAGAACTATTCCTATAAATAAGACCTCCACCTCGATCAGATTGGTTTCCATCCTATGCTTGGACACCACTCCCACCCTGTTGATGACCCTTATTATTTTATACACCATATGATCTACCAAAACTAGAGAAGTATTGAGTCAACTAACCTATAGACAATAAGTTAGGGCCAAACCTTCTTATGTATCCCAAACCCTTACAATTATGGAACTTAATGACCAAATAAGGCCCTAAACTAAAAAGGATGAAGGTATATATTTCTCAATTAGGGAAGGTTGATAAATAACCCTAAATAGTCTTCATATAGACACATCATGGCTAAATAATAAGTCGAGACAAACCTTGAATCTTTTAGAAAATATGACTAAACTAGCATAAGTTTTGGGCCATTTTCTTTTCTGTCTCTGCCATTTTTTGATTCTCAAGTACCTCGACCTACTTGGAAAATTCAACTACCTCCTAAAAGCACTTCACAAATACAGCCACCAATAAGGTAGCCAGGTAAATCCTAGAGTTTATACCTTTTATAAAGTACTCTATTCGCTCTACCTCTGAGGTGATCACTTGTAGTGCATAGCAGGAGAAGGCATGAAACTTGGCATCATAGGTTGCCACCGATATATTACCCTACTCTATTTTCATAAACTCATCCTTCTTTTAATCATGATAAGTATGGGAAACATATTTATTAAGAAATATATTATAAAATTATTCATTAGTATGTAGAGGTAAGGTAGTCCTACACTTCACTAATTACCTCCACCATTGCTTGGCTTTTCCCTATAGCTGAAAAGAAACATATAAAATTGTTCAATAATGCCCAACTTGTGTAAGTCTAATTGACAATTCGTCAAGAGCACAAATGCATCTACAGACTTTGTAACTTGGAATATTAGGGGCTTCATCTTCATAAACATGAAAAATAGTCCATGTTCATTGTTAGAGGTCACTGGCCAGAGTACATATCGGGGATACACCTCTATTCCAGATCCTTCATTCATTATTGGTCCTACAATAACTGCATGTCATAAGGTTGGGGATGGGATATCTATAACAACTAGAGTGTGGCAAGTTCCAATAAAGTTACTAAAGAATCCAACACTTACTGAATTATTTTTGTAGACAAAGGCATCAGTGTTGAATAATTTGTTGTTAGAACTATATTTTTTTTAGAAACCATCTCATCTTCCTCAACTACCAAATTTTCATTTTGAGAAACATCTCAGGTATCTTTTTGTAGGGTAGGGGATG
Source organism: Capsicum pubescens (assembly GCA_030864215.1). Classification (NCBI taxonomy): domain Eukaryota; kingdom Viridiplantae; phylum Streptophyta; class Magnoliopsida; order Solanales; family Solanaceae; genus Capsicum; species Capsicum pubescens. The sequence continues at coordinate 191,220,854 of CM061546.1, forward strand.
ATGATTTCTGTCTTATCAATCTTTCGAGTGTTTTAGCTCCACCCTTAACAGATGTTACCCCTAGATCTACCCTTAACTCAAGGTTTTTCACAACCCAAAAACCAAGGGTCTTTATGGAATTTGTCGTGACAATCCTTGACGAGTAATCCTATCACACAAAATGATATAAAATAAGAAATCAATATAAAAATCTAATGCAAAACATCTAAAATGGAATTGAACCACACATATATAGTAAAAGATAAAATTTATAGCAAGATACCATACAATAGCCCAAACCTTGGTGTCATAGTTTAAGAACTAAATAATACAACTCGAATGTCATAATACAAAAGATATCGAAAAAGGAGTTACTCTGTCTCTAAATATGAATAAAGACATTTTCCTAATGAGTAACGATAAAAGTAAACACTGAATGAATAGATCAACTGTTACCTCAAATAGGCTTTAAGTATCCCTAAAATTAACTATTATGAGGCATACTCATACATGGATCTGTACAAAAAGGGCACAATAGGGGTGAGTACGGTGCACTTGTGCTCAATAGGTATCATAGGCTGGCTGAGTATGGTAGAAAATAAATCATACCAACACAAACTATGGGCACGTCGAATGCAATTAGAAAATTTCCCAAATGGCATCCTACATCATCTCTACTAACAGTAGTAATATACACACATATAACAATTACAGGCAGAGAAAATAAGATCAAACATACAAGGATAAATTTCATAGTTTACATGGAAGATGATCATACTTACAGTAAAATTCATACTCGAATCAAAAAGAGAATTTTTGGGTTCAATGGGTGAAAGTAACCCATTGATGAATACTCACATACCTCAATTAGATGGCTTCTTGTAGAAAGTTTGAAATTGGAACTTGAATTCTTTAATTCTTGAGGAAAGAAACATGAATTTTATTATTGGGAAGAGGGGAAGTGTTTTAAGCAGTCTATTGATCTTTTTGTGATAAGAGAGTGGAAATAAAGTGTTTTAAGACCCCTGTATTCATTTATGCATGATTAGAAATGATTTAGGGGTGTGAAAAGACCTCGAAGCCTATAAACTAAGTCAAAATAGAGCAATTTTAGCACTTGGCTTTTGCTGGGCGGCGCGCAACAAAAGCACACCTGAGGGTGGGTGGCACACGCTAATAGGACACCTAAGGGTGGACAGCATATTAAAAAAAAAATACCCCATCCAGTGGCTATTTTTGTTTGTCATGCGACAAACGGCCTTAGAAGAGGGTCTATTTGGCGATACACACCTAATTCCATCATCCAAAAAAACCCCAACACAACCTATAACATATAAACATGGTTTACCATTGAAATGGTAGTCCTAAAGGTCATTTTTAAGGCATTGCTAGAGCATTAAAAGCATGTGGTGTTACGCTTACTGTTCCTCACAAGCATGGTCATAACTTTTTGCTCGAATATCAGATTAAGGCAAAATTGGTATTGTTGGAAATGTAATTTAATTGTATATAATTCGGCTGGACTTGATATAAAAAATTACACATATGAAAAAAGTAATACACATTCAAATTTTACCATTGTAGAATCGAATACAAAAATTTGGCTGAATCAAAGGCTCTTAGCTCAACTTTACTCTAAGTGATTCTTATAAACATATTTCCACCTCATATGCACTATTCACACTAGGCTAATGTTCATGACACATCTATTTAAATATAAATCATGGGATTTGAGTTTATATATGTAGGAATGATGGATCAATTTCTAGCTAAAAAATGTGGGGTGTTACATTATCTCCCCGATGGAATCATTGGTCCTCGAATGATGTGTAGAAGCTTATTGAAACTTTAGATGTATGGAATAAGGTACACATTACATGCCAGCTAATGAAGGATATAGCTAAGATGAAACATTAAAACTTTCATCATGAAACTGATTTCTGAGTTGACTTAAATATATTGATTATAGGAGCTGATTCATGCTGAGAGTTGAGAACCCTTTCAAAATGTTCATGATATGATCATACATATAGAACTGCAAAGTTATAACTGATGTAACAAAACCCCAATAGTTACTGAGGATGTAATAAAGTACATAACTTATCATTAGGAATTGTCCCTCAACAAAATACGTATAGGAAGAAAAGAAAAGGGCTTCATGGCATCACTAAGTAAATTATATAAGCACAAATAGTTCGATAATGAGACTAAGGTCGTATAATAGGTATTACATTGTTTGAGCTAGAATACTTTGAAAACTGAGATCATTCACTGAACACTTTTGAACTGAATCAAGACTAAATATCTTTATCGAAGACATGATGCATGGACTGAATTGAATTCACAACTTGCATGGACGTGAATGAATTACCTCATCAAATAGCCACATTCATGAAACTGTGGATTGTAAGATGGAATGGAAAGATAGAAATCTATAGGAGCTTATCTATATAATTGCTAAACTGAATTGCAGGTTGTATAATCTAACTTATACTGAATGTTCTTACTCAACTGGAGTATTTCTTGACAACTCTTGCTAAGAATTTATAATAACATTGGGGAGCAAAGATTATTGGTCTTGATCTGAACATGATATCTGAATAACGAGTCACAACATGGCTACAACTCTATAACATAGAATATATGCCTATTAAACATAAGCTAGGATAGATTTACTAGGCCTTAGACAATGCTACTGCTAACTTTAAAGCTTAGCCACACTTCTCAAATTCTCCCTCAAGTATACTTTTCCCCTTAAATACCATGCTCATTTGATTCAACTTATAATTCTTATATGGGCACAAATAACTACTTCATTCCATGTCTGAGTTGAACTACTTACTCTTATCTTGTTCAATCCAAACTCAAAATCACAAAGTACCACACACAATACTATACTACCAGCCTAAGCGATGAATTCGATACCCCATGTGTGAATAACAGCTCTTATATAAAAATAAAAATTCTTACCACTTCAACAACTAAATTCAACCCCTTACTAAGATTTCATTAGAGCACAATGCACCCATCCACTTATATACCAACATGGCATTCAAGTCTATAATTATAACCATATACGAACTTTTAGGCAACTAATCCACCAAAGTGTCTTTCCTATATTCTCTATTACCTCTATTAATAACAATATCCACGCACTATACCCAAGAAAACACATAAAAAATTTCAACTAACCATATCATATATAAAAAGAACTACCTCAATATTCTTTCAAACTTATAGACATACATAGAACAAGCATACAACTTTTTTTTCCTATTATGAAATATATACTTTCTTCCCTATAAGCAATTTCTCATCATCACTATCTTGACATAATGAGAGGTCACTAAAAGGTTAGAACCTGAGGACATAAAGCATAAAATAATACTATGCATGACATTTATCTGAGGCCTGAGACATAAAGTATCCATGGCATGGATTTATTAAGTGATCTAAACTGAGGACATACATGACATAATTTGAATTTCATTGATTATTAAAGGCGTAGCATGAGTACCTGGAACTGAGCATACTGTAAATCATGGGTACATGAGTCATAAGCTGCATGACCTAAGTTTGGAGTTCATAAATTCATGTGATATGATCAGTACTATTAAGTGAACTAGAACTCCTCATACTAGTAACTGGAAGCACATATAATTTCATGAAAACTACATGATATGAGCTATGATCATGGAGCTGACGTGTAAGGCACGAGTAAAGGTCATAATGACTGAAGTTCAAGAATTTACACTAAGTTAAGAATGTGTCGGGTATCTTCCTCCCATATTGTTGTTCTAGGACTCACTAACATAACTACTAGAATTTGAGAGCCTGATATGGTTCCTTGATCTGTCATCTCCCCCTTTATCTTTAAGCCATCATATAACAACTTGAAGACTTACTATCTTAGAATCTACATTAGTATCACTATACCCTAACTTTACACCATCTAGAATTTTAACCCTTCTTTCTAATATCTTGAACACTGTCTTAACAAATACTATCCTTAACTTTCTTTAGCTTTAGGAATCATTATTGCATACTTACACCATTCTTGACAGCATACTTGCCTCACGAAACACATAATATGTCTCTTTTCCTTCATAGTCTACTAATACCACATCTCTAAACTTATATTTTCCTTAAACCATGAGAATTACCATTACATCAATATAACTAACATCATCAACCTATAACCCATAACTTAGGTGGTAATAACATCATATACTACATAGCCATTCTCATTCATGCTTAGCAACTCTAGGGTACTATCGAAGAACACACATTGTAAAAGCTTAGAAATAATATAATCCATATCACCTTGGTGACACCTCAAGATCATACACTCATCATCATACTTATTTTTGAATCAATAAACTTAAATTCTTGCATAAACTATTTCAATCCTACTGATCACCTTTCATACAACTGGCCCCATGGATACATAACCTACTATATCAAGATAAACATTATCCCCACTTTACTACCGCTAAACTTTTGGTTTCATTCTTTTAACTCTAGATCACATGATATTAAAGGATTCTGATATGCGATCTGAAAGAACATCTGACTTCAACTTAATGCATGATTTTTTATGATGATGAATGAAATCTTTCATACTTTGGAACATAAGGGCACTGGTGGGATTCTTTTTCAGCCTATATAAAATCCCAAAACTATCTATAGGGACTGTCTGAGAAAAATTCTATCTGTAGGAATTTAAGCTTGATTGTATAACACCCCAAAAAAATGGGTCCCGAAGCATCACACAGTGCTTGAGCTACGAGTAGCCCCAAGCTAACCCTTTGAGCCATTTTTATTCAGTTCAACATAAATCAACGGGGTTTCCATAAATAACCCTCAAATATCAACAGAGTAATCATCATCCAAGAATAAAAAAAATTCAGAAAGATAACAAAATATGACTTATTAGTCAACTCCCAACATCTATACTAGTTTGACAAGCCTCTAAGAAAATAAATAAAACCAGCGAGCCATTGAGACATGCCCCAACTGACTCATACTTTGTTATCAAATGTAAACAATTCCATGAAACCAACATCACACATCACGTCCTCGGAACATGAGGACTCACCACAACAGAGGATGTAGAACAACTTGCCCAAAGAATCACTATCGAACTTGGAACTGACCAACTGAACCTACATTCCGAGAAAATGCAGCCCACATCCGAAGATGTAGGTCAGTACCATGGAAAGGAATCGAGTATATGGTGGTGTATGCAGTTGTATAAACATCATCATCATAAATATTTATAAGAAATATTCAGGATGTATGAAAGACTCACATAGCCCGAAGAAAATTATCATAATCATGAGAGGATGAAATAAGTATAATAACACATGTGAGTCATCATATAATTTGTCAATCACTTTCAGTTCATCAAGAATATCCAATATCGTAATGTAAATATCATTTAAATCTTTCGAAAGAATAACTTTCACAATTCCACTTTCAAATCACTTCACCGTTCACCATAGATACAAGGAAACACACACACAATGGGAGATCCTATAACCGACAAAAACCTTGTGAGCTACATGGAGTCCAACGTACAACCCACGTTGGGGAGATCCGTCCTATCCTTGCCATCGAGTAGGAATTCCAGTATCAATTCAAAAATACTAGTGATCACTATATAAATCAGCCTCGGGCTCACATCCTATGGGGCACGTAGTTCTAGGGAAGTAAGGTCATTTTATACCTCCCACTCGGTGCTAAAGATTACTCCCAGACTTAGCTCAAAAATTTAAATCAGCCTCAGGCTCACATTAAAGAAAATCCACAATAAACACTTCAACAATTCTCATCGGGAGCCAATTTGCTACCCCTTTATCATAATCAATAAAAATGTGGATTTCTTTCACAGTCGAGTTCAAAATAACTCATTCACGGCCAAAAGGTCAAATCATTCAAAACATCTCAAATATTCAACATCAACGTTCTTATAACACACATTTTCTCAAAAACACAATTTCAAATGGGGTTCGCGACCCAAATATCAAAATCATGATAAATATCATTCAAGATTCATGCTTTATATCACCACACATGTAAATTCATCTTTCAAAATCATAAACATTATGATTTAATAATAATCATCATAAGATATGGGTTCATGCTTCAAATTCATAAAAATCAAATAAAAATCATGCCTTTGTAGGGAAAATTACTTTTGGACACAAGAACGAAAGAGAGTTCTTGTTGAAAAACCCCACATATCTCGAATGCTGAACTTTAGATCGATACTCATTTTTGAGATGTTAATCGTTCCTTTCAATTATGGTTCTGGGAGTTCTTGAACTAGGAACTTGGAATCTTGAATAAATATGCAGAATTAATGGTGAACTTTGGAGGTTCTTGATGTTGGATGTAGGAGCTTAGGGTTTTCTTTTTGAGGAAATTTTATGAAATATAACATATAAACTTCTAATAGGCTTTAATATAGGGTTTGGATGGATTTTGGGAGAGGGGGGAATGACCAAAACGCCCCTAAAAATCAAATAATTCTCGAATCTGTCCTTTGGTGGACTATTTTGATAGTCTGAAGTAGATCAACCATCACGTTTTACTTCGATATCCAAATTGGATGAAACCAATTTCATTAGAAAGAGGACTCTCATATCTTTCCATTGATCTATAGTATCTTATCAATATCAATGTGTACAAGGAGTTATGATCGTTTGAAGTTGACCCAAAAATTCATTTTTGATAGGATGAAGTAGATCGACCATAACTTTTTGCTCCGATAGGCAAATTGGATGAAACCAATTTCATCGGAAAGAGGACTCGCAGAGATTTCCATTGATATATAGTAGATCACCCAGATAATTATTTACAAGGAGTTATGATCGTTTAAATTTGGAGCAAAAATACGCCAGGCCTCAGTAATTTTTCTTGCACATTTTACTGTTCCATTACTATTCACGGTTCGATCGGAATGTTCATAACTCGTCGCTCGGGTGTCCGTTTTGGATGATCCACATATAATTGGAAATCTTATTCGATACTCAACGTAATGGTGGGCCATAATCTAAGACATTCCAAATGGAAAATTTATTATTCATTCTAGAAGATAGAACCCAACACGTTTACGCACAAAATTTCAATGAAAAATTTCCCGGGGTATTACGTTATCCCCCCCTTGGAATCATTCATTCTCGAATGACTCTAGACATGCCAAGATTAGATAGGGAATAGATCATACAGCTGAAACCATTCGTTAGACTCATCACCACATCGTTTCTCACTCCGAATGCAACATAGAATGCACAAATTCAAGAAACTACAGATGTACACATAATAAATGACAGTTGAACTGCTGCAACTTTTATCAAAAGTGCATGATTTAGGAAAGAACAGTACCTTCGGCTTGATCGGAGTTCGCGGAAAATAGGTGCGGGTACTTGGATCGCATATCCGCCTCAGCTTCCCAAGTTGCACCCTCAACAGATTGGTTTCGCCACAACACCTTGACCAAGGGAACTTCTTTGTTCCTTAATCTTCGGACACTAAAATCAAGAATATCAATAGGAATCTCATCAAAAGAAAGATTTTCTGGAATGTAAGCACTCACAGAGGAATACACTACCACAGCATCGCTAATATGCTTTCTTAGAATGGAGACATGGAATATTGGATGAGCAGAGGACAACTCGGAAGGCAAATCGACCTCATAAGCTACCTTACCAACACGGCTAAGAATTTTGTAAGGACCAACATAATGGGGACTAAGCTTCCCCTTCTTTCCGAATCTCTTCACCCCCCTCATGGGTGAAATTTTTAGATACACTAGGTCACCAACTTCAAACTCAAGGTCTCTCCTTCTAACATCCGCATATGACTTCTGACGACTCTGCGCAGTTTTCAACCTTTCCCTAATAAACTTAACTTTTTCCATAGCCTCAAATACCGAATCAAGACCACTCACAGCCGTTTCACCCACCTCGAACCAACCTATGGGTGATCTACACTTCCTCCCATATAAGACTTCAAATGGATCCATGCCAATACTAAAGTGGAAACTATTATTGTAAGCAAACTCTATCACCGGTAAGTGATCATCCCAACTTTCCTTAAAGTCAAGTGCACAAGCTCTCAACATATCCTCTAAGGTATAGATGGTCCACTCAGCCTGACCATTGGTCTGAGGATGAAAAGCAGAACTCAAAAGCACTTGGGTACCAAGAAACTTCTGAAAATCTTTCCAAAATTGCGAAGTGAACTGAGTACCCCTATCCGAAATGATAGACAAGGGAAATCCAGGCAGTCTGACTAGCTCTCGGATATACAATCTAGCACAATCCTCAGCAGTATATAAAGTATGAACAGGCAAAAAATGAGAAGACTTAGTCAATCTATCAACCAAAACCCAAAGGGAATCATGATGGCGTCGGGAAGGAGGTAAACCAATCACGAAGTCCATATTTATCTCTTCCCACTTCCAGGTAGGAATACTAAACTCTTCCATCATACCACCAGGTCTTTGGTGTTCAACCTTAACCTGTTGGCATGTTGCACACTTAGCTACAAATGCTGCTATATCTTTCTTCATGCCACTCCACCAATAGATTTCCCGTAAGTCTCGGTACATCTTGGTGGCACCAGGATGAATAGAATATCGCGCCCCATGCACTTCAGCCATAATCCTCTGTCTCAGATCATCAACATTCAGGACAAACAATCTACCCTGCAATCTCAACACACTATCTCCCCCTTGGGAGATAACCTCTACTTTTTGGTCCTTGACTGACTCCTTCAGTCTGACCAAACTAGCATCTAAGTATTGCTTTTCCTTCAGTTCCAAAACCAAGGAGGATTCGGAACTAATTTGAATCCCTATACTACCTTCAGCAGAGTCAAACAACCTAACCCCCAATCTAGACAAACGATGTACATCATGAGCCAACTATTTCTTACCTTCTACCACATGTGAAACACTACCCATGAACACTCTACTTAAGGCATCCGCCACAATATTGGCCTTGCCCATATGGTACAGCACACTCATATCATAGTCCTTTAACAATTCTAACCATCGTCTCTGCCTAAGATTCAATTCTCTCTGGGTAAACACATACTGCAGACTCTTATTATCAGTGAAAACATCAACATGGACACCATACAAATAGTGTCTCCAGATTTTCAAAGAAAATACAACAGCAGCCAACTCAAGGTCATGGGTGGGGTAATTTTTCTCATGGGGTTTCAACTGTCTAGAAGCATAAGCTATCACCTTACTCTTCTGCATCAATACACAACCCAACCCAACTTTCGAAGCATCACAGTACACCAGAAAACCATCAACACCATCAGACAAAGTCAAAACAGGGGTTGAAGTGAGTCGAGTCTTCAACTCCTGAAAACTCTTCTCACAAGATTCGGACCACAAGAACTTCACTTTCTTTTGGGTCAACCGATTCATAGGAGACGCTATAGAGGATAAACCCTCAACAAAATGGCGTTAATAGCTAGCTAAACCCAAGAAACTTTGGATATCAGTCGGAGAAATAGGTCTAGGCCAATTTCTAATAGCTTCGGTCTTTTGGAGATCAACTTTAATACCCTCGGAAGAAATGATATAACCCAGAAAAGAAAATGACCTTAGCCAAAACTCACACTTACTAAACTTGGCAAACAACTTGTGATCTCTAAGGGTTTACAAGACAGTTCGGAGATGATCAGAATGTTCATCCTCACTACGTGAGTACACTAGTATATCATCGATGAACACTATGACAAACATATCCAGATATGGTCTAAACACTCGATTCATGAGGTCCATGAAAGTTGTTGGGGCATTAGTTAACCCGAAAGACATAACAAGAAACTCAAAATGGCCATAACGAGTTTAGAAAATAGTTTTCGGGATGTCACACTCCCTAACTTTGAGTTTATGATAGCCGAAATGAAGGTATATCTTTGAGAAATAACTTGCACCTTGCAATTGGTCAAACAAATCATCTATTCTCGGAAGGGGGTACTTATTTTTTACGATGACTTTATTCAGCTGGCGGTAATCAATGCACATACGCAAAGAGACGTCTTTCTTTCTCACAAATAACACAGGAGCACCCCAAGAAGAAACACTGGGCCTTATGAAACCCTTCTCTAGTAGATCTTTGAGTTGCTCTTTCAACTCCTTAAGTTTTGCAGGGGCCATACGGTAAGGAGGAATAGAAATGGGCTGAGTATTGGGAAGAAGATCAATCCCGAACTTATCTCTCTATCAGGAGGTATTCCTGGGAGATCATCCGAAAAGACATCAGAAAACTCATTGACGACGTTAACAGACTGGAGAGTTGGAGTCTCAGACTTAGTGTCTTTGACTCTAACCAAATGGTAAATACACCCCTTGGAAATAAGCTTTTTAGCTTTGAGGTAAGAGATAAAATAACTCTTGGGTGACACAGAATTCCCAGACCACTCAAACACGAATGCACCCAGAAACTGAAACTTGACCATTCGGGTCTGACAATCAATAGAGGCATAAGAAGAATACAGCCAGTCCATACCCAGAATCACATCAAAATCTACCATGTATAACTCAATCAGATCAGCCAACAAGACTCTATGAAGAATGGTAACAGGACACTTTTTATACACTTTCTGGGCAACAATTGAAGCACCCACTGTGGTATAAACTAGGATAGGCTCAGGAATAATCTCAGGACTTATTTCAAAATTCATAGCAATCAAAGGTGTAACATATGAGAAACTGGATCCAGGATCCAACAAAGCATACACATCAAACTGAAATATATGAAGCATTACCAGTAACAACATTGGGAGAGTCCTTCTATTCCTGGCGGGACGGTAAAGCATAGAATCTATTCTGGTGCTGCCCGCCAGCATTGCTAGAAGAGGCGTCCTGATCTGGGGCTGGGCGAGTCGCTGGAACTGGAGCACTAACATCTGAGTCTGGGTCTGAGGGCGATAGTCACGACGCCCTTGTCCATTTGTCCATCCTGTGGACAATCTCTAACTCTGTGACCCATGTCACCACATAGTAAATAACCCCTCTTCTCACCCCAACACTCACCCAAATAAGCCCTACCACACTTACGACACATGGGACGATTTGGCTTACTACCAGCACTGTACTAGGACCTGGATGCATATGACCTGCTACCTTGCTCCTACCTACCTCTAGGCACGGGAGCACTAGCAGATGACAGTGCTGGCATAGATGAACTATCCTGATACTGAGGGCGACTCCCTCCCTGCAATCTAGTCTGACCCTGTCCGTGCTGCTCGGACCTAGCTCTCTTATTCCCTCTCATTCTATCTCTCTCCTTAATCTTGTCTGCCTTAATCTGTTGGGCATGAGTCATCAGCCTTGAAAGATTTATCTCACTATTCAGCATAGCAGACCTACACTCCTTAACCACATAACTAGACGCTCCAGTCACAAACTTACTCATACTAGCCTGATTATCAGCCACTAAGTCAGGAGCATACTTGGCCAACTGATTGAACTTTAGACAGTACTCCCTAACAGTCATAGAGCCCTATCGCAGGTTCATAAACTCTTCCACCTTCGCCTCCCTCATCTCCAAAGGGAAAAACTTATCCAGGAATGCATCCTGGAACTCTTGCCAAGTCGTAGGGATAGCTCCCTTACCTCTACCTTTCCTCCAAGAAACAACCCAGTCATAAGCAAGGTCTTTCAACCTATACGCAGCCAACTCCACACTATGTTCCTCAGATACATGCATCACCTGAGTAATCTTCCGCACCTCCTCTAAAAACAACCGTGGATCCTCATCAGACTTGGACCCATAGAATTTTGGCGGATTCATCCGCATGAAGTCACAGATCCTGGCAGCAGCTGAATCACTTCCCTGCTACTGTGGATCTAGGGTCGGGTTGGCCTGAATATTTGCAGTAACAGCTTAGGCCAGCGCCTGAAAGGCTATCCGAAATTCAGCATGAGACATGTTTTCATTCAATGGGTAAGCGGGTTGAGGTTGTTGACCATCATTATTTATTCTCACTCGACGTGGAGGCATATTTCCGAAAGAGGAGATCATGAATCAATAGCAGAGAGAGACACTTTAAGCATGATAGACTTCTGAAAGAAAGAATCACACTTTTTCCTAAAATGTCTAGTAGCCTCTTGCTCATAGATGTGGCGTGCTACACACCAATGATTAAGACTCTACTTAACGCGGCTTGTCAGACTCCCTAGGACACCTTAAAACCTTAGGCTCTGATACCAAGTTTGTAACGCCCCGAAAAAAATGGGTCCCGGAGAGTCACACGGTGCTTGAGGCTACGAGTAGCCCCAAGCTAACCCTTTGATCTATTTTCATTCAGTTCAACATAAATCAACAGGGTTTCCATAAATAACCCTCAAATATCAACAGAGTAATCATCATCCAAGAATAAATTTTTTTTAGAAAGATAACAAAATACGACTTATTAGTCAACTCCCAACATCTATACTAGTCTGACAAGCCTCTAAGAAAATCAGTAAAACTAGCAAGCCATTAAGACATGCCCCAATTGACTCATACTCAGTTATCAAATGTAAACAATTCCATGAAACCAACATCAAACATCACGTCCTTGGAACAGAATGACTGACCACAACAGAGGATGTAGAACAATGTGCCCGAAGAATCACTGTCGAACCTAGAATTGAGCCCCTGAACCTATATTCCGAGAAAAGGCAGCCCACATCCGAAGGTGTGGGTCAGTACCATAGAAAGGAACCGAGTATATAGGGGTGTATGCAGTTGTATAAACATCATCATCATAAATATTTATAAGACATATGCAGGATGTATAAAAGACTCATATAGCCCGAAGAAAATCATCATACTCATGAGAGGATGAAATAAGTATAATAACACATGTGAGTCATCATAAAATTTGTCAATCACTTTCAATTCATCAAGAATATCCAATCTCATAATGTAAATATCATTTAAATCTTTCGAAAGAATAACTTTCACAATTCCACTTTCAAATCACTTCACCATTCACCATAGACACAAGGAAACACACACACACTAGGAGATCCTATAGCCGACAGAAACCATATGAGATACATGGAGTCCAACGTATAACCCACGTTGGGGAGAGCTATCCTATCCTTGCCATCGGAGTAGGACTTCTAATATCAATTCAAAAACACTAGTGATCACTATATAAATCAGCCTCAGGATCACATCCTATGGGGGCACGTAGTTCTAGGGAAGTAAGGTCATTTTATAGCTCCCACTCGGTGCTAAAGATTACTCCCGGACTTAGCTCATAATTTAAATCAGCCTCAGGCTCACATTAAAGAAAATCCACAATAAAAACACTTCAACAATTCTCATCGGGAGCCAATTTGCTACCCCTTTATCATAATCAATAAAAATGTGGATTTCTTTCACAGTCGAGTTCAAAATAACTCATTCATGACCAAAAGGTAAAATCATTCCAAACATCTCAAATATTCAATATCAATGTGCTTATAACACACATTTTCTCAAAAACACAATTTCATATGGGGTTCGCGACCCAAATATCAAAATCATGATAAATATCGTTCAAGATTCATGCTTTATATCACCACACATGTAAATTCATCTTTCAATATCATAAACATCAAGATTTCATAATAATCATCATAAGATATGGGTTCATGCTTCAAATTCATAAAAATCAAATAAAAATCATTCCTTTGTAAGGAAAATTACTTTTGGGCACAAGAACAAAAGAGAGTTCTTGTTGAAAACCCCCACATACCTTGAATGATGAACTTTAGATCGATACTCATTTTTGAGATGTTTATCGTGTCTTTGAATGATGGTTCTTGGAGTTCTTGAACTAGGAACTTGGAATCTTGAATAAATTTGCAGAATTAATGGTGAACTTTGGAGGTTCTTGAAGTTGGATGTAGGAGCTAGGGTTTTTTTTTAGGGAATTTGATGAAATATAACATATAATGCTTCTAATAGGCTTTAATATAGGGTTTGGACGGATTTTGGGTGAGGGAGAATGACCAAAACGCCCCTAAAAATCAAATAATTCTCAAATCTGTCCTTTGGTGGACTGTTTTTATAGTCTGAAGTAGATCAACCATAACATTTTACTCCGATATCCAAATTGGATGAAACTAATTTCATTAGAAAGAGGACTCTCATATATTTCTGTTGATATATAGTATCTCACCCAGATCATTGTGTACGAGGAGTTATGATTGTTTGTAGTTGACCCAAAAATTCCCTTTTGATAGGCTAAAGTAGATCGACCATAACCTTTTTCTCCGATAGATAAATTGGATGAAACTAATTTCATCGGAAAGAGGAATCGCAGAGCTTTTCGTTGATATATAATAAATCACCCAGATAATTATGTACAAGGAGTTATGATCATTTAAAGTTGGAGCAAAAATACGTCAGGCCTCAGTACTTTTTTTTGCACGTTTTACTGTTTACTACTATTCACAGTTCGATCGGAGTGTTCATAACTCGTCGTTCGGGTGTCCGTTTTGGATGATCCACATATCATTGGAAAGATTATTAGATACTCTACGCAATGGTGGTTCATAATCTAAGACTTTCCATACGGAAAATTTATAATTCATTCTAGAAGATAGAACCCAACACGTTTACGTACAAAATTTCAACGAAAAATTTTCCGGGTATTACAGATTGTTTCTATTACCTAAAAAATTAGGCTGAGTTGGCAAGAATGGAGAAATGCAAGAAATAGTATAAGTTTCTTAAAGAACATCTCTACAGCATGATCTGAGATATGAAAGAAGGGAAACATTTCCTAAATGCCCTATAGACTATCAAAGAAAAGTACAAACGTCTCTATACCATTCCGCAAGACTCTACTAGACATTGCTTCAATGACACACTAGGACACTTGAACCTTGGTCTTTGATAATAAGTTTAGTCACGACCCAAGACTACCCCATAGTTATAACTCGGTGCTTAAAACACAAGTGATCCCAAAATAACCCATGAACACATGATACTTAAACAACTGATGTAAAATTTATATACAAGATAAATTTGCCGAGAAAAAGCATAATCATGAGAAAATCTAAATAAATGCAATAATAATAAAGTTTACAATATGGTAAAACTGAAGAAAAATGGGAATTGCATGTTATGACTTTAACTGACTATCTATGAAGCCTCTACTATACTTACTATAGATAGCTAAGACATGCATCTAACTAACAAAAATCAATACATAAGAATAATAACAATACAGTACATGAACTAAAAATGACTAGAGTTCCCAAAGTAAGAGAACTCATCACCTATTGAATGAATGCTAAGAACTGGCTGACCATGGTGTATAGACTACATCTGGTACCTATATCATGAAGAAATATAGCCATAACTTGTGTCACTTTCTCAATAATTTCAGTCAATCCATGATTCTCAGAACTCAGTAAACTATAAGACTCTAGATCCTCAGACAAGTGCTGAACTTAAGAAAGCTCAGTAATCTCAGTTATCTCTGTAATCTCTGTATCGTTAGTAATCTAGCCTCAGTTCTATAGTCAGCTCATATCTAATAGTATTCAAGTAATTCAATTCTAATCTCAGAAGCGATTCGAGTAATCTATTCCAGCTCTGTATCGTCGGTCAGATACCATGATTCGATACCTTTTCCATCAGATACAGAACTAAGTAATCTCAGCTTAACTCAGTCATATCTTTTGAGAAACATGATCAGTATCAGATTTTGTTCAGTTATGTTTAGTTGAGAATTCAATTCAGAGTCTTTTAGTTGGGAGTAAAAGCTAGCATCGAGCGAGGGAAGGGATGGAGGCTCTCCCGTCAGAGAGGCCGAGTCACTAAGAGAAATCCCTGAACTACATAGATGCATAGCCAGTGCAGGATGCAGGAGTCCCCATCAGTAGAGGTTCTCACCGTCTGTGAGGTTTGACTATTATATTACCTCAGGCCGACTTCCTGCGAGGGTCATCCTATCAAAGAGGCATAACTAGAGAGGTCTTTACCCATGGCATGGTATTGATACCCTTCCAACTAGGGTTACAGGTTGGAACCCACCTATGGTAGGTTGGGGAATGTCGGTTAAGTAACTACTTCCCACAGTTGTAGTTTCAGTATCAATCCTCAGAAATTTGAACTGTGTGGTACAGTCATCTATCTCAGTGAGGAGCTCAGATAGTTCCATTGATTTATGGACCATCCCGTCAGATAGGCTTGGTCTCATATACAGATTCTTATTATCATATCTAGAGATCTCCCGTCAGAGAGGCTTGATCTCAGTCTCAGGCCATGTTGAGTATTCTTATTATCATATCTAGAGATCTCTCGTCAGATAAGCTTGATCTCCATCTTAGATTCTGTTGAGTATTCTTGTTTTCATATTCGGACATGATCATACTTCTTATCATTGATAATCACTTTCGGAATAATCTATTATAAAAGTTGATCTCTAATTCTGCCAGTCGAAATCAGTAAGCTCAGAATTTAGTCCTTGATATGAGTAAGCCCAGACTCTCAGTTATCAGTATCAGATGAGTCAGTGATTCAGTATCTCAGTGTCAATAGTTGGTTCATTCTGTAGTAAAGTGATATTCGATTTTTAGTATCTAGACTTGCGATGATTGTGTTCATGGTTTGTGCATTCATATATGTGTTCTTATGCGGCATCTTGATGATTATTTAGTTTAGATATTATGCATACATGAGCCCTTGCATTAGCCTACCTCATCTACATACTCGGTGCATTCTTGTATTAACGTATTTGCTCTATGGTGTTTTATTTGACACCATAGGTTCAAAGGCACAGGATCTAGAGTATCATCAGCAGTTCAGTTACAGTCAACAGCAGTAGCAGTGAGTCCTCTTCTTTTGAGGATGAATCTTAGTTTACTATTATTGCTTCAGATTTTGTTTATTTTTAGTTGAGGGAGTTAGTTGGGGACCTGTCCCTTCAACTCTACAGTTCAGATAGTTTAGAGGTTTTTCAGACGAATATATTAGTATTCAATTTTTATGTATTATAAGTATTCATAGATGTATTGAACCTTATGGCTAGTCTCCATATTTACTTCAGATATTATGCAGTGTACAGGTACAGATATCAGTAAAGGGTTAGTTTGTGGTCCTTTGGGGTCATAAGCACCGTGTAACGTCTCGAGATGGGATCTCGAGGTGTTACATAGAATTCAAAGCTGCGTTCACCACTCTAGAAAACTCTGTAGTAGCTCAAAATAAATGGCTAGGTGATGTTCAAGCTAATGCAGTGGCCAATATTACTGTAGCCAGGAATTGGGACTTCACTTGGATAAATCCTCTTTTCTTCACGGGATGCCAGTCTGAAGAGGATCAATAGTAATTCTTAGATATGGTGCAGAAGGTAACAAATATTACAGGGGTAACATCTAGTGAGAGTGCTGAGTTGACTGCATATCAGTTGTAGGATGTAGCCCATAGATGGTTTAAGGAGTGAAAGGTAGACAGGGGTGTTGATGCAGGGCCTATAAAATGCGAAGAGTTTGCCATATCTTTATTAGACAAATTCTTCCCATTGGAGTTGAGGGAGGAAAAGGTGTTAGAATTTATTAACTTGTGGTAGGGCACCATGATCGTGAAGGAGTACTCCCTCAAGTTGACTCAGTTAGCTAGATATGGTCCTCATGTAGTAGATGATGATAGATCCAAGATAAGCAAGTTTGTGTTTGGTGTGTCTGATAATATAGTCAAAGAGTGTAGGATCGCAATGCTGATTAGGGAGATGGACTTATCTAGGCTAATGGTATATGCTCAATAGATAGAGAAGTAGAAAATTAAATAGAGAGAGGGTGAACAAGAGGGATAGAATGAGTAGTTTTAATTTCAATCAGCTAAGGTCAGAAGGTGGTAATCGTCTATAGTTTCATCAGAGGTCTTCATCCCTAGCACCCTCATCAGCTAGTTCTAAGTTCCCAAATTTAGAAATGATATTCAGGATAGGGCAGCAGGAGCTAAGTCCTAAGACAGTGTTAACAGTGCCCGCATGAATCCTCTATGTCAGAAATATGGCAGATACCATCAGGGTGAGTATAGAGCGGGCAGTGATTTATTCTTTAGATATGGAAATCCAGGCCATCAAATTCGAGAGTGTTGTGTAGTTGCTCAAAGAGGTAGGGAGTTGCGCCAACAGATCCAATCCAATCAGTCGTCAATTCCATTCGGTCGCCCGACTCAGCAGGGTGTTGCTTCTAGTGCTAACAGTGGTCAGTATCCGAACAGATTATATGCTCTTCAGTCCTATCAAGACCAGGAAAATTCTCCTGACGTAGTTACTGGTACGTTTCATGTCTTTCACTTATATGTTTATGCCTTACTAGACCCTGGAGCTTCTATTTATTTTATAACTCCATATATAGCCATCAATTTTGGAGTCAGTCCCAAAACTCTAGCAGAGCCCTTTTCAGTGTCTACCCCAGTAGGTGTTTCCATTGTATCCAGACAGGTATACAGGAACTATCCGGTCATAATATCTCAGAAAGTTACTTCAGTTGATCTTATGGAGTTATAGATGACGAATTTTAATGTCATTCTCGACATGGATTGGCTCCACTCATGCTATTCCTTAGTTTATTATAGAAATAAAATGGTTCATTTTTAGTTCCCAAATGAACCAGTCCTTGAAGGGAGGGGTAGTACTACAACTCTTAGGGGTCAGCTTGTTTCGTACCTTAGAGCGAGAAAGATGATATCCATTGGTTGTATTTACCATCTTGTTCGAGTCAAAGACTTAAACTCAGAGACTCAAACCCTTGAGTCAGTTTCAGTAGTCAGAGAATTTCCAGATATGTTCCCTAAAGATCTTTTCGGAGTTCTTCCCGAAAGGGAAATCAACTTCACAATAGACCTTCTCCCAGACACTCATCCCATATCTATTTCACCATACAGAATGGTTCTGGCTAAACTCAAAGAAATAAAAGAATAGTTGAAGGATCTCCTAGATAAGGGATTCATCATACCCAGCATCTCCCTGTAGGGCACACTAATTCTATCCGTATGTAAGAAATACAGTTCCCTCAGAATGTGTATAAACTATCGTTAGTTGAACAAAGTCACCATCAAGAATAAATATCCACTTCCTAGAATCAATTACTTGTTCGACCAACTTCAGGGTGCCAGCTACTTTTCAAAGATAGACCACGGATCAGGCTATCATCAGCTTAGAGTCAGAGAATATGACCTTTTGAAAATAGCTTTTCAAACCTGGTATGGTTACTTTAAATTTCTAGTCATGTCATTTGGTCTCACGAATTCCCCAGCATCCTTCATGGACTTGATGAACTGAGTGTTCAAGTAGTACTTGGACATGTTCGTCATAGTCTTCATTGATGACATCCTTGTTTACTCCCATAGTGAAAATGATCATGCAGACTATCTCAGGATAGTATTTCAGACTTCTAGAGCCCATCAGTTGTTCGCTAAATTCAGTAAGTGTGAATTTTGGCTAAGATCAGTAGCTTTTCTTGGCCATATTATTTTCGGTGATGGAATTAGAGTTGATCCTCAAAAGACCGAAGCGGTAAGAAACTGACCCAGACCTATTTCTCCTTCAGACATCAGGAGTTTCTTGAGTTTAGCTAGCTATTACCATCGGTTTATCGAAGGGCTTTTGTCTATTCCATCCCCCATGTAAAGATTGACTCAAAAGAAAGTTAAGTTTCAGTGGTAAGATTACTGCGAGAAGAGTTTTTAGGAGTTGAAAACTCGACTCACCTCAGCCCCATTTTTGACATTACTAGATGGTTCAAACAGGTTTGTTGTGTACTATGATGCATCTAGAGTAGGTTTGGGTTATTTCCTCATATACAGAGGTAAGGTCATAGCCTATGCCTCTAGACAGCTTAAACCCCATGAGAAGAATTATCTGACTCATGATCTTCAGTTAGAAGCTGTAGTGTTTGCCTTAATGATTTGGATGCATTATTTGTATGGGGTACATGTTGATGTGTTCACAGATCACAAGAGTTTGTAGTATGTGTTCTCTCAGAAAGATTTAAATTTGCATCAAAGGAGGTGGTTAGAGTTATTAAAAGATTATGACATGAGTGTTCTATATCATTTGGGCAAGGCTAATATAGTAGTTGATGCTCTCAGTAAAGTGTCTATGGGTAATATTGCTCATGTTGAGGATGGTAAGAAGAAGTTATCTTAGGAAGTTCATCAACTTTCCCAACTAGGTGTCTGCTTAGTCAATTAAGTAGAAGGTAATGTATGGGTGCAAGTAGTTCAGAATCATCCCTAGTTTCCGAAGTGAAGGAAAAATAGGATAGAGATCTCAGTCTAGTTAAGTTGAAAGAGTCAGTTAGAGGTCAGAAGGTAGAGGTTTTCTCCCAAGAGGGAGATGGTGTGCTGCGTTGTCAGGGTCGGCTATGTGTGTCTAGTGTAGATGATTTGAGGCAATGAATTCTTATAGAAGCACATGGTGCGCATTACTCGATTCATCCAGGGTCCACTAAGATGAATCGTGATTTCCAAGAGATCTATTTGTGGAGTGGGATGAAGAGGGATATTATAGAGTTCGTAGCAAAGTGCTCTATATGCTAGCAGGTTAAAATTGAGCATCAGAAGCCAAGTGGGTCCATGCAGGAGTTTAGTATTCCCATATAGAAGTGGGATGAAGTAAACATGGATTTTGTGACAAGTTTTGTTTGTACCCATCATCAGTATGTTTCTATTTGGGTTATCATAGACAGAATGACAAAATTAGCTCATTTCTTACAAGTCCATACCTCTTATTCAACCGAGGACTATACAAACTCTGCCTCAAAGAGTTGGTTAGGTTGTACGGTGTTCTATTGTCCATCATCTCAGATAGAGGTACCCAGTTTACCTCTCATTTCTGTAAAGCATTCCAAAAGGGTCTTGGTACCCAAGTCCGCCATAGTATAGCCTTCCACTCTCAGATAGATGGTTAAGTAGAAAGGACCATTCAGACTTTTGAAGATATGTTGAGAGCATGCGTAGTTGATTTTAAAGATAGTTGGGATGACCACTTTCCTTTGATTGAGTTCGCATATAATAACAACTATCATTCCAGTATCCAAATGGCTCTATTTGAGGATCTTTATGGTAGGAGATGTAGATATCCAATTGGTTAGTTTGTAGTAGGTGAGGCCACAGTAGCAGGGCCTAACTTGGTTTTTGAGGCATTAGAGAAGGTTCAGTTGATCAGAGAGAGGCTTAGGGAAACCTAGAGTCGATAGAAATCATATGCAGATATGAGGAGAAAGGATCTCGAGTTTGAGGTTGGTGATTTTGTGTTCTTAAAAATCTCTCCCATGAAGGGAGTGAAGAGGTTGGGCAAAAAAGGGAAACTCAGTCCCCGATATGTCGGTCCCTACAAAATTCTCAGTCATTTCGAAAAGGTAGCGTACGAGCTTGAGTTGCCTTCATATCTAGCCTCAGTACACCCAGTGTTCCATGTCTCATTGTTGAAAAAGTGTATTGGTGATCTAGCTATAGTTGTTCTCTTAGAAAGTGTGGATATCCAGAACAGTCTTTCCTATGAGGAAGTTCCATTCGAAATTATCGATCGTCAAGTTCGTAGACTAAGGAACAAAGAAGTTCCACCAGTCAAAGTTCTTAGGCGGAATCAGTCCATTGAGGGATCCACTAGAGAAGAAGAAGCAGATATGCGGACCAAGTTCCCTCATCTTTTCTCTGTGAATTCAGATTCGATTTAAGGTATTCATCTTCTTCAGATTTCTCTTTATCATGCACAGTTTCAGTTGCACATCATATTCATGTCAGGCGTTCATTCATGAATCAGTTCAGTCATGTATTCCATGCATTAGATATACATGTTCAGTGTGTAATCTCAGTCCATCAAATTCCTCAGCTTAACCAGTCTCATTCGAGGATGAATGATCCCAAGCAGGAGATATTGTAATACCCCGTATTTGCTAGCATAAATTAAATTTCAGTACGTGGGTATCCATACATAAAATTTCTGAAATACTCATTATTTCTCAGTTAAGAGCCCACCAAATTGTGGAAAATTGAACTAGCTTTCCAACGATATAAGATTTACCTCAATCCGATAACTGAGTAAGAAGTTATGGCGATTTTAAGTTTCAGTCATAAAATAACCGTGATTTGGGCCCGTGGCACATCGCGGAGAAGTGTAAAATCACAATTTTCAAATTCCAGTGAACAAAAAATTAGGTTGTTCAAATTTCAGTAAAATCCTTCAAGTTTTAAAAATTAGGTAAAAGGAACAAAAAAAAAATCAATTTTTTTTAAACATTTTCACTCCAACTACTTTGCACAGCTATTGAACAACTTTGTAAAGTTGTTCAACAACTGTGCAAAGTTGTTCGACAACTTTGATAGTTGTTGAGACAACTAATACAGTTGTCGAACAACTGTCCCAGTTGTTTAAGCGATTTTATTTTTTAACTTAATAATATTGTGGGATCCACTTATCCCCTTTTTTTAATTAAAGACTTGGGAGAGTCTTTCAAATAATTTTTCTTAGCGAAAAAAACCACAAGAGTATCATGAATTAGCACCCTACAAGGGTGTGTTTGTCAAAAAATCGTGTGTGGATATATGCACACCAATCATTGGTGTGTTTAATATTTCAATAAAGAAATCTTGAGTTTGCAATACTCTCAGAGTGTCCATCCATCATGGTTAGGCTAAGTTTTAAAAAAAATGAAGAAAAAAGATAAATAAAATCCCTAGCTAAAGAGAAGTGCCACATCACTTTCTAATTTTTAACTTAATACTATATAGAATGTAGTTTTACATTCTATAGTTATAACCTAACTTATTATTATTTATCACAAATTACAACGACTATAATTGTAAACATAAATGTTCATTAACTGAATCATCATAAGTTACAACGTTCACAATATCTTTGACTTATTTGCAAGTGTTAAATTGGTATAATTTAATTAATTAGTAGATAATGATGTTATATATTATTTAGTGAAATGAAGAAAAACACTCAATAAATAAATAAAATGATCTTTTAGGCCATAAAGAGATGGTATGTCACCTTATATATAGATATTTTTATAGATGTTCATAAGTATTTAACTTTATGTTTTAGTACTTTCATAATTTTAATTGACCTGCTTTAAAATCACTAGAAAAGGTTTTTAAAAGAAAAAAGAAATACAAAATTGAACTCGTTTGCTGCAACTTCATAAAATCAAATAAAATGAAAAATTTTCTCTCTTTTATCTTAAATACATGACGATAGAAAATTATTATTGAGAGGATTATTTCAATGACCATAAAAAATTATTATTAAAAGGATTAATAAAGAGAAGATTAAAGGATTGAGGGTAATTAAGAGAATTAACAAAGTGATCCTTTGACTTTGTGGAATAACACAAAATATATAGACTAAAATTTCACAAGATCAAAATTTTTAAAAGTAATAAAAGAGGAAAAAAGTGAAAAAAAATCAAATTTTGATCAATTAATTGCATATTACCCTCTAATAGATCACAATTATATTCAAATAGAGATAGCATATTTAAAAGGTAAATGCTTATATAATATAATACAAATAAGTTTTATATTAGCAATAAAATAATTTGTATATAAAAAGTGCAACATTTTGTAATAAAATCTTGTTCTTGAAAAGTACATATATATGTTGTATTTGAAGAAATAACTAATTGACAATACTAAAATAAACAACAATAAGTGTATATATATATTATGTACAAATCATTCAAAAAAATAATAATTTAAAACTAATTTGACAATCTCTCTCGATGAATTATACTTTCTTCTTCTTCTTGACAATGTACTAATATGATACTAATTTGACAATCTCTCTTTTGATGAATCTTAGACCATCATCAAACTTCCTTCTCAGTGTTGATAAACTTGTGTTCGGCTAGAAAATTATTTGATCAAATGTTTGCAAGCGATGCTTTCTCCGAAAGCTCCAAAATTTTTGGTTATTTACAAAGTGAGCAGCATGATTTAGTTCTTGAGTTTTTTCATGACAAGTTAGTTGCTGGGGTAAAATCAAATGAAAAAGAAAGTACATAGGAAAATAAAAAAAAAGGAGAAAAAGATATAGAAAAAAAAAGAAGAAATGGAAATGAGCACCCACAACTCTATAGATGAATGTTATTTATAGAGTTGTTAAGTCACAAGAATAGGTAAAAGAGAGTTGACAAGACATGCTATTAAATAAGAATACAAATAGATGGAGGTTTTTTTGTAACCCATGAAATACAATTATATGTAATAAATAGATAGAATCTTTTAATCATTAAACAAATTAATTAATACAAAAAGTGAAGAAAAAAATTCAAAAAAATGAGGAAAAAAAAAAGGAATGGAGCTCATAGAGGAGGTGATCTACAATTTTTTAACTGAAAAATATTCTGCTTTTTTTTTTTGTTTAAAAATAATAATTAAATATAATTTTATAAAAATGTTATATTATTATATAAAATTTGTATCTATATAAAATATATGTATAGAAATTGTATAGTTCTATCAAATATGTATGTATATATATATATCTATATATAAAGTGTATAAATTTTTTATAATTATTGTATAAAATGTGTAAAAAACTATACAATTATTGTATAAATTGTGTATCGAAACTATATAGTTTTCGTATAGAATATTATATGTATAAGATATGTATAGAAACTGTAAAGAACAAGCCAACAAATTAAATGGCTAGAAAATAAAATTTGAATTTCATGATCATTTTTGTAAAATTAATTTCGACCGAGTAACCATTTGTGTCCTTTTCTCTTAATTCTGAAGTGACGGAATAACTACCGCATTTGAGATTTAAACCAACAGCTACATAGTTGTAATCATGTCATTTTAAAACAAAATATATTGTCTATATTTGTGAAATCACTTGACCGTTAGTTGCTTGTGAAAAAATATAAGTATGGCAATGCTTGTTTCAAGATTTTGATATGTACTTGTCGACGTACTCATGAACAACGTATAAACTAAAATTGTTATATAGTTGTTGTCGAGTCTTTTTAGTTTGAAGGATATTTTGTTCCTCTTTCCCAAGCCACAACATAGTGCAAAACACGGATCCTTCCATCGAGCAATGTGTACTATCAGTACTCCCTCAATTCACGTTTACTTGTCACGTTTTACTTCTTCATGATTAAATTTTGACTCTGACCAATATTAAGGATGTATTTTTTTCATCATAATTCATAGTAATATGAGAATGACTACAAATTATAGTATTTTTATATAGTTTTTTGACAATTAACTTTGAAATTTGAAATTTGAAATTAATCTAATTCAATTTACCTTCTAAGATTTGTCAAACTGACTCCCGCGAAGCGAATGTGACAAGTCAAAGTAAAAAAGTACTTCCTCCATTTCAAAATAATAGTATACTGAATTTTATAATAGCATACTGAAGTCTCTAATTAGAACCACCTGTGCAAGTTTTCCAGGATATGGCTCGTTTTTGAGGCATTGTCACGACCCAAAAATAAGGATCATAATGTCACTTGTTGCAGCGTACCTTCACAAGTAAGCATATCACTCAAACTGATACAAAAAGAAAAAAAGAAAAAACAAAAATATCGAAGGTAAGGTGTCTAGAACGAAACTGAACCATAAAAGTAATCATAACAATGCTGAAAGAACTTATTCAAAATACCAATCATGCCTAAAACCAGGTGTCAATAGTGTAAGAACTACTAATACAATTCAGGAGTCAAATACATCAGAAAATAACCACAAAGAAATAATATCTGTCTCCTAATACTAATAAAGACATAACTAATACAGAAAGATAGAGGTGAACTCCTGACGTATAAATGTCCAATCGCTACCTTAAGTAATCGGAAGGTGCTCGAAATCAACCAGTCTGAGGTGCACCCGAACCTGAAGCTGCACTAAAAGATGAAGTAGGAGTGAGTATGGTCCACTTGTACTCAGTAGGTATCATAGGCCGACCGAGCAGAGTATAAAATAAAGCATACAAAATGCATACTAAGAGCGCATCACCTGCAGTCAAAAAATGTCCCACAATGGTAGGCCACACCACTTACACTAACAGTTTTAATATATCACATATATTGCAACAACACACCAAGATGGATCACAAGTAAGCATTATATCTTATGTAACTAGAACAAGGAAAACATGCATATATAAGATCACCAAATACAAATAAAAGAAGATAAGACAATTACATAGATGACAAGTCAATATGGAAAAAAAATTAAAATAAAGTAAGTGCAATGTATATGATGATGATAAAGAACGAGGTCGTCGCACAACCTCTGAAATCGTTGCACAATACCCGTATAAACCTATGGAGGTAAGCCTCCCAATACAGGACTTATAATACCCAAAGTACACCTCCAATTGAAGGATGAAGCGGTCATGGTCAAATATAGTAACCCAACTAGATTGGGGTCGATCCCACAGGGAATAGGCCAAAAATCCTTTTTGAACTTGTTGAAATCACTAGGCAGTGCAGAAAAGTAAAACGGGGGGATTTGTAGTAACTAGATAAAAGTAACAAGGCTTGATTATTTTTGGTTGTAAAAAATAGAAGACGAACACTAGGCTTGTATTCCCCCAGGCTTCTTAACTCAGTATACTTATCATACATTGTTGAACTATTCAAATATCTTGCATGCAAAATCATTAAGTTATGTACCATCAACAGTCTTTTGGATGAGCTGACAGATTTCACCCTTTACCTTTTGAGTCTCAGGATGTCGCCTTACTAACCCTTATCTTGATCCAGTTAACTATTACCTTTTAGGTATCTAGATATTAGCTGATAGTTAACGATCTTACTTAGATAATACTTAGTAGTGTGGATCGACCGTTAATATTTGAATTACTATTGTGATCTTCTTTTCGTAGTCACTACTCCTCTTTTGGAGTAAGTAGCAATAATATAGGAGGGATCTTAATGTTGGACATCACTAAAAAATCAATAAGAGCAAAGAAAACTCAATACATGCAAGAATCTTTATCTAGAACGACTTGATACTTCCTCTACTTTATTAATCTGCCAGGTTCCTACAACCCTAGCTAAAGGAATTAGCCGCTAATAGCTATGAGATCAATCATTGAATGCACAAAAAAAATTTATAGAACTAATCTCATAATAATGGAAGAATAATTTCCAAAGTCTTAAATTGAACAACAAACCAAGAACAACAAGATTTTTGTCAACTTGGCCCAAAGAGGTCTCCTTCTCAACAAATAAATATGTGAATGTATATTTCTAAATAATAATGAATAAATTAAATCTAAAGGTTATTTATAAATTACAAGAAACCCTAGAAATCAAATCCTATCTAAAATAGTAAAACTTAATTACCCATGCATAATAGGACTTAAAAATATCACAGGAGTGTAATTGGGATACATGGAAACTCTAGAAAATGATTTCGGAACGATCCAAACAAATTGAGGTTGGTGGCTACTTACTCTCTCTACTTACTCCCTGACCTAGAAGTAGGTAGTACCTATGGTTAGCAGAGTGAGCGCAGGTGCTACTTGCGGTCTGCAGAGTGGGCGGAAGTAGTGAAAGTAAGTGGCAGACCAAAATTTTCTGCAAGTTAGCTCTCAGAATTTTGGATTTTTGACACTTTCTTTACCCACATGCAGTCCAAAAGTACTACATGCGGTCTATAAGTTGATTTCGCAAGTGGTGGGAGTCATCTTTTCAGCGGTTCTTCAATTCCCGAACATGATTTGGTCACGAACAAGTTAGAAAGGGTCACGAACATATGTAATTTCCCATAATTGCTCCCATAAGTAGACAAAATCACCTTTATTCATCTTTTTCATGAAATTAACATCCAAAATATGATTTCCTACAAAACACACCACAAATACGTCAAATCCAACAAAATAACCATAAGTATATGCATATTCTGATAGTTTTAAGCATCGTAAGGGATACACTTCTATAACACATCAAGAACCTCAACTTAGAACGTTGCATATCCTCATGCAACAAAACATACAAAATAGTACGATAATGCTTAACCAAGAGAAACCTAAGATACCTATGGCAGTAAATCATCAAATTTAAGCTCAAGATCATTACCCTCTCCAAGTTTAATACTTCAAAACCCAACTGTGTGTATTAATAAAGAACAACAATGTGACACAAAGGAATAAAGCTATTACATTACATTAGCAATAAACAACCATATACAAGCTACACTACCCAAACATGTAAACAACTAGCAACACAACCCATGTTTCCTCATATTAAAGAAGTCCCACTCACTCATATATGAAATCAAGCATGTCAATGCAGGGACGGTCAAGAGACACTCATACTCACAAAATAAGTTCCAATCAATGCATGTCAAATACCGTAGGCTTGCCATTATTTTCTTTACCTTAGTTTTCAGACAGTCAAATTAGGATTACTATAGGACTTTTATCGGCTTGTAATATAGGCTTAGGGTTGGTATGATACATATGGAATTTTAAAGTGACTAAGCCTCCTTGGCACTACACTAACCTTGGGGTCTCACTTATTAACTAATTTCATTTTATTCCACCCTTATTTCTCCCTTTCATTCTTTTATGCCTATTCAGGTTGGGTGTGGTTTCTTTATTCTTTCTTTTTCACAATTTTAATATTTTTTTCCTATTCTCTTTCTTTTCTTTTTGTACCACACCCATCCCTACTTTTTTTTCTCTTATTTTACCATTCTTCATAATCACTATACATCACACACCTCTATTATAGGCATCCTCAACTTACTCGATTTTCCTAAGTTGAGGTACATAATATCCAAGGAGGACCAGGGCCAAAATAGGTTCATTGTAACACAAATGGGAAGGTGAAACGTGAAAATAAAGAAATAGGATATAAGGCTGAAAACAGGGATTAAGGGATACTAATTTCAACACAGAAGCTCATTTAGACTAAAGCTAGACTTAAACAAAAAATGACATATGATCCTTTCCTAACAAACTATCCTACGACTTAGGCAAGACTAATCGGGCAAGTTATGTATTTTACACACAGAGGGAACTAAGTAGTATGTCACACACACATTAGCACAGAGTCATGTCACAAGCTACTCCCTATCCAGTTCATGCAATAGTTAGCAATGATTATCATGTCACTAATTATAATGCATAACAAGATCTAGAATAGTCATATATATACATATCACATAGTTCAAAAGAAAACTATTGAAGGGATATCATCAACAAAAACATGTTAAATGCCCTAGATACTCATTTTTCTCCTAGTTAACCACAAAATATCATGAAAAAAAATACAACACGCGTAAACATGTTATATATACTAGGAACAAGACTCTGAGGAAAAGAGGAATGACAACAAAAACCCCCAATAGGACATCAAGACCCACAAATAGCCCCACCCCCAGCCTAAAATCCTATTTATCCCGAATGAATCAAACCTCTATAAAATAATAGATTTAGGAACATATCTATGGAACCATAGGTGCCGATATCTGATGTCAATCACGAACACAAATTCAAACAACAAAATACCTTGGGTTGCCTCCCAAGAAGCGCATGATTTTATGTCCCGATATGATGGGACTTGGTTGGGTACTCAGACTTCCCCAACTAGTCCCTGAGTACCTTGATTACTCAGACTTCATCAAGGTAGCTCAAGAGTTGGCCTCCAAATTTATCTTTATTCTTTGAACTTATGAACTACACCCCTAATTATTTTTCTAATTTCTCATTATACTCATGGGGCGGAGGTAGAAAAATAAAAGACCCAATAAATAGATGTGGTATGCTATACTTCTTGTCTCTTACATGAGGAATGTAGTTCTTTGATTCTGCCTTAGAAAATTCAAAAATATAGACATATGTTTCCACCTTCTTGCACTCTTCTTTAGGCTTGGATAGCTCAATCAAGATCTGACTATCCAAACACAATGTGGAGAAATACTTCGAATAAGGTTCAATATGTCCCAACTACAAATTTGTAATCTTTTTTACATCCCTACATAAATCTAGTATGCTCTCCTTAAGAGAGACAATATCTAAAAGAGCATGTGAAATTTTAGACTACTCCAATTTTCGCTTCTCAAGTTGGCTTTTCAAAATTCCTTCAGTCTCACACCACCCATAACTAGGTTGCTGGGCGTTACACGCAATAGCTTTTGCATTCAATTCTACTTGTAGGTGGTAAATATCCAAGCCAAACCTATCGACCTCTTGAATAAGCTTATGATTGCCGTGGACAAGGTGTGTTACTGTTTCCAAAAAGCTATCCTTGTGCTCATTTACTATATTTGCCACACTCTTGTAATAATGCACCATATAAAAAGAAAAAGGATCAATAAATAAGGAGTCATCATCACTCATTACTTTATCTGGCCACGTTGTCATCTCAAGAAGAGTAAGCAACAAAAGAAATAAAATAAAAGAAGATAAAACCCAATAACTCCAACAAATTTAATAAAAACTTCGAAACCGTAATCCCCAACAACGACGCCAAAATTTGATAAAGCCTAAAGTACACCTCCAATTGAAAGATGAAGCAGTCAAATATAGTGACCCAACTAGGTTGGGATCGATCCCACAGGGAATACACCAAAAATCCCTTTAGAACTTGTTGAAATCACTAGGCAGTGTAAAAAAGTAAAAATGGGGGACTTGTAGTAACTAGCTAAAAGTAACAAGGCTTGGTTACTTTTGGTTGTAACAATCGAAGAAGAACACTAGGCTTGTGTTTCCCCTGGCTTCTTAACTCAGTAGACTTATCGTACACTGTCGAACTATTCCAATATCTTGTATGCAAAATCGATAAGTATTATACCATGAACATCCTTTTGGACGAGTTGACAAATTTTATCCTTTCCCTTTTGAGTCTTGGGATGTCACCATACTAACCCTTATCTTGATCCTAATTAACTATTACCTTTTGGGTCTCTAGTTATTAGATGATAGTTAATGATCTTACTTAAATAATACCTAGTAGCATGGATCGACCATTAATCTTCAAATTACTGTTGTGATATTTTTTTTTCTAGTCACTACTCTTGTTTTGGAGTAAGTAGTAATAATCTAGGTAGGATATTAACGTTGGCCACTGCTAAAAAATCAATAAGAACAAAGAAAACCAATACGTGGAAGAATCTTTATCTAGAACGACTTGGCACTTCCTCTCCTTCGTTAATCTGCCAGGGTTCCCACAACCCTAGCTAAGGGAATTAGCCACTCATAGTTATGAGATTAATCATAGAATCCATAGAAAAAATTACAGAATCAATCTCACAATAATGGAAAAATAATTCCCAAAGTCTTAAATTGAATAATAAACCAAGAACCACACGACTTTTGTGAACTAGCCCCCAAATGGGCCTCCTTCTCAACCACCCAAAGGGGCCTCCTTCTCAACCAATCAATATGTTAATGTATATTTCTGAATAATAATGAATAAACAAAGACTAAAGTGTATTTATAGATTACAAGATAACTTATAAATTAAATCCTAACTAAAATAGGAAAACTTAATTACCTAAATATAATAGGACTTAAAAACATCACAGGAGTGTAATTGGAATACATGGAAACCCAAGGAAACAATTTCAGAATGATCTAAAAAAGTTGAGGTCGGTTGTTATTTACTCTCTATACTTACTCCCTGAACTTGGGAGAAGGTAGTACCTGCGGTCAGAAGAGTGAGTGCAAGTACAGGGCGGAGGTGCAACTTACGGTCTGCATTGTGGGCGCAAGTAGCAAAAGTAAGTGCCAGACTAAAATTTCCTGTAAGTTAGCTCTCGAAATTTTGAACTTATGACACTTGCTTTTCCCACATGTTGTCCACAAGTACTACATGCAGTCCGCATGTTGACTTAGCACGTGTTAGGAGTAATCTTTTCAGCTCTTCTTCAATTCTCGAACGTTGATTTGGTCACGAACAAGCCAAAAAGTGTCACGAACATCCGTAATTACCCATAATTGCTCTCATAAGTAGCCAAAATCACCTTTTTCATCCTTTTTAAAAAATTAGCATCTAAAAGATGAATTCCTACAAAACACTCCAAAAACACCACAAATCTAATAAATAGACTTAAGTACATGCATATTCTCATAGTTTTAAGCATCATAAGTGCTATACTTCTATAGCACATCAAGACCCTTAACTTAGAACGTTGCATGTTCTCAGGAAACAAAACATACAAAAATAGTACGACGATGCTTAACCAAGAGAAACCTAAGATACCTATGGTAGTCAATCATCAAATTTAAGCTTAAGATTATTACCCTCTCCAAGTTTAATACTTTAAAACCTAATTGTATGTATTAATGAAGCACAAAAATATGACACAACAGAATCAAGTTATGACATTACATTAGCAACAAACAACCATGCATATATACAAATTACACAACCGAAATAAGTAAGCAACTATCAATACAACACATGTTCCCTCACATTAAAGAAGTCCCACTCACTCATATATGAAATCAAGCATGTCAATGCAGGGACGGTCAAGAGACACTCACACTCACAAAAGAAGTCCCAATCAATGCATGTTAAATACCATAGCC
This sequence comes from Capsicum pubescens, assembly GCA_030864215.1. Classification (NCBI taxonomy): domain Eukaryota; kingdom Viridiplantae; phylum Streptophyta; class Magnoliopsida; order Solanales; family Solanaceae; genus Capsicum; species Capsicum pubescens. The sequence goes on from CM061546.1 coordinate 191,253,370, forward strand.
TTGCCCTTATTTTCTTTACCTTAGCTTTCAGACAGTCGAATTAGGATCACTATAGGACTTTACTTGGCTTGTAATGTAGGCTTGGGGCTAGTATGATACATATAGACTTTTAAAGTGACTAAACCTCCTTGGCATTACACTCACCTTAGGGTCTTACTTATTAACCAATTTTCTTTTATTCCACCCTTATTTTTTTCTTTTATTCTTCTATGCACATTAGTCCATTTAGGTTAAAGGTGGACTCAAATAAAAAATGGCCTATGATCCTTTCCTAATTAACTAATCTACGACTTTGGCATGACTAACCGAGCAAGTTCTATATTTAACACACAGAGGGAAATAAGTAGTATCTCACACACACATTGACACAGAGTCATGTCACAAGCTACTCTCTATCAGGTTCATCCAGTAGTTATCAATGATTATCATGTCCCTAATTCTAATGCGATAACCAGATCTGCAAGTCACTTATCTATACATATCACATAGTTCAAAAGCAAACTATTGAAGGGGTATCGTCAACAAAAATGTGTTAACTGCCCAAGATACTTATTTTTCTCCTAGTTAAGCACAAAACATCACAAAATAAAACACAATACGCCTAAATATGCCGAATCTACTAGGAACAAGACTCTGGGGAAAAGAGGCACAACAACAAAAATCCCAAAAGGACATCAAGACCCACAAGCAGTCCCACCCTAACTTAAAATCATGCATTGTCCCCAATGCATCAAACCTCAAAAAAATAAGAGAGTTAGGAACATACCTGTGGCACCATAGGTGAGGAGATCTGACGTTAATCACCAATACAAATATAAATGACAAAATACCTTGGGTTACCACCCAAGAGCACCTGATTTCACGCTGCGGCATGACAAAACTTGGTTGGATACTCAGACTTCCTGAATTATCTCCTGGGTACCTTGATTACTCAGACTTCATCATGGTATCCCAATGGTTGGCCTCCAAATTTCTCTTTCCACTTTGAACTTATAAACTGCACCCCTAATTGTTTTTCTAATTTCCTATTATGCTCATGGGGTAGAGGTAGAAAAATAAAGAATCCAAGAAATAGATGTGGCATGCTGTAATTCTTGGCTCTTGCATAGGGAATGTAGTTATTTGATTTTGGCTCAGCAAATTCAAAAACATAGACATATATTTCCTCATCTTTGCACTCTTCTTTAGGCTTGGACGGCTCGATCAAGATCTGACTATCCAAACACAATGTGGAAAATTTCTTCAAATGAGGTCCAATATGTCGGAACTCTGGATTTACAATCTCTTTTACATACCCACATAACTCTAGTATGCTCTTCTTAAGAGTGATACTATCCATAAGAGCATAAGTAATTTTAGACTCCTCCAATTTCAGCTCCTCAAGTTGGTTTTTCAAAATTCTTTCAGTCTCACACCACCCATAACTAGGTTACTGGGCATTACACACAACAAATTTTGCATCCAATTCTACTTTTAGGTGGTAAATATCCAAGACAAACATGTCTCCCTCTTAAATAAGCTTATAATTGTGATGGACAAGGTGTGTTACTGTTTGTAACAGGCTATCCTTGTGCTCACATACTATATTTGCCACACTTCTGCAATAATGCACCATATCAAAAGAAAAAAGATCAATAAATAAGGAGTCATTATCACTTTATAATTTCTCTTACCAGGTTGTTAGCTCAAGAATAGTAAGAAACAAAATAAAAGAAAATAATACTCGACAAATCTAACAACATTAATAAAGAACTTCAAAATTGTATTCTCCAGCAATGGTGCCAAAATTTGATAGTGACCAAAGTACACTTCTAATTGAAGAATGAAACAGTCGCTGTCAAATATAGTAACATAACTAGGTTGGGGTCGATCCCACAAGGAATAGGCCGAAAATAGTTTTTGAACTTGTTGAAATCACTAGGCAGTGTAGAAATGTATAAAGTGGGAATTTGTAATAAATAGCTAAAAGTAACAATGCTTGGTTACTTTTAGTTGTAAATAATCTAAGACAAAAACTAGGCTTGTGTTCCCCCTGGCTTCTTAACTCAATAGACATATCGTACACTATTGAACTATTCCAATATCTTGCACGCAGAATTGATAAGTTATGTACCATCAAAAGTTTTTTGGATGAGCTGACATATTTCACCCTTTACTTTTTGAGTCTCAGGACGTCGCCTTGCTAACCCTTATCTTGATCCTAGTTAACTATTACCTTTTGGGTCTCTAGTTATAAGGTGATAGTTAACAATCTTACTTAGATAATACCTAGTAGCATGGACTAAACATTAATATTCAAATTACTATTGTGATCTTATTTTCCTAGTCACCACTCCTCTTTCGTAGTAAGTAGCAATAATGTAGGAGGGATCTTAATGTTGGCCACCACTAAGAAATTAATAAGAATGAAGAAAACCCAATACATGCAAGAATTTTTATCTAGAACAACTTGGCACTTCATCTACTTTAGTAATCTGCCAGGGTTCCAACAACCTTAGCTAAGGGAATTAGACACTCATAGTCATGAGATCAATCAGGGAATCCATAGACAAAATTACATAATCAATCTCATAATAATGGAAGAATAATTCCCAAAGTCTTACATTGAATAACAAACCAAGAACAACAAAATATTTGTGAACTTGGCCCCAAAGGGGCCTCCTTCTCAATCAATCAATATGTGAATGTATATTTCTAAATAATAATGAATAAATAAGCCAAAAGGGTATTTATAGATTACAAGAAACCCTAGAAATCAAATTCTATCTAAAATAAGAAAACATAATTACCCATACATAATAGAACTTAAAAACATCATAGGAGTGTAATTGGATACATGGAAACCCTAGGAAACGATTTCAGAACGATTCAAAAAAGTTGAGGTCGGTGGCTACTTACACTCTCTACTTGCTCCCAGATCCTTGGAGCAAGTAGTACCTGCAGTCCGTAGAGTGAGCGTAGTTACAGGGTGCAGGTGCTACTTGGGGTCTGCAGAGTGGGCGTAAGTAATGAAAGTAAGTGTCATACCAAAAGGTTTTGCAAGTTAGTTCTCGGGATTTTGGACTTCTGATACTTGCTTTACCCACATTTAGTCTACAAGTACTACATGCAATATGTATGTTGACTTAGAAAGTGAAAGGAGTCATCTTTTCATCTCTTCTTCAATTCCCCAACATGATTTGGTCACGAACAAGCTGAAAAGTGTCTTGAACATCCATAATTGTTCCCATAAGTTTCCAAAATTACCTTTTTTCATTTTTTTCATGAAATTCGCATCCAAAATATGATTTCATGCTAATAACTCCAAAAACAACTCAAATCCAATAAAATAGCCTTAAGTACATGGATATCCTCATAATTTTAAGCATCGTAAGTTCTATACTTCTATAGCTTATCAAGGAACCATGGGGGTTCATTAACCCATATATAATCCACATATCTCATATCTCCTTTCCGACAGACTCCTCACAAAGGGTCTTGTAAGATGTTACTATATCTCCTTCCTGAAACATCCCTCGGAGAGGGTTTTTAAAAAGATATTGCCAGTGTTACTCAGGTCATGCCACAGTGGTACTATTGTTTCATGAATGAGTATGATATGAGGATGTAATGTGATCTTGGGAAAATTTATATGCTCAAAGCACCAATAAGCACCCAGATTTAGACTTAGTTCAAGAACTTTTGTATGAATTCATAAGTATAATTCAACTTTTATTCTATTTCGTGCCTAATGGATATGATTAGTACTTTCAGGATAAAAATCATGAAGAATTGTTTGCATTTGGATACAATGATGTTATGGAAGGATTGAAGGAATACAAAGGAGTGAAATAAAGCTAAAAAAGGGAAGATGGAAAGTAGAAATCCTTATTTGATGACACTCCGCATCGCGCTGACCAACAAAATAGCAATAGTCAAATTCCAGTGAAGGTTCGCGAAATCAACGCATCGTGGAGAGGCATAAATTCTCACTTGGCACTTTCCAGCACAGGTCCGTAAAACCACCACGTTGCGGAGCAGTCCAACTTATCAAATTGTGCAACCTGGAAGTTTAGCACGTCGCAGAGGATGGATATTTCACAATTGTCCAAATCCAGTGGCTTACCGCGATAGTGACGCATCGCGGTGAGGGTGCATTTTACAAATTTCAAGGACTACTTGAGCTCCGTGATTTCCCAGATTTTAATGGAAAATAGAAATAGAAGGCATGGCGCGACGCGCCGGGTGGAAAAATTAGGAAGATTTTAAATGTTTTTTCCCAGCTATAAAAGAAAAATCCAAGATAATTTTAGGGACTTTTGGCAAGAATAGGAGCAGCGGAAAAGTAGAAAGTTCTCTCTTTTAGGGATCTTAGACATTCTTTCCAATTTCTTTACTTCAAGACTTGTTTTGGGTATGATTAATTACGTATTTTGGATGATGAATTGAAACATGAGTATCTAAACACCCTATTTCTGGGATTGAGGCTAAAAACATGATTACTCTTTTATATTCTTATTCATAGTTTCCTTTTGAATTATTATCTGGGTTGTTTTAAATTTCTTAAGCTTACTATTTTAATGATTGGCCACCATTAGAATAAATTTATATTTCTATGTGCATCCAGGAGGAGAATCATAGGATACAACAAAGAAATTAGGGAGCAAGGTTCTTATTCTTTTATGAAATAATAGATTTGAATTAGCATCTAGGATAGGGATATACCTAGAACCCTTGCTTGGTTCACTTGCAAGAAGACAACTTTAGAAATCTAGAAGAATTATTGTATCTCTGAGGGAGTTGCAGCTACAACGTTCAATAGATAAAAGATTTGAGGTCGGGTGACCAAGATCGTTGCATAAACCTTGCAAATCATCAACCCGATAATCAATTAGATGGTGATAAGAATAGTGAATTGTATGATTGTTCGGAATACCTCAACCCTAGAATCATCCTCATTATTGATTACAACTGTTGCTTGATTTGATCTAGTCGTCACTAATTATTTCTTGTGTAATAATTTAAATTTTATTTATAAAATTAAAATCATCTTGTTACTTTCAAGCAGTTAATACCCAATTATCTTAAACTAAAGATTGAATAAATTTATAATTTATTGATCCTCATGGGAACGATATCTGACTGTCTAAGTCTCTATACTACTTGTACGATCACATACATTTGCGTGTGCGTAGAGGCGCAACATAATGCTCGTAAACAATCATAATGAGTATTCTCACAATCAACCACATGATATATTTCCATAACCAACCACAATGATACATTTCCACAATCACGTGAGCCAATATCCACTCATTATTTCTGTTTCATCCATGAACTTCCACATATATCATATGCCAATAAAGTACGAATATAATCAGAATATACCAATGGTACCACATTAAGCATTTTAACAACATAATACAATTATTCACATATATTAAAGGCTATCAATATCATATAGGACCTCACATGGTCACACATATCACATAATATCTCAATTTGGACAATTACATCACATATAGGCCCCCACAGGGGCACAAAACATAGAGCTATTTTTTATGATTAGTTCTAACCCGTAACATGCATTTTGTATCATTATTTACTACCTATCCCAGTCTTAAAGAGTTAAGCCATAACCTACCTCGAATGCCAAAACTGGTCCGCTACACTTAGAATCCAAAATTTTAATTTCCACGAACGATCACGAACTCCACTAAAAATATCAAATATGGAATCTATGCATCAAAATAAAACCAGCAATACTCATATTTACTACTTTTGGTTCTAGGTCAAAACGGATTCCCAAAATGGGTTTTCGAAAAAAAGGGAAAATCATAACTTTACTTCAAAAATGTGTTTTTCATATTTTTAGGAACCTACAACTGAAAACTCAGGTTAAATTGAGTCAAAAACAAGGTTCGAATTGAAGAAAAAATCAGTTTTATGCTTTACCGAAAAAAACTTTAAAATCCGGGTCAAAATCATGTATCAGAGTTATTTGAAGGTTAAATTGGTGAAAAACTTGTAATTATAAGATAAAAACATTATTCAAGTGAAAAAAGTGAAATTGGAGTTTAAAATCAACTCTAAGATTTTTGAATTTTGAGAAATGAATCAAGGAATTACTAAGAAAAGGGTGAAATCTTACCTTAAATCCATAAAAAAATCAAGAAATAGATGTTAATCTAGATTCCCAAGCTTCCACAAGCTTCACTTTTAAACTCTCACAGTATTTTAGGATTTAACTTTCAAGAGGCAAGGTGAAAGAATGAACAAAATGGGCAAAAAGGAGGGGAAAAGCTATTTTTAAAACCAAAAAACTGCACAACACCAGATTTTTCTTTCTTTAAGTCTAACTCAGACTTCGACGGGTTGCCCGAGATTCATTCGGAGTGTGATATACATAAACAAACTATATAACCATACTAAATTCGACGCTCCAAACTCAATGAGGATATCAGATATTCTAGAAAATATCATATCCACAGAGTTGACCCCCCAAAATCTGAAATCACAATTTTCCAAACTGAGGTCGAAATGAGACTTAAAAGTCATAAAGTCACACAAAATATGCTACCATCTGATAGGTTCTCTCCATAAAGACTCTAATATAAATGGAAAAAAGTAAAGATAGAGGGATAAGATATCAAGATAGAAAGATAGAGACAAATATGATAACAAAAGGGCAATCAAAGGGTCTATCAAACCCAAAAACATTTCTTTAAGATTACCAAATAGCACCTAACTCTTACATGACTGTAAAGGAGATTGAATCTCCATTACAACCGACATTTCTAATAAAAAATCAACATTCACTTTTTCAATCTCTTAAAACACTCCCAATGGAGTTTTCATGAATTTATCATCATCATTAAACAAAACTAACTATATAATCCTAGCTACCAAGTGTTTATAGTTTGGCTAAACATTACATAATTAGGTCCCAAAAGTGACCGAAATGTAAGAAAAGGCCCACTAGGGGCTGTTTTGGCCTACTCTTGAAATACTAGGGCAGATCAAAAGTAGATCCAAAGCGCCTTGGGTTCAAGACCCTTCCAAGGGGATTTTGAGCCTCATTTTGCACTGCTTTGATCTCATCAAAGTTCTTTAACCCTCCTTAATGGTAATCTTCATCCATATGGAATATTTTAATTGCACTGAGTCATCAAGCACCTCAAGTATCATATGTTTCTCATCCAAAGGTCTGGAGGTACTTTGGCTTGTATCATCCTCCCCTTCTTGAAAAAGATTCGACCTCGAATCCAAACCTTGCAAAACCAAAGAAAGGATAAACAAATACAACATCCTCATGACATGAGGGTTAGGGTTAGCACAAATAATCATAGCATCATGCAAAGGTTGAATGCACTTAAGTATAACCAAGGATCCTTTGTCATAAATATTAGAAACTTATTAAAAAAATACACAAAAGAGTTGGCTATGGGAATCACCAAAAGGTAAGGAAACCACCAAGGTCATAATGGAATCACTAAATTCAAAAGGTAAGGCTACATTCACCTTAGGAGCCATAAGACATAATTACTTCATCACCTCTTTAAGAGACTACATCAAGAGTGGTGCCTCAATTGGTTTTAAAGTTCACAAGATCCATATAGCATTGTCATTCAAAAAAGTGGACCAACCAATAAGTTTCCTATCTCCACATAAAGAAAATCCAAGACTAGCATGGATATCATCATAATCAAAGAGGTAGTATAGAAGGGAATCATGTGTAAAAGTATCATCCAAGGTACTATTATCTGTAGAAGGCCATTTGGCTCAAAATATATAGAACATAATGCACAGAAAGATGGAATCAAAACATTTAAGCACATATGACTTTTTCCTTTCAAACAGCTTCCCTTAAGAACGGGGTCACCAATTGTAAACAATTCACAAAGAAGGGGATCACATGTATGAAATCCATCCAAAGTGTTTTCAAAAGGAGACTCTCTCCTTGACCTACAGGTAGTGAAGCCTTGTCCAATATTGGAAACACATAATTTTGAATTCTCTTGGATCTTTTCTTTACTTCCCTTCATTAATGAATGCTTATCATAGGAAAGGATTCCAACATCCTCATCTAAAATTTCGTTATCAACTATACCAAGCATCAAGCTAAGTGTATGGAAATCAACACATTCAAATTTGTCACTGGGGTCAAATGGACAGAGTGTCCATAGACATGGGTCTAGACAACACTTCTTCCCCCCAAAACATCACCCAAATCAAAGATATACTCTCCATACTAGCATAAGCATCATAAAAAACAAATGGACAGTAGAGAAAGGTATCATTCAAGTTTACTTCAAACAATATGTCCACATATATATACTCACTATTAGATTCAAGATCATCACCATGAGTATTCTAAACCATAGGAGAACACAAAGTAGAAGAAGAAATAGTTTCCAAACAATTGATACTTTCTCTTTCAAGGGAAGAATCCTCAAGTAGACACATACCACCACTAAGATCAAAGATATCATTACTCAAGTCATCACAAGAATCAATCAATTCTTACTCATAATTATCAAACAAGGTTGAGGTGTTGTACAAAGGATCACAACCACAATCATTTTCAATGAAACAATCACTAATTAGGTTTCTTTAAATATTCAAGATGAGCTACCTATCAATATTATTCACACCACTAGGTTCACTAAGAGTGATTGTACTATCTTCGAACATGATATTATACTTAAAGAGAGAAGGATCAATCCATAAAGAAGGATTAGAACTTATAAGTTCACTCTCAATAACACAACTATCAAGTTCAAAGAAGTTTCAAACACATCCCTATGAGCATGACAAACAATAGGATATTCACTAAAGGACATGCTTAAAGGGTTACTCCTATTCACTTGAACAATATTTTCAACATCATCACTCACTTGAGGTTCATTAATCACATCACAATTATCCTCAAGTGGTGTACTAGTTTCACTTATAAGTTGGTCAACACAATGTTCACAAGACAATGTACCGTCATTCATCACATTGTCTTCAACACTAGATGGACTCAAATTGATCTTACTAAAAGAGTCAATGAGGTCATCAATAGGATAAACTAGTGTTTCCACACTCTTAATGGGTACATCATCAACAAGAGTCAAAGAATCACGAGAATCACATATAGATAAGCTACTACTAACACTTAATGTGCTACTAGCCACATAATCATCATCCACATGTACAAAGGTGTAAGGGTTAGCTATTTTACCTTGGCATTCTTGAGAATATTGTTTTTTGACTTGGTGTGAAGGTCCTTTACAATCTTTATAAGCATCTAAGATTTCCCTCACCAAATCTTCAAAGGGAATCTTCTCTTGTGGTTCTTGTTCTCCTCCGCTTGCTATGTTGGTACCTACACACATATACTTGTAAAAAGAAGGAGAAACAATGTTAGCTCGATTTGGTGGAAACTCTATCACTTGAATCCTCACACCATCTCCTTTTTTTCTCTCTTAGGTTTCCACCTTGCACCCCATTACTCTTCTTAATCTTTTATTTCTCAATTTCATTAGGCTTGGAGTAAGTGGTCACATCTCTTTGAGATTTGTGAACAATGGATAGAAGGAGATAATTTCCCCATTGGTCCTTTACAATCTTAGGCCAACTTTGTACATTTGGAACCTTATGTTGTGCAAAACAATTGACACCTAAGCATAAATGTCCTTGTTCCAAGGGGAAGATGTCACACTACACCTCCTCATAGTGCCCACATCGGGTGAAGGAAATCTTTACTCTCTCAGAAACCCTATACACATCCAAGAAGTATGGAACATGTAGAGTCTCTTGAGGTATCCCTAAAAAGTAAACCATGGGTGAAATGATGTAGTTTTTATAGCACCAATCATCTAGCATAAGGGTCATCCTAAAACCCCACAAATTCTTACCTTTTCGGAGTGAACATTTCTTCTTGGATCAACATTATAAAGATGGGTATATCCCATTGGTACATGGGTACCCCTCATGAGTTCTTTCAAGGCACTTCACGTTCGGCTGGACTTTCTTATAGATTCCCACCACAGCTATGTTGGTCCTTGAATATGTTTAAGGACACCCATAGCTCTTTTGACTTTGCTCATATCATAATCCATGAAGATGCTTTCACACTCCCATTCCCCATTAAGATATTCTTTGGGACCCGACTCTCTTATAAAGATGAGGAGAGTAGGAAGATCTTTACTCCTACTATACACTTCATATCTCTCTTTGTTCCCGTTTCCATATGCTTGGACACTAGGATAAGAAAAACAAGATGTCGTACCCCTAGGCTTTGGAGATGCATGCTCTTTCATTCCCATGGAGCAAACTCTACTATAGTTAGCATAACCATTCACATTAATTTTACCTTTATAAGAAGTAATACAAGATGAGGAATATGAAACTTCACAATCCTCACATACATTCTCACCATGATCCTCATAAGATTTGTAAATGGACGGGTTATACCTTACATCATGTCTAGGCTCAGAGTGGGAAGTGTAATACTCCTCATATGCCTCATCTTCCTCATAAGAACTATCACAAGGCTCTTCATCATCTCCATATTCACTATAAGAACTAGGATCATCATTTATCTCACATTCAGTAGTCCTCATTTTCATCCAACTTTTTATCATGGCTATATACATAGCCTCCATAATATCCTTCTTGTTCGTAGCCATAACTAACTTCACCACAATCATAGTCTCTTATGTCGTACTCATAATTATCTGAGGTTATCGAAGACATACTTCCTTATATCACCTTGTACCTACAAAATAAACAATCAAGATTAGTAGTAAAGCTCCTCACTAACACTCGTATGAATCTCACCTTTGTGGTCCACACAATTGGTGCGGCGAATGTTGAAAGTTGCTTACACTCAATTCATGAATAAGGTGTCAATCTCTATTTGTGGCCAAAGTGGATTCTTGTTTGAATGACTAAAAATAAATTTACTTAAGGACTTTAATCAAGAAATCACAATGAATTTTAAAAGAGAAAACCTTTAATGAGATTGAACGATGAAAGAAATGAGACTCAAGAACTAATCAATCAACTTAGTAGATGAATTACTTAGTTTTTAAGTAGTTTAAGAATCAAAAGATGAGTTTAAGAATCAAGAAAATGAAACTAAGGAATCAAACCTTGAGTAATGGAGTAATTTAAGTGTTGAATTGAGTTTGGAGGCTTGAATTTTGCGTTTGAGACTTGATCTGCGTTGTTAGGGGTTGATCTGCATTTGGGGACCTGCTCTAGCAGGTAGCATGCAAGTACAAGGAAGCCTGGGCACAGGTGCTACTGCTTTGAGGTGTTGCAGCACCTTGGGTGCACTTGCAAAGCAATTTGGCTGCCCCATGCCTTTCAATTGGCCGAAAATACCCTCCAATTGGTCCTTTGTGTCCTCTTTTTTTGGGATATCCTTGGGATCTTTGTAGATGTGTTAGAAAAAACACTTTTCACTCTTTTTCGTTCCTTCTTCTTGCATCAAACAAGTACCTTTGGCTGAAATTTCAATATGAATATAATAATCTCCTCAAGAACACACCAAAAACACCAAGAACAACAATCTTTCTAACTTTTTCTCTAGAGCTTGGAATGAGTTGAAAATTTGAACATAGGCACTTTTTAGCCTTTTAAATTCATTACAAACATCAATTTGTCCAAATTCTTCACCAAAATCTTCAGATTTTTAATTCACCTCAGACTTCTTCAACCCAAGATTTCAACAAGGATAGAACACGCTAATAAGCTTTGATTTGATTCAAATTTGATTTATAGACTCGTATAGTGTTAGATAACACAATTCTAACACTAGAAACCACAAAAATCAATAACTCAAAATTTGACCTAAGACCTAAAACGTGAATAGTGTTTTTTTTAATTTTACAAATAGACCCAAGATTGATTTCATAGGAACAAAATCAAGCTCAGCTCTGATACCAAATGATAAGATTCTCACCATGAAGACTCGAATCTAAATACGGAAAAGTAAAGATAGAGGAATAGGATATCAAGATAGAGAGATAGACAGAAGTATGATAACAAAAGGGCAATCATAGGGTGTATCAAACCCAAAATCCTCCTTTAAAGATTACTAAATAGCACCTGACTCTTACTGACCGCAAAAGGGATTGATTCTCCCATGTAACCGATGTTTCTAATCAAAGATCAACATTTGCTTTTCAAAGCTCTTAAAACACTCCTAATGGAGGTTCATGAATTCATCATTATCAATCAACAAAAACTAACTATATAAGCCTAGCTACCAAGTATTTATAGTTTGGCTAAATATTACATAATTAGGGCCCAAAAGTGATCCAAATGGAAGAAGGTCTAATTAGGGGCTGTTTTGACCCACTCTTGAAATGCTAGAGTGGATCAATAGCTGAACAAAAGTTCCTTGGACACATAACCCTTTCAAGGGGCTTTCGAGTCCCGTTTTGCACTGCTTTGACCTCGTCAAAGTCCTTCGACGCTCCTTAATGGTAATCTTCATCCATGTGGTATTTTTTAATAGCACTAAGGAGTCATAAAGCACCTCGATCATCATATGTATCTCATCCAATGGCCTAGAGGCAATTTGGATTGTATCACCACCCTAAAATTAGAGTTTCAAATCTGCTGGTGTAGTCAGATTTTCCATCCGAGGTCGTTTCAACCAAATGTGGGTTCCACACCCATATTTCCAATTTTTCATCTTTTCAACGAATATATCAAAATAAGCTCGGGTGCATCAAGACCTAAAACAAAGGTCTACATAGTCTAAAATCGATATTCCAGAGCTGCTAGCGCAGACCGTTTAGTCATCCGTTGCACAGATCAAAAGATATCTACATAAGTTCAAAATAAGGCTCTAGAAGCCATCAAAACTAACAATATCGCATAAGTGGTACCAAAATGCATCGGGAACTATGCCAATCAATACCACACCCAGAAATACCATAATTCAACTACGAGGAGAGGTAAAACAGTCAAATCACACAAACTCATAAATTTTACATCTTTCATAAAAAAATGGGTCGTTACTTTATCCATTATTAAAAATAATCTAGTTCATCCTCGAACTAAGGCAAAGAAATACCTGAATCAACAAAGAGCTGGGGATAAGAACTACGCATATCAAACTCGACCTCCTAAGTAGCCTTATCTACAAATCGATGTTGCCAATGGACCTTAACCACAGGGATCACTCTAGAGCACAACTGCCTAACATCCCTAGCCAATATGGAGATCGGCTCCTCAACAAAAGAAAACCGCTTATTTAACTGAGCTGACTCCTAATGAATAACATGAGACTCATCTGGAATGTAATAGTGAAGTATAGAAACATGAAAAACTGGACGAACAACAGGTAGATCAGGGGTTAAAGCCAACTTATAACCCACATCACCATCATTCTGAAGACTCTCAAATGGACCAATATACCTGGGGCTAAGCTTACCCTCTTCCCATACCTCATCATACCCTTCATGGGTAAAACTCAAAGGGAAACACGATCACCAACACAAAATATCAAGGCACAAAGTCTACGATCAGCATAGCACTCTGCCTACTTTGAGCTGCTCTAAGTCTATCCTAAATAATCAGGACTTTATCCAAAGACTCACGAAGCAAGTCCGTACCTCGAGGTTTCACCTCTGAAACATCAAACCAACCCACTAGGGAGCGACAACGCCTACAATACAATGCCTTAAAAGGAGCCATGTTAATACTGGAATAGTAGCTATTGTTATATGCAAACTCAGCTAAAGCTAAATGTTGTTTCCACTGGCCACCAAAATCGATCACGTATGCGCGGAGCATATCCTCTAAAACCTGAATAGTCTACTCTGACTGGCCATTAGTCAGGGGGTGAAACGCTGTGCTAAGATCAACTCGAGTACCTAACTCATCCTAAAAATTTTTCCAAAAGTGAGATGTGAGCACAAAACCTTAATCTAAAATGATGGACACGGGCACACCATGCAGATGCATAATCTCCCTAATGTAGATACAGACCAATATCTCTGCACTGAATAAGACTTGAACTAGAATAAAATGAGCTGACTTGGTCAATCAATCAACGATGACCAAACACTGTCAGAACCATGAGATGTACAAGGCAAACCAGTCACAAAGTCCATGGTGATTTTTTCCCACTTCCACTCGGGAATGGGTAACCTCTAAAACAACCTACTCGGCCTTATATGCTCAACCTTTACCTGCTGACAACATAGGCAATGAACTACAAAATCTGTTATATATCTCCTCATACCACCCCACCAGTAATGCTGCCTAAAATCATGATACATCTCAGTCATACCTGGATGGATGGAATATCTGGAACAATGGGACTCTCCAAGATCAACCTAATCCAGTCAGCCACTCTCGGCACACAAACTAGTCCTCTAATCAATAAAACTCTATCTAAATCAAGTGAGGCTTCCTTAGACTCCCCACTCAACACCTTATCTTGAATCAACCTCAATCGACCATCATCAAACTGATAAGCTTGAATCTACTCCATCAAAGAAGATCTAGCCTCTACAAATTCCAAAATATTCCTAGGTGTCAAAATATCAAGCCTAACTATTTAGTTAGCTAAAGACTGAACCTCTAAGGCTAAAGGACTCTCGTGGCTCAAAAGTACGCCAAGCTACCCATGCTAGTAGACTTGCGACTCAAGGCATTTGCAACCACATTAGCCTTTCCCAAATGATAGATAATGGTCAAGTCATACTCCTTAAAAAACTAAAGCCAACGACGCTGCCTCGTATTAAGATCTGACTGGGTGAAGAAGTACTGAAGGCTATGATGATCTAAGAAGATCTCACAGCAGACTCCATACGAGTAGTTCCTCTACAACTTTAAGGCAAACATAACTGCGTACAACTCTAAATTATGGGCAGGATAATTCCTCTCATAAGGATTCAACTAGTGAGATGCATAAGCAATCACCTTGCCCTTCTGCATTAACACAACACCCAATCCGACACCCTAAGCATGACAAGACCAGTAAAGATCACGTCCTCCTTGGGCAAAAACAATATAGGAGATGAAGTTAATAAATCCTTGAGCTTTTAGAAGCTTGCCTTACAAATATCGGGCTACTGAAAAGAAATATTCTTCTGGGTCAACTTGGCCAATAGAGCTACAATGGATGAAAAACCCTAAACAAAATACTGATAGTAACCTGCTAAGCCAACAAAACTCTGAATTTTGGTAGGTACAATAGGTCTATCCCAATTACAAACCACTACAACCTTGGCTGGATCAACCATAATACCTTCCTTAATCATCACATGACCCAAGAAAGAAACAAACCCTAACCAAAACTCACACTTAGAGAACTTTGCATACAAGTTCTCATCCCTCAATCTCTGAAGTATAATCCGTAAATGCTCCTCATGCTCAACCTCACTCTTGGAATACACAAAGATATCATCTGTAAATACAATAATAAAGGAGTCGATATACGGTCGAAACACCTAGTTCATCTACTCCATAGGGGCATTAGTCAACCCAAAGGACAAGACCAAGAACTCGTAATGACCATATCGAGTCCGAAGAGCAATCTTTGAAACATCCAAAGATCTTATCCTCAACTGGTGATAGACGAACCTCAAATCAATCTTTGAAAACACCACAACACCCTGAAAATGATCAAACAAATCAATAATGCAAGGAAGAGGGTACTTATTCTTAACCATCACTTTATTTAATTGCCGATAATCAATACACATCTGCATAGACCCATTCTTTTTCTTCACAAATAAGACAGGCGAACCCCAAGGCAAAACACTAAGTTGTAAAAATCCTTTATCCAACAACTCCTACAACTGATCCTTCAATTCCTTTATTTTTTAGGCCATCTTATAAGGAGGAATAGAAATAGGTTTGTTACCCAACATAACATCAATAGCAAAATCAATATTTCAGTCCAAAGGCATATCAGGCAAGTCCATAGGGAACATACCCATAAACTCATGGACAATATAGATAAAATTATAAAAAGGAGGTGAAACAACACTAGTTTCACAAATATGAGCCAAGTAAGATAAACACCCCTCTCAACTAATTTATGAGCCTGAACATAAGATATAATCCTCTTAGGAACCGAATAAAATGCACCCTTCCAAGCTATCTTGGCACACCTGACGAAGCTAAAGTCACAGTCTTAGCAAAATAATCTAAGATAGCATGATAAGGACCCAAACAATCCATGCCTAAAATAACATCAAAATCAACCATATCTAACACAAGCAAGTCTAACAAAGTCACACTCCCAGCAAAAGTCACAACACAAGATCGATGCACCAATCCACCACTAAAGAATCACCTACCAAGGTATATACATGAATAAATATGGCAAGCGACTCACTAATAGAATCAAAATCTAAAGAAAAATACATAGACACATAGGAGAAATTTGATCCAGGATCAAATAATACAGATGTAGGTCTGAAATAAATGGGGATGATACCTGTAATCATAGCATTAAAAGCCTCTACATCAGGTCTGGCTAGTATGAAATAACACTGACCATGACCACCAGCTGCTTGGGTGGATCCACAACTATGAATTGTCTGAGTGGCCCTACGACCACCCTCATGATCTCCCCTACCTATACCCCTCGCACCTCTAGTAGCACCTTTACCCCTTATAGTTGGAATAGGAATAGCCGAAACTACCCAACAGGGATAGTCCCTGGACACATGGCCAATCTTATCACACACATAGCAACTTCTACGACCAATCACAATAGGAGAAGGTATAACTGGGCCCAAATAACCACCCTATATTGCTGAACTAGAAAATCCACCACCTGAACTTTGTAAAGTTGCCTATACTAGCCTACCATGGTATTCACAAGAACCTCTAAAATCTCTGCCTTGAGAGGTCTGACTCCTGAACTCCTTGAAATGTTGAGCCTTCATGGTGCCTCCCGGAGATACATTAAGAATACCCTCTGTCATCTTAGCATGATCTATGATACTTTGAAAATAATCCCCAAACACAACCATTTCAGATGTAGCCAACTTAAGATAGACATCCAAACACTTCATAAACTTCCAAATCTTCTCAGACTCGGTGGTAATACTATCATAGGAATATCTAGACAGGGCATGGAAACATGCCTCATACTCAGCAACCATCATGAAGCCCTGCTCCAAATGATCAAACTCACCCCGCAAGTGATCTCTCAAACTGAAAGGCTTAAATCTCTTTAGGAAAGCCTTAGAAAACTTATCCTAAGTCATCTAGG
Organism: Capsicum pubescens; assembly: GCA_030864215.1. Taxonomy (NCBI): domain Eukaryota; kingdom Viridiplantae; phylum Streptophyta; class Magnoliopsida; order Solanales; family Solanaceae; genus Capsicum; species Capsicum pubescens. The sequence goes on from CM061546.1 coordinate 191,270,591, forward strand.
GAGAATCATGGGTCTACAAATGACCTCTACCAATCTCTCACCATATCTCTCAATTGATAAGATGTATAATCAACTCCATGAGACTCAAGCAAACCCAAATCATGTAACTTCTCTCTATAATTAATTAGGAACTAATAGGCATCCTCGCCCACTACACCACTAAACCTAGGAGGACCCAACCAAGTAAACTTCTCAAACCTCTTTTGATCCTCAGAAGATATCACTGCACCAATTACGAGAGAAGGCATTGTAAATCTAGTTGGCTGTGATCCTATCTAGAGAGGTAAAATAGATAACAGATGGACTCCTGATCTCGAAACCCTATAGTTAGATGTCGGCACTGAAGGTGGAATAAAAATCAGGGTCTAAGGAGTACCCAAACTAGATGCAGGTGCAATAAGAGGAATACTAGGGCAGATGTACTCTGAAGAATTGGAGTAGGACCCACACCTCTAACATGCTTAACACGAGGCTTAGAGGAGAGTTTCCTAACACTCTTCCTAGATAGAGCTACACCATGGGGATGTCTTCTCCCTCAAGTCTGTCCATGACTCGAGGCTAGCCCTCTAGGTAAAGGTTCTACATCACTACTCTCATAGGACCTAGTCAACATCATTTGTGCAGAAAGAGTGAAACATAACTCAGAAAACAAGATATGAATGAATTTTGTATGGTAAGGAATAAAAATGAGGGAAGTTTCTTAAAGACATCCTATAACCTCTCAAAGATAGATATAGACGTTTACGTACCAATTTATGAGACTCTATTAGAAATCCCATTCATACACCATTAAGACCAATAAAACCTGGCTGCTCTGATACCAATTTGTCAAGACTTAAAAACAAGGGCCATGAGGGCATTTTTCGCGGCGTACCTTGACAAGTAAGCCTATCACCCTAACTGATACAAAAAGGAAAAAAAGACAAAAATACCTAAGGTAAGACATCTAGAACAAAGATAAACCATACAAGTAATCATAACAATGTGGAAAGAAGTTATTCAAAATACCAATCATGCCCAAAATCAGGTGTCAAAAGTGTAAGAACCACTAATACAATTCAGGAGTCAAATACATCAGAAAATAACTACAAAGGAATAAAATTTGTCTTTGAATACTAATATAGCATAACTAATATAGAAATATAGAGGTGAATGTCGGATGTATGAATGTCCAACTGCTACCTTGAGTAATTTGAAGGCATTCGAAGTCAACTAGTCTAAGGCGCACCCGAACCTGAAGCTATACCAAAAAGGTAAAGTAGGAGTGAGTACGATCCAATTGTAATCAATAGGTTTCACAAGACGATCGAGTAAAGTAGAAAATAAAGCATTAATAATACACACTAAGGACATGTCACCTGCAATCAGAAAATGTTCTATAACGGTAGCTCACACCACTTACACTAACAGTTCTAATATATGAAATATATTGAAACATCACACAAAGATAGAACACAGGTATGCATTATATCACCTATAAGTAGAACAAGGGGGAACATGCATATACAAGATCATCAAATACAAGTAAAAGAAGATAAAATAATTACAAAGATGGAAAGTCAATATGGTAATACTACATAATATAAACACAATAAAGTAAGTGTATTGTATATGAAGATGATTATGATGCAAGAGGTCATCGGACAACCTTCGGGATTGTTGCACAATCCCCGTATACACTTACGAAGGCAAGACTCCCAACGCAGGACCCATGGGCTTTTCGACAACCTGTATACAATCCATATATATCATATCTCTTTTCTAGAACATCCCTAAGAAAAGGTTTTATAAGGATTTACTATATCTCCTCCCCGGCATATCCCTTGGGGAGGCTTTTTAAAAGGGTATTGCCAGTATTACTCAGGTGTTGCCACGGTGGTACCAATGTTTCATGAATGAGTATGATATGAGGATGTACTGTTCACAACCAATCACAATGAGTATTCCTACAACCAACCACATGATATATTTCTACAACCAATCACAATGATACATTTTCACAATCACATGAGCCAATATTCACTTATTATTTTCATTTTATCCATGAACTTTCCCATGTCAATAAAGTATCAATATAATCACAATACACCAATGATAACACATTAAGCATTCTAAAAACACAATACAATTATTCACATGTATTCAAGTCTATCAATATCACATAGAATCCTACACTGTCACACATATCACATAATATCTCAATTTCGATAATTACACCACATATAACCCCCAACATGGACACAACACATAAATAGATATTTTTCATGATTATTTCCCACCCTTAAAATGTATTTTTCACCATCATTTACTACCCAACCTAATCTGAAAGAGTTAAGCCATAACCTACTACAAATGTCGAAATCAGCCCGCTACACTTTAACCCACAACCTTACTTTCCACGAATAATTCTGAACTCCACTAGGAATATCAAATATGAAATCTAAAAATAAAAAAAAACCAACGACACTCATATTGATACTTTTGATTAGGGGTCAAAACAGATTCCCGAAATGAGTTTTTAAAAAAGAAGGGAAAAATCATAACTTTACTTAAGAAATGTATTTCTCATATTTTTAGGAACCTACAACTAAAAATTCAAGTGAAATTGAAGAAAAATCATTTTTAAACTTTACTAGGAAAAATCTTTGAAATCCGAGTTAAAATCAAGAGCCGGAGTTGTTTTGAAGGTTAAATTGATGAAAAACTAGTAATTATAAGATAAAACATTATGCAAGTGAAAAGGAGTGAAATTGAAATTTAAAATAAAGCCCTAAGATTTTTGTAGTTCTGAGAAATTAATGAAGAAATTATTGAGAGAATGGTGAATTATACCTTAAATTCGTAAGAGAAACAAGAAATAAATGTTAATCTAGCTTCTCATGCTCCCACAAGCTTCACTTTTAAGCTCTCACATTATTTTAGGGTTTAACTTTCAAAAGGCAAGCTGAAAGAATGGACAAAATGAGCAAAAAAGAGGGGAAAAACTATTTTTATAACAAAAAGCTACACAACACCAGAATTTTCTTTCTTTAAGTCCAACCTGGACTTCGACGAGGTGCTCAAGATCTGTTCAAAGTCCGATATATGTAAATGAACTATGTAACCATACTAAATTCGATGCTTTAGACTCAATGGAAATATTAGATATTGGAAAAACATCGTTTTCATAGAGTTGACCCCCAAAATTCAAAATCACAATTTTTCAAATCGAGGGTCGAATGAGATTTAAAAGACATAAAATCACACCAAATATGTTACCACCCAAAAATCAATGTCCCAGATCTACCAGTGAAGTTGAATTTTCCATCTAAGGTCGTTTCGACCAAATGTGGGTCCCGCATCCATATTTTTAATTTTTCAACTTTCCGACCAATATGTCAAAATGAGCTCGGGTGCATTGAGACCTGAACCAAAGGTCCTAGACTTAGATCAATATACTGAAGCTTCTGGTGCAATCCGTTTAGTCATCCATAACCAAATCAAAAGATATCCACATAAGTTCAAAATAAGACTCTCGAGAGTCATCAAAAATCACAATATTGCATAAATTGTACCAAAATACATCAAAAATTATATCAATTATCCCTAAACTCCAGAAATACCATAATACAACTAATGAGAGGGGTAAAATAGTCAAATCACTCAAACTCACAAATTTTACATATTTCACCAAAAAACAAGTCGTTATAGGTATTGTTTGTGGCTCAATATGGGAGAATGGGGCGAAGGAGCACTGTCCAAGTGAATCAGTAGTGTCTATCAAGAAAATTTTTCTTGAAGATGCAAGGTTGGGGAAGAACGCAATGAAAAACTAGGGTAGAGCCTTGAAGAAGGTCTAAGAGAAAATTGGCATTTAAAGGCTTGAGGAGCAACCCCACAAAGGGTAAGTTGTGGAGCTAGCAGACTCACCAGTAAAGCATAACGTGTTGCGTAACAATATATCTGAATAGCATCTGGTGCCCATATATTTGAATTTGAGGGTAAAGAAATTATTTATACGTAATCCGACAGCTCCAACATAACTTATTTTAATTTATGATTACTTAAGTTTAAAATTCATATTGGAGAAGAACTACTTTGGACATATCAAATTCAATTCTTTTCTTTTCTTTTCTTTTATTTCTTGACTAGCTAAGTGAAAATGGGAAAGTGCCTTAACCGGATTTATACCTAACACTACTTGGATTTAGAATTAAATTGCAATTTTTGGGGTGCAACTCCTCTATATACGCTAGAGGTAAATTAATCAATTCAATAACTGCCTAAATTTTTTACTAAAAATGTTAAAACTATAATTTAACAACATATTTTGCTGAAATGATACAAAGCCTACGTATTTTTTTAGGTGAATTAAATTAAAAAAAACAAATGTAGCTAGATAAGTGACCCCCTACACATGATTCATGAGCTTCATTATCTTTATGCACATACACTTTCCATGTACGCTAGTCAAATATATTTATATTTCTCTCAGTTATGGGGAGGCATATAGGTGGGATGTAGTGTATTAATAAAGAAAATTAATTATGGTCAGAGGGAGCCTTCACGTCATCACTAATCTAAATTTAGTGATATTTACCGCTCCTCACCTAATATGCCACCCAAATAGTTCATTTGTTAATAATCAATAATTGAGTCATGTTAGACCATGCTAATTTGGAATTCCATACCTAAAACGCCCTCTAATTTTGGCACTAATTATCATGCCATGTTCCAATAATTATCTTAACCATAAAATTTTAATGTTTAAGCCCTATGAAGCTCGATACCAAGATGACTTTATTTTAGTTAACTAGATCACCACTATATAGAAACGCCTGAGTAGACAACTGGTGATTGTCATGTTTCAGCTGCCTGCTTCTGATCAAGGTTATTTTTATAATCTCATATTTTTTTTAAATTTTAATGAAACTATTTTATTTATTTTAACTTGTTATGTATTTGAAAATTGCATAAATAGTATTATAAATTACAATAATTAATAATTTAAATTATTTAGACACCTAAAATATTTTGGATGACTCGAATACTATTAGTGCAACATAAATTGAGATTTATTATTTGTAAATTTTGTGAAAAGTAATGTAAATCACAATAATTGTCTTATTAAAATATTTAAAAGATGTAAACAAAATTTGTTTCACTTTTCAAATTCTATCAATGTCATATAAATTGGGACAGAGGGAGTAATATATATTACTTAAAAATTACATAAAAAGTTGTATAAATCATAATAATTAACATCTAAAAGTATATAACAAATTTGATTGACTTTGTCAAATATTTCATTAATGTCACATAAATTGGGACAAATAGTTGATGTCACCCAAAACTAACCTCCAAAAGAAGTATGATGTGGTCGATGCCAAATATAGTAACCCAACTAGGTTAGGGTCGATCCCACAGGGAAAACGTTGAACAATTGCTTAACTTGATGTAATTCACGAGTAGTGAGAGAAAGTAAATGGGGGAATTTTTGAATTATCACTAACTAGTAACCGAATCTTGAATGTTTTGAGTTATAAACAATAGAAGACGAACACTAAGCTTGTGTTCCCCCTAACTTCTCAAATTCATAAACTTCTCGTGTTCACCCCGCCTATTCTATTATTCTGTATGTAAAGTCAACAAGATATATATTATCAACTGTCTTGTAAACATGTTGATAAATCTCACCCTTTACCTTGTGAGTCTCAGGCCATCGCCTTATTTCTCCTTGTCTATGACTTCATTTCAACTTTCACCTTTTGTGTCTCAAGTTGATTAGATGAAATGATGGAATAAAAATATGGATACGAATCTCAAACTACTATCTTAATCCTCTTTACCTAATCACAAACTACCTTGTGAGGATATTTGTGAATGCAGTCTATCCTCAAGCTTCTGCAGTAGCTCCGAGGTCAATTAAGGTGAAGAAGATTAAGATACATGCATAAATCCTACAATAGATGAATATCCCACTTCCTTAACGTAGCTAATCCACCAGGGTTCCCATAACCCTAATTAGGGAAATTAGCCACTCATGTTTATGAAAGAACCCATGATAATCAATAAAGAATTTATGTAATTAATTGCACAACAATAATATGAATAAAATCCAATGTCTTCAATTGAATAATAACCCAAAAATCTCAAGAATAATAGAAAAGTATGTAAAAGTAGTAAGAATAATGTTAAAGTATGTAACCTAATAAAATGAAAACCTAGGGTATTTATAGTATCTCAAAATAACCTAGAAATCCTAATAAAAATGAAAAATAAAAAATTATGTCGACATAGGGTATGACTCGTTCGTCCACTCGTAAGGTCATCTTATGAGTAGTACTGTGCCTTTCATATCCACTACAGTGTCTGATCTTCCAGGCATCAACTTTTTGTTCTTCTTACGACTCCTGCTCCTGAGTCGTACCTTGACCATATGACTCGTGGCCTTCATTCGTATCCAACTAGGACTTCTGTCTTTCAAAGCTTAGACAGTGGTCTGCTTAATGTTGGATCATATGAGTCATACTCAGATTTTTGACTCGTATTCTTCTGAGACTTCAACTTTGAATTGCTTCTTTGGTTTCTGTTCTTTTTATGATTTTATGGTACGATCCGTATCCTCATCTTACGACTCGGATGCTCCAGCCGTATCTTCTCTATGCTTAGCTTCTCAGTTTGTCTTTGCTTTTGTTATGTTTATGAGTCACCCTACGAATCGCATAATGTGTTGATAACTCATAGTGACTCGTATATTCTTTAGTGTTACTCTTTTTAGGTATTTTTCTTCCAGTTTCATTCCAACACTTTTATAGACCCGTTTTATCTGCAACAAGCAACAAACCATATTATAGAAACCAAAATAACCTAAGTACAAGAATAATTTCATTGTTTTAAGCATCAAAAGTTCCATGTTTCCATGACACATCAACACCCTCAACTTAGAAGTTTGCATTTTCTCAAGTGAAACAAAAATAAAAAACTATCAAAAAACACCGATGCTTGAATAGGAAGATCCTAAGTTACCTATAACAGTGACCTTTTAATTCATTTTTCAATAATTGTGTTCCCCTCCCAGTTTTAACTTTTCAATATTTAAACTGTGTATAACAATTTAGCTCACGGATAAACATAAAGAAATCTGATGATGGCATTACATTAGTAACAGAAGACTAGCATAGACACAAACCACACCAACCAAATAGCATAGAAACCTAACAACATAGCCCATGTGCGCTCACAGTCAAAGAAATACCATTCACTCTTAGTTACGATTAATCAATTAATTTTGGGATATAACAAACAAAGTTATCGCTCACAAAAAAGTATCACTGGTGTATATAGAATACCATAGGATTGCCTATATTCTCTCTTCCTAAATTATCAGACAGTCGCGACAGGATCACTAAAGGACTTTATTCAGCTTGTAACGTAGGTTAGGGGATGGTATGGTATATTTTTAGGATTTATTTAGTGATTACACTTCCTTGACACTATGCTTTATTCGGGGTCCACTTATATTTTACTTTTTCTTTTATTTTATTTCCACCTTTATGTCTCCCTTTTTATTTTAAAGCACATTTCATGGTCTAGGTTGTAACATCCCGTATTTTTCTTGTACTTATTCTAATTATATGGAACCTGGTATGGTCTTATAGGATAGGTAACGGGTGAGGTTTGTTATGCAAGTATTAATGGCATAGATAGAATTATATATGCTTCCCGTGCAGTTTTTATGTGATGCGACCAAGTTAACGCCGATACAACTATTTAAACTTGGGATCGTAAGCTAGTATTTGAATCGGAAGTTTAAAGTGACCAAGTGTGTATAAGTATAAGGTTAGATTAAAGGGATTAGGAGCTGAAAAGGGAACAAAATATTGAGGTGCTTGCTTGACTTAATTAAGCTAGTAGGTGAGTCACCTACTTGAATTATTTGGACCAAATTAATGGACATATGACTATAGACCAGATTTGGGCCTACACTAATGTAATGTACTCATTTGGGCTCAAATTGAATAGAAGAGAAATAAAATGGGTATATGGACCAACAGACACAATCTTCCAAGGCCCAAATATAATTGAGCCCAACAAGAAATTAAGAAATTAGGTGCATCACCTACTTTGAAGTTTCAGCAGCTTGGACCCTTAAGTAGGTGCATCACCTACTTGGGCTAATTTGTGGCTGAAAATGAGGTCAATAAGAAAGGTTCTAGAGGGACCAATATAAGCTCAATATTGCTGGCAATTCTATTTATTTTAAACACAATTTCACTCTTTTAAACTGCAGTTTTCTCTCTTTCTTAACAAAGGTTAAGAACAGCAGCCCTAAAACTCTTTTTAGGGTTCTTGAAGAATCCCTCACTTTTGCAGCCCAAGGTAAGTGAAAAACCCTTTAGTTTTTGTTTAATTATCTCATGGAAGATTATGAAAAGATGTTATACGTGCTTAATTATAAATATATGGTAGAATATAGAACAAGAAATTTGCTCACTTTTCTTTGGTATTAAAGAACTTCTCTTTTCTTCTTTGGTTTAAAGTGTGAAAGAAAGTTCAAGTTCTTGAAGAGTTCAATTAAAGGAATAAGTTGCAGAATTGAGGTAAGGTGACTGCTCCATTTTGTTCTCCTTGTATATGAATTTGAAAGAGAGTTATGGATGTGTTGTTATTGAGAACTCAAGAGATGATGAGTTCAATAATGGGTTGCTACAATAAGAGTGATTTGGGACTATTTTGTGGACTGGTTTGTATGTTCATGTTATGGGCTGCCATGTTGATGTTGTAGAAGGGTGTGATTAGTTTGTAATGAAATATAGAAGAAAGATGTGGTGGTACACCACCAAACTAATTATTGCCCTTGCTTACTGCCCAATGTGTTTTTATGTGTTGTTTGGAGGGTGTAATGAAGCTGAGGTGGTTTCGGTGATCTTATAAGGACATGTGTGGTATATGGGTGTAATTGGAGGAGAACAGGGTTAAGATAATGCCCTTGATTGACAGATTACGTGTTTTCTGCCCGGTTACTATTTTGGTGAAGTTAAGTAGCCTAAATGTGTTGGTTGGTTACTAATACTAGTTTACCATATATTCTATTGTAGATAAGTAATATAAAAGGAGAGAAGTCAATTCAGGTTAGTTTCAGAGCTATATAACCAGGTATGTAAGGTATACACTATTTTGTACTCTTTGGCATGAAATCGAACATTTGTTCTACCAAATAAGTTTCCAAGGTTGTCCTATAACAAGTGACACATAATAGCAGCGTATTATATACCAAGAAGCCAATGACCTTGTTCCCACTCTTTAACATATCAAAACACCTCAATATGTGTTTATTATTAAACCTGCACATCTATTTTCATTTGAAAATTTTAGAAGTTTTCCATTTACTCAATTAAAACCCATGTGTTATTTTAAGCACCTAAACACTTCATTGGTGTGCCAACAACTTTCTACTTTATTTATGTTTCATTAAGTTGCTATTTACATGTCTCTTAGTGGTAGGTTGTTATTTCAAGGTACCATAATGTTATGACCACCAAAGTAACAATCTCAAAGGCTAAATAAACTAAGTAACGTAAATCTATAAAAGGAGTGGCAGCTTAGGAGCATAAGCCTAGCATGGGATGATCTCGATATCTTGATATGTGGTTGGCAACTCAGGGGCATAAGCCTAGTATGGGTCGATCCCAATCTTTATATGTAGATGGCAGCTCAGGGGCATAAGCATAGCATGGGCCGATCCTAATATATATATTTACCACTGATCAGCTGGTCATTTGTATTACATATGGCTTACAAAGATTATGAAGTAAGAAAGGTAAAAATAAAAAAAGGAACATAATGTATGTAGTCCCACAAATATGTATATAAAGGTGGTCTACTAGTACTACATATGCACTTGTATCTGATTTCTATTGAGCTCTTGTATCGTGTGTTGTTACCTTCATCCTTATATATTTAGTACATATTTTCATACTGACGTCCCTCACGGGGACCTGCATTTCATGCTGCAGGCATAGGTACTTTAGCTCATACACCTTACTCATAGGAGCGCAGGCTATTCCATGCATATTGGTGAACTCCAAGTGGATTCAGATCTTTCCGAGTCTGTTCCATATATTTTGGTATTGTGCAGTAGGTTAAGAGTAGGGAAGGAGGGAGGGGGGGGGGGGGTTGTCCCGACCCTAACTAAGTCTATGTATATTTTAGAGGCTTTGTAGACTAATGTAAAGTTATGGTAGTGTCTTATTTTTAGACATGGTGGCCCGAATGACCAAGTGTTGTATATATCAGTTTGTGCTTGCATGTGTAATTATTTTCATCAATACATAATATCATGTTTGTCAGAACATTTGGTTGTCATAGTTACATGCATGGAAAGTACAAGGTTATGAATTGGTTCTCTTGGGCCTTTATGGCTACGGGTACCTATCCTCCCCAATAAGATTGAGGCGTGACATAGGTGCGGTTTTTCTTTTCTAATTTTCTTTTTCTTGCAACTTTTTCTTTTGTTTTCTTTTACTTTCACCGCACCTATCCTTTATAATTTTTCTTTCACACTTCTTTATTCACACTCATTTTTCCTACGCGCCCCTATAATAGCCACCCTCAACTTAGGCAATTTTCTTGAGTTGAGGTGCACAATGTTCAAGAAGGACTAGGGCCAATACAGGTTCATTGTAGAAACGAGCAGGTGAAATTGGTATAAACAAAAAATTGGGTCAATTTAAGCTCAAACATTTGGATCAAAGAGATTCATAATTTATTTGGTTGAGCATTTAGGCTCGAGTGGACTTAAAAAATGGCCTATGATCATTTCCTACTCGTCTCTCCTGGACCTAAGTAAAAGCAATCGGACAAGTTCTAGGTTTTGATACTCCAGGATCTTACTAATACCTCACACACACTCTCATAGGGTTATATTGCTATGTCCTAACTATCCAGTTATGTAATTTTCCACCCTAGTTGTTCTATTCCTAATCCTAATTCCATTGTCAGATTCACAACTGTCTCACACACATACACATATCACACAGGTTTATGAGGGGTATCGAATTTTCAGCATAATTTTTTTTCAAATCATATAGTTTCTAGCATAATCATTCAAGACAAATCAACAACCACAGATACAAATTCTCCTCCTATTTTTATCTATTTCTAGCACAAAATACACAAAAAGAAAAATGCAACATGCCAGTTCTTTAAAATTTTCAGATTGTGGCCACAGGCTTAGAAACATGGAAAGTATGGCCTGTGGAGACCTTGGTACACCTCCACTCCCAACTTAAAGAATATAAACTATCCCCAGTGCATCCAAGAAAAATAAAGTACACAAGATCGAGAACATACCTGGGCGCTCAAGGTGCCAGCTCATATAAAATCCTTATGTGGGCCCTCAGGTCGGGACCCACCATTATCATCTATAGTCCTCTAAGCTAACGGGACTGTGTCAATAATAGTGGCACCATAAATCGGTGGGTCTGCATCACCGCTTCTCTCAGCATCAATAAATGTCGGTGTCGGACTACCATCTCCCGCATGCATCTCCTAGACCCTTACCTACTGGTCCTGCTTGCTTTATAGGCTATCTCCTATATCTTTCTTTAGTACTTTTTTATCTGCGCTGCTTTAATGCTTTATTTTATTTCTTTCTCGTCTCTCCTCTATCAGTTCCTCTACCAGATCTGGAATAGCCTAAATATTATTAATATGGACTTTTGGCACCACCATCATAACCACAGGCTCTAGGATGATCTGTCTATCATACAATTCATCCACCATCCTCTCTATTTTATCTTATTTGGCTTTCACCTTTGTAATTTTTGGGGTTTGGTCTCTATCCATCTATCGGGTCATCCTCATCTCAAATGCATCTAACCTCAGCTGCACTCGCTATTTTAGTTTACCAACTGTGTATCAACCTAAGGCTTTACACCCCGTTCTATTTTTCGGAAATTGGCCCTCAATGTGCACAATCTCGTCATCACTTTATCCTATATAGCCTGTGAGATCATTATAAAACCAACAGGCATACCTCTTGCGTAAGGTGGTACAAACTAAACTACAAGAGGGGCACTAGGTGTACCTATTGTATCTGAAGTTGGAGTGGCCTCAGTCTGTCCACCTTCTTAGCATGCTCAACAGTCTCAGTGTAACAACCCGCAAAATTCTCTCCTAGTCTGAGCCTTAAATCTTGTTTAGTAAAGCAAAAATCCAATCCCAAAAGTTTGAGATAGGTCTTCCTAAGTGAGAAATACTTTGAACCATGTAGAATTTCCCTAATATCGACTTTTTGTCATGTATAACATTTAATAAGATTTCTATCAATACCAAATTCACCCAAATCCGATACTCGGACAAAGAGTTAGAGCTATTTTAGTGAGACAGTGTGTCACCTGGAACATTAGCGCATCGCGGAGCCAACCAAAATGGAAATCGTCAAAATCCAGTGAGCCTTCGCTATTATGGCGCGTCGCGACAAGGTTTAATTTTAGAATTGTCAATTTCCAGTGCACCAATGCGATTCCACTGCATTGCGGTGCCTTTTCATTTCGCAACCAAGGTGGCAACATAATTTCCACCGCGTCATGCTGTCATGCATTTTCCCAATTATTCAATTTCCAGCTAGCAGGGGCGGGGCGTCTATGGCACGTCGTGCCAAAATATAAAATTAGGATTTTTCAGTTTAATTCCAAGGGTTTTTGGTCTTTTCCCACTCTTCTTCAGCCCCTATATATACCCGATAAAAGGCTCTCAGCCTCATTTCACATCTTCAACATCAAGACTAGGGTTTTCCAAAATCAAAACCCTTATTTCTTGTTCAAGCAAAATCAATAGAGATCAAGAGAAATCTAGAGGAACCAAGAATCTCTCCAAGAACTTTCAAGAAAAAAGTTTCCCCAAGGTATGTAGATGTTGATTCTTGGGTCCTTTTAAGCCAAGAAGCTCAAGAACTCTTTTTCTAAAATTCAAAGATCTTGTGTTTATGGGTTTTAATGATTCACGTGAGTGGAAATTGATGTTCCAACTATTAGTGAGTTGTGATTCATGTTTGTTTACAAGGTTTTCATGTTTTGACCCTAGTATGTGGAATTCATAATATGTTCATAATAATCCTCTTCAAGTTGCTTGTTAGATGATGTGTTCATGACAATTAAGTGTAGAAATGGTTGAATAAGCAAAACATGCTCCTCATATGTTTGATAAAATGCTTATGTGAAGAATTAGGGGCATTATAGCATGTTGATTAGGAAACCCCAATTGTGTGCAAGTTCATGCATGCCAAGTGTTTGTTGAAATGCCTTAATGAATGAATTGTGGTATGATAGCATAAAATCCCCAATTAGGTGCAACCCATGAATGCCTAGTGTTTGATAAATGCCTTAGTGAATGAATTGTGCCATGATAGCATGGAATCCCCAATTAGGTGTAGACCCATGCATGCCTAGTATTTGTCGAAAGAATTTAGTGAACAAGTTGAGACATGATAGTAGGAAATTCCCCAATTACATGCTCCTTGATGCATGCTAAGCCTCTTATACATGCCAAGTGCTTGACGAGTAAATTGTGACATGATAGTATGAAGTTTCCCCAATCATGTGCTATCCAAAACATGCCAAGACTAATATACGTGCGAAGTACTTGATGCAAGACCTTTTTGAATGGAGTATGATCTAATATCATGTTTCCCCTATGCTATTATATGTCTATGATTTCTAAATGCTTGAAGTGATGCCTAAGTAATTGTGATAGTGAATATATGGTTGTGATTCCTAAATACTTGAAGTGAGGCCTTAGTGATTGTGATAGTGAATATATGGTTGTGATTCCTAAATGCTTGAAGTGATGCCTTAGTGATTGTGATGTGAATATATGGTTATGATTCCTAAATTCTTGAAGAGATGCTTTGGTGATTGTGATGTTAAATAAATGACCTTGGTTATGACTAGTCAAGAATGGTCATGTCTTACTTTTGTGTTATCTAGTCCTGGGGGTATTTATACGTGACAATTTAGCTGCTGTCTCGATCCCGTGTCAGTTTTCACGATAATTCTAGTCGGGCCATGATTCTCAAAGCTCAGTGAATTATAGAACTCTGTAGACTCAGATAGATACATAACTTAAGAAATCTTAGTAATCTCATTAATTCGTACTCCCCATATCGCTAGTAATCTAGCCTCAACGCTGTACTCAGCTCATATCTAGTTGTAGTCAAGTGTTCAGTTCTGACCTCGGTAGTGACCGAGTAATCTATTCAAACTTTGTATTATCAGTCAAATACCGTGATACAGTAGTATTCTATTAGATACAAAACTATGTTAATTCATCTTAACTTAGTCAGATCAATTGAGGAATGTGATCAGTATCATATTTAGTTCAGTTTATGTTCAGTTGATAATTCAGTTCATAGTCTTTCAGTTGGGAGAAGGATCTAGCACCGAGTGAGGGAAGGGATGGCGACTCCCAGTTAGAGAGAGGCCAAGTTGCTAGGAGCAATCCTTTAACTCTAGAACTGCATAGCCAGCGCAGGATGCAAGAGTCCCCTTCAGTAGAGACAGTCATTGTTAGAGAGGTTTGACTATTATATTGCCTTAGGTTGACTTCCTGCGAGGGTCATCCATTAGAGAGGCTTGACCAGAGAGGTCTTTACCTGTGGCATGGTATTGACACCCTTCGAGATGGGGTTACAGGTTAGACCCTACCTATGGGAGGTCGGGGTATGTCGTTTAAGTAACTACTTCCTACAGTTGCATTTTAAATATCAATCTTTAGAAATCTGGACTGTGAGGTACAATCGTCTATCTCAGTGAGGAACTCAGATAGTTCCATTGATTCATGACCATCCATCAGATAGGCTTGGTCTCAGATTCAGTTGAGTATTCTTGTTATCAGATCCAGAGATCTCATGATAGAATGGCTTGATCTCAGTCTCAGATTCAGTTGAGTATTCTTTTTATCAGATCCAGAGATCTTCCGATAGATAGGTTTGATCTCAGTCTCAAATTCAATTGAGTATTCTTGTTATTAGATGCAGAGATCTCCCGATATGTAGGCTTGATATCAGTCTGAGATCCCATTGAGTATTTTTGTTATCAGATCCAGAGATCTCCCGATAGATAGGCTTGATCTCAGTCTCAGATCCTGTTGAGTATTCTTGTTATTAATTCCAGAGATCTCCCGATAGATAGGCTTGATCTCAGTCTTAGATTCAGTTGAGTATTCTTGTTATCAGATCCAGCGATCTCTTAATAGATAGGCTTGATCTAAGTCCCAGATTTAGTTGAGTACTCTTGTTAGAAGATCCAGACATCTCCCGATAGATCTGCTTGATCTCTGTCTCAGATTCTATTGAGTATTCTTGTTGTCAGATTCGGACATGATCTTTTTTTTTATCATTGATAATAGATTCCAGAGTCATCCGTTAGAGAGAAGTTGCTCTCCGATTTTGTCAGTCGAGAGCAGTGAGCTCAGAATTTAGTCATTTATGTGAGTATATTCATTTAATTAGTTATCAGTATTAGATAATTCAGTATCTCAGTGTTAGTAGTGAGTTTAGATGATAGTAAAGTGGTATTCGAGATTCAGTATCTAGGGTTGTGATGATTGTGATTATGGTTTGTGCATTCCTGTATGTGTTCTCGTTCAGTAATCTCATGACTATTCAGTTATTTAATTGTTCATGCATGATCCCTTGCATTTAACCTTACCTTATCTGCATACTCGTACATTCCTGTACTGACATATTTGCGCTATGGTGTTTTATTTGACACCATAGGTACAGAGGCACGTAATCCAGAGTTCCCTCAGCAGTTTAGTCCTAGTCAGCAGCAGTAGATGTAGAAGTGAGTCATCTTCATTCGAGGATGATCCTTGTATTATTATTGTTTCAGAATTTGTTTATTTTCAGTTGATGGAGTTATTTGGGGATATGTCCCATCAACTCCATAGTTCAGTCATTTAGAGGCTTTTCAGATGGATTTATTAGTATTCAATTTTTAGTTTTGAGTATTTATAGATGTGTTGAACTTTATGACTTGTTTCTGCCTATTTTTCCGCATTTATTTTAAGATATTATGCAGTGTTCATGGTATAGATATCAGGTAAGGGTTAGCTTATGGTCCTTTGGGGTCATGAACACTATGTAATGACTAGGGGGTAGTCTCGGGTTGTTACAAACTTTGTATCAGAGCCTAAGGTTCAAGAGTGTCCTAGGGAGTCTGAAAAGCCGCGTCTAGTAGCGTATTGTGCATGGGTGTGTTGCGCACCACATTTATGTGCAAGAGGCTACAAGATATTTTAGGAGCAGTTTCCCTTCTTTCAGTGTTCATGTCGTGCGAGTGAGCATGAGATCGAGTTGATCCTCAGTCTAATCCACTTCTTTCTTCCATCTACAAAGTATGCCTCCTCGCAGAGATTATGTCCATGGGGTTGATGACCATCCCCCTTAGCCAGTAGATCCTGAGAATGAGAGTGTGTCACATGCAGAGTTTCGGGAAGCTTTTCATATGCTAGCCCAGGTTGTGACTAATGTTCAGGGAAACCGTCAGGCTGTAGCCCCACCTCATGAAGATGGGGGTTTAGCCGCAGCCAGGATTAGAGATTTTATGAGAATGAACCCACCAGAATTATTTAGGTCAGTAGTTGGTGAGGACCCACAACTTTATCTAGGGGAGGTAAGGAAGATTACCCAGATTATGAATGTTTCTGAGGAGGAGAATGTTGAGTTAGTATCCTATACGCTGAAGGATATTGCTCATGATTGAGTAGTGATGTGAAAGGAGGGTAGAGGGAAAGATGGAGCTCCCATGACTTGGCTAGAGTTTCAGGATGCCTTTCTAGATAAGTTTTTCCCACTAAATATAAGAGAGACTAAGGTAGAAGAGTTCATGAACCTAAGGCAAGGTTCCATGACCGTGAATGTAATGACCTGAAATCATCTCCTGGGAAGTCACACGGTGATTAAGGCTACAAGTATCCCCAAGCTAACCCTTAAAGACGGTTTCAACTAGTAACACTCAATTAAAGATGAAATAGACTCAACACTTGCATAGTCATATAACATGAAAGGAAATATGGGAAAGATACTTGGTCCATATAACCACAATATAGAGAAACCTCAACAAAACCATAATACCGAACCCTTGACACATCACAAGTATGACACTATTCTGACAAAACCTCTATTAATGGAAAACTAGAGAGACGTTGGGATAGGTCCCCAACTGACTCGAAATAAAATGAAGATACAACATAGTCTCTCAACTACAGAAAATATCTGAAGATCGGACCTCGAACCATGAGGACTCACCACTGCAGAAAGCGTAGGCAAGTACTCGAAGAATCACAGATGAGGCTAGGGACTGAGGACCTAAACCTACATTATAAGACAATGTAGCACATAGACATATATGTGAATCAGTACTTTGGATGTACTAAGTATGCTGGGGTGAATGCATATGTATAAAAATAGTACGGATCTTCTTCAATCAAATCATGTATGCAAAATGAGATGACTCACATAGCTTGAACAAGTATAAAATATAAAGCTCATAAATCATGTAGAATGAGGCATGCAACACAAATCTCGTGAGTCATCTCTCTTTAACCTTAAAATTAGAAATCTTCTCTTATTTTCAATATCCAAAGGCTAAGGAACTTTGAACAATACTTTCAACTCATGCATATGCCTCATGGGTATTAAAACCTCCTCAACGCTCAATATTTCATAATTATTTAGAACTCATATACTTGGAATTTGGAATCATATGACTTGGAAACATATTTGAAGGCATTTCATTCACCTTAGGAAAATATCTCATTTCAAGCTTTAGGAAAATTATTCTATCGCAAATGGAAAAGTATTCTAGCTCAAGGAACTAAGTTATCTCAAAGCTTTATGAAAAGTACTATATCAAGGGAAGATACTTTTATTTAGGGAAATAACCCACCTCAAGGAAGAACTTTAATTAGGGAATAACTTTACAATTCCACCATTTAGGAAAAAAACTCATAGGAAGGGAAAATAAGTATCAAATAACTTTGCAATTCCACCATTAGGTCAATTCATTTCTCAATCATCTCAAAATACTCAAATCAAGGGTGCTTATAGCACAATAGTTCATAATTTCACAAGTCTCAAATAGGTCTTACTAACCCATAATTCAATCTCAAGTTAAAGCTCATCAAAAGCATAATATATAGCATATAGATTCATAAATTATATGAAAATTTGGGAATTTCAGCAATTTATCTCAAAATCTCAATATAGTCAAATGCTTCAATATCTCAACATTGCAAATATTAGCTTCTCAAGGAGTAAAATCATGGAGTTTATACCCAGCTGTAAACACTCAAGAAAACATGTAGAAATCATGCCATTTAACTCTCAATTTATGGGAAATATCAAGGTAATGCATTCAATAATAATGGGTGAAAAACCCTAGTTCAAATTCATGTAAAAACTCCATAGATTACAGCAAAATCATGATGTAAATAAGATTTTTGGGAACAAGGGTGAAAGGGTTACCCTTGTTCAAAACCCCACATACCTTCAATTAGAAGCTTTGGATTAACCCTCACTTTTGGAAATCTGTTCGTACTCTTGAATGAGGGTTCTTAAGGCCCTTGACTTGGGAACCTTGAATCTTGACTCAATTTAGAAAATCCATGGTGGATTATTGAGATTGTTGGAAGATGTTTTGGATACTTCGGGTTTTTGATGAGAGAAAACTTGAGAAAAACCTTATAGGATGCTTGTAATTGGATTTGATTTGGTGTTTGCACGGTTTTAAAGGCTTGGAAAAAGTCCAAAATGCCCCTTTTAACAGTTGTACGAAGTTGGAAAAATTAAACTGGGAACCTGATTTAAGGGGTCACCGTGATGTGCCACTTATCACGGTTGCTCACTGGAAATTGAAAATTGGCAATATGGGAGTCACCGCGATGCGGAGCCATCGTATTTTCCCATTAGTTGGGACCTGGAACTCATCTGCGACATGCCACTATCGCGGGGTTCTATTGGAAATTGACTATTGAGAAATTGGGATCTTCCGCGATGCGCCACTATCGTGGAGTCCCACTGTAAATTGACAATTGCCAAATAAACCCTCTACGCGACGCGCCAATCACTTAAATGATGCAGTTTTATGACTAAGGCTTAAATTAGCTATAACTTCTTACTCGGGTATCGGATTTGGGCAAATCTTATATCGATGGAAAGCTTATCAGATTTCCCATGTGATAGAAAGTCAAAATTAGGGAAATTCTATATGGTTAACATGATACTCACTTACGAAGACACTTCTCAATCTTTTAGGGACGAAATCACACCTCACTCGACATGCCCTAAGACTCAAACTATAAGGGAACTTTGCGGGACCTTACAATAGCTTCCCCTTGGAAACATTCATCCTAGAATGTTGCTAGTTAGTCGAAGGACATAGTAAAAATAGAGCACACATAAATGAAACAATTTCTAAATGGCTCAAGACCTTTCTAAGCTCATGAATACTCCAGACAATGCAAGAACTCATACAAGGATAGATACATAGCTGAACTTTAGACTAGAAAAGCTGAATTAAGGAAGAATAGTACCTTCGGCTTGGTCTAAACCCACGGAAAAGAGGTGCGGGTACTTGGCTCGTATGTCTGCTTCTTCTTCCCAAGTAGCACCCTCAACAGACTGGTTCCGCCACAAAACTTTGACCAAGGGGACTTCTTTGTTCCTTAGTCTACAGACTTGAAAGTCTAGGATCTCCATAGGAATCTCATCGAAGGAAAGGCTATGATCAATATCAACACTCTATGAAGGATCAACCATAATAGAATCATTGATATGCTTCTTAAGCATGGAGATATGAAAGATAAGATGAACGACGAACAACTCCGAGGGCAACTCAACCTCATAGGCCACTTTACCAACACAGATCAAGACTCGATACGGACCAACATAATGGGAACTAAGATTTCCCTTATTACCAAACCTTTTCACCCCTTTCATAGGTAAAATCTTCAAGTACACCAAATTACCCAGCCCAAACTCAAGATCTCTTCTTCTCACATCTACATAAGACTTCTGACGACTCTGAGCGGTCTTCAACCTTTCTCTAATCAACTTAACTTTCTCCATAGCTTCAAACATTGCATCAGGCCCACACGCGGAAGCTTCACCCACTTCAAACCAACCTATGGGTGATCTATACCTCCTACCATACAAGGCCTCAAACGGTGCCATCTCAATGCTAGCATGGAAACTATTATTGTAGGCAAACTCTATCAATGGTAAATGCTTATCCCAACTACCTTTGAAATCATGATCGCACGCCCTCAATATATCCTCTAAGTTCTGAATGGTCCTCTCATCCTGACCATTTGTCTGCGGGTGAAAAGCTGAGCTCAAAAGAACTTGGGTGCCAAGACCCTATTGAAACGCCCTCCAAAACTGAGAAGTAAATTGAGTACCCCTATCCAAAATAATAGACAAGGGAACTCCATATAGCCTGACCAACTCCCGGATATACAATATAGCATAATCCTTAGCCGTATAAGATGTGTGCACGGGCAAGAAATATGTAGACTTAGTCAACCTATCCACAATAACCTAAATAAAATCATAATGACAGCACAAAAGAGGCAACCCAGTTACGAAGTCCATATTTACCATCTCCCACTTCCAAGTGGGTATACTAAACTCTTGCATTACACCACCCGGTCTTTGGTGCTCTGCCTTAACCCGTTGGTATGTTGCACACTTTGCTACAAACTCGGCTATGTCCTTCTTCATACCGTTCCACTAATAGATTTCCCGCAAGCTGCGATACATCTTAGTAGTACCGGGATGAATGGAATAATGTGCACCATGCTCTTCACCCATAATTCTCTACCGCAAGTCATCAAGATACGGGACACACAACCTACCATGCAATCTCAATACGCTATCTCTCCCTTGGGAGAAAACCTCTACCTTTTGTTCCTTAACTGAATCCTTTAATTTGACAAAACTAGGATCCCTACCTTGCTTCTCTTTCACTTCAGAAACTAAAGAGGATTCGGAACTGCTATGCACCAACGTACTCCCTTCCGCTGAATCAAGCAATCTAATACCCAACCTAGACAAACAATGCACATCATGAGCTAAATCTCTCTTACCCTCCTCCATATGTACAACACTACCCATAGATAATCTGCTAAGGGCATCTGCCACTATATTGGCCTTGCCCGGGTGATACAACACTCTCATATCATAATTTTTCAACAACTCTAACCACCTTCTCTGCCTAAGATTCAACTCCTTCTTGGTAAACACATACTGTAAGCTCTTATGATCGGTAAACACATCAACATGGACACTGTAAAGATAGCGTCTCTAGATTTTCAAAGAAAAAAATCATAACAGCTAACTCAAGATCATGGGTCGGGTAGTTCTTTTCATGCAGCTTCAACTGTCTAGAGGTATAGGCTATAACCTTACCTCTCTGCGTCAACAAACAACCCAAACCAACTCTAGAGGCATCACAATACACCACAGAACTATCAGTACCATCAGGCAAAGTCAACACAGGGGCTGAAGTGAGTCGAGTCTTCAACTCCTGAAAATTCTTCTCACAGGAATTAGACCACTAGAATTTAACCTTATTTTGGGTCAACTGGGTCATAAGAGACGCAATGGAAGAGAAACCCTCAACAAAATAATGGTAATAGCCCTCTAGAGATAACAAACTTCTAATGTCAGACGGAGAGATAGGTCTTGGCAAATTTCAAACATCTTCTGTCTTTTGGGGATCAACTCTAATACCTTTGGCTGAAACAACATGACCAAGAAAGGCTATAGAAATTAGAGCAAATTCATACTTACTGAATTTGGTGAACAACTAGTGATCTCTAAGAGTTTGCAAGAAAATTCTAAGATGAGTTGCATGGTCATTCTCGTCACGATTATACACAATGATGTCATCTTTGAAGACAATGACAAACGTATCAAGGTACTACTTGAACACTCAATTCATGAGGTCCATGAAGGTTACTGGGGAATTGGTTAGCCCGAAAGACATAACTAGAAACTTAAAGTGACCATAGCGGGTCCGAAAGGCTGTCTTTGGAATATCACATTCCCTCACCTTAAGTTGATGATAGCCGGATCTAAGGTCTATCTTGGAGAAATAACTTGCACCTTGCAATTAATAAAACAGGTCATCAATTCTCGAAAGAGGATATTTATTGTTGATCGTGACCATATTGAGTTGACGGTAGTCAATGCACATACGCAAAGATCCATCTTTCTTCCGTACGAACAAAATGGGTGAGCCCCAAGGAGAAATACTGGGCCTGATGAAACCTTTGTCTAAGAGATCTTTGAGTTGCTCCTTAACTCCTTAAGCTCTGTAGGTGCCATGAGGTATAACGGAATAGAAATAGGCTGAGTGTCGGAAAAAGGTCAATTTTGAACTCTATCTCTCTATCGGGAGGTACCCCTGGGAGATCTTTCAGAAAGACATCGGGGAACTCATTAACTATATCTACCGACTAGATGGTTGGAGTCTCGAACTTTGTGTCCTTGACTCTAACTAGGTGATAGATTCAACCATTGTATATAAGCTCTCTGGCTTTGATATAGGAGATAAAATGACTCTTGGGAGATACCGAACTCCTGGACCACTGAAACACTGGCTCACCAGGGAACTGAAACTAGAACACACGGGTACGACAATCTATAGATGCATTATATGAATAAAGCCAATCCATACCCAGAATAAGGTCAAAATCCACCATGTTTAACTCTATCAAATACGCAAGTGTGACACTATGAAGCACAATAACAGGGCAATTTCTATACACTTGTTTAGAAATAACAAAATCCCCTACTGGTGTAGAAACTAGGAAGGGCTCGGAAATCTTTTCAGGACTCATTTTGAAATTCATAGCAACAAGTGGGATCACATAAGAGAGGTTTGGCCCGGGGTCCAACAACACATAAACATCGAGACAAAAGACACGAAGCATACCAGTAAAAATATCAGGGGAATCCTCCTATTCCCGATGGGATGGTAAGGCATAGAATATGTTCTAGCACTAACCACCAACAGTTCTAGAAGAAGAGCCAAGAGTAGGGGAGAGATGAAGTACCGGAGCTAGTGCACTAGCAGCCTGTGCCTAAGGTCGGGTATCTTTGTTCCCCTGTCTAGCATGGGGGAAATCTCTAAGTCTATGGCGCTACTTGCCACAACCAAAGAAACCCCTCAAATCTCCAAAACACTCCCCATGGTAATTCCTACCATATTTAGCACAAGAAGGATAATGGGGCCTGTTGCCAACACTGTTCTGCAAACCAGACATGAAAGACCTGCTCCTTTGCTCCATCCTACCTCTAGGCGCGGGAGAACTAGCTAATGATGACACTTGAATAGATGGTCATCTTTAAAACTGGGAGAGGTTCCCTCCATGGAACATAGGCTGGCTAAACTCATACTGTTCAGATCTAGCCCTCTTGCTACCCCTTATTCTTTCTCTCTCTCTAAGCTTATCCGCCTCTATTTGTTGGGCATGCATCATCAACCTAGCCAGATCCATATCCTTATGAAACATCTAAGCCCTACACTCCTTTAGTACCATCCCAGAAACACCGATCACAAACTTACTCATACTAGCGTGGGTGTCAGAAATCAAATCAGGAGCGTACTTGGCCAACTGGTTGAACTTTAAGTAGTACTCCTTAATAATCATGGAGCCCTGCTTCATGTTCATGAAATCCTCAATCTTTTCCTCCCTCATCTCAAGCGAAAAGAACTGGTCCAAGAAGGCATCTTAGAATACTTGCCAAGTCATAGGAGCGACACTCTCACCTCTACCCTACTTCCATGATACAACCCAATCATGAGCAATGTCCTTCAGTCTATAGGACGCCAACACAACACTTTTTTCTTCTAAAACCTGTATCACCTCAGTGATC
This sequence comes from Capsicum pubescens, assembly GCA_030864215.1. Lineage (NCBI taxonomy): Eukaryota > Viridiplantae > Streptophyta > Magnoliopsida > Solanales > Solanaceae > Capsicum > Capsicum pubescens. The sequence goes on from CM061546.1 coordinate 191,294,520, forward strand.
TTCCTTACCTCCTCCTAGTACAACTGGGGGTCCTTGTCCACCTTGGACCCATAGAACTCAGGCGGATTCATCCGCATAAAGTCACGAATCCTAACCGCGGCTATATCACCACCCTACTGATTAGCAACTGAGGCTTGGTTATTGGTCCAAATATTTGTGGTGACCGGTTGGGCTAAAGCCTGAAAGGCCACCTTAAACTTAGCATGGGACACCATCTCATTCAAAAGATCAATGAGTGGGGGTTGCTAATTATTATTCCCGCAGATATTCGCTCTTCAAAGAGGCATTTTATAAAAATAAAAGAGCATGGACCATTAGATAAGAGGGACAACTGTAGGCACGATAGAATCTAAAAGAAGAAACAATTTTTTCCTAAAACATTTCGTAGCCTCTTGCTCATAGATGTGGCGCGTTACACATCGATTATTAAGACTCTACTCAACCCGGCTTGTCAGACTCCCTAGGACTCATTGGAAACCTTAGGCTCTGATACCAAGTTTGTAATGACCCAAAATTGTCTCCCGCAAGCTAACCCTTAGAGCCTGTTTCTACCAATAACACTCAATTCAAGATGAAATAGACTCAACACTCGCATAGTCATATCACATGAAAGGAAATAATGGAAATATACTAGGTCCATATGACTACAATACAATGAAACCTCAACAAAACCATAATACCAAACCCTCAACACATTACAAGTATGATACTAGTCTGACAAAACCACTACGAATCAAAAACTAGGGAGCCGTTGGGATAGGTCCCGAATTGACTCGAAATGAACTGAAGATAAAACATATTCTCTCAACTACAGAAAATATCTGAAGATCATTCCTCGAACTATGAGGACTCACCATTACAGAAAATGTAGGCAAGGTAGTCGAAGAATCATGGGTGAGGCTGGGACTGAGCACCTGAACCTATATTATAAGACAACATAGAATATAAACATATATGTGAATCAGTACTTTGGAATGTACTGAGATACGGGGGTGAATACATATCTATAAAAATAGTACCGATCTTCTTCAATCAAATCATGTATGCAAAATAAGATGACTCACATGGCTTGAACAAGTATAAAATATAAAGCTCATAAATCATGTAGAATGAGGCATGAAACACAAATCTCGTGAGTTATCTCTCTTCAACCTTAAAATCATAAATATTCTCTTATTCTCAATACCCAAAGGCTAAGGACTTAGAACAAAACTTTCAACTAATGCATATGTTTCATAGAGAGTAAAACCTCCTTAATGCTCAATATTTCATAATTATTTAGAAATCATATACTTGGAATTTGGAATCATATGAATTGGAAACATATTTGAAGGCATTTCATTCACCTTAGGAAAATATCTCATTTCAAGCTTTAGGAAAATCCTTCTATCTCAAATGGAAAAGTATTCTAGCTCAAGGAAAAAACATATCTCAAATCTTTATGAAAAGTACTACATCAAGGGAAGATACTTTCATTTAGGGATATAACCGACCTCAAGGAAGCACTTAAATTAGGGGATAACTATGCAATTCTACCATTTAGGAAAATAACTCTTAGGAAAGGAAAATAAGTATCAAATTTTGATGTTTAAAAGGGAAAGGAAGGTTCTCATAACTGACATAAACCACGCGAGCTACATGGAGTCCAATGTTTTATCCTCCTAAGGAAGAGACCCCACGTTGGGGAGGAGCATCATACTCTTGCCAGGGAGTATAACCTAAGTCTAGTGATCACTAAACAAAACTCAACCTCGGGCTCAATAATAATTATCATAAACTAGGCCTCAGGCCCAACCTACGGTGGCACGTAGTTTTGGGGTAAAAAACTGTAATAACTTACCCGTTGTGCTAAATACTACTCCCTTTAGATTATTTGTGCTCATCTCATAAAAATCCACTTTTAGAATAATATCATGGTTCACCACGAGCCCAATAATCAATTCGATAATCTCATATGATGAAGTGGATTTCAAATCTTTTGGACCATTAGGTCAATTCATTTCTCAGTCATCTCAAAATACTCAAATCATGGGTGCTTATAGCACAAGAGTTCATAATTTCACAAGTCTCAAATAGGGCTTACTAAACCATAATTCAATCTCAAGTTAAAGCTCATCAAAAGCATAATATATAGCATATAGATTCATAAATCATGTGAAAATATGAGAATTTTAGCTATTTATCTCAAAATCTCAATATAATCATATGCTTCAATATCTCAACATTGAAAATATTAGTTTCTCAAGGAGTAAAATCATGGGGTTTATACCCAGCTGTAAACACTCAAGAAAACATGTAGAAATTATTCCATTTAACTCTCAATTTATGGGAAATGTCAAGGTAATGCATTCAATAATAATGGGTGAAAAACTCCAATTCAAATTCATGTAAAAACCCTATAGATTTTAGCAAAATCATAATGTAAATAAGATTTTTGGGCACAAGGGTTAAAGGGTTACCCTTGTTCAAAACCCCACATACCTTGAATTAGAAGCTTTGGATGAACCCTCGCTTTTGGAAATCTGTTCGTACTCTTGAATGAGGGTTCTTGAGGACCTTTACTTGGGAACCTTGAATCTTGACTCAATTTAGAAAATTCATGGTGGATTCTTGAGATTCTTGGAAGAGGTTTTGGATACTTAGGATTTTTTATGAGAGAAAACTTAAGAAAAACCTTATAAGATACTTGTAATTGGCTTTGATTTGGTGTTTGCATAGTTTTATAGGCTTGGAAAAAGTCCAAAATGCCCCTTTTAACATCTGTACGAAGCTGAAAAATTAAACTGGGAACCCAATTTAAGGGGTGACCATGACGTACCACTTATTATGGTGGCTCACTGGAAATTGACAATTGGCTACATGGGAGTCACCGCTACACAGAAACATTGCATTTTCCCACTAGTTGGGACCTGTAAATCCTTCACGACGTGCCACTATCACGGGGTTCCACTGGAAATTGACTATAGAGAAATTGGGCTCCTCCGTGACGCGCCACTATTGTGGAGTCCAACTGGAAATCGACAATTGCCAAATAAACCCTCTTCACGATATGCCAATCACTTAAATGATGTATTTTTATGACTAAGGCTTAAATTATCCATAACTTCTCACCCGAGTATCGGATTTGGGCAAATCTTATATCGATGAAAATTCTATATGGCTAATACGATACTCACTTAGAAAGCCAATTCTCAATCTTTTAGGGCCAGAATCATGCCTCACTCGACACACACTAAGGCTCAAACTATGAGGGAACTTTGTGGGAACTTATAGTGAAAGAGTATTGTCTTAAGTTCAACCAGTTAACTAAGTATGCTCCTAACTTGATAGTTGACCCTAGAGAGAGTATGAGTAAGTTTGTGACTTGTGTATCTGGATTAGTGTTGAAAGAGTGTAGGGATGCTATGCTTCATAGAGATATGGATCTTGCTAGGTTGATTATGCACGTTTAGCAGATTCAGATAGATAAAATGAAGGAAAGATAGAAAGTGAGCAAGTGTGCCAGGACAGGTAGTCGTGGTTCCTCTCAGGAAGGGTCACAGGGTGGTAGCCATTCCCAGCATATTTGAAGATTTCCTGTCCTAGATCTATTCTCAACTAGTGTACCTGCACCTATGTTTGGGGGTGTCAGTTCTGGTGGAGCGCCAGGCTCCAAAGCCCAAAGTAGTACTAGTGGTGTTCGTACCTATCCGCTTTGTGGAGAGTGTGACAAGAGCCACCAAGGTTCGTGTAGATCAGGTTAGTGATGTGTGCTACGGGTGTGGTGAGCTACGCCATAGAATGCGAGAATGTAGAGTGCTAGCTCAGAGGGGCAGATTTCGTGCGCTTCAGGCTCTCCTTAATCGGGAAAGACTCCTTGATATAGATTCGGGTATGTTATGAGTCCTTCGTCTTTATGATATGCATTGTTTGATGCATTACTTCCATTTTGGGCTTATATGTTAGCATGAGTCATGCATGAGTTTTAGATCTCAGTTGGTAAATTATGACCCAGTTTGTAGGTACCCCGTGTACTGCTCCAATGTTTCAACAAATTATGTTTAGAGGTACATAGAGTCCCAATGGTGATATACCCCATGGTACTATGATGTTTGCATGTCCTTAGACTCATTCAGTTGCATATTCATACTTTTCTTATAAGGTTAACATCAGTTATCACTGCATTGCCAGTCATGCTTTCGAAAGTCAGTTCAGTTAGGCATTCATGCATTAGATATGCACATTTAGTGGGAAGAGTTTATCTTGTCAGTATGTTAAGTTATGAATTTATGAGATCAACCCAGTTATGAGTCCATGCATCAGATATGCATGTGTGTTATGAGAATTCAGCTATGAGTAGCTTCAGTCGAGTATTCCATGCATCAGATATGCATGTCCTGTATGAGAACTCAGTATGTCAGTTGTTCCATTTGTGTAGTCATGTCTTGAGATGTTCTTGTTCCTTGAGTAAGTTCAGTGTATTAGTATTCTTAGCCTATCAATTGACATTAGAGAACGAATATTTCCAAGGGGTAGATAATGTAACACCCCACAAAATTATCTCCTAGTATGACCCTTAGAGCTTGTTCAGTAAAACAAAAATCCAGTCTTAAAAGTTTGAGAGGTGTCTTCCCAAGTGTGAAATACTTTGAACAATGTATAATTTCCCTAATATTGACTTTTTTCATGTAGAGCATTGATTAATCTTTCTATCGATACCAAATTCTCCCAAATCCGATACTCAGACAAAGAGTTTGAGCTATTTTAGTGAGACAGTGTGCCACCTGGCACTTTAGCGCGTCGCGGAGCCAACCAAAATGGAAATCATCAAAATCCAGTGAGCCTTCACGATTATGGAGGGTCACGGAGAGGCTTAAATTAAGATATGTCAATTTCCAGTGCACCAACGTGATTCCACCGTGTCGCGGTGCCTTTCCAGTTCTCAACCAAGTTGGCAATGCAATTTTCACCACATCGTACCATCATGCAGTTTCCCAATTGTCTAATTTCCAGCTAGCTGGCATGATTATGGTGCGTCGTGCCAGCATGTAAAATCTGGATTTTTCAGTTTAATTCCATGGGCTTTTTGGTCTTTTCCCACTCTTCTTCATCCCCTATATATACCCGATAAAAGGCTCTCAGCCTCATTTCCCATCTTTAACATCAAGATTAGGGTTTTACAAAATCAAAACCCTTATTTCATCTTCAAGAAAAATCAATAGAGATCAAGAGAAATAAAGAGGAATCAAGAATCTCTCCAAGAACTTTCTAGAAAAGAGTTTCCCCAAGGTATGTAGATGTTGATTCTTGGGTCCCTTTCATCCAAGAAGCTTAAGAACCCTTTTTCTAAAATTCAAAGATCTTTTGTTTATGGGTTTTAATGATTTATGTTAGTTGAAATGATGTTCCAGCTATTATTGAGTCGTGATTCATGTTTGTCTACAAGGTTTTCAAGCTTTGACCCTAGTATATGCAATTCATGTGATTTTCAAGATAAATTCTCTTCAAGTTTCTTGTTAGATGATGTGTTCATGCCAATTAAGTGTAGAAATGGTTGAATAAGCAAAGCATGCTCCTCATATGTTTGATAAAATGCTTATGTGAAGAATTAAGGCCATTATAGCATATTGATTAGGAAACCCCAATTGTGTGCAAGTTCATGCATGCCAAGTATTGGTTGAAATGCCTTAATAAATGAATTGTTGTATGATAGCATGAAATCCCCAATTAGGTGCAACCCATGCATTCCTAGTATTTGATGAATGCCTTAGTGAATGAAATGTGCCATGATAGCATGGAATCCTAAATTATGTGTAGACCCATGCATGCCTAGTGTTTGTTGAAAGGCTTTAGTGAACAAGTTGAGACATGATAGTAGTAAATTCCCCAATTACGTGCTCTTTGATGTATGCTAAGCCTCTAATACATGTGAAGTGCTTGATGAGTAAATTGTGACACGATAGTATGAAGTTTCCCCAATCATGTGCTATCCAATACATGCTTAGACTGATATACGTGTGAAGTACTTGATGTAAGACCTTGTTAAATGGAGTATTATCTAATAGCATGTTTCTTCTACGCTATTATATGTCTATGATTCCTAAATTCTTGAAGTAATGCCTTAGTGATTGTGATAGTGAATATATGGTTGTGATTCCCAAATGCTTGAAGTGATGCCTTAGTGATTGTGATAGTAAATATATGGTTGTGATTCCTAAATGCTTGAAGTGATGCCTTAGTGATTGTGATGTGAATATATGGTTATGATTCCTAAATGCTTGAAGAGATGCTTTGGTGATTGTGATGATGAATGAATGACCGTGGTTATGACTAGTCAAGAATGGTTATGTCTTACTTTTATGTTATCGAGTCCTGGGGGTATTTATACCCGACAATTTAGCTGCTATCTAGAGCCTGTGCCATTTTTCCTGATAATCCTAGTAGGGCCATGATTCTCAAAACTCAGTGAATTATAGAACTCTGTATCCTCAGACGGATACATAACTTAAGAAATCTCAGTAATCTCAATAATCTTCGTAATCCCCATATCGCTAGTAATCTAGCCTCAGTGCTATGCTCAGCTTAGATCTAGTTGTATTCAAGTGTTCAGTTCTGACCTCGGTAGTTACCTAGTAATCTATTAAAACCTTGAATTGTCAGTTAGATACCGTTATTCAATAGTATTCCATCAGATACGGAACTATGTGAATTTAGCTTAACTCAGTCAGATCAATTAAGGAACGTGATCAGTATCAGATTTAGTTCAATTTATGTTCAGTTGAAAATTTAGTTCAGAGTCTTTCAGTTGGGAGTAGGAGCTAGCACCAAGTGAGGGAAGGGATGGAGACTCCCCATTAGAGAGAGGCTGAGTCACTAGGAGCAATCCTTGAACTCCAGAACTGCATAGCCAGTGCAGGATGTAGGAGTCCCCGCTAGTAGAGGCTATCACCGTTAGAGAGATTTGACTATTATATTGCCTTAGGTTGACTTCCTTCCAGGGTCATCCGTTAGAGAGGCTTGACTAAAGAGGTTTTTACCCGTGGCACGGTATTGACACCCTTCGAGCTGGGGTTACAGGTTGGACCCCACCTATAGGATGTTGGGGCATATCGGTTAAGTAACTACTTCCCACAATTGTAGTTTCAGTATCAATCTTAAAAAATTATGACTGTGAGGTATACTCATCTATCTCAGTACGGAACTCAGATTGATTCATGACCATCTATCAGATAGGCTTGGTCTCAGATTCAGTTGAGTATTCTTGTTATTAGATCAAGAGATCTCCTGATAGATAGGCTTGATCTCAGTCTCAGATTCAGCTGAGTATTATTATTATCAGATCCATAGATCTCCCAATAGATAGGCTTGATCTTAGTCTCAGATTCAGTTGAGTACTCTTGTTATCAGATCCAGAGATCTCTCGATCGATAGGCTTGATCTCAATCTCAGATCCTATTTAGTATTCTTGTTATCAGATCCATAGTTCTCCCGATTGATAGGGTTGATCTCAGTCTCAGATCCTATTGAGTATTCTTGGTATCAAATCTAGAGATCTCCCGATAGATAGGCTTGATCTTAGTCTCAGATTCAGTTGAGTATTCTTGTTATCAGATCTAGAGATCTCCCAATAGATAGGATTGATCTCAGTCTCATATTCAGTTGAGTATTCTTGTTATCAGATCGAGAGATCTCCCGATAGATAGGCTTGATCTCAGTATCATATTCTATTGAGTATTTTTGTTGTCATATTCGGCCATGATCATTTTCTTATCATTAAAAATAGATTTCAGAGTCATCCGTTAGAGAGAGGTTGATCTCTGAGTCCGTCAGTTGAGAGAAGTAAGATCAGAATTTAGTCATTTATGTGAGTATATTCAGTTAATCAATTATCAGTATCATATGATTTAGTATCTCAATATTAGTAGTGAGTTTAGATGACAGTAAAACGGTATCCGAGTTTCAGTATCTAGGGTTGTGATGATTATGATTATGGTTTGTGCATTTCTGTATGTGTTCTCGTTCGGTACACTCATGACTATTCAGTTATGTAACTGTTCATGCATGAGCCTTTGTATTTAGCCTTACCTCATTTGCATACTCGTTACATTCCCGTACTGACGTATTTGCACTATGGTGTTTTATTTGACACCATAGGTCCAGAGGCACGTGATCCAGAGTTCCCTCAGCAGTTTAGTCCTAGTCAGCAGCAGTAGACGTAGAAGTGAGTCCTTTTTATTCGAGGATGATCCTTGTATTATTATTGCATCAGACTTTGTTTATTTTCAATCGACAGAGTTAGTTGGGGACGTGTCCCATCAACTCCACAGTTTAGACAGTTAGAGGCTTTTAGGACGGATGTATTAGTATTCAGTTTTCAGTTTTAAGTATTTATAGATGTATTGAACCTTATGGCTTGTTTTTGCCTATTTTTCCGCATTTATTTTAAGATATTATGCAGTGTTCATGGTACAGATATTAGGAAAGGGTTAGCTTATGGCCCTTTGAGGTCATGAGCATCGTGTAATGACTATGGGGTAGTCTCGGATCGTTACACTCAGTCTGACCACTCTACTAGTACATCTTTTCTAATGTATATTCTCCTTCATTCACCTACCTGGCTATTGGGTTAGATGCATCTCTGATCAGTCCCATGTCCCTAGTGTTTATGGCCTCTATCATCTCATCAATACTTAGGAGTTCTTACACCCCCTGCAGCTAAACACATATTTGTAATGATACACAGATAAGCAAGCAGTAATTTTTGTCCACCTACAGCTCGGTCTCTCATCTCTCGAGCTAAGAACTCTCCTACATCAAACTCATATTCACCCATAAATCCAGCTATCAAAGCTTGCCAAAATGGCCTGAGTATATTGTCCTCTGTAGTGGGACATAACCTGTGTCGGGTCAGCGTCCTTACGCCTTGGCCTCAAAGTTGAGTGTGCTCTTTTGTATCTTCTGGGAGATCACTCCCGGGCCTTTGACTTCCCAAACCGCGTCCTCACCATTCGACAATATCAAACCAAAAATCCACCTGAAATGGCCAATCTTATCATCTGTTCCCAGCTATTTTTGAGTAATTTTTTTCATCTCTTCCATTCGGTACTCCATCTCACCCATGTTCACCTAAGGCCGATAGTCCGATCTGTAGAAGAATCTGGAAATAGTCCATGAGGAGATGTTGATCCACAATACTCAAATGAATAACGATGCAATGGGGTCACCACCTCTCCATAACTTTCACTGTGGATTTTGTCTCTGTAACTCTTCCTTAGACTCCACATAAAACTCTCTAACTAATGCAACACTATACTTTTCAAGTGCTCTGTTCATCCGCTCAAAGCCATATTTCCCGAACTGGGCCTCAAATCTGGGAAACTCAGTCATCTCAATCGTAGTCAATCTCCACTCTAGGTATAGGCACCGTTTGATTTTTCTATTCCGAGTTTTCTCAAATTGTCATTATATGTAGCCTGCATACGGGTTACCCCTACTATTAAACGGTGGGCACCAGAGTAGGGGTAAGTGCTAATGAAGGGTTCTATCTATCAATCAAAGTTGCATCTACTTTCTCCATGCTAGTATTCTTTGAGCTTACTTCCTCTGAGCTTGGCTCTTCTTCGTCATTAACACTGCCCTTTTTAAACTGGGATAGTGTTTGGGGTAGAGAAGTGTGGGGATTCTTCTTTTTGGATCCTCTTGGCGGTGTATACTTTAGAGTGACTAGTTTCTTTGCCCGAGCCTTTCTTTGGTCTCTTGGCTCGACCTGTCCCTTCATTTGGATTTTGACTAAGTCACCACTACTGTTGGATGATTCCATGGACTCAAAATTGGAATATTGTACATTCTTGTTTCCCTTCTTGGCCACTTATTTAGAAGGTGACGTACCTTTGGGAGGCATGGTACCTAGGTATACACATACATTATTAACCAAATACAAAAAAAGTAGAAAAAATAAGAAATTAAGTATCAGTGTGCATGTTCTGTCCAAGGTACGATTGAGGGGTAAGAGTCCTATCATCTAGGTATGACTCTTATATCCATATCGTATGATACTCAGTGTGTGCATGGATGTTCACTGGTCTTCTTACAAGTCCTCCTAACCAGTTGTAAAGATAAGGTACGACACATTACCAACAGTCCTAAGTAGACCAGAAACAACCCTCTAATATATATCTACCCAGGTCTTTACGACTTAAGTGTATGAGTCGTATGTTTTGGATACGACTCATTTCGGTAAGTCGTACCCATACCAGAATGTATACTCAGTTAGACTTCCATGTTGTCAGTGGTTACGGGATTTATTAAGACTTGTTACTTGTGGGTTCGAGTCATAAGAGGTCTTGTATCCACTACAACATAGAAGTTCAACTTCAGAGTTGACTCAAATTCAAATTTCCTAAACTACCCTCTACTTTATGAAGCAATATAACCCAATTTTAGTCAAAACAACACACAATATCAACACCTAAAAGCAAGTTCACCCCCAATTTCCATTTTCAACTCAAATCCTATGAACGAGGGTACTAAATTTCAACACACAAGTAAATTCAACTTGAAGAAACACTAAAATCTCTCTTAGAATCAACCTTAACTCGAAATGTAATACATTCAATTTGAAAAACATACTTGTGTAGTTGAGAAAGTAGGTTGCTTGAATTTTTTCTATTTCTTCCCTAAATTCGTGCAACGTGATAGAATTTGAGCAAGTTGGTAGGCGATTCAAAGTGAAATTATGCTTTTAGGGCTCATAAATCGATAAAAAATTAAGTTATTGTGGTTTATAATTTGTTTTAGATCTCAGGTACCCATATTGAGTTCCCTATTTCCTTTTAAATCAATTGAGATGGTCCGGGTTGACCCATAATCCTGACCTGATAAGATTGGGTACGAGTCATATGTATGACTCGTATCCAGGATTACTGGTCTTTTTATTCACTTGTAAAGACCTAGAACCTTACCTGGGTTTTGGAGTCGATATGATTCTATGTGATGAGTTGTACCTGAGGGTACGACTCGTTCTTAGAGTTATAAGGACTCTAAAAACTTTTACCTAGATCTGCTTAATCTCCCAGGTCTTTATGACTTTTACTAACGAGTTGTACGCTTAAGATATGACTCGTGAAGAGTCCGTATGACCTAATTTCTTGAACATTTTTTGATCTTTTTTGTAATATTTAGCCCTACACACTGAACAAACATATTATCATATAAATAAATAACTACAAAACATAGGTTGCCTCCCAGTCAACGCTTGATTTAATGTTGTAGCATGACTTAGATAAATTGGATACTCAGATTTCACCAACTTACCTCATGGATTGCCTCTCATGCAGTGCTAGATTTAAAATCGTGGTAAGACGTAGTTTCCTTTGTTACTCAAACTTCACCAAGTTCCAATTCAAGAATTATATTTATTTCCTTAGTGTTACCCATGTAGTGCTTTACTCTTTGCCTATTAACCTTAAATAAGGATTCTCCATCCCTCTTTAATTCTAAGGCACCATATGGAACACTCTTAGCACAGTAAAGGGACTATACCTTCTAAACTTCAACTTACCTGGAAACATGCAAAGCCTTGAGTTGTAGAGAAAGGTCACCTTTTGTAAAAATTCTTTTCTCAATCTTTCGATCATGATGCAACTTCATCTTTTCTTTGTAAAGTGCAGAACTTTCATATGCCCGGAGTCGAAATTCATCCAACTCATTCATGTTGTTTATCCTTGCCTGCTGTATCTTGTCACTCAAAATTTATCTTTTTCAAAGACTATAGTGCTTTATGTTCAAGTTCAACAGGCAAGTGACATGTCTTTCCATACACCAACTGATAAGGAGAGGCACCAATGGGGGTCTTGAAAGTTGTTCTGTAAGCCTATAATGTATCATCTAGCTTATGTGACCAATCAGTCCTATTGGCATTTACTGTCTTTGCCAAGATAGAGTTGATTTCTTTGTTCGACACGTCAACCTATCCTCTAGTTTGCGGATGATAAGGTGTTTCCACCTTATGTTTCACTCTATACTTCTCAAGAAGACTTTTCAATAGAAAATTACAAAAATATAACCTACAGTCACTAATGATAGAACGTGGCGTGCCAAATCAAGAAAATATATGTTTTTTCAAGAATTTAGTGACACTTCATGCTTCATTGTTGGGGGGGGGGGAAATTATTCCACCTATTTATAAACATAATACATAACCACAAGTATATATTTCATGCAAAAAAAACTCACAAAGGGACCCATGAATTCTATACCCCATACATCAAATAATTCCAATTCTAAAATAGGAGTCATAGGAAGTTCATGGCGTCTAGAGATATTACCTTGGTGTTGACATTGATCACAAATAAAAGAAAAATTATGTGCATCTTTTGTAGATTGTTGTCCAATAATACCCACATTGCCAGATTTTGTGGGCTGTGCAGGTTCCTCCATGATAACCCCCAACTGGGTGAGGAATGACAAGCCTCAAGTATAAAATACTGCATGCCGTAAAAAACTCTGAATCCCCTTCATAGAAATTAGTGAAGGTAATCTCTCAATCATATCTATTTTGTCTCTATCAACATCTATGCCTCTTTTTGAAATCTTGTGCCCAAGCACAATACCTTCTTTTACTATGAAATGACACTTCTCCCAATTAAGTACCAAGTTGCATTCCTCACATCTTCTAAGAGTATTTTCCAAGTGAACTAGGCACTCATCAAAAGAAACACCAAAGACTAAAAATTCATCCATAAATACTTCGATGGTGTCTTCTACCATGTCAGAGAAGATGGAATTATACATCTCTAAAATGTGGCTGGAGCATTACATAACCCAATTGGCATATGTTTCAATACAAAGGTCCCATAAGGACATGTAAAAGTCATCTTATATTGTTTTTCAGGCTCAATAGTGATTTGGTTGTATCCTGAGTACCCATTAAGAAATAGTACCATCCTCTTCCCATAAGTCTATCCAGCATCTGGTCCATGGAGGGCGTGGGAAAATGGTCCTTCAGAGTCTTTGCATTCAATTTTCTGTAATCCATGTATATTCTCCATCCTGTGAGTCGCCTCATTGGTACTATCTCATTCTTCTCATTAGGCACAACAATAATCCCTTTTTTTGAAACATATTATATCGGACTGACCCACTTGCTATTAGCAATGGGATACACTATTGTGTTAGCAACATCCAAAAATCTAGTCTTCGTCATCTTGGCTTGGTAGGGCTCTTATGTTTATCAGTTGTTATGTGTTCCATTATAGATCTCAATTGGAAAGCTTAGTTACATTATTATTGTATCCCTGTAGGTGCTCAGATAATAGTAACCGAAGATACCATGTCTCTTTTGTTCTCTTATCACCAATATCCAACCACTTGATTATCTCTTTCTTTACCACCTCCTGCATAGGAGGATTAAGTTGACGCTGATATTATATAGTTGGAATACACTATGGTTCAAGTTGAATTTTATGAGTACACAACCCAGATGGGATACCCACAATATTTTCAATGGACTAACCAATGACCCTTTTGAACCTCTATAATACTAATAATAATTATTCCACCTCTGTATCAATCAAATTATCTAAAATAATTACCAACAAAGTGTTGTTGGCCCCCAAAAATGCATATCACAAATGAGAAGGGAGGGCCTTCAACTCTAAGACCGATGGCTCTTCATTAGATGGACGAACAGGTGGAGTAGTTCTATTCATCAAATCCAAATCAAGCTTCTTTGGTGAATAAATTTACAAACCACTCCCATAAATTTCACACACTATATCATTAGGATGCTTCATGGATTTACATACATTAAATATCACATGTTTATCACTGAGTCTCAGTATCAGATGTCTTAGCTCTAAATCAATCAATGTTCATTTTGTAGTCAAGAACAGTCTTCCTAACATAATTAGGACTTAAAATTCCACTTCACAATCTAATATCACAAAATCAATAAAGAAGATAAAAGAATCCACCTTCACCAATACATCATATAGACTACCAACTGGATTTTTCACAGCCCGTTCTGCCATCACTAGTCTCATCGTGGTTGGTTTTGGATCTCCAAACCCTAATTGTTTAAACACTACGAATGACATGAGGTTGATGCTAGCAACCAAATCACATAATGCACAAATAAAGTTGAAAGATATAATGGTGCAAGGTATTTTAAAAACACCAGGATCCTCTTTCTTCTCAACCAATGATCTCGTAGCTATAGTACTGCAATAATGATTATTGTTGACTGGCTCATAATTTGCTGACCTCTTCTTGGTGATCAAATCTTTCAAAAATTTGGCATATCCTGGCATTTTCTCTAATGCCTCTAAAAGTGGAATATTGATTGATATCTCCTTCAACATAGACAAAAACTTCTGATACTTACCCTTTTGTTATTTCTTTTTCAGCCTTTGAGAAAAACAAGGATGAGGTCTTGCGATAGGCTTTAAAATAGGCTCCTCAACCTTATCTTCTCCTTTATCTTCCTTGCTACTACTCTCCACCTTAATAGAATCATTATCATTCTTTCATTCATCAATAGTGGGTATAGGCAGATCTTTAGTGGTTTTACCACTTTGAGTGGTAATGGCATGGTAGTGACCATCATTTTTTGGATTTGGAACCGTGTTACTAGAATGAGTGATAGGTTTTTTTTTATTCAATGTTGTGGACATATGGCCATACTGCTGCTCCAGTTATTTAATTATGGTAGAATGTGACTCAACTTTTTGATTCAATCCAGAAAGGTCTGCCTTAATCTCCTTAAGATAGATCTCTTAACTTTTTCCCCTTTTACCAGCTTTGATAACATTGCCTCCATCCTAGACTCAGTATCTCATCTATCTGGTGGAACATACTTTTCACTTTTCTCTTTGTGGTCATTTTTTTCCGCCAATCACCATATCTTTCTCTACTTCTGTCTCTGTATCTGTCATTATAATAGTTTCAACCTTGATTCCTTTTCCCTTGGGATAGGAAATTCTCCAACCTACAATCAAGATACTTTGTTTTCTCTCCAGATTCAATCTCAAAAGTTCTAAAAGTAGATCCCTGTGCTGCAACTGCATTCACTTTCTCAGCACTCATTATTGCGGATTGTTTTGTAAATAGTCCAATATCTGTCCGAAGATGTGCAACCTCTTGTTCTACCAAATACTTACCATCTCCACAATCATTAGCTTCTCTAATAGAATACGTACCGGTACCGCCAATGAATGGTGTAATGTGATTTTGCAAGAAGGATAAGTCGAACCCAAGGTACATAGGACCTTTTAAGGTGTTGAATAAATTTGGGTTGATAGCATATAAGTTGGACTTACCCCTAAGTATGTCTAGGGCTCAACCCATATTCCATGTATCTATGATAAATAAATATCATGGAGATGGTGACTACATTATCGGTTTGGAACCTAAGTTATTTGATAAGAAGCTATCCTATTAAGAGGAACTAATTTTTATTCTAGACAAAGAGGTGAGGAATTTGAGGAGTCATGTTGTTACTTGTGTGAAGGTTTAGGGTAGAAACCTTACCATTGAGGAAGCTACATTACTGATGGAAGCAGATATGCGGAAAAGGGATTTGCACTTTTTTACGAATTCAAGTACATCCTTCTCTAGTTGTTATATTTTTGGTCTAGTTGTTCAAGGAAGAAGTAGGGATAATTTATTATCTAATTTAATGACTCAAAATGTTGTTACGATTAATTAGGAGGTAAAAGACGCACCTAGACTCCTTTTAACTAAAATTTGTTGAATTTAGGGCTAGTCTAGTTTTTGCCCAATATTGAAGGTGTGGTAGTTGAATGAAATCTGGTATTTACATGATTAGTAATAATGGGGTTTAATATAACGGTTGGATATCCAATGTATATAGAAAGCCATACCAACTTCTATCACCTGAAATAGAGCTATAGAACTCAACATATAATATTTCTCATAGAGGGGTTGATTTTCATTGTTTAGATCTGTAGTGTGTAATACAGAATGAGGAAAG
Source organism: Capsicum pubescens (assembly GCA_030864215.1). NCBI lineage: Eukaryota > Viridiplantae > Streptophyta > Magnoliopsida > Solanales > Solanaceae > Capsicum > Capsicum pubescens. Next base: position 191,310,490 of record CM061546.1, read on the forward strand.
CTCAGAATGGGTATCAAATTTTTCTGTAGACCACTTCAGCCGATAAAGCAACCACTATAGTAGTTAGGGAAACTGTAGTGGTGGTTTATTCCTCTAAAATCAATGTAAATCTCTACCGCGGTAATTATCTGTTGCAGCGGTAAAGGGTAGAAAAATATCATTCTTAAAACCAAAATTATATCTTGATTCCAAACTTATCAAGAAAATTTTATAGGGAATTAGCGACAATCAATTTTTAGAGAAAATTTAAGGTTGTTCATCATTGGAGGTAAGTAATTACGTTCTAGACCTGAATTCACTTTGTTTAACCTTAGAAAATCACTAGAAAATAGATTAATAGCTGATGTTCCATGGTTTCTTGGCAATTAGGATGCTTAAACTTTGATAATATGCATTTACTTAAGGCTATTATGTTGGATTTGATGTGTTTTTGGAGTGATTTTGTAGGAAACTAGGTTCTGTGAGTTAACCAGAAGAAAAAGTTGAAACCTAAATTTTCTGCTACCTACTTTGGCACATACAGACTGTAGTACCACCTAATGGACGTAGGTAGAAGAGTAGGTGATAGAAAATGGAGTTTAAGAGAGTTTGGAGCCCCAGAAGTGACCCCAACATCTACAGTGAAAAATCTATGGTCCTTAGGTGCCTCATACAACACATAAATGGGCACCAATTCAATTTTTCTATTTTATTTTAGGTTTGAATACTAGGGTTTCCTTGTAATCAATAAATACCCTTTATAAGATGTTTAGTTAGATATGAAGAAATAGGCTCTTGGTGGCTAGTTTATGTCTTTTGGGGCTAAGTTCCTCACCATATACTCTTGTAAACATCTTCTGGTTTGTTATTCAATTTGACACTTTGGGTTTTCTTCTTTCATTATTGTGAGATTAATTCTGTGATTTTGTCTATGAATTCCATGAATGATCTCATAACTATGAGCGATTAATTTCTTTAGCTGGGGTTAAAGGAACCCTAGCAGATTAATGATGTAGAGGAAGTACCAAGTTGTTCAAGATAAACTTTATTGCATGTATTATGGTTTCCTTCAGTTTAATTGATTTCATAGCGGTGCCTAATATTAGGATTCTGCCTATATTGACTACGAACTCAAGAAGGAGGTAGATATTAGAAAAAGGAGATCACAATATTACTTTGGATTAAATTTCCAAAATAAGCTTACCTGCAATATCTACTTAAGATGATTAACTTTTTTCTAATCAACTTGAGATTGATAGAAATAATTTAAATTGGGATCCAAGATGAGGGTTAGTATGACGAAACTCTAAGACCTAGAGGAGATGAGTAAAATTCACCAAAGTATGTCGAGAGGCGATTAGTGATACATAACTTTTTAGATTCTGTATGCAAGGTATTGGAATAGTTTAACAATGCAGGATAAATATACAGAGTTAGAATCTAGGTGGAACACAAGCCTAGTGTTCATCTTAGATTGATTACAACCTCAAACATCCATTTCTCGCTACTTTTTACTATTTTAGCAAATCCCTTATTTAATTTTCTGCCCAACCTGGTGATTTCAAAAAATTTGAGAAGGATTTCTAATATATACTTATGGAATCAACCACAATCTAGTTGGGTGACTATATTTTTATAGAGACTACTTTATCCTTTAGTTGGAGGTGTAGTTTGGGCGTATCAAAATTTTGGTGCTGTTGTCGGGGAATTTGGCTATAGATTGCATGATTGGAATTGTTGAAATGGTCAGGTTTTTCTTTTCTATTCATCTATGGGTATACGATAGTGTATGCCTACTTTTCTTGAGATGATAACTTGGACAGAGGACGTATGGAGTGTTGAATACTTCTTTCTTATTGATCCTTATCCTTTTGATATGGTGTGGTATTGTAGGAGTGTTGTAGATATAGCGTGTGAACACAAGGAGATCCTGATGGAAACATTGACACACCTTACAAAAAAAATCATGAGCTTATTTAAAAGTTTAATAGGTTTGTCTTAGATATTCACCACTTACAAGTAGAGTTTAATGCAAAGTTGTTGTGTGTAACGCCCAACAATTTAGTTATAGGTGGTGTGAGACTGAAAATTTTATGAAAATCCAACTTGAAGAGCTAAAATTTGAGGAGTCAACAATTGCTCATACTCTTATGTATAGTGTCACTTTTAAAGAGAGCATAATAGGGTTATGTGGGGATGTAAATAAGACTGTAATTACTGAGTTGGGGCATATTGGACCTTATTAGAAGAATTTTTCTACATTGTATTTGTATAGTCAGATCTTGATCGAGCCATCTGAACCAAAAAAGTGTATGAAAGAGGAATATATGTTTATATTCTTGAATTTATTGAGATAGAAACAAAGAATTACATTCCTCATGTAAGGGGAATGAAGTACAACATGCCTCATCTATTGCTTGGGTCTTTTATTTTTAGACCTTCACCCCTTGAGTATAATGGAAAATTAGAAAAACAATTATGGGTGAAATTCATAAGTTCAAAGTGAAAAAAGAAAGCTGGAGGCCAACTCTCGGGCTACCTTGATAAAGTATGAGTAATCAATGTACCCATGGGATTTTTGGTGAAGTTTGAGTAACCAACATAGCTATGTTATATTGCGATGTTAAATGAGGTGTAGCTTGGGAGGAAACCCAAGGTATTTTATTATTCGTATGTATGGTGCCACATGTATATTTCTAACTCTCTTATTTTGTAGCAGCCTGATGCATTGGGGACAATTAATGTCTTAAGTTTAGGGTGAGGGGATTCTTATGGGTCTTGATGTTCTTCTGGGGTTTTTGTTGTCGTGCCTCTTTTCCCCAGAGTCCTGTTTCTAGTAGAGCCAACATGTTAAGGAATATTGTGTTTTGTTTTATAAAATTTTGTGTTTAACTAGGTGAAAAATGAGTATCCAGGGTAGTTGACATATTTTTTGTTGATTTTTGAGAAAAATCATTCCCCTCTAAAAAAGTTTTCTTGAACTGTGTGATGTGTATATATGTGTGACCATTTTGGATCCTATTATGGCATTAAGAGTAGGGACATGATATCCATAGCCAATAATTGCATGAACTAGATAGGTAATAGTTTGTGATGTGACCTTGTGTCATGTGTGTGTGAGAAACTACTTAGCTCTCTTTGTGTGTTAAATCCAAAACTTGCCTGATTTGTCTTGCCTAGGTTGTAGGATTTTTGGTTAGAAAAGAATCATAGGCCACTTTTGATATCGGTCCACTTTTAGCCAAAATCACCTTTCATGTGTTAATAAGTATCTCTTGATCCCTTTTTTGAGCCATATAGCCTATTTATCTTGTTACACTTTTCACCTTCCCATTCTTTTTACAATAAACTTGTTTTGGCCCTGATTCTTTTTGGACATTGTACACCTCAACTAAGGCAAATCACCTAAGTTGTGGATGGCAATCATATGGGTGCGTAATTTGAAGTGGATATGAAGAAGAAATAAGAGAAAAAAAATAGGGCTAGGTGTGGTAAAAAAAGAAAAAACAAAGAATAAAAGAAATGACACCCAACCTAAATGTATAATAAAAGAATAAAAATGGAAAAATAAGGGTGGAATAAAAATAAAAATTGGTTGATAAGTGGACCCCAATGTAATTGTAGTTCCAAGGAGGCTTAGTCACTAAAAATATCAATATGTTCCATGCCATCACCAAGAGCTTAATTACAAGCTGCATAATGTTCTATAGTAATCTTAACTTGACTATCTGAAAACTAAGGTAAAGAATATAAGGGTAAACCTATGGTATTTGATGTGTATTAGGGGAACTTCTCTTGTGAGTGTGAGTGTCACTTGATCGTCCCTACATTGACATGCATGATTTCATATGAGTGATTTGGGACTTCTTTGTTGTGAGGACATGTGGGTTGTGTTTCTAGCTACATATTTGTTTGGGTAGCGTAACTTGTACATATGCATGGTTGTTTGTTGCTAATGTAATGCCATAGTTGGATTCCTTTGTGTTGCATTGTTGTGCTTTATAGATACGCACATTTGGTTTTAAAGTATTGAACTTATAGATGGTAATGTATTTTGAGCTAAATTTGATGACTGAATGCCATAAGTATCTTAAGTTTCTCTTGGTTAAGCATCCTCATATTGTTTTGTTATGTTTTGCTTCCTGAAGACATGCAACGTTCTAAGTTGAGGGTATTAATTTTCCATGGTTATGGACTGATGATTATTAAACTTGGAGAATATGCATGTACTTAAGGCTATTTTGTTGGATTTGATGTGTTTTTGGAGTGATTTTGCAGGAAACTAGGTTCTGAGAGGTAACCGGAAGAAAAATTTGAAAGCTAAAATTTTTTGCTACCTACTTTGGCACCTACAGGCCGTAGATACCACCTACTAGCTGTAGGTACCACCTACTGGCCGTAGGTATTATAGTATGCCACAGAAAATAGAGTTTTAGATAGTTTGAAACCCCAGAGATGACCCTGGCACCTATGGTCCGTAGGTGCTACCTACGACTCGTAAGTGGCCACTGACTCAAGTTTTCCTCTTTAATTTAGTATTTTAATTCTAAGGTTTTCTTGTAATCTATTAATACCCTTTAGATGTTTTTTAGTCAGATATACAGAGATAGGACCTTGATGGTTAGTTTATGCCCTTTGAGGATAAGTTACACACCATATACTCTTGCAAACATCTTTTAATTTGTTATTCAATTTGACACTTCATTTTTTTCATTATTGTGAGATTAATTCTATGACTTTGTCTATGAATTCTATGAATGATCTCCTAACTATGAGTGGCTAATTCCCTTAGCTAGGGTTGTAGGAATCCTAGAGGATTAACAAAGTAGACAAAGTGACAAGTCATTCTAGATTAAGATTATTGCACATATTTTTGTTTCCATTAGTTTAATTGATTTCTAAGCGGTGACCAACATTAGGACACTTCCTGTATTCACTACAAACCTGAGATGGAGTTAGAGATTCAGAAAACGAGGTCGCAGTGATTTGGAGTTAATTGCCCAAAACATTTTACCTGTACTATCTACTTAAGATGCTGAAATTTCATCTAATCAACTTAATATCGAGAGTAGATAGTTAAAATTGGGGTCCAAGTAAAGGGTTAGTAAGGCGACACTCTGAGACTAAGAGGAGCTAAATAATATTCACCAAATTATGTTGAGAGGCGGTTTGTGATACACAACTTGTCTGATTTTGTTTGCAAGGTATTGGAATAGTTCAACAGTGCACGACAAATCTACAGAGTTAAAATCAAGGGGGAACACAAGACTAGTGTTTGTCATAGATTGATTACAATCTTAAGCATCCAATTATAGTTACTTTTTACTATTTTAGAAAATCCCTGCTTTATTTTTCTGCACAGCCTGGTGATTTCAACAAGTTTGAGAAGTATTTCTGATGTATTCCCTATTGTATCATCCCCATCCTAGTTGGGTAACTATATTTTAACAACGATCGCTTTATCCTTCAATTGGAGGTGTAGTTTGAGAGACATTAGTAGCGGGTTCAGAGATTTAACCCGAGTTAATGGATATTGATGGAAATGAGGAGATACCTTATGAATTTGATATATAACAATCCTGAGGTGTTATAATACATGAATGGGACTCAGATTAAGTCTAAATAAACTAAATTAAGTGGTGTTCATGATGTTGAAATGCTAAGGAAATGCTAAGATGATGAAATGGGGTAATTTATGATTAAAATCAATGATTATAGTATTCCTAGTTGCTAAAAAGAGATAATTTAGTGAAATGTGTATATATTTAAAGGTTGTATATATCAATAATGAGTTGAACATAAGAGGAAAGGTGTTTATTATAGGTGACATTGAGCAAATGAGTTGAGGTAGGCAATGGTCAACACGATGGTTTTGTGTGGCACTGAGACTTTGTTGTATTTTTGTGCTTGTTTGTGATTTGACCATCTATAATAGCTTTCTAACATGGTTGGAATTTTGATGTCTGTGTTGCATATTTATTACATTGTGATGAGGTGTTGAGGTAATGGGTCAGGTACCACACTAGTACAATATGTTGTGTTATGATAATAGATTGAGTGCCTTACCGGTACAATATGATATGATGTCACTATCCGAGACTATCCATAGTTGTAACATGGTGCATGGAGTCACAAGTGACCCTAACCTAACCTTTGGCCTGGCATAAGCTATGAATACTGAAGGAAAGTAACAAAATATTGAGTAGAAAATAAATGAAATGAAATGATAATGAATAACAACCAAGGCAATACTAATATTGTCTGAATTACACAATGAAGCTAAAAATCTAACATCTGTCTGACTGTCTGAAAATGTCTAAATCATGAAAAGATATTAGGACAGGTCCCCAATTAACTTTGACTAGTTAAAATAAATAAACATACCAAAAATAAATGAATCATAACTAGTCATCGACTAATGAGGACACATCAAAGCTACAACTAAGCGTAATAGGAACAAGATAAGTGCGGTTCGAGTACTGAGCATCCTAAACTATGTCATGAGACAATATAGCATAAAGAAGTACGCGATCAGTACTTTGAATATACTGAGATTGCAAATGGGAAGCCTACTGATAAATATAAACATGAATGTATGGACATGTAAACAGAATGCAAGACCAAGTATAAACATGTTCTAGATAAACTGAATGAGTGAATACTGAATGCTTGGTCAAGAAATACTGGAGTTAACATAAACTAAAATTGAACTAAGGACTGTGGGAGATAACAATAATTGACATACCCCAACCTAAGAAAATTAGGGTCCAACCTATAACTCCAGTTTGAAGGGTATCAGTACCTTTCCATGGGTAACAACACTGGTTGGCGTGGATCCACTATTCTGATGTCCCAAAGGACTAGGGTATCATGCCACTTCTGATGGGGGACCCCTTATAACCTATGGTGGAACCATAGTTCTTGAACTTAGGTACTGCTACTAAGGGTCTCATGCCTAACTGGCAGGGGAGACTTCATCTCTACGTTCACTTGGTGATAAGTATTACTCCCAACTGAATGACACTAAAGTATAACTGAAAAATGAACTGATAACTGATATGCTCAAGTCATGGTGTTCTAAAAGTAACAATACAGGCATAAACTGAAGTAATCATGAACACATAATTTGATATATGTTTAAACTCCTAGGTATTGGGTATTCATAACCCACCAGCTCTGTCTAATGCAATTGGAAATGATAATAATTTTTAGCATGATAATGGAATTTCACAATTTAAAGCTAACAAACTCAACAACCTGTCATGATGGGGAAAATTCATGGTCTTGAACATAGGGGATCACTAATCTCAGGGAAAACACATATTCATGGTTTTGTTACACACATAAACTGATAAAAGTAGAGAATCTCATATTTTACCTGAAACCCAATTCAAGGGGAACATAATTTTTCTTGAAAATTTAAAGAGTTCTTGGGACTCAATGGGTGAAAGGGACCCATTGATGAAATCCCACATACCTGAGGTGATTCTCTTAGGGAATTTCTTGGAACTTGTTCTTGAACTTTGAAAACCCTAGACTTCTTTGGAGAAGAAGAGAATCACTTTCATTTTGTTAAGTGTATGGATTTTATAGTTTATGAAGTGTTAGGTCAATTTAATCCTTTAATTACTGATATTTTAGTGCCCATACAATGTGGGTTTGGGATTAAAATGATGGAAAAAATACCAAAAAGCCCCTTTTTGAATCCTCCAGGATTTATAGTTCCAGTCGTCATAAATCACCCAATGAATCATTACGACTGGTCATAAGTCATGGTCTGAGGTGACTTGAGGTTCTGAGGTCTGCGCCCTTTCTCTTGTAATTACGACTCCCCCTCTTAAAGACTTGTTTGGTTTAATCATGAGTTGTTATGGGTAGTCGTGGTTTGAGACTCAACTTCTGGATTCCTCACTGGTATTGCAACGGGTCCATATTATGACTTATTATGTCAGACAATGAGTCATAAGCTAAACTTATTACCATTGACCTTAATTCTTGGGTCAGTCACTGCCATGGTGGATTTAAGCTAAACTTATGGCATTGGGAATCTAATTTAATGGCCTATCCTTTGATGTATATATAGCTTGAAAAATTGGAATATTACAAAACATCTCCCCCTTGGGATTATTTATCCTTTAATGAAATAGACTAAGTTGAAAGGCTAGTGAAAAGCTGGAATCTTACACACAATACTTAAGAAGTGAATCATAAACCGATATCTAAACTTATGAATAATGCTTGAACTGAAGCCGTGACTGCATGGTATGATATGAATGTGGCTAGATGACTGAGATAAAAATAAAAGAATTAATTAATTTAGGGGAACTATTACCTCAAGCAGGAACTGAATTCGAAGAGAAAAGTTGAGGGTACTTGATCATCATGTTTGTTTCTTCTTCCCAAGTAGCTCTCCCAACTGACTGATTTCTCCACATAATTTTTACTAAAGCGACCTATTTATTCATCAGCGTACGAATCTGACGATCAAGGATTTCAACTAATACTTCTTCATAAGTGTAAGACCTCTAAAATTTCATCATTTTATTTTTGACCTTTCTATTTTTGAAATATCGATTTGTCACTTGAATTGTTTTTAGGGATTTTAAAAGGGTGTTCGAAGAATGTTTCAAAATTTTCAACAAATAATCAGGAACATTTTGGGACCTCGAGGAAGTAGTGGTCCACGATATCAACATTCCATGGAGGTTAACCACCGAGATACGATCATTTCACGGAGGATAACCTCCACAATAAGGTTGTGCCACACTAATGTTTTAAAATCATACAGTTTTTTAATTTTCTCACTTGGGCTGAGGGTTTTTTTGTTCTTTCCACCGCTGTACGACCCTTAAGCATAAAATAATCTTATTTTCTTCAGTTTTCAAAGGTCAATTTACTCTATTTCACTCTCAAACACAAAACCAAAAAAATAAGGGGTTTCACTATGCATTCATTATTCGGGATCAAAACTTAAAATTGATTATGATTTCTTGTGTGTTTCAACCATGTATCTCTTTCCCATACATTTATTTTACATTTTTTCCTTTAATTGATAGATTTCCATGTGATTAAATTAAGGGTTTGAAATTTGGTTGAGGGTTTTTGGTTGTTATTGATTTAATTACTTATCCCATGACTTGAATTGAGTATCCATGCTTTAAATTGGTATTTTTGGGATTGAATTGGGACTTTACTTAAATGGTTTGAATTGGGAATCGGATTTTCCCAATTTTGATAATGTTTGGCTCAAAATTTCATGAACCTTAACCCACCTCAGGAATTTGATTTAAATTATGGAAAATTGCATGATCTACCTTATTTTTGAACTCAATGCATTTCATTAATGGATAAATGGTCATTTAAATTGGTTTTAAAAGGCCTTGGTGTCCATGGATTAGATTTTAATAAAACTTGGGGAGTAAATGTGGTTGTGTGAATTGATTTGGCATGTGTGATTTAGGTTGCAAGCATATTCGTATAACAATACCATGTTGTTAATGCCTTAAGGAATGACTCACGGGTTAATGGTTGGAATTGTGTGTGTAAATAATTTTAATTTGGGCTTTAAGGGGGTTATGTAGCTTATCCTAGAAGGTGAAGGTCCTTGGGGGATTGATAGTTGAAACCACGTTTGCTGGCGTGAGGGTCTATATGATCGTGTGCATAGGTCACACATTATACATATATTTTTGGAATGGTTAGAGCCTCTGTGGTTTTTTCCCTTCCTTGCATTTCTCTGATTTTTGCAACTAATATGCACTGGGGATATTCCGATGGAGGAGGAAGACCAATATAGCCCATTAGTGTTTTTAGGACGGTTAGAGATACATGGTTCAGGTTAATGTTTTTTTAAATATCCTACTTAAACCTTGTTTCCTATCCTAATATATTTCATATTTATATACACATATATGTGTGCATTGTGGTTTTGATTGATTTTTGGATATGGCATTATGTTATCATTTCCCCTAAGTAACATGCTAGCATTCACCCTTCTAACCGTCCTATGATGCTACATTGTTTCATAATATTAGGTCCGAAGATACTTTCTTTACTCATGTGCGACGCTAGGTGGATTTGCATATTCGTTAAGTAGCTGTGAAGTGGTGAGCCTCCATTCTCCGGAAAGACTTATCATTTTTATATTCCTTTATTTTGACTCAATACTTTTGGAAACTTTTGGCAGTGCTTTTAAATTTAATTTAAATTATGTTACTCCCCTCTTTTAACTTTTAAGGACTCAAACTGCGTATAATAATTTAGCACACATAGAAATACGACAGAATCCAGTCATGTCATAATATTAGTAATAGACAACTGGGCATAGACACAAATTACATTCACCAAACAATCTAGAAACCTCGCAACATAACCCATGTGCGCTTACAGTAAAAAAAATCTGATTCACTATCCGTATGGATAAACCAATCAATTTAGGGATATAACAAATGACTATCTAGCTCACAAAGAAGTATCACCGGTGTATACAAAATACCATAGGTTTGACCCTATGCTCTTTCGCTAAGTTTTCAGACAGTCCTGGTAGGATCACAATTGGATTTCATTTGGCTTGTAACGTATGTTTAGGGCTGGTGTGATATCTTTTGGGATTTATTTAGTGAATAAGCCTCCTGGGAACTACGCATTTCTTGTGATCCACTTATTTTTCCACTTTTTTCTTTTATTACCTTCCTCATGTCTCCCTTTTTATTTTAAGCACATGGATAGGACGGGTGCAGCTTTCTCACTTTATTTTCCTTTTCTTTTCCTTGATTTTCATTGCATCTTTCTTTTTCTTTAATTTTCCACCACACCTATCCAAGTTTTAACTATTTTTCTTCTACACACTTTCTTCATACTCATTTTCTCCTATGCAACCCTATAATGGCCACCCTCAACTTAGGCAATTTGCCTTAGTTGAGGTGCACAGTGTCCAAAGAGAACCAGGGCCAAATCAGGTTCATTGTAAGGGACACGGGAAGGTGAAATTGATATAAACAACAAAATTGGTCTATTCAGGCTCAAATATTTGGATTAAGGGATTCATTCATTTTGTTAAGGCATTTTAGGCTCAGGTGCGCTCACCCAGAAAAGGTCCTATGATCGTCTCCTACTTAACTATCCTAAACCTAGAAGCAACTGGGCAAGTTCTAGATTCCAACACTCAGAGAATGTAGTATACATCACACGCACTTGCACAGGGTTACATTACTAAGTACTATCTATCCATGTTATGCAACTGTTTTCCTTAATTGTTCTATCCCTAATTCTAATGCCATTTACATATTCACAACAGTCTCACACATATATACAATTAAATAGTAGACAAAAAATTTTAAAGAGGTCAATTTTTCAGCACAATTCCTTTTAACAGAAATTGTCACCATCATCATTTTAAATCAGTAGTGTTTCCAAATTCTAATTAACTAATCAATTCCAAAATCATAATTTCAATACAAATGATTTTACCAAAACCTCTAAAAAATGACAATAAAAAAAATCTTCTTCCATAGGCATTGCTTTTCTCTCTTTCTTAGCTATCAATATCAAACCTGCAAGTCATAACAGACTTTCAATATTTTATACTTTTCAGTTACTCCCAGATGTTCTTAATAACCCCCACCCTAACTAAAACTATTGCACTACCCTCAATGATAATAAAATATAAAGTAAGGATGAAAGGTCATACCTGGGCGCTCAAGGCACCGGCTCATCAACATTAACATGTGGGCCCTCAGATCGGGTCCCACATTCATCAGATCTCATTCCATCAGCTACTGGGATTGAATAAATAAAAGTTAGGGGAAAAAAACTAACCCCCTCATCCTCTACAACTGGTTCTCTCGATCCACCAACTCCAGCGGCTATCTCTTAGACCTGTGTCTCCCGATCTCGCTCATCTTAAATACTATCAGCCCTAGACTTCTTTTCAGCTTTCTTTTATTCTTTCTTTTTTCTATTCCTCTATTATTTATCCTTTTAGGTCTCCTTAACTGGTGTGTGTACTGGGTTTGGATAGCCTAAATATTTGGTGCATGAATTGTAGGATTTACTAGCTCAACTATAGGCTCCAAAACAATTGGTCTATCATATAAACCTATGACCATCCTCTTATTTCTGCAACCTTGTATTTGATCTTTGCAATATTAAGCGTCTTCCCACTACATAACTGTCGACTAAACCTCAACTCAAATGTATCTAGGCACCCTTGGAACCATCTGTCCTAATTAGAAAACTATGTATCGAGCCAGGGCTTCACGCCTCCTTCCATATATCTAACCTTAGCCTCCAGTAATGCTAATCTAGTTATAACCTCGGTCCATAGTGCCTATGTAATTATCATAAGTCTAGAAGTCATACCTTGTGTCCTGGGTGGCACCGACTGTACTGGCAGTGGGGCACTAGAAATACCCGTTGCATCTGTATATGAAGTCTTTGTCTGTGATTCTACTTCATTTCCTTAGCGGTATCAGCTTGACCACCCTGTGGGGACATCCCTGCCATCAAGTCTGCTGCGTGTCTTACCTCCTAGGCCAAAGGCTTGGCTACATCTTTGATTAGGCCTAAGTCTGTGGTCATCGTGGCCTCTTAAAATCTCATCTATACCAAGGAGTTCTAGTATTCCCACGGCCATACATGTCTTTGTGATCATGAAGGGGTAAGCCAATAATGACTTCTGACCCCATACTTCCCGGGATTTCAACTCTCTAAATAAAAACACTGCGATATCAAACTCATAATCGACTATGAAGCTGGCTATCATGTCTACCCGAAAGGGGCTAAAATATTATCCCCCATTGTGGGACACAACCTGTGGCGTGCCAGAGTCCACCATTCCTTACCCTCAAAGTTAAGGGTGTTCTTCTTAATTTTCTACGATGTAATACTCGAGCCACCTACAACCCAAACTACATTTTGGACATTAAATATATGGACTCTACAATCCAGCGAAATAACTCAATCTTCTTATCAGAACCTAGTGTCCTCTTGGTAATCTTTCTCATCTCTTTCATATGTTAGTCCATTTTTTTAGTGTTTATCGGAGCCTAATAATCTGTTCCCTATAAAAATATCCTAACGTGGGGAAATATCCACCCGTACTCCCCGAATAACCAATGAAGAAATTAGCTCACCACCTTTCCACTGCTGACCTTATGGATTTTACCTTTAAAGTTCATCCTTGTACGCTATGTAAAATTCTTGAACAAGTACCATACTATATTTTCTCAGTGCCCTTGTCATCCACTTAAACTATATTGTTGGAAGTGCTCCTTGAATCTGGGTAATTTATTCATCTTGATAGTCATCAATCTTCGCTCCAGATACAACACCCTTTTAATCTTACCACCTAGAAGTCTGACCAGCCCATTGTTAAATGTCTTCTCTATACTGCGGTACCTCCATTGTTCATTGATGGGCATCGGAGTAGTGGTAAGTGAAAGTGGGGAGACCTGTCTATCAATTAGGGTAACCTCGACCTCTTTTGTACTTTGGGACTCCTCATAACCGGCTTTTTCTAAACTAGATTCAGCATTGTCATCATCATCAGCAGGCTATGGTGTGTGAGGAGGAGAGACAATTGGATTCTTTCTCCTCGAGACCCGTGGAGGTGAGTTTTCTAGGGGTAAAACCTTCTTCCCCTTTTCTTTGATGGATACTTCCCTTTTAGGGAAACTTTTCTCGTGGTTGTTCCTTCATATAGTTCACCACTGCTATTGGTTGACACGTTGAACTCAGAATCACTGGATTCTGAGTTAGTAACTGGTGACTACTTAGTTACCTTTTTGACTTGTTTGGATGAAGAAAAATTCTTATGAGGCATGGTTCCTGCAAGCATACCATCATTAGTAAGTAAATAAGGAAAATAAAAAGAAAAATTAGAAACTAAAGTGCAGTATACATGTCCTGGTAAGGGTACGAGTAGGGAGTACTGGTCGTATCGATTGGGTATGACTTATAAGAACGAGTCGTATGCTACATAGTGCATGAAAATTATTCACCGGTCTGCTTACGAATCCTTCTAACTAGTCATACTGGCAAGGTATGACTCGTTACCAATAGTCGTAAGCAGATAAGAAATATTTAATAACCTTTTATTATTCCCAAGTCAGTACGACTCTAAGTGTACGAGTTGTATGGTTTGGATTCGACTTGTATGGATGAGTTGTAGCCATTCTAGAACCTTAAACAAGTTAGACTCCCTTATTTTCAGTGGGTCCGAGCCCCATTACGACCCCTACTACAAGAATTTTTTTTTTTTTATAACCAACATATTGGGATGAGCTGATAATCCTATCTCTAAAACTATAAGTATTGAGACAAGATTATATTTTGGTTCTTATTTATGTACTTTATTATGAAGAGACAAAATATAGTCCCAAAAAAATTTAGTATGTGGTCCTAAATAATATATAATTGAAGACATGAGAGAATTATTTTTTCCCAAATAATATATAATTGAAGACATGAGGGGGAATATTTTTTTCTTTTACAAAAATTAAAGAGCCAACTCAAATTATATGTTGAAAGTAAAAATTTAAAAACACTTCCTTTTCTGAATATTTCACTCATCGTAAATTAAACCTTAAAGCTAGTAATCGCTCTTGCTTTTTAAATTTCCCTGATCATCTCTGCCTAATCTCAATGAGAGATAGTTTTTCTTGTAATTCTACCCTAAAACGATGAATTCTAGGTATGCCTCACTTTCTAATCGATCAAGATGCTCTTTTTCATTCCATAGGCTGCTGAATTGCTGTATTAATGTCAATTGTTTTTACTGTTTCCCAATTTCCACCAATCATCTCAGCCTAATGTCAACAAGAGATAGTTATTCTCATAGCTCTACCCTAAATCGAAGAATTCTAGGTATGCCCTACTTTTCAATCAATCGAGTTGTTCTTTTTCATTCACAGGTTGTTGAATTGATGTATTAGTGTCAATATTTTGCTTATTTTATTCAAGCTACTCATCTAATTCATCCTCTTCTCTAATAATAAAATTCTTAAAGGCATTCAAATAGAGTGTTAAAGATCAATTTCAAATTTTGTGTGCCAACTCTTTCAATGTGATATCTTATTTTATGTTTAATTTTATGGTACAGAGTGATTGTGTGGCTTTGTACCATTCTTCCTATTTTGTAATATAAGGGTTTCAGAGAGTGGTTTAATTGACCCATTTTAGTTTTCTTTTGCATATTCGTGTGCCTTTTGGGCACAAAAGACACATTACCATAGATAATGATTTATTTCCGAGTAAAAGGAAAAGAGTAGTTAGTTGGACCGAGGCATTTGTTTTGTTTTCCCTTTATTTTATGAAGATATATTTTAATAAGTCTATGCTTTGTTCTCCTGTTATTTCTACTCCCGGTCTCATTTGTTTTGGATACTTTAGTGAAAATGATAAATGTTGTGGAGGTTTTATACAATGTTGTTCTTCTATTTATGTCTCTTTTGAACTTGGTATTTATTCCTATACCCACAACGTTGTTCTTCTATATGTGTCTATTTTGAATTTTGTATTTGTTATGCTCGCCGTATCTGTTTTAAACAACAGGATGTATATTTTTGAGGGTATTAATCCTTATATATTATTTATTTTTGTATCTTTGAGATTGGTTTGCTCACCCCCCTCCCACCCTACTTTGCACTTCTAAGATATAATATATGTACTCAGGTCCTCTCACCTGAGTAATTTTCTTGGGAAAAAAACATATTTCTCGGTCAAAGAAGTTAGCCTATGGCCTTAAGCAGGCCCCTCATGTTTGGTACAGTCAAGTTTCTTATTGTTGATGTCTTTAGTCCATCCAGGTCGTATACCTCTCTATTTATGTACAAAACAAATGATGTCTTAGAAATTTTTCTTTGGTTTATATGGATAATATCATTGTCACCTAGTGAAACCTTCAGTTTCTCGAATCCATTATCGCTAGAATCGTCTTTGAATTTTCTATATGTGACTTGGGTACCTTGTGTTTTTTTTCTTTGGATACAACTTGATGGAAACTTCTATCCAAGGCAAATACACTCCAAAGCAAGCCTTTTTCTACGCCTATGTCACTGAATGCTAGATTATATAATGATGGTAGTCCAACCTTTATAACGCTACCTAATATCACCATATCATTGTGGCTCTACAATATGTCATAACATACATGGCCTGATCTTTCCTTTGTTCAAATATAATAAAGGAAATAAGAAAACAACCAGTAGTCCAGCCATTTGCTTTCTCTATTACATTTTATACCTTTACATGAATAAAATATTTCATGCTTATGATGAATTAAATCATAAAATTTTCAATTGAATAACATCATATAACCCAAATATATACTTATATATGTTGTACTATACATTTGTTATCTATATCTCAGCACATGTATCATACCTTAATTCCTAAAATATATGTGATGAAGAATTTGACCTCTAAATTATGGAAAGAGGAGAGACATTTGATAGATTTCATTCACCATTCACTCTCTGTACATGCCCTACATGTAGTGAGGTGTTTGACATGGACGTGAAGGTTCATCTTCAATGAGTTTATATTTTCAAAGACTTCATCTTATTCTAAAGCTTGACTTCTCTTAATGTTATAAGATAGCAGAATTGCAAACCATGTTGAATTGGTGTTTCCTAGGAATATGAGAGGTCTTATCTAAATGTAACCTAAAAATTTTAGTGGTTACTAATATTATTTAGTGAAAGTTAAACTCAACCTTCTCCTACCCTATTTTAAGAAGGAACAATTAGAATTAAGATGCTTTGTTTATTTCCCTATGTTCAGCTGAATTAGTTATAAGACAAAATTACTTTTATGTAGTCACTGAACTATAGTTTCCTATAAAGATAAGACCAAACCAGTAGGCACTTGGATATGTTTAAATAAATTAGTGTTTTACTTATAGTGTGGACAGAGAACTGTTTAATATGCCTTTAATCTTGAGAGTATTGGATTCATTTTTGAGTATAATTTTGATGACCCATAAATTAAGCCTACACGTCCATGATATTTTATATAAGCTCTTTGGACTCAAAAGACTCTAATAATGGTCAACCTTCTTACTCTAACTATCCTGTTGATAAGATAAGAAGGCAAGGACTCAATGTAAGTTTTCACTTCACTTTCTCAAAATCACAGCGTAGGGCGTAAGCTTGGTCATTAGCTGATTCAAAATGGCATAGGTAGACCAGATTAATATTACTAAAACAATTTACCATTTCCTTTTCAAACATTTCATTCTAATATCCAAAATAGCCGAGATGGATGGAGGGTGCTGGCCAAGGAGCCAGTCCACTTCCAAAGACTTTATGGTCAACTGACAGAAATTGATAGTAAGGTAAAAAGGTTTTTAGAAAAACTAACTTTCATGTTTTTTACAACCTTCAATCAAAAAATAGCATCTACAGTACGGTGGTTTCATACCAATAGGTCTTTCCATGTAATAATCATTGATTAGAGTCTTTTTCTATATGAAAGTTTGGTTCCTTTGCAACCTTCAATAAACAAAAATGTATCTATAGTGTAGTGAATGCATAGCAGGAGGTCTTTCCATGTAACAATCATTGTTTTAAGGCTTTTGCCAAATGAAATTTTGGTTCCTTTTCACTGCATTTCTCCAACACATGAGTTCAATAAGTACACTTAACTATCACCCTAGAGAAAGGAAGTTCCTTTACCAAGCATGATAATATAATAATTAGTAACTTTGGAATTGCTTAATATTTCATGTATGACTAATTAATAGGTTCCTTTTTTTTACATTTCTGTAATATTCGAGAAAGAGTAAAAAATTCCTTACACTTTGCAATCGACTGCAATATACTTATCTGCTCCATAGTCAACGTGCATTCATCCACCAGGAAATATTATCTTTTCACCCTTAACAACCATCCAATTCTTATAATATTTCTCATTTGCAAGGTGAGTATGAGGAATGTTTAATTTCCAAACCTTATCTCTACTACTTGACTACTTAATTGACACCTATAACAACACATAAATAAGCAAATACAAAATAAGTGTTTGATAATCAAAATTGAAGCACCCATCTGGAAAGGCCAACATCATTATTAGCTTTTCATATATGAGATATCTATCCAGACACGAAATTATTCTGAATGTTGCTCATCCCAAACCTCCAAATGAAAAACTAGTATAAAATTATGAAATCCAATAAAGAAAGACAAACTTCCAGTTCATACTTCTTGTCTTTCAGTCTAGTTTTTATTTAAATTTTTTTATCATCAAACATCACTTTCTTAGTCTATTATGTTGTCTTAGCATGGTGCTCAGATTCATTGACTTTTTAGAACATATTCATGCAAATATAGGGTTTATTGGATGCTCTATTGGTGGGAGCTTTCTAAAATACTCTTTGAGAAAGTGAAGGAATTAGGATTTAATTGGCTCTGAGACTATGTACTTTATGTCTTTCTAATTTTCCATGTTTTACTCATAAAGAAAAATATCATTCTTATCATAAGAAACAAAAGAAATTCTTATTGGTGCAAAGAGATTGTGCTTCAGTCTGATATAATATCTCACCTATTCTGCCGTAGGCCTTAGTTCTAGTTTGATCTTTCTCCTGACCTTGCTTTTTCCTTGATTGAGGTTTTGATTATAAAAATTAGTTGATATCTGCTCCTTTTTGTTAGGAGTAGTTTTGACTATATTATCTTGGTTGGGTCAGACACATTCATGAAGAATCCAACAATTAATAATGATGCGTGCTTTTATTGTAGTTGCTTTGAATAGTGTGATTGTTGTACTGGATTTAAATTTCCATTCCCTTCCTTAAAATCAGCATAGACAATAGTATGGGCCGGTATGTTTCTTTTATTTAAGTCCAATTTCAAGCCTATTAATTGTATATAAGGAAATTATCCTCCAGGTGTATCGATTTGGATTGGCATTGGTGATAATAAGCAATTATGTGAAGATATCGAAAGTAGCCTTTGACATTCTGCTTCTTGCTTCTTTATGCTTTTCTTTTCT
This sequence comes from Capsicum pubescens, assembly GCA_030864215.1. Lineage (NCBI taxonomy): Eukaryota > Viridiplantae > Streptophyta > Magnoliopsida > Solanales > Solanaceae > Capsicum > Capsicum pubescens. The sequence continues at coordinate 191,329,462 of CM061546.1, forward strand.
CTATATATGATTTTTTGTTGCATAATATCAGTGTGACTACCCTTGCTGAGGATGGAGAATTTATATCTCTTGTGGAGGGGTGGAGGTAGGGTGTGTATTAGGTTTTGCTGAAGATAATGATTAATAGAGTAGTGTATTTACCACATCTTTAATTTTTTCTATCTTGAGAACATGAAATCTCTACTTGTTATTACTTTCTTATTTGAACATATGAACTACAGGTCTTTATTGAATACAATATATTATACTTTTTAGGTTTGGATATACGAAAGACATGAGTTGTGGTTATTAAATGAATAGCGCAATCATATTACTTATCCCTTTTCTTCTTGTAGAAGCTTGTCATGAACAAGCTTGGAAACCATATGAAAGCATTGAACAAAGTTACTAAATCAATATGTGGAAGTCTTATTAATAAGTAAAGATTAGGTGCTAAGGAGCAGGTCTTCCTGAATCCTTCCTCCCCAAAATTAAAACCAATACACCATGTGACGGTAACTAAATAATGAAACTTTAATAATAAAATTCAGAAAATTGTTGTAAGATCAACATTATAATTGTTACAATTGAGAAAATATGTTATTATGATTAGTTATAACAACGGAGAAATGAGAATGCAAAGTGTAAGATAGAATGATTCCTTTAGCAAAAAGTTGATGCTGCCTAATTGTGAGAAAAGACTTAATTCTTTTTGCACTTTCGATCACATAAATGAAAAATAAAAAATGAATATTTGAATATGTGATGTTGAATTCGAATAGAATCTAGAAGTATTTGAGTATTGCATTAAAATTAATATAGCTCTTGCGGAAGGGCATAGAGGCATTCAAATATTACAAAATTTTATGCAATAAAATGATCTATCAAAGACTAGTCTTTTTTTTTCTTTTCCAGTTTCTAGCTACGATTATTCATGTCTATTTTTTAGAGATAACAGAATGACCATATGAACCTAATGTAGTACTAGTGAAGTCCTTAGGATATATGTGCTATGAGATTATTTTTTGTGTAGAAGATTTTTTCTTTGTAGATGTGTATTTCTGCCAGATTATGGGATCATGTTTGTAGTTCTTGAATTTTAAACCTATTTGATTATTTCAGAAAAATTCATTCTAAGTAATTTATGATGAGTTTTTCCATTCTTTTATTTCGTTAAGTTTTGATAGATCTCGTCAATATAATGAAGAGTCTAGACGGAATAAAACACAGGCTTTTAGAAGGTACAAATACTCAAGAAGTCTAGGCAATGGTGCTTGACATGGAAGCGAGATTGTTGTTAGATATTCTTGGCAAGGGGATTCAATAAGTTTGAGCAAACCCACCATCATTGGCTTCAGAGCCATAGAAAGCTTCTAGTGAAACACTGTTTTGCATCGATCCTAAAGCGATATCCATTGAACTAGAACAAGAACCATGTATCCAGGTATTAACTTTCACTTTTCCGATGTACCTTACGCAACCACTGGTCTCCCAAAAATAAATAGTATGTCTTGGGATAGTCACCTTCCTGTATGTTTAACCAAAGATTTCTATTTCTGCATTCAGTGTTTGAGTTTCTAAAGTATTGGAATGATTTAATTCAGGCATATGTAGATGCGATACTTTATCTGGATTCCCATTTAATCACTCTTTTATGGTGCTATGCAAGTTTCTACCATACATTGGATAGTCATGTTGTTACTGCAGGTACAGTTGGGAGTAGGAGTATGATGACTAGTCCTACTTAAAATGCATCTTCTCCTGTGATTTCTCAGGGTTAGTGTAATTTTATTCTCTCTGTTATATGTTGTTAAAGGATATTCCTTCTTGTATCCAAAAATTCTCTTCCCTTATCTTAGCTAAAGTAGGGACCTATGCATTTTAGGCGCTTAGGGTGGTACTGCAAATTCCACTAGGAGCACTCAGATCCAAGCTTGGGTACAAGGAGCTATAGAAAAAATTAGTAGTATGGATGATAGTGCTCCTAGTTCATCCCCAAATCCCATCAATGGCCCTTCTAGATTTATGCCCATAAGTGATAACACAAGCACTTTTCATGGAACTCCGGCTGTTATAGGGGACTGCTTTTTTCTTCATCGGTTATGTCAACTTTTACGTTTCTATTTTTTCTTCTGGGGAACACTATTATCGCATTATATAGGGGGTGATCAAAGAAATGCTGATGTATCAATACAAAAGCCTCAGCCTAATATCCCAGGCAAAGTAGAAGATTCCATCTCTATTGCAAAACCGATGCCAGGTGGTCAGGTTAGGGAAGGAGTAAAGGGGTTTGAAGAAGGTTCATGTAAATGGTCTAGGATAGGTTCTAGAAATGTTGGTCAAGGATACATATATGAAGAAGTAAACTTTATAATTTGTTATTTTGTCAGTTGTTGTTGTTTCTCCTTGAACTATTTGTTGTTTTGGATTATCATACTTTTATCCCTTCATCTTTGAATAGTTATCAATTTCCATGTACCACCAAATTGGTGTCATCGGAATAGTAATAGGCTTTTTTAGAGATATTTGAGTCTCAGAGTTGGTGCATGCGCAGGGGGCGGCATACCCTAGTGAAACTAAGATATAGTCCTCACTTTAGAAAATAAACCATTGTCAAGGAATCTAAGAAATGTAGAGATAATCTGATGGCGTTCAGGTTATTGAAGTGTAATAGAATAAGTCCTAATAGCCCGGTCTTTTCAAATAAGTTTGTTGTATATTGTAACAAAAAGTTAGGAGTGTGCCTCCTCAATCCTCCAGGGCCCAAATAACTTAATTTTCTCCCATGAAACTCTTTATGTCAATGAATTAGTTTAGTTAACTATAAAGATTTGCTCAGATATTTAGCCATTTAACATGGACTTGCTTAGGAGACATAATTATCCAATTTCTAATGAATTGCACCATGCAGTAGAAGTGAGTTTCAATCAGTAAATAGTAGGTTCAAACATTAAATGCCATTATGTGCTATGCAATAAGATTGGAAAGTTCAATTTCAAATCAGAGTTGGAACATGTAGGGGAATGAAATAGTTGAAGTTATGGAAATGTGTAGCATAGCAATTTTAAGAGACATAGTTGGTTAGTCTCCGGATAGTTGAAGTTATGGGAATACACTGGGACTGTTGTTGTTATTGTCTCTGGATAGCTATGTGGAAAAATTTTGTTTTACATTTACCAGACCTCGTAATATCGAGAAAACCAATTCAAACACCTGCATAAGTAAAATGTGTATTCTGATATTTGTGTCCTGCATCATTCCAGAAATCATCAATCACATAAGGTGAAGTGTTCTAAATTTTTGGTTACACAAGTTAAACTGTTGTGCAACACTTCATTTTCACACTTCTTTCTGCTGGTATGTCCATGCTTTACAGATGGTCAATTGTTGTATCATTTTTAACCTCTGTATTGATAACCTTTAATTTCTTTAGTAGGATTGCATTAGCATGTCATGCAACTCTATCATGTTATGTTATTATGCCAGAGCCTTTGTCGTGGCTGTTTAACAAGGATTGACATTCGAAATTTCATTTTTTTTCTTATAAATTTTTGAAGATTGAAGTTACAAGAGAAGATGCAAGTTTCGAACATTCACAAGCTTATTATTATTTTACTATGGGCGTTATTTAATGCTTGAAATCATATTCTAGCTCGGGATGTTAGTTTGTTAAGTTTTTTTTACTTAGGAATATATTGAAACTAATGACAATATTCTAGCTCGGGATGTTAACTGGATAAGATTTTTTGTTTAGAAAATATTAAAGTTATATTTATTAAACTTTGACATTTTCTGTAACAATTTTGTATTTAGCAATGAAATATATACCTTTATGATATGAAGTTTCAAGATGTACCATTGGTGGTAAATTAGATATGTGAATATAATATTGTTTGATCTAAATATTAATCTAGGATGAGTTAGTTGCTTGTCTCTAAAGGTTAATCAGGGATGGGTTAGTTGGTCATTTCTACAGATTAATCAAGGACGAGTGAATTGCTCATCCAAATAGAGTAATTTAGGACCAGGTATTTACTCATCCCAAAAGAGTTTTACCAACCACAAAATAACTACTTTTTAAAAATGAAAACCATCTATTTGGGACGACATATACAGTCTCTAAAAGTGTTTTTGATACCAGATATGTTACCGTCACTAATGACATTTAACGACCAGCTAGAGTACCTCATCGCAATTGACCTATAGTGAAAAAGGCTATTAGGACGAGCCGCGGCCAGCAATTTCCCATCCTAAAAGGTCATTTGCTACCAGATTTGGACCTTTAGGGACCAGATTTGCCTTCCCTAAAGGTTGTTTTTCTTGTAGTGCCTTTACCAATGGGTACGAGTCGTAAGGGGTCTCGTATCCTCTGCAATATAGAAGTTCAACTTCAAAATTTGACTCCAAATCAAATTTCCTAGCCTGCCCTCAATTTTTGGCAGCAATATCAGATAATTATAAGCACATAAGCATCCAAAATACCAACATCCAAAACCACACTCACCTCCAATTTCCATTTTCAACAAAAACCTAAGAATTAGGGTATCAAAATTCAATACAAGTTTATTTTCGAATCCAACCACGTTCAACGTTACTCACATTGACCATTCAAACTTAAAATGTAAGGAGATTAAGTTAAAAACTTACTTGGTTTTACTTAAAGACTAAATTTCATGGTTCTAATGCCTTTTCTTCTCAAATTCGTGCTTAACTGAAGAAAAATGAGAAATCTGAACTCATTAGTAGTTGATTTAAGTTGTGTGCAGGTGCTTACGTGTGTTGAATGCTTATGCTTTGAGAAAAAATAGAGTTGCGTATGTTTTGTGGGTATTATGTACCTGTCAGGTACCCTATTTTTATTTAAATTCTATTTTAAGGGTCGGGTTATCCCGTGATCCCGACTTAGCAAACATGGGTACGGGTTGTCGATACGGCTCATATCTAGGCTTACGGGTCATTATTTTGACTCGTATAGACCTGGAACCTTACCTGGGTTCTGGAGTGGACACGACTCAATGTGAAGATTCGTACCTTGAGGGTACGACTCATTCTGAGAATTGTATCCATTCCAAAAACTTTTGCCTGATTTTAAATTTTCTCCTATGTCCGTACAACTCCTGCTCATGAGTTGTACCATCTAGATATGCCTCATAAAGAGTCCGTATGACCAAAACTATTTCAACTTCTCTGGATATTTTCTACACTTCTTAGTCCTACACACTGAACAAATATATTATCCTATAAATAAACAAGTACAAAAACATGGGATGCCTCCAACGCATTGCTTGATTTAACGCCACAGCACGACGTGGCAAAGTTGGATTCTCAGATTTTATGAACTAGCCTCATGGGTTGCCTCCCATCCAACGCTTGATTTAATGTCGTTGCACTATGCAATTGCCTTGGTTACTCAGTCTTCACCAAGGGCAATTTCAACAACCTCATTCACTTCTTTATAATGTCCTATATAGTTCTTTACTCTTTGCCCGTTTAACTTAAATGGAGCTTCACCATCCCTCTCGAGTTATAATGAACCATAGGATAAAATTTTGTAACCTTGAATAGACCACACCATCTAGACCTCAACTTGCCTGGAAATAGTTTAAGCCTTGAGTTGTAGAGAAATACTTGGTCACCCTTTTCGAAGATTCTTTTCTCAATTTTTCAATCATGATGAAGCTTCATCTTTTCCTTGTAAAGTGTAGAACTTTTGTATGCTTGGAGTCAAAATTCATCCAACTTATTCATACTATTCATCCATAACTTGGTTGCATCTTGCCACTCAAAATTCAGCTTCTTCAAAGCCCAAAGTGCTTTATGATCAAGTTCAATAGTGAAAACCCTTTCCACACAATAGCTGATAAGGAGAAGAACTTATTGGGGTCTTGAATGCTGTCCGATAAGCCTATAATGCATCATCTAACTTTTAATCCCAATTAGTCCTATAGGCATTTACTGTCTTTGCCAAGATGAACTTAATTTCTCTATTAGACACCTCAACCTTTACATTAGTCTGCAGATGATAAGGTGTTGCCACCTTGTGTTTCACTCCATACTTCTCTAACAGACCTCTGAATAGACAATTACAAAAATGTGACATCCATCACTAATGATAGGACATGGGGTACAAAATCAAGAAAAGATATTTTTTTCCAAAAATACAGTGATACACACTTCATTGTTGGGAAGCACAACTACTTCCACCCATTTTAAAACATAATCCATAGCCACTAGTATATACTTTATGCCAAATGAACTCACAAAAGGTCCCATGAAGTCTATCCCCCAAATATCAAACAATTCTAATTCTAATATAGAAGTCATAGGCAGTTCATGACGTCTAGAGATATTACCTTGGCGTTGACATTGATCACAAGTAGAAAAAAAATTATGTGCATCTTTGTAGATTGTAGGCTAGTAATACCCATATTGTAAGATTTTATGGGTTATACGGGTTCCACCATGATGACCCCTAACTGGGGAAGAATGACAAGCTTCAAGATACTCATTAGGTATACATCTATGAATAATTCCATTCATTCAAATTCTGAACAAATAGGGCTCATTAAGAAAAAATTCCTTACCCCATGCATAAATTTCTTTCTTTGTTGGAAGGAAAGATCTCCTGGGGCTGGATCACTGGCTAGATAGTTTTCATAATCAGAAAACCATAGAATTAGATTTTGGGAAGTTTCTAATAGCTGCTCATCTGGAAAACTGTCATTAATCTCAAGCCCATCTTCAACATTCTGCTTAGCTTCCTCCTCTATTCTAGACAAATGATCCGTAACTTGATTCTTGATTCTATTTCTATGCTTGACCTTGAAATCAAATTCTTACAGCAATAACACCCACCTAATCAGTCTAGGCATCACATTCTTTTTTTCCATTAAGTACTACAATGCTATATGATCAGTGTGAATAATCACCTTAGTCCCAATAAAGTATGACCTAAACTTCTTAAAATCAAAAAGCCACTACCAACAACTCTTGTTCCATCACAGTGTAGTTCTTCTGAGCAAGATTTAGTGCTTTCCTAGCATAGTATATGGGATGAAGGATCATCTCTTTTCATTGGCCTTTTATATCCCCTAAGGCCAAACCAATTGCATCACACATGGTTTAAAAAGGCAAACACCAATTTGGAGATACAATGATAGGAGTAGTAATCAATTTCTCTTTTAGACATTCAAAATTTTCTAGGCATGCTTCAGTGAACACAAATTTCACTTCTTTCTCAATAAGCCTACAAAAAGGATTGGCTATATTTGAGAATTCCTTGACGAGCCTTCTATAAAATCCAGCATGTCCCAAAAAGCTATGAACACCCTTCACAGAAATTGGTGGAGGTAATTTCTCAATCACTATAATTTTTTCTTTATCTACCTCAATTTTAAAAAGATTAAAGAAAGTTCCACATTGGTGATTAATGAGATGGGTGGTCTATTTATAAGCCTTGGAAAATACTCCTCCCCATTAGATAGCTTTTGAGGTGTGAATTAGGCACAAGACCAATTTTAACATGGTATCAGAGCAAGGCCCATTCTCACCCAATATTTGGCCCCCGAATTGAGATGTCGGGCGCCCAGTTGAGGTCTGGGCATGAGGTGGGGTGTTAAAAAGATTAAAGAAAGTCACACATTAGTGATTAATGAGATGGGTGGTCTCTTTATAAGGCTAGGACAATCCTCCTCCTCATGATCTAGATTTTGGGGTGTGATTTAGGCCCAAGATCAATTTTAACACTCAATACCCCTTTTGAAATTTTGTGCCCCAATACTAGACCTTCTTTGACCATAAAATGACATTTTTCCTAATTAAGTACCAAGTTGCATTCTTCACATCTTTGAAGAGCATTTTCCAAATGAGCAAGGCAGTTTTCAAAAGAATAACCAACAATAGAAAAATCATCCACAAAAACTTTAATGGTGTCTTCAACTATATCAGAGAAAATTGACATCATATATCTCTGAAATATGGATGGAGCATTGCATAGCCCAAATGGAATACGTTTGAATGCATAATTCCTATAAGGACACGTGAAAGTAGTTTCTTTTGATCTTTAGGTGCAATAGTAATTTGATTGTAGCCTGAATACCCATCTAGAAAATAGTACCAACCTCTGCCTGTTAGCCTATCTAATATTTGGTCCATGAAGGGCATAGGAAAATGGTCCTTCTGAGTCCATGGATTCAATTTTTTGTAATCCATGCATACTTTCCATCCGGTAACTGGTCTCATCAGCACTAGCTCATTCTTATCATTAGGTACAACAATAATTCCACCTTTCTTAGGAACACATTGAAAAAGAATGACCCACATTGTATCAGCAATGGGATACACTACACCAACATCCAACCACTTAGTTATTTCTTTCTTAACCCCTCCTGCATAGAAGGTTAGAGTCGACAAGGATGCTCTATACCTGGAATATAATTTGGCTCAAGTTGAATTTTATGAGTACACAAACCAGGTGGAATACCCATAATATCTATAATGGAAAAACCTATGGAACTCTTGAATCTCTGAAACACTGGCAATAATGCTTTCACTTCCAATTGTATCAAATCAACTCTAATAATAACATGCAAAGTGTTGTTTGTCCCCAAATATGTGTATTAGAAATGTGAAGGGAGGGCCTACAACTTTAGGACAGGTGGCGCCTCAATGGATAGGAGAGCAGGTAGAGTAGTTCTATTCTTCAAGTCCAAATCAAACTTCTTTGGTGCATAAACATAGGAACAACTACCATAGAGTACACACACTATCTTATCATACTCCTCAATACCATCACTATTGAAATTCATTATCTCGGGTGTAAGAGCTTCAACACCTAACCTTTGTTCAATAGGAACAACATTAGATCTATTATCCCAAAGAGTAACTGCATCAATATCATGGAATGAATCTACCTCATCATTGTACACATCGATCACAAATATCACTCTCAACTCATCAGACTACTTTATAGATTTACATACATTGAATGTCACCTATTCATCATTGATTCTCAGCATCAAATGTCCTTTCTCCATGTCAATCAACATCCTACCTGTATCAAACAATGTTCTTCCCAAAATAATTGGGACTTTAAAGTCCACTTCACAGTCCAAAATTACAAAATCACTAGAAAATATAAAATAAGACACTTCCAATACTTCATAAAGGACACCATCTTGCTTCTTTACTATTCTATCCTCCATCACTAGTATCATGGTTTCTTAGGAGCTCCCAACCCCAAATTCTTGAAAACTACAAAGGTAATGATGTTGATGCTAACCCCAAATCACATAATGCTCAAGTGAAGTTAAATGATCCAATAGTGCAAGGTATGGTGAAAGAGTCAGGGTCCTCCTTCTTCTCTACCAATGATCTTGTAACTACAGCACTGCAGTGATGAATATTTTCAACTAGCTCATAACAGACTAGCCTCTTCTTGGTTATCAAACCGTTCATGAATTTTACATATCTGGGCATTTTCACCAATGCCTCTATAAGCGGTATGTTGACTCTTAACTCTAACATAGAAAAAATAGGATCACTATCTTTCTTTTCCTTTAACTCAGCAACCAATGAAGATTTAAAACTATTCTAAAGCCACACACTAACTTTGGCCAAATCAACTAACCAAACAAACAACCTAGCTAACTGATGAACATAACCTAGATATTGTTTTTCATCCACAATGTGGGAAATACTTCCCATAGATAATTTACTAAGGGAATCAACCATAATATTTGCCTTACCTGGGTGATATAACACACTCATATCATAATCCTTTAACAATTCTAGCCATATTCTCCAACGAAGATTTAGGCCTTTCTAAGTGAACAGATATAGTAAAATCTTATGATCAGTGAACACATCAACTAGAACCCCATAAAGGTAATGCCTTCAAATCATTAACGAAAAAAATATCTTCCAATTCAAGATCGTTAGTCAAATAGTTCTTCTCATGAGGTTTAAGCTGTCTAGAGGCTCATGCAGTAATTTACCTTACTTTATCAACACACAAACCAAAGCCAACCCTAGAAGCATCACAATAAACCACAAATTCATATGAACCCTCTGGTAAATTCAAAACTAGAGTAGAAGTCGAGTCTTTAACTCTTAAAAGATCTTCTTGAAAGAATCAAACCATTAGAACTTGATTTTCTTTTGAGTTAGTCTGGACATGTGTGTGGCAATAAAATAAAATCCTTAAACAAACCGTGTGTAGTAACCGACTAAACCCAAGAAACTCCTGATGTTTGATGGATTGATGGGTCTAGGCCAATTTCTTACTGCATTTGTCTTTTGAGGATCAACTTGAATGTCTTCACCAGAAATAATATGACTGATGAAAGCTATTGATTTCAGCCGAAATTCACACTTACTAAAATTAGCAAATAACTGATGATCTTTGAGAGTTTGGTCTGCGTGGTCACCCTCACTATGAGAATAGACGAGAATGTCATTTATTAAGTCTTTAAAAGTTATAGGATCATTTTTTAGTCCAAAAGACATTACTAAAAATTTGAAGTGACCATATCGAGTTCTTAAGGTTTTCTTTTGAATGACATATTCTCTGAATCTGAGCTGATGATAGTGGAATTTAAGGTCTATCTTAGAAAAATAATTAGAACCCTGAAGTTGGTCGAACAAGTCATTAATCTTAGGGATGGGATACTTGTTCTTAATTATGACTTTGTTCAACTAACAATAGTCGATGCGCATTCTGAGAGATGATCCTAGTTGTGCACGAAGAGAACTAGAGTACCTCATGGAGAAATACTAGGTTTGATGAAACCCTTATCTTGGAGATCTTTCAACTGTTCCTTCATTTCCTTAAGCTTTAATAGAGCCATATTTTAAGGTAGAATTAAAATAGATGGGATATATAGAAGGATATATATTCCCAAGTCAATTTTCCTCTAGGGTAAACTCCAAGCAAATATTTATGAAATACATCTGGAAACTCGTTCACTATTGGAATCGTCTCAAGACTTAGGATTATGGAACTTAAGTCTTTGACTTGGAAAACATGATAGATACACCCCTTAGAAATTCTTTTTTTACTATATGGACAGAGATGAATCATCCCATAGGCACTGAAGTACTACCCTTTAATTCTAGGACTAACTCATTTGGACATAAAACTGAACTACTTTATTTATACAATCAAATGAGGTATAACATGAATAGAACCAATCCGTTCCAATAAAAATATCAAATTCGTTCATGTCTAACTCTACAAGGTCAACTAAGGTGACATTCTGGGATACTGTGATGAAATACCCTGGGTTTTGACCCTTAGAAGAATTTCCCAGGTTTTGTATTTTGGACATTATATGATTTGGGGGTAATATTAATCTAATATGTTATGGGTTAGGTGACCCATTTGTATGTTGTGCAATATTAGGTGGTGTTAGGTGGTTTAGTTTCTAAAATGGGTACGACTAGGTGGGTATGAGTTGTATAGTTGGTGATGGGTCGGTGGGTTGGGTTTTCCTTCATTTTATCTAAAAGTTAGTAACTTAACTTGGATTTGAATATGAGTGGCTCACCATAAGACCTAAATATAAGGTACGAGTTGTATAGTCCAACTCATATATTAGACAATGTTCAACCCCTCATGATTCTGCCTAGGGTATGATTTTATGGTACTAATCATATGGTTGGGTACGGTTTAACTTGGGTGGTCGTATGTTGGATATATTTTAGGTCTAAGAGGAGTCCTATGGTACGAGTGATGGGTACCACTCGTATGGTAGGGTGAGATTGGTATGGGGCGGTCGTACCATCATGTGGGGATTTTAAGCAGTATCAGTTGGGGGTAATCTAGACATTTCTCCTCTAAACTTCTTAAGGCCCTACAACTTATAACACTCTTGGGGAATCATTTAACCTATTTATAATAACTCAAACTATCTTAAAACACTCTCAAATTCTCTCAAAGGCTCTTGGGTTAAGAAAGGCTTGGGTTTCATCAATAGGTGAAAATTGGGACTTACAAGGGTGATTTCTCTCCGTCATTTTCTTAATCTAAGGCATGCTACTCATACCTCATTGTTACCTCCAACTAAATACATATTTTATGAATTGTTTTCATGGCATAAATGTTGTATGGTTATGGGTTTTAAATAATATTCTTGGGGTTTTGATTACAATGGATCTTTATGGTTTTCCCAAGTCTTTTACTTATGGTTATAATATAATTATGGTGGTTTAAATATTTGGTCGCATGGGAATGGTTAATTGGTACATGGTTTTGGCTTTGAAAACACTATGCCCCTACATGTTTGATAAAATACATATCAGAATGTTTTTGGTTAAATTGTTGGACTTTCATTAAACTATGTATGGTATAACATGGTAATGGAACCCTAAATGGTTTAAATGGTTTTGAATGGTTAAATGGTAAGGTCTTGGTAGTTATGGTTGGTATAATTGAAAGCATTGTGGGGTACAAGTGAATCCCCTAAGCAAGCATAATAATGATCACTTGTGGGGTACATGGGATTCCCCTAAGTTAACTTAATAATATAATCTATAGGTACATTAGAATCCCTTCTTTTGTAAAAGTTTGGCTAAGGATATTACTTGGGAGATATAATTGGTATGACTATACCACTACTTATAGCCTTGGTTAATAATAAATGGAATGGTTCTATGGTTGAGTGGTAATGTTTTATTTGGGCAATATTGGTGGGGTGTGATAGCTAACCATGAAGGTGTGAGTCCAATGGACGTACACAAGAAACTCATATTTGTCGACATGAGGATTGGTCATGGCGACCATATATGATACTTATAGGGTAGTTGGGAATCCTCTATGTACACTTGTACATATGTATCATAGATAGAAAAAGGTACTCAAGAATCCCCTACTTTTATGGTATCTCCAATTCGTGCATCTACATACATTGAGGCCCATTCAGAGGGGTACACTGGAAGCATATAGACCTAGGTGGTTCTAGAATGGTAAATCTACACATACCCAGGTTAATGGTTTTAAAGGCATGCTAAACTCAGGTTCCTTTACCCAGCATAGTTATATATATATATGTATGGCTGTGAATGCATATGTTTGGTTTACTTGGTTGTAAAGGTTGGCATTATTTTATCCTTATCCTTAGTGCATGCTACATTAACCTACTAACCTATCTTGTGGCATTTGTATCCCTATGTGATGTAGGAATTAGCCATTCTACTTCTCCTTAGTGATCGAATTTAGGATCAGCTTGGTTGGATTGAAGTAGTGAGCTTCCATTTTTCGAAAGTCTTCATTTTATGTCATGGATGTTTTTACACACTTTGGTTATTTTATATACATTGGTTTTGGCTATGGTTCGGGACATGACCCAACCAGATATTATTTTACTTTTGGTTAGAGATTTTGTGGAACTATTATGGTTTGGTATATGTGGTGTTGGCACTGGTTTCAGCCTTAGTATTAACATTGGTATTGAGGTTGAAACTATTTGAATATATTTATGATTGTTCCATTCTATTATGCTTTCGATTATATATATTTATACTGGAACTCATTTGGTATGGGATATAGTGATTCATTTATGGTTTTCTTTTGGTTTTGGATATTGGTCTAATAATGGATGGTTGGACTTGTTTGGGTTGGTCATAGTCATGGACCTATCCCAGAGTCTAGAATTGTAATAAATGCTATCTTGTTCTATGTTTGGAATTCATCCAACTCAGGTTATGTGTTGGAGGTTGGTTTGGGTAATGGGGGTGGTCCCTGGTCTTGGTTGGACTTGGGATGACCATTAAGATAAGGCCCCAGTTTGGGCCATGTCAAGTTTGTATCAGAGCTTTAGGTTAATGATCAACTGGGAGTTTAGAAATCTGTGTCAAGTAGAGACTCTTTTAAGGGTATGTAGTATGTCACCTTCATAAGAGAGGCTTTAAATCATTTAGGAAATGTTTCTCTTCTTTGTGCTTTATTTTCATGCTTGGAGTCTGAGTCCTAGAATCTCCTCTAATTCTATTTTTTTGATTTTAAGATCATGCCTCGATGATCTAAAGTTCATGGAAACTCATTTGTCACAATTGAGGACAATGTTGATGGGACACACTCTACTTAGGCAATCCATACTCGGTTTAGGTGTCTAGTCCCTAATTTGTCTGGAGTTCTACTGGTTTCTTCTAGTACTCCTTTGGCAGATGTGATGAATGTGGAGTTTTGTTAGTCGATTCATATGATTGCTAAGTTGGTAGCTTCTCATACTGATCGTGTTGCATCTGGTACTACATCTTCTGAGGCTATTAGGGTTTGCTTGTTTATGAGGTTAAATCCATAAACTTTTACTAGTTTTAAGGTAGAGAAAGATCCTTAGGATGTTCTGGATGAAATATAAAGGATCTTCAGGGTCATGCAGGCCATAAATATTGAAGGGGTAAATTTTGCTGCCTATCAAGTAAAGGATATGGTATACCAATGGTACGAGGAATGGGATCAGACAAATGTTGAGGTTGATGAGTCATCTCTGTGGGAGAATTTTTCTAATGCATTTCTGGACTGTATCTTTTCTCTAGAGATAAGGGAAGTAAAAATGGAGTAATTTTTTATCAAAGCAGGGAAAGATGTCGGTCAAGGAGTATGCCTTAATGTTTCACCAGTTGTTGAGGTATGCTTCGAAATTAGTGTCTGCTATTAGGGCCAAGATGAGAAAGTTCACTTTAGGGCTTTCTCATGAGGTAATCCTCGAAAGCAAGGCTATAAATCTAATTGAGGACATTAACACCTTTAGGTTGGTTGTTCATATGCAACAAGTGGAGGAGGAAAATAGAAAATAGGTTGTGGTTTCTAAAAGAGTCTATAGGGTATGCGTGGTATCTGTTGGTAGTAAGGATACATTGGTTGATTTGTTCAAATTAGATATGATGGGTTTCGATGTCATTCTAGGAATGGATTGGTTACACTTGTGCCACACGTTCTTAGATTATCGTACCTGTAAAGGTGTCTTTAAGTTCCCTGGTGAATCAGTTATTGAATGAGAGGGTGGTTTCCTAGATCCTAAGGGGATGTTTATATCATATCTTAGAGCACGTAGGTTAATATCTAAAGGGTGTTTCTATCATTTGGTTTGTGTTAAAGACTTTAACTCGAAAAGTCCTTCTTTTCATTTTGTTTTGGTGGTTAGTGAGTTTCCTGAGGCCATTTCAGATGTTTTTCCTGGTGTTCCTCCAGATAGAGAGATTGAGTTTTTGATTAATTTGGTTTGGGACACTCGTCTAATATCTATTCATCCTTATAGAATGCTCTGGCTGAGTTGAGGGAACTCAAGGAGAAACTTAAAGATCTTTTGTATAAGGTTTTCATCCATCCTAGTGTGTCCCTGTGGGATGCATAGGTGTTATTTGTGTGTAAGAAGGATGGTTCCTTTCGGATGTGTATTTACTATCGGTAGTTGAATAAGGTGACAGTTAAGAACAAGTATCCTCTTCTAAGGATAAATGACTTGTTTAATTAATTGTAAGGCGCTAAATTTTTTTCAAAGATAGATATTTGGTCTAGGTATCATCAGCTTAAGATTAGGGAGGTGGATATTCCTAAGACAACTTTCTGTACCCAGTATGGGCGATTTTAGTTCTTAGTTATGTCAATTGGTTTGACCAATACCCTAGTGGCATTCATGGATTTGATGAATAGGGTATTTCATCAGTTTTAAGATATTTTTGTCATTGTGTTCATTGATGACACTTTGGTGTACTCTAAGAGTGAGGTGGATCATGTTAATCACCTTTGTGTGGTTTTACTGACCTTAAAAGAGCAATAATTTTATGCCAAATTCTTTAAATGTGAATTCTGGTTTAACAATGTCACTTTTTTGGGTAATATTATTTCTAGTGAGGATATCATTTTAGATCTATAATAGGTGGCAGTGGTTAAGAAGTAGCCTATACCCATGACTCCAACCAACATTTGGAGGTTCTTGGGTTTGGTCGGGTATTATAAAACATTTATGGAGATCTATTTGATGATATCTACCCTATTGACTAAGCTGACTTAGAAAAAGGTAAAGTTTCTTGGTCAGATGTTTGTTAGAGTAGTTTTGAGATACTGAAGAATAATCTAACTTTGGCTTTGATTTTGACTTTGCTTGAAGGCAATGAAGGGTTTCTAGTTTACTGTGAAGATCCTTAGATAATACTTGGTTGTGTTTTGATAAAGCATGGGAAGGTGATTGCCTATGCTTCTAGGTAGTAGAAGGTTGATGAGAGGAACTATCCTGCTCATGATTTGGAACTTTTAATGGTGGTGTTTGCATTGAAAATTTGTCGGCACTATTTATATGGAGTTCACATGGACATCTTTTTTAATCATAAGATTCTACAGAATGTGTTCACTCAGAAAGAGCTTAATCTCAGGTAGAGGAGATGGTTGGAGCTTCTCAAGGATTATGTCATGATTCTTCACTACCATCCAGGTAAGGCTAATGTTGTTTCTGATGCTCTTAGTGGGTTGTCTATGGGGAGTTTAGTTCATGTAGAAAAGGATATGCAGGAGTTGGCGAAGGATATTCACCACTTGGCTAATCTTGGAGTTCTCCTTTTGGACTCCAAGAATGGTAGTGTGTTGGTACAAGAAGTTGTTTGATCATCCCCAGTTGTAGAGATTAAGGAGAAGCAAATTCTAGATCTTGTCTTGATAAAAATCAAGGGTGATGTAGGTGGGCAAAAGGTAACACCATTTAAGATCTTTGGTGATGGCACCTTGCGGTACCAAAGGAGATTATATGTTCTCCACGTTGATGGTTTGGGAGAAAATGTATTGGCTGGGGAGCATAAATCATGCTATGTTGTTCATCTTGGTTTGATCAAAATGTATTATGATCTTAAGGTGATGTATTGGTGGAATGGTATGAAGAAGGATGTGGCTGATTGTGTGGGAAAATGTTTGGTGTGCCAACAAGTGAATTATTAGCACATGAGGCCTGGGGGTTTGTATCAAGAGATTGAATTACCGAAAATGAAATGGAAGCAATCAATATGGATTTCATTATCGATCTTCCTCAGTCTCGTAACCAATTTGATTCAATTTGGGTCATCGTTGATAAGATGACAAAGTCATCTTACTTCTTGCCAGTGAGGATTAACTTTTTGGCTGAAGATTATACAAGGTTGTATCTTTATAAGATTGTGAAGATACATGGGGTACCTGCTTCAATCATCTCTAATTGTGGTACGTAGTTTTCATCTCACTTTTAGCAATCATTTCAGAAAGGGTTGGGGAATAAGGTTAGATGGTGTACTGATTTTCACTTGTAGACAGATAGGCAAGTAGAAAGGACTATTCAGAAAATATATGATATGCTTTATGCATATGTAATTGATTATGGTGGTAATTGGATTGAGTATCTACCTTTTGTACAGTTTGCTTACAATAATAGCTATCATTCTGGTAGTGGGATGGCCCCTTTTGAGGTATTATATGGTAGGAGGTGTAGATATCCTATTGGGTGGTTCGATCTTGGAGAGGCAGATATTTTTTTCACAGATTTTGTTTATCAGGCTATGGAGAAGGTAAAGGTAATTCGGGATAGGCTTATAGCTACCAAAAGTCGCCAAATATCCTATACAGATATAAGGAGTAGGCACTCGGAGTTTGAGGTTGGAGATAGGGTATTCCTAAAGGTGTCACCCTTGAAGGGAGTAATGTGGTATGGGAAAATAGAGAAACTTAGTCCCCGTTATGTTGGTCCTTATGTGGTTTTGAGGAGGGTTGGTAATGTTGCGTATGAATTGGAGTTGCCTTCTAGTTTGAGCTACATTCATCTGGTATTCTATGTCTCTATGTTAAGAAAGTGTATATGTGATCCTTCATCAATTGTTCCTTTGGAAGGATTGGGCATCTCAGATTCTCTGTCTTATGAAGAGGTCCTGGTTGAGAACATTGATTGGTAGGTTTTTTGGTTGTAGACCAAGGATGTAGATTCGATGAATGTTCAATAGTGGAACCACAAGGTGGAAAAATCTACAAGGGAACTGGAAGAGAACATGAAGTCCAAGTATCCGCATTTGTTTTTTGCTTTGGATATTCATGCCGAAGTTATGTGTTCTTGATCACAACTTTTTTTTCTAACATGGTTAAAGAGAAGTTTATTTACTTGCATCTTTGTTTTCTAACCTAGTTAAAGGTTGGAATGGTTATGTTGGGGTGCAGTTCATGCTTGTACTACTTTTTCCATCATTTGGGGACAAATGATCCTAGTAAGGGAGACTAAAAACCCTAGGTTCTTACCCTTAGAAAACTTTCCTGAATTTTGGTTTCTAGACATCATACGACTTTGAGGTACTAGTCATAGATAGGGTAAGGGTACGGTGACCTAGTCGTATGTTGTCCAAAATTGGGAGGTGTTGGGTGATTGAGTTTCTTGAATGGGTATGACTAGGATCGGTACGAGTCATATGGTTGATGATGGGTCGTTGGGTTGGGTTTTTTTCACTTAATCCAAAACTTAGTAACTTAATTTGGATCTGAGTATGAGCATAAGTTGTGAGGATAGGGTACAAGTTGTATAGTCCAACTCGTATGTTGGACAGTGTTCAACCACTCATGATACTGCCTAGGGTACGATTTAATGGTACTAATCATATAGTTGGGTATGATTTGTCTTGGGTGGTCATATGTTTGATAGTGTTGGTGGGTACCACTTGTATGGTAGGGTGCGGTTGGTATGGGATGGTCATACAATCCTCCAGGGATTTTAAGCAGTTTAAGTTGGGGGTAATCTAGACATTTCCCCTCTTAACCACTTGAGGCACCATAACTTATAACACTCCTTGGGCATCACTTAACCTATTTTCAATCACTTAAACTCTCTTAAAACACTCAAATTCTCTCTAAGGCTCTTGGGTTAAGAAAGGCTAGGGTTTCATCAATAGGAGAAAACTGGGACTTAAAAGTGTGATTTCTCTCTATCAACTTCTTAATCTAAGGCATGTTATTCCTCCCTCATTGTTAGTTCCCACTAAAGGCATGTTTTATGAATTGTTTGTATGGCATAAATGTTGTATGGTTTTGGGTTTTAAATTATATGTTGGGGGCTTTGAGTTCAATGGTTTGATATGGCTTTCCCTTATCTTTTACTTATGGTTTTCATATTATTATGGTGGTTTGAACATTTGGTTTGTTGGGAATGGTTAATTAGTACATGATTTTGTCTTTGGAAACACTATGCGCCCAACGTGGTTGATAAAATGTCTATGAGAATGTTTTTGGTTAAATTATTAGAATTTTATTAAACTATGCAAGGTATAACATGGTAATGGAACCCTGAATGGTTTAAATGGTTTGGAATGGTTAAATGGTAAGGTCTTGGTTGTTATGGTTGGTCTAATTGAAAGTCTTGTCGGGTACAAGGAAATCCCTCAAGCAATCATAATAATAATCACTTGTGGGGTACATAGGATTCCTCCTAGTTAACTTAATAAAGTAATCCATGGGTACATGGGAATCCCTTCTTCTATAATAGGTTGGCTAAGGACATTGCTTGTAAGCTATAGTCTATATGACGATACCACTACTTATAGCCTAGGTTAATAATAAATGGAATGGTAGATAGTTGTGTGGTAATGGATTTAATTGTGCAATAATGGCAGGGTGTGATAGATAATCGTAATGGTGTGAGTCTAATGGAAGGACACTGGAAACTCATATTTGCCGACATGAGGATTGGTCATGGCGACTTTATATGATACTGACGGTGTAAATGAGAAACCCCTAAGTAAACTTGTACATATGTATCATGGAGAGCGAAGGGTACTAGGGAATCCCATACTCCTATAGTATCTTCGACTCATGTGGCTATACGTATCGGAGCTAGTTCAGGGGGTTATACTTGACCCATATAGCCCTTGGGTGGTATTAGGATGGTTAAGGTACACATACCTAGGTCAACGATTTTAAAGGCGTGCTAAACCCAATTCCCTTCCCCTGCATGGTTATATATATTTTTGTATGGTTGTGAATGCATATGGTTATTTTACATGGTTATAAGGGTTGGCATTATTTTATCCTTATCCTAAGTGCATGCTAGTGTTCACCCGCTAACCCGTCTCGGGAGGCTTTGTCCCCACGTAATACAGGAACCAGCTATTTTACTTTTCCTACTTAGTGATTGGATTTGGTATCATCTCGGTTGGATTGAAGTGGTGAGCTTCCATATTCCGAAAGGCTCCATTTCATATCATGGATGTTCTTACTTACTTTGGTTATTTCATAGACATTGGTTTTGGCTATGGTTGGGGGCATGTCCCAACCAGATATTGTTTTACTTTTGTTTAGAGGCATTGTGGAACTACTATGGGTCGGTATGGGCGGTGTTGGTAGTAGTGTCAGCCTTAGTATTGACAATTATATTAGGGCTGATACCGTTTGACTGTATTTATGATTATTCCATCCCATTATGTTTTGGATTATATATATTTATATTGGAACTCATTTGGTATGGGATGCATGGATTGGTTTATGGTTTTGTTCTGTTTTTTGATATTGGTTGGATAATCGATGGTTAGACTTGTTTGGGTTGGTCACGGTCATGGACCTATCCCAGAGTCTAGAATTGTAATAAACATTATCTTGTTATATGTTTAGAATTCATCTGACTCAGGGTACATGTTGTTGATTGGGTTGGGTAATGGGGGTGGTCCTCGGTCCTGGTTGGACTTGGAATACCCCCATTATGACAAGATCCCGGTTCGGGTCATGTCATGTGATTGGGCAATATTTGTATACCCACCTGGCTATAATAGAACTGCTGACTGGAGTAGAAAATATGAAGGGTTCTGCTAGAATTTTGGGACTGACACCAAGGCCTACTTATATAGAGGGAGTCACGAAAGAAAGTCTGGCCCTGGGATATAAAAATGCATACACATGAATATGAAAATCTTGCAATATATATGTAACCACATAAAGAGAACCCTCCTACTTTTGGTGAGTCTGAAAGGCATAAAGTCGATTCTGATGGTGTCCACTGGTTGCACTAGAAGTGGCACCCTACTGTGTTAAGTGACCTACTAAAACTGATGAGGAGTTAGCATGGACCTGCTAATGATTATTTCTACCCCTCCACATGTCTGTCGGGCAATCCCAATTTTGTTGTCTGACTTGACACACCCAAAGTATGCATCACTGTTGTCTATGTTCTCAACCTTGTGGTTCTTACCACATCTCTTGCAGACTGGGTTACTATTAACACTACCATGGGACTTAGAGCCTGGTGCTCTATCACGAGTATCTTGTAGGAACTTGGGTACTAGAGCACTAGAAGACGATGAGGCTAGGACTAAAGAGTTCTGGCAAAACTAAAAAAGAATTCCCATCATCTGAACTCTGCTAAGAGAAATTGAAACTACCAATCTTGGACCTCTTATTTTCTCTTTCCTCCTCCTTTAGCTTCTCTTCCCCAATATTGTCACGACCCAAGACTACCCCTAGTCGCGACACGGTGCTTAAGGACACAAGTGACCCCAAGCTAACCCATGTACTTGTACCTGCTGAAAGCACTGACTAAAATATATATTGAAGTAGCATGTGTAGAAGATAAACTGATGAAATATGATCCAAAAAATGGAATACTGATATGAAAATATAAAATATGCCTGAAAGTCTACTGATAACATCTGAAACATAAACTCACTGTCTGAACATCTAGTCTAAACATCTGAAAACCTCTAACATAAGGAGTTGATGGGACAGACCCCCAACTAACTTTGACTGATAGACATAAAAGTAATTGTTGTAAATAACTAAAATAAAAATATCATACTCGATGGATGAGGACTCACCACTGCTACTGCTAGGAGAATGGTAATCTATCTAAAGATGCTCAGAGAACTGTACGTCCAAACCTATGTTGTAAGACAACATAGGACAGAGAAAAGTATGCTATCAGTATTTTGTATGTACTGTTACGTGAGGCAAGGACTACTGAAATACATGTGAAATCTAAGCATGGATGCATGAATATTTAAAACTAAGAATGCAAGACCAAGTATAGTCTATAATGATATGATTTGAATAACTGTTATTTGAATAACTAAAATAATATGTAAAACTTAATAAATAAATACTAAAATCTGTCTAGTTGGTCAAACAAACCTGAACTGAGATAAACTGAGTACTGATCGAAACTGTGGGAGCTATCATGTAAATGACATAAACCGTGTGAGATATCATGGAGTCCAACATCTTACCCACATTGAGGAGGGTTTTTCTATCGTTGCCATCGGAGTAGAACCTGGACTAGAGTGATCACTAAACTGAGCCCATATTGGATAATGGGAAATCCTCTCTGGCGAGGCCCCTAATCCTCCAGTGGCACGTAGTTTCTGGGAAGTAGGATGCACTAAACCCACACTTACATCTTAGTGATAAATCCTACTCCCAACTGAAAGACACTGAAATACTTACTGATGCATACATTAATGACTGAATTACTCAAGTAACATATTTTAAAAATGACAGTGCATGCCTAAACTGAAGAAATCATGAATATTTAAAACTGATAATTTGACATGAAATAATACTGTATATAATAATAATATCACGAGTTAATTGACTTATTACTTGAAAATTTTGAAACATAAGTAATCATATAGGTATTAGATGTTCATAACCCGCTAGCACTGAAATAAAGTCATAATTCAAAGAACCAAACATGAGACATTTTGATAGTCTGATAAATTTCATGAATGTAAACATGGGAATCAGTTAACCTTGAAAAAATATCACATTTATACAGTTTAAAGCTTAATTTGAGAATTCGTTATAGTATTGACTGAACATAACATAGGGTTTTAGAACTTTAAGCATGTAAGACCATGATTCTCATATAGTAAAACTATTAACATGGCTTGAATGTAAAACAAACTAGGAAACATGGATTAATTTCATAATTTACATTAAACTTGATCATAAGTAGTGTAAAATTCATAATTGAGCCGAAAGAAGGTTTTGGAGCTCAATGTGTGAAAGGAGCCCATTGATGAACACCCAACATACCTGAAGTGGAAGCTTTGGGAAAATCCTTGAATTTGATCTTGTTATTGAGAAAACCTAATAACTTGAGGAAGAAGAAAAATCTGTCTCTCTTGACTGTCTTTGGTGAAATTAAGGATTATATTTTGATTTGGGACTTTTGGGGTCTTTTATACCACCCCCTGTAAAACCAAAATAACATGAGTTTAGCTTTTAAGGGAGTGGGAAAAGACATAAAGGCCCTTGGAAAAACATGTAGGAAAACATAACCCCAGTCGTTATGACTCAGCTTGTGACTCGTAACAACTGGTTATGACTCGTGATTTGAGTCGTAGTTTGGGATTATAGGATTTTGGGTACATTCTGGTTTGACTACAACTTGCCACCTAACTACTCATCATGACTGATTATGAGTCATAGAATGGAGTCATAGTAAGAATATGATGCCTTAAGGTCACACACTGGTTAGGTTACAGGTCCATGCAAAGACTAGTAAGGTATGGTAACAGGTTGTATGCTGGACTCATAAACACTAGACATACTGGTGTGACTATGAGTCCCTCCATAAAACACAAAGGAACTGATTACAAATCATGTGGAGGTATCGTAGTCACTGGGCTCAAGGCGAACAAATTCATTAGAGTGGTTACGACTCACACGTGATGACTTGTTGCGAGTGGTAATGATTAA
Source organism: Capsicum pubescens (assembly GCA_030864215.1). Taxonomy (NCBI): domain Eukaryota; kingdom Viridiplantae; phylum Streptophyta; class Magnoliopsida; order Solanales; family Solanaceae; genus Capsicum; species Capsicum pubescens. The sequence continues at coordinate 191,353,118 of CM061546.1, forward strand.
TTACCTTGAGTCATAACCATGGCAATCTTTCCAGGATCTCAAGTATGAATTTCCACTACTTCTTGCCATGTCATTGGACTTATATGGGATGATGCATTGGAAAGCTAACCTCATGGGCTATTTCTTGGGAGGTTTAGATCATGAAAACTCGGGGTATTTCAATATCTTTACCTTGGGATTATTCGTACTCGAAGGAAATTGGTTAGGCTCAGAACTCTAAGGCAACTGGGGTCTTATAATGAATACTTACGAACTGAAACATGATTAAAACAACTGGGTCTGAGACATGGTACATTGAGTTAACTGAATTCATGAATACATGTAATGACATGAAGATGGTTATAAAGCTGAGATACAGGATGAGAGAGTCAATTTTAGAGAAACCATTACCTATAGCAGTATCTGAATTTATGGAGAAAAGATGAGGATACTTGGCTCGCATATTTGCTTCTGATTCCCAAGTAGCTCCCTCAATGGATTAATTTCTCCAATGAAATTTGACCAGGGGAACTTCTTTATTCCTCAACCTATAAACCAGATGATCAAGGATCTCAATCAAAACTTTTTCATATAAGAGACTATCTTTAACATCCACACTTTCCAAAGGAACCACATAAGTTGAATCACCAATGTATTTTTTTAGCAAGGAGAAATGAAACACCGGATGCACTGGTGCCAAATTTGCTGGCAACTAACTCATAAGCTACCTTGTCAAAAGGAATCATAATATTATATGTGCCAACATAAGCTACTTTCCAAATATCTTCACTCATTTCATGAGCAAAGTTTTTAAATAAACCAAGTCACCAACCTCTAACTCAAGGTCTCTTCTCCTCACATCAGCAGAAGATTTCTGACGACTTTGGGCTACCTTCAGCCTTTCATGAATTAACTGAAATTTCTCCATCACCTCAAACACTAAATTTGGTCCTATTATTGAAGATTCTCCTACCTTAAACCAACCAATAAGAGATCTTCATCTTCTCCCATAGATATCTTTAAATGGAGTCATTTGAATACTAGAATGATAACAGTTGTTGTAGGAAAACTCAATCAAAGGTAAGTGGTCATCCTAGCTACCCTTAAAGTCAATAACACAAGCCCTCAATATGTACTTTAAGGTTTGAATGTTCCTCTTTTCCTGACCATCTATCTGAGTATGAAAAGTTGTACTGACATGAACTTGGGTACCAAGGCCTTTCTAAAAAGCCTTCCAAAACTTAGAGGTAAACTGAGTAGATCTATCTGAAATAACAGACGACGAAACCACGTGAAACTTTACTCGAGATAGATTCTAGCATAATCCTCATCTGAATACAAAGTATGAACTGGAAAGAAGACCTGACTTGGTCATTCTATATATGATGACCCATATCGAGTCATGCTGGCAATGCGTACGAGGCAATACTATCACAAAATCCATGTTTATCACCTCCTACTTCTAAGTGTGGATACTAAACTCCTGAAGTGTACCACTAGGCCTTTGGTGATATACCTTAACCTGTTGATAATTTGAAAAATTAGCCACAAACTTTACAATATTTTTAACAATACCATTCAACCAATAGATTTCCTTTAAATCTTGTTAGGATAGAGTATTGCGTACCATGCGTCTTAGCCAGTATATGCTATCTTAAAACATAAATACACGGAACACACAATCGTTCCTAGCAACGAAGTACACTATCTCCCCTTTAGGAGATAACCTCCACCTTCTGACTCTTTACTACTTTCTTCAACTTGACTACACTAGGATCCTGTCCTACTTTTCTTTTAATACGACAACCAATGAAGATTTCAAACTATTCTGAACCCATATACTACCTTCGGCCCAACAACCAACTGAAATCCTAATTTATAAAGTCAATGAACCTTACGGACTAAATCCTTCTTATCATCCTCAATATGAGCAAAACTACCCATAGACAATCTACGAAAGGTGTCTGCCACTACATTGGCCCTGCTCGGATGATACAACACACTGATATCATAATTTTTCAATAACTCAAGTTATCTTATCTGAAGAAGATTCAGGTGTTTTTGAATGAACACATACTTTAAACTTGTGTGATCCATGAACACATCAATATGAACTCCATAAAGTTAATGCCTCCTAATGTGTAAGGAAAATACAACAACTGCCAACTCAAGATCATGGGTTGGACAATTCCTTTCAGGGGGTTTAAGATGTATAGAGGCATAGGCAATGACCTTACCTCTCTACATTTATACACAACCAAGACCAACTCAAGAAGCATCATAATAAACTACGAACCCATCTGTGCCATCTGGCAAAGACAAGACTACATTAGAAGTGAGTCGAGTCTTCAACTTTGGAAAACTTTTCTCGCAGGAATCTGACCACTGAAATTTGAATTTCTTTTGGGTTAGTCGGGTCATGGGAGAAGAAATTTAAGAAAACCCTTCAACAAACCATTTTTAATAGCCGGATAAACCCAAGAAACTCCTGATATCTGACAAAAAGATGGATCTAGGCTAATTTTTTACTATTTTAGTATTTTGAGAATCAATTAAAATGCCATCATTGGAAATGATATGATAAATAAAAGCTACCAACCTCAACAAAAATTTCCAGTTACTAAACTTAGGGAATAACTGATGATCTCTATGGGTCTGCAACACAACCCTCAGATGACTTACATGATCATTCTCACTACGAGAATAGACAAGAATGTAATCAATGAAGACTATCACAAACATGTCAAAGTACTGCTTGAACACCCCTTTCATCAAGTCCATGAAAGTTGCAGGGTCATTCCTTAGTCCAAACGACATGACTAGGAATTCAAAGTGACCATATCGAGTTTTGAAAGCTCTCTTTGGAATGTCACAATCTTTTACTCTAGGATGATGATAGCCGAATCTGAGGTCTATCTTAGAGAAATAACTTACACCCTTAAGTTGGTCTAAAAAGTCATAAATCTTAGGGAGAAGATACTAATTCTTGATTTTTACTTTGTTAAAGTGATAGTAGTCTATGCATATTTTGAGGGAACTATCTTTCTTGTATATGAGTAGAACTGGAGCACCCCACAGGGAAACACTAGGCCTGATGAAAACTTTATCCAAGAGATTTTTCAACTACTATTTTAATTCCTTATGTTCAGTTGGAGCCACTCTATAAGGTGGAATAGAGATAGGCTGGGTATCTGGAAGAAGATCTATTCTAAAGTCTATTTCCCTTTCAGGAGGAACTCCGAGAAGATCTTCTGGGAATATATCTAGAAATTAGTTTACTACTAAAACTGACTCAAGACTCGTAGTTTCAGAATTCGAGTCCTTGACTCGGATGATATGGTAAATCCACTCTTTGGATATCATTTTTCTTACCTTGAGATAGGAAACAAACTATCCCTTAAGAACTGAAGTGCTACCCATCCATTCGATAAATACATCATTGGGAAACTAGAACTAGACAATTCTATTTCTAAAGTTAACTGAGGCATAACATGAGTGGGGAAAATCCATGCTGAGAATGACATCAAAATCAGTCATCTCTAGCTCCACAAGATCAACTGAAGTAACTTTCTAAGACACTATGACTGGGTAATTTCTGTATACTTGTCTTGATATAATAGACTTACCCACTAGGGTGGATATTAAAAAGGGCTCTACTAACATTTTAGGACTAACACCGAGCTCTACAGTTATATAAGGAGTCAAAAAAATAAAGCTCTAGGGTATAATAATGCATATATATGAAGATAATAAACTTTTAATGTACCTATAACCACATCAGGAGAACATTCCAAATCATACTGAGTCTGGAGAGCATATAGTCTATTCAGGCGCTGCCCACTGGTGGTACTGGAGGTTGCACCCTGCTGAGTAGGGTGACCTATTAGATCTAATGAAAAAATTAACTGGCACTATTAGCATCGAATACTTTTCCTTTTAAGCAATTATCAGACATTTCTTAATTATTTAGCCTGGCTTGCCACATCGAAAGCACACATCACTTCCTTCTCTACATTCACCCTGATGATTCCTACCATGCTTCCTACAGGGAAGATTGGTACAACTGCTATTTACACTATCTTGTGCCTTAGAGTCTGGTGCTTTATCCCTATTGTCCTTCCGGAACTTAGGCACTGGTGCACTGGCTGAATATGGGGCTAGAGCAAAACATTTCTGGTTAAACTGAGAATGTTTACTGCCTTCTGACTTCGGCTGCAAGAAGTTGAAGCTACTTGATCTTTCCCTCTTATTCTCTCTTTCTTTCTCTTTAATATTCTCCTCCAAAATATGCTAGGCATGAACCATAAGCCTAGAAAGGTCCATATCCTTGATCAACATGGAGGTCCTACTCTTCTTGATTACATAATTAGATACACCAGATACAAACTTACTTATCCTAGACCTAGAGTCAACCACCATAGTAGGATCATACCTCGCCAACTGAGTTAACTTGAGCGAGTACTACTTCACAATCATACAACTCTGCTTCAAGTTAATAAACTCCTAAACCCTTACTTCCTTCAGCTCTAGTGGGAAGAACTAGTCTAATAAAGCTATGGAAAACTTCTCCCACTTAATAGGCCCTACATCAAGACCCATGTCTTTCTTCCACTGCTTGAACTAGGTGTGAGCTACTCCCTATAACTAATACGCAACTAAGTCTGCACTCTTACTAGCAGTTACACCCATGATATATTTCACTTTCACCACAATATCCAAAAACTCCTAGTTTTACATTCAAGTTATGTTAATAGTTTTACTCCATGAGAATCATGATTGTTCATGTTTAAAGTTCCAAAACCCTATGTCTTTCTCGACCAATACTATGTCAAATTCTTAAATTATGCTTTAAGCTGTATAAACAAGATATTTTACCATAGTTAACTCATTTCCATGTTTACATTCATGAAATTTTTTAGACTATCAAAATGTCTCATGTTTTGGTCTTTTGAATTATGAATTTATTTCAGCGATGGCGGGTTATGAATACCCAATACCTATATGTTTTCTTATGTTTTAGACTTTTCAAGTAATGAGTCAGTCAACTTAAGATTTTATTGTTATATCAGTATTATTTTATGTCAAATTATCAGTTTTACATGTTCATGATTTCTTTAGATTAGGCATGCACTGTTAGTTTTAAAATACCTTATGTGAGAAAATTAGTTATCACTGTATTCATCACTTAGTATTTCAGTATTTTTTAATTGACAGTAGGATATAGCACTGAGAGAAAAGTGTGGGTTCAACACATCCTACTTCCCAGAAACTACGTGCAGCCAAATCAATATGGGTTTGGCTTTTAAGAGAGTGGGAAAATACATAGAGGCCCTTGGAATAAAGCGAAGGAAATCATACCACCAGTCGTTATGACTTAGCTTGCGACTCATAACGACTAGTTACGACTCATGATCTAAATCTTAGCCTAGGATTTTGGGATTTTGGGTACATTTTGGTTTAACTATGACTTATCACCTAACTAATCCTCATAAATGTTTATGAGTCATAGGAAGGAATCATTGTTAAAAGATGAGGCCTTGAGTTATACACTGGTCAGGTTACGGGTCCATGAAAAGACTCGTAAGTTCTAGATACAAGTTTTATGCTGGACTCGTAATTAATGGAGAGTGTTCTTGGCCATACAATTTGGTGTGACTATGAGTCCCTCCATACGACTTGTAGGCACTAATTATGAATCATATGGAGGTATTATTGACACTAGGCTCAAGGTAAAGGGATTCACTGGGGTTGTTACGACACACTTGTGATGACTCATCACGAGTGGTAACAATTAGTTACACTGAGTCTTAACCATGGCAGTCTTTGCAGGATCTCAAGTAAGAATTTCCACTACTTGATGCCATGGCCTCAAACAGAGATAAATCTTGATGCATTGGAACACTAACCACATGGGCTATTTCTTGGGAGGTTTAGAACATAAAAACTTAGAATATTACAAATATGTTAAGCATGAACCATCAATCTAGAGAGGTTTATCTCCTTAATCAACATAGCCATCGAACACTCCTTGACTACCTCCTTAGAAAAACCAGGTACAAACTTACTTATCCTTTCTCTAGAAACAACCACCATAGTTGGCGTATACCTTGCCAACTCAGTAAATTTAAGCAAATACTCTTTCACACTCATGCTACCCTGCTTTAAGTTGATAAACTCTTGTACTTTTACTTCCCTTATATCAAGTGGAAAGAATTTATCTAGAAAAAAAGTAACAAATCCATCCCACTCTATAAGCCATGCATTGATACCTCTATCCTTTTTCTACTTCTTAACCCAAGTGCGAATCACTTCTTGTAATTAGTAAGAAGCTAAGTTAGTACTTTCACTCGAGATGACACCCATGATCTTGGTCACTTTCTATATACTATCAAAAAATTCCTAGGGATCTTCCTTAGTCTTTGATCCAACGAACACCAAGATATTCATCCCAGTGAAGTCCCGAATCCTAGTTACTACTATAATCACTGTTGGGTTGGGTGGGAAATAACTTGCTGGCTATTTTGAGAAGCCATAGATTGAGCCAATACTGTGAAAGCTACCCTGAATTCAGCACGAGAGACATACTCATTCAGAGGATCTTGGTAATAGGTATTGGCATTGGCTAGTCTTCTTTTCTCCTTGTATTTTCCCTTCTGGGAGGTATTTTCTTTAAACAGGTAGTGGAAAAGTTAGAAGATGAAGTTCAATTGAGCTTATGTTCCATTGCACTACATGAATGATGAAAGAAGTGATACTTTCCTAAAATGTTTCATAGGCTCTCGACTGTAAGTGTGGCGCGCTTCACACCCATGAACAAGACTCAACTTAACATGATTTTTAGACACTATCTGACACTTTAAACCTTGTTCTTTGATACTAAGTTTTTCATGACCTGAGACTTTTAAACCTTTTTCTCTGATATAAAGTTTTTCATGACCTGAGACTTCCCCCTAGACATAACATGGTGCTTAGAGTCACAAGTGACCCTAAAATAACCTATGTCCTAACATACTATGAATGTTGAAGGAAAGATAAACTTATAGTGAATAACAACCAAAATACTAATACGATCTAAATTACTCAATGAAGCTAAAAACCTAACATCTTTCTGACTGTCTGAAAGCCTCTAAATCATGACAAGCTGTTGGGACTGGTCCCCAACTAAATCTAACTAGCTAAAATAAATGAAAATATTGAAAATAAGCAAATGATAACTATTCCTCGACTGATGAGGACTCACCAATCCTACAACTGAGCAAAACAGGAATGTGCTAAGTGTGGTTCATGTAATCAGCATCTAAACCTATATTATAAGACAATATAGCACAAAGAAAAATGTGATCCGTACTTTGAATGCAATGATTATGCGAGATAGGAAGCTAACTGATAAATATATATTTAACGTAAATGCATGACCATTTAACTAAATGTAAAAACAAGATAAACATGTGCTGGATAAATTGAATGATTGAATACGTAATACTTGATCAAGAAAACCTAGACTTAACATAAACTAAAATAGAACTAAGAACTATGGGATCTAACAATAACAAACATACTCAACCTAAACAAATCAGGGTCTAACCTGTAACCTCCGTTAGAAGGGTGTTAATACCTTTCAAGGGTACCAACACTGGCTCGTGTGGATCCACTATACTATTGTCCTAAAGGACTAAGGTGTCATGCCTCTACTGATGATGGACACCCCTTATAACCTATAGTGGAATCGTAGTTCTGAAACTTAGGGACTGCTACTAACAGTCTCACTACTAATTGATGAAGGAGCAATCATCCCTGGGTTGAATCGATGTTAAGTATTACACCCAACTGAGTGACACAGAAGTATAATTTAAACATAAAATGATAACTGATATGCTCAAGTCATAGTATTTTGAAAGTAAAAATGCATGAATAATCTTAGGTAATCATGAACATGTAAGCTAATGTATATTTAAACTCATAGGTATAAGGTGTTTAGAACCTATCAGCTCTGTCTAATGAATTGGACATGATAACAATTTCAGAGAATGATAATGAAATTTCACAATTTAAAGCCAAAAAACTCAACAACTCATCATTATGTGGAATATTCATGTTCTTGAACATGGGGGATCACTGATCTTAGGGAAAACATATATTAATAGTTTTGTTACACACATAAACTAATGAGAGTAGAGAATCTCATATTTGACCCAGAACACAATTCAAGGGAAAGGGAATTTGGCTTAAAAATTTAAAGAGCTCTTAGGACTCAATGGGTGAAAGGGATCCCGTTGATAAATCCCACATACCGAAAGTGAATTCCTTAGGTAATTTCTTGAAACTTGCTCTTAAATTTCAAGAACCCAAGTCTTCTTTTGAGAAGAAGAGAATCACTTTCTTTTTTATAAGTTAAAGGATTTTGAAGTTTATGATGTGTTAGGATAATTTAATCCCTCAAAAACTGATATTGGAGTTCTCAAACAATGTGGTTTTGGTGTTTAAAGGATGGGAAAATACCAAAAAGACTCCTTTTAAATCATGTAGGATTTTTGGTTCCAGGCTTCATGACTCACCCAATGACTCTCGAGTTGTGGTTTGATTCATGGCCTAAGGTTCTAAGGTCTGGGCCCTTTCTGCTGTGATCATGAAGCCCCTCCTAATGACTCATTGGTTCTGATCACGATTCATTAGGAGTAGTCGTGGTCTGAGACTTAATTTTGGGATTCCTCACTGGCGTGGCAATGGGTCTACACAATGACCTTTTATGACTGATAGCGAGTCATGTGCTGGAGTAGTTAGAATTGAGTTAAATTCTTGGGTCACTCACTAACATTGTAATGATTCTAGGTCACAACTCGTTATATATGGTAACAATTTGTTCCCTAAACCATTACCACAGATAGCTTGACAGTGTTGTTGAACAAAATGCCATAACTTTTACAATGACATCGAGTTAAGGTGAGACTTACAGTATTGGTAAGACAATTTAATGTCCTATCCTTTGATGGGTCTAGAGCTTAAAAACTTAGGTTATTACATATAATATGATAATGGATATGGTACCACACCGGTATATTATTATTTGATTAGGAGGATGACTAGGGTAAGAGATGATGACATCTTGCATACATGCACTCATTTAGATGCATTGAGTGCAATTTGATAAATATATGTGATGACGAATGATTGATTAAAATGATTAAGTGTAAATGTCTTTGAATGTAACCTTGTGAGTGTAATATTATGACATGTTATTTGACTAATATCATTATTATGAATCTTGTTATGATCACATTTGTACTTGTTTGATTTTCTTACTTGTACATCGTTAAATTAGTCAAACAATGATGCTTACCAGTGCTTGTTGATGTACTGATGCTACCTGTACTCTTCTTTTTATTGAGTGCAGAACATATTCCCATGATTGACTTGTGACTTTGGCTCCAGATCATGATTCAAGAGTGAGCATTATGTTTTGATGACCTTCAGATCTTCTTATGCTGTTTAGGTCCTTTATTTTTGGGCTAAAACAATTTTCTATTTTTTTATGTTTTGGATGATGTGTTAGTTCTAGATTTATTTATTCTTTTTAAATATTCTTAAACGGCGACTTCAGGTCTCAAAGATTTTTAATTGGTAGAGTTTTCTTCACTATATTATGTTTTCTGGATGATGATGATGAATAATTAGTAGTTATTTAATGTGACATCTTTAGTAGTCGTTGAAAAGCACGTAAGCTAATACTAATGTGAATGAAGAAATGGCACTTATATGGGTAAAAATGAGCGTAGTATGGTTCTCCTGCCATAGGTTAGGGAGAGTGCCAACCATGATAGTTTATGTTGTGACATTCTCAATTATGTGGATCACTATAGTTTTTTAATTTAAACATAAAGCTAGTCCTTCTAGAGAAGATGAAAAATGGACATTTCAATTTGTTACTGAAAAAATTCAGAGAAAAAGGTTTACCCTTTCTTTATACATCACAGGTGTCTATAGGAAAAATATACCCGTTTCATCAAAATACTAGTTACTTAGGTAAGGGTCATTACTTTAATTATTTCTCTTAACTAGAAACAAAAAAAGGTAGTTCATAATCTTTCATATATACCCCACCAAGTGCTTTCTTAAACATGTGCACATAATACAACTGTATCCCTCACTTGAAACTCATGTGCAGTCTTTCTTTTGCATATTTCATTTATTAATTACAAAATGTCTAAGATGAAATTACTATTTTTGTATCATGTGAAATTTATTAAACATCAAATTTTACATTACACTAGAAAATAGATTCATATATAATTAATTTTGTATTTGTACCACCTAACTCTTTATATATCAATAGTTATGCTACCCTAAAGTGTTAATTAACTTCAAATTTATAGAGGTGCTACAACCTTAATGGGATAATCTCAGTTCTTGTACCAAATAACCCAGACGTCAAGTTTCTACCACCCTTATGCCAAACCAAGTGTTATACCACCTTTATTTCAATGTCCCCACCCTTATACTCCTTGACCTCCACTAATTCTTTGACGATGAACATTATAGGTTCATCTCATAATATAGACCCACATCACAACACATATAATCATAGTATGAGATAACACAACTATATAGACCCACATCACAACACATAACCCATTTTTACAAATTTTAAAAAAAAATTCCCCTCTCCTCTCTAATCAACTTGCTTCATCTCTAGATCAAGGTGATTTTTTTCTAACTTTGCCTCCTTGCTCTTCTACTGCAATATAGTCATTTTTGTACTTATATTCTCAGAAAACATGTGGGTTTGGATTTGGTTTTTGAAATTAATGAATTTATAAAGCATGGTTGCTTCTTCTACATTTACGATGCCCCATATCATCCTAGGTGTAGGATTTATGGATTTTATGGATTATTTGGGGCTTGAACAAGAATAGAATGGGAAGGGGTTGCTTTTTTAAATATTTCTTGATTATTGGGGCTTGTACAGGGGTTTAAACACACATATTTTAGAATATAATAGTCTCATCTTCACTTCCCACACCCTGATGCATGCTTAAATAGTTAAAAAATAATGACTTTTCTAATGGTGTCATTGATGCATCAGTTTGAGTTCTGGGTAGACGAAGACTGCTATAGTAGTCTCATCCCACTATGGTAGCCCCTATATAGTGGTCTTTTGGTAGTGAGATGCCTTTCAATATAGCAAGAGGTAGGCAATAACCTCCATGAAATTTAGATTTTTTCTAACTTACTTTTGGCATGATTTTTGCAATAGCTTAGAATCAACATAAATACCCCCTCTTTTCCAAATATTTCCTTAGCAAAATTGTCAAGATAGATTTTGGGACTACCATATGGTGGGATTCTACTATGAATGAGTGTTTTTTTATGAGGGGAGTAGATGAGGCTATGCCAGAGTTCTTTAATTAGATCTAGGAGTTATATTAAATATTGTTAGTGAAGGCTTCTCGGGATAGGGTGTCTGAATGTTTTAGGGAATTCTATGCTGTCCTCCCAACTGTGCTTTGGGATGACCCCCATCATATTATTTTCATATGGTAAGAACATGTCCCCCTGGATGCGACCAAAACTAATAAGTTTCTGGGAGTGCTTGATATCCCCAATATTGTGTACTTGGCTAAATCTTAGGAGATAGATATGCAATGATTGAGGGACACGCTATTTTCTACAAAGTCTATTGGACTAGACCCGAGGAGATCATGAGCATGCATTTCAATACAAACTTTTTGAGATGGCTGAATCTAGTGATTTAGAGGATTCGTCCTTTGTATAAAACGTTTGATAAGACTTACCCATGAACTCTGGTGATGGATTGCACTATGAGGGGATTAAGTTAAATATAGGTGCACTGAGCGTGTTGGAGTGGAAGGATTTCTACCATGGCAATAAAAAGGATCCCTACCTTCCACATCAAATACTTGAGTTACGCGGCGCAGCGGGGTGCCTAGAGATAAGTCTGAGAGGGACCTATGTGTGACATACCATTCCATTCCCTCAAGGTGAAGGGTAAATCATCCTAGAATAAGAAGAAGATGAAGGGGGCATCAATGGGTAGATAAGTAGGGCGACAAAAGAGGATAATGGTGATGATGCTCCTCCAACCAACGCCCACCTTCCTACAAGAATTTGGAGTACTATATGGCTATTATGAGGAGATTTCTAGGCTCACTTTCCTCCCTAGGGTTCAACCCCTTCCATTTCCATAACTACACCGACCATAGTTCAAGACTATGTGGAGCTCCAAATAAAGTTGGATGAAGAGTAGAAGAAGAGGATCTCCCGGTATCTCATGTTGACCATAATGTGAAAGACTATTAAGGTCATGTTCAAGTGCACTATTTTTGATAGGCCACTTCCCAAGTTGGAGAGAGATGTATAGGAAGTCTCCTTCCTGAGTGGCCTAGAAGGAAAGGGCTTTGGCTTCTTGAGCCACTGAGATGATGGGGACTCTATCTAGATCGCTAATTGCATGTCAGCATACCTCTTCTCCCTCTATTTTATTACTTTTCTTGATTTGGGTTGTCGCAGGGTTGGTTATGTACCAAGAAAATTCTTTTATTTCCACACATTAGATACTTACTTTTATTAAACTAGTAATGAATGCATAATTATTATACTATACTATGCATGAGGCACTAATCGGGTGATAGATATAAACTTATAGTAGTGTTGGACAGGTTTGGAAAGAAAAGTAAAAATAGGGGAAAACAGGGAAATGATTCCGCCCAGGCCCATCCTGCTATAACGAACTACATTCTGCTGCCATGGCACTAACATAAAGGGATGATTTCCACTATAGTGAGGTCATAGTTGTAGAAAAGTGCCCACTATAGTGTCTCACCTATAGTGGCCAAATTTGTTTTTCCAGTTTTTGGCAGTTCTCTTACCCCCATTCCCTCCCACACCACTTCGTACAATAGATAAACCACAAATCTAAGATCGAAACCTAGTAATATGAAAAGGTTAACAATTAATGGAAACACAATTTTTTCACCTTGGTTATAAATTTTAAATTCAATATCAATGGACCTACTAGGCTTTTCCAAACATTTTAACACTAGTCATTCTCATTCTTTTCACATAAGAACATATAAACAATGAAAAATCATGGTCATTTTCCAATTTCATCAACCACCCTTACATGCACCATCAGTAATAATTATTATCCAAGCATCAAATTTTCATTTATTCACTTGTTATACAAGTTCTCAAACAAGAATGCATATTAAACTTGCTACCACTTCACTCATAACAGATTTCTAAACATCAAATCATTTGCAACTCATACAGATATCAGTTTGAACAATTTTATTATTTAATTAAACTTTAAACATCACTCTTGTTTCTCTAAAAAATATCATTCCACCTACGGTTTGAATGATCACTAACTAATCATCTAATAATTTAAAACATAATTTTTGGCCAGATACTAATTTGAACCATCTAGCTTTCCAACTTGTTGCTTGTATTATTCCAAATAGAGTCAGGAGATCTCCATTCATTTTAATTAAGATACCAACTAAAATTGAGAGACAATAATTGGACTCATCCCATACAAACAATCATCATGGATATCACGATAGGAAAGTAGAAGGAAACAATTTCCGAAATGTTTCATAACTTCCAAAGATTATATATTGACGTCAACACCCTAATTTAGTGTGACCCTACTCGACATTTGCTCTTATACTGGGAGACCATTAACCTAGTCTATGATACCATTAACCTAGTCTATGATACAAACTATTATGACCCAACTAACAATATCAAAAGGGAACCTAATCAAATCCACCAAGATAGTAGAACCCATACCACTCAATGTGAAATATGTGGAAGTCGTAAGAAAAAATAAATAAACCTATCAATTATTACAAACTGGTTACAATTCTTCAAATACCTAATAAATACTCTACCTTGAAGATATAGCCTAGAGAAGTACAAGAGCTACTACAAGAAAAGGAATTTTAAACAAGACTCATCTTCCACCATAGGAGGGAGGAGATGGAAGCTTCTGAAGATTTCTATCTGCTTCATGTAATGAAACATAATCAAAACCCACAATAGGATATACCCTATAAAATAAATAACAAGAATACTTCAATACCACCACATATACTAGTAAGCATCATTGGCCACCTAAGTTAAATTATGTAAAAGCACAGCATAATATTCAAAACTAAAACATGCAATTAATTTATAAAATAAATTAAATTGAACTTTCATACTTTTATCCACCACCCTCCTGATTTTATACTCTTTTTATTGGATCCTCACATACCTTGAATAAGTATACACTAACCCACAAGTCAACCACCAAACAAAATTCAACTTTAATGCAGTACCCTTAAATACTTCATGTTACTTCTGGCTATACATTTACCACTTAATTAAAGAGTCCAATAACATAGAATCAATATGAATTTCTATGTCACTAGTAATTAGTAAATTCCAACTCATTCATAACCATACCTATTGGGTGATAACGCTCAAACTACAGCTCTCGTAAGAGTGTAAGTGGTCGTTGTCAAATATACAACCCAACTGGGTTGGGTGTCGAATCCCACAGGGAATACTTGGTCACTAAGTATGCAACGATTAGTAGACTGTTGATCGAAAATTCTATGAAAAAGGGGGGATTTAATTGTAGCGTGAATTAAGAGTATCAAAGTAACAAAGAAAAACGAAATGTTTAGTAGGTTTTAATCAATGAGAATTGTAAGTTAGGGTTATGTCCACCTGATGAGTTTTACGTATCTATTGGCTATGAGTTATGCGGAATTCATACATGCATGTGCTTATAGAGATTCGTATTCTATGGTAAATCCTAGTGTCTTTCGACCATCAAGGATTATATCACTTTAACTCTTTCGAGCTTAAAGCGTATACTAATGGTACGAATTCTCCAAGAGGTTAATCCAGTTACGGCACTAACTTTTAAACAGGGGTTGGTAGCCCTATTTCCTTGTCATTCTCTCTTTTCCAGACATGTAACTTTTCTTTCGAACAAGTTAATGCTATACTGGCGTATTCTATATGTTTGCAACCACAAGAATTCAATTAAGATGAAGAGAGTAATGATATAAGTAGCATGCACGTCACAAATTCACAAACTCATAGTAATAGATAGTATATCATAATGCTTCCATAACCCTAACAGAGAAGTTTAGCTACTCATGAGTGCAACGGAAATCACAACAGATATAATCATCATACCACAACCTAGAATAATCTTGGCGATGGAGATGGTTTAGACGTCAACTTAGGGTTGGACATTTTTTTACTCTTGGTCCGTTGCTCTCAAGAAAGCCGTGTCCTCTGTCAGAAATTGTAACGTGAATTAGGAGCAAAAGTCGAATGAAAAAGAATTGAATTAATGAATGAGTGAATGAGTGAATGCTGAAAAATTCAGCAAAATAGGATTTTTATAACATCCTTGTCCTAGTCCTACTGAAATAGGGTTTTTTATCCTTGTCCTAGTCCTACTGGGTTACTGTATCCTTGTCGTAATCCTACTAAGTTACTGCGGATCCCCCAAGTCTTTAGAAATGCTATTTTTGCCCGGGACAAGTTCTCCATGCATCACTTTCAGTCCACAAGCTTCCAGAAGCTGCCTTCCTTCTTACGTGAAGTTTCGTTTGGCGTCCAACAGTCCATAAAATGCTGAAATCTTCATCATTTATTCTTGAAAACTTGCTAATCACGTTGGTTATCTCACTTACAGGAAAAAGGACTAAAAGTGTAGGAATTATATATTTTGTCCTCAAAACTTAGCTAAAATATGGGTACATTAAGGTGCTTTAGGCGTGTAAATACGCCTAACATCAACACCCCACACTTAAAGCTTTGTTCATCCTCGAACAAAATATTACGTCCATGCAATCATCTAACTAGAAATCACAGCAGTAACACAAAATATTCATCAAGACAGGCACGACAATTATCAACAAAGAGTAGTTTTCTGATCACTACTAGAAACAATTCAACCTCCAACATAGACTCGTGATGATGGTTAATTCGTATTCACAAGTTAAGTCACCAAGAATCATACAACAACTACCAAACAATCATAAACCATGTGTGTCTCACATAATATATCACCCATAATCACTCACAAGTTTTGCATTTTTTGGAACATGGGTATAAGACTCTCCTTGCTCTCTCTCTCACAAAGAATTCATATGTTGCAACTGGTGACCATAGGCTTGCCCTTAGTGTAACGCTCCACTAATATCAGAATGCTAAGCTTAGGATCAAATAGGTCTTTACAGGTTGTAATGTAGGCTAAGGGACGGGTAGGACTATTTTTGCCAGAAATAGTGACTAAGTTTCCTAAGCGCTTTAATAGATCACATTATGCCATTTACACTTTCTTTCAAACAACTTTTCTACTTTTTTTAATCTACCACCCCTTCTCACCTCTTTTGTTATTCAATTTTAAATAGAATCCACTTTGTATTTTTCTTTTTCATTTCATTTTTCATTTTTTTTATAACACACCTCTATAATAGCCATTTTTTTCCATAACAAATTCAAGTACCAATTCACTTTAAGGCATCACTCTCACCCAATTTCCTTTTATTTTGTCACATGACTTTACAATTTAAAGCGCTTAGGAGTTTGGATCAAATTATGGTCTTAAAAAAATGGATTAGGCTACATATGAGGCTGTCAAAGAAAATGGCTTAAAGGCTCAAAAGGGTTGACTAGGATAATGTCCACGGGTAGGAAAAAAGAAGGTAAACAATCACAAGCTGCCAAAGAAATGCTTCATCTCCTAAACTCACACTCTTTATTTCGCTTTACACACATACCAGGCAAGTTCTAGCATCAGTCATAACAAAGAATATACTATAACCTCTCACACACAAGGCACATGGTCGACTTTATTAGGAGCAGTATAGACTCTTGACCCAATAGATGAAGGAATTAACACACACATTTATCACATACTGAGTCACATTTAGAGCCTAAATGTCTCAATAGTAATGATTTTGGCACAAACTCTTGTCATAATACCATGCCACCATTCAGAACAATTTCATGCAAAATCTAAAAAATCTAAAATTAAACTACAAACGAGAATAAATGTAGGCAAAGAAGTACTCTACAGAATACAAATACCCTCACCCCACACTTAGACGGGACACACTGCCCTCAATGGAAATAAGTAAGGAAAACCTGATTAGTCGGACTCCTTTTCTATGTCTGGGGTCAAACCCCCTGCGTCGGAATCATCATCAGAGTCGTCATTACCAGAGTTGTCCTTCACATCTTCATTCGAGGTATTTGCAAAGAGGAGGATTCAGCTTGCTCTTTTCTTCCCCTTTTCTGACCTTTCTATGAGGTGGACGCTTTTTCTTTTCCTGGTCGACCTTTTGGTGCCATTTTACCTGAGACTAAAATAAATTCATGCTAGCTCATCTCGGAAGATTTAATCGACAACCAGACAATAGTGGCACCACCCCACAGTTAATTTGTTGACACAAACTAATTAAGTGAATGATGTCGATTACTCAGACTTCATCGACACACATTTAGGTGATATGTTCCAACAATATGTTCAGCGCAGTCATACTTTCATGTTATCTTACTATCCTTCACAACTCTATTTCAGTAATCTTGACTATACTTTTATGTGTGGATTAATGCACCTTTTGAACAAGACTACTACATAGAGATCGTATCAAGTTATGGCATAGAAATAATCACAACATCTCATGCTTGTATTCAATCATGATCTTTATCTCAATAAACGAGTCATTCAAACATCCAAGCATTCAACTTTGAAGAGTATGCAATTAACTTCACTATTTTTGATTTCACAAAAGTATGACAATGTATCAAAATCAACTACAAGACGGAACCAAGTCAAGAACACCCACACGTATTCTCTCACTCAACTAGATGTATCATAACAAATCTACTACGTTCAAATCACCAACACCACTTTAAGATCTAAATTACCATTATAAGAATAAGATTGTAACAACTTCGGAATATAAACGAAGGACTTACTTGGTGTTGAACTCGGAAGATGATCTTGCAAGGTTAGATGAGCAAAAAGAAAAGTTTTGAGAGATTTGGGAGGCAAAGGCGGCGCCTATGCTATGGCATTGTAGATTCAGAGAGCAAAGGCAATGGAATAGGCGGCGCCTTTAGCTTTGCCTATGCTTGGCATAGGCGGCACCTAATGCTTTGCCTAGTTGAGCATAGGCGGCACCTTTAGCTTTGCCTATGCTTGGCATAGGCGGCGCCTAATGCTTTGCCTAGTTGAGCATAGGCCTTGCCTTGTCCGTTGCCTAGATTTACATAGGCCTTGCCTTGTCCATTCCCTAGATTTGTATAGGCAATGGCTAACCGAAAGCCTTTTGCTCCTTCATTACTCACTTACCACCTTTAACATTGCTCACTTTCAAATCAAAATTTGAGACCAAGTTCCTCCTTTATACGTCTTGCACCTACACTTACTCAAAAACAACAAAAATGATTAGAAAGATGGGTTGCCTCCCATCAAGCGCCTTAGTTTTGGTTGTGGCTCAACAAAATCCTAGGAAAACAAAAACAATTAAAAATGATGGGTTGCCTCCCACCAAGCACTTGATTTATTGTCGCGTCACGACATAGTTATCTCGATTACTTAGACTTCATCGAGATATTTGGTGCATCATTTTCTGAATGGATTCAGACGACGCTGATGCTTAATTGTGGGCATGCAATCTTCTTCGAGATGCATCTTGTGCATACATATCCCAGGTGGGATACCAATTATATCATCAATAGACCAACCAATGGCTCTCTTATACCTCTTCAGAGTAGAGATGAGAGCCTCTACGTGCTGTTCACCTAAATCAACCGCAACACTCACCGGAAGTGTATTTCCACTTCCCAAAAATGTATACCTTAGGTGACTGGGGAGCTCTTTCGATTCTAGCACTGGTATCTCTTCAATGGAAGTCTTCGCTGTTGGTGAAGATTGATTCTTAAGATCAAGGCCCAACTTCTTAGGATCTTAAGAATAGGACCTTATTCCTTTTGGAGCACGAATGGTTTCTTCTTGTTCTTCAGCCTCCTCACGTTCAAAATTCAGTAGCACATCAGATAGTGACTCAATAGTAAGCTACTTCTCTACAGATAATTCTTTCTCATCCTCATAATAAACATCATCTATAGAGAACACATTCATATCGCTGGGCTACTTCATTGCTTTGCATACATCAAAACGGACCACTTCATCATTCATCCGAAATAAAAGCTCATTAGCTCTTAAGTCGATAAGCACACTTCTAGTTGCGAGGAAAGGGCGTCCCAAGATTATGGGAACTTCAGAATCTACCTCGCAATCTAAAATAACAAATTCTGCAGGAAAGATGAAGGTGGAAACCTTTACCAACACATTATTCAAGATACCCACAGGTCGTTTTACCGACCTATCTGCCATCACGAGCCGCATATTGGTTGGTGTAGGGTCACCCAACCCCAACTTTTTGTACACGGATAGAGGCATCAAATTGAAGCTAGCTCCCAAATCGCACAATGCCTTAGCAAAATCCAACGATCCAATCGTGCAAGAAATAGTGAAAGCACCAGGATCTGCCTTCTTCTGTACTAGTGATCTTGTAGAGATTGCACTACAATGATGAACATTATCTGCCAGCTCATAACTTGCTGCCCTCTTCTTTGTCAACAGGTCATTCATGAATTTAGCATACCCAGGCATCTGTTCCAGCGCCTCTACCAACAGAACATTAATAGTCAGCTGCTTCAACATGGACATGAATTTTCTGAACCTGTTGTCCTCAGCTTTTTTCTTCAGTCTCTGCAGAAAAGGTGGTGGTGGAAGAGGAATAATTTTCTCCACCACTTCCTTTTTATCTTGCTTCCGATTATCAACCTTTTCAAGAGTGTCATCGGCCTTCTGCTTCAGTCTCTGAGGAAAAAATGGTGGTGGAGGAGGAATCATTTTCTCCACCACTTTCTTTTTATCTTGCTTCCGATTATCACTCTTTTTAGGCTGGTGATGTCTAGGTGTAACATCATGAGCACTCACTTCAGCTTCTACGGCATCTTCAAACTCAGCTTCATCAACATTCTCTGCTATATCATCAACCACCTGCTTGCCTTTTGATGGACTTTCCAACACTTTACCACTCCTGGTAGTAATAGCCATGCATGATCCATCATTTCTTGGGTTTTGCACAGTGTCGCTAGGTAACGTTCCAGCCTTTCTTTGGTTGAATGCCGCTGATAGTTGACTCAAATGTTGTTCCAGCTGTTTTATTGTAGTAGAATGCGAGAAAACCAATTGTTTTATTGAAGACAAATCATTCTTCACCTCGGTTACACCCATGTTGGTTGCCTCCACTTCGTTCAACAGCTTAGCCATCATATCTTCCATGGACATCTTCCCAAAGCCAGACGC
The DNA here is from genome assembly GCA_030864215.1 of Capsicum pubescens. Classification (NCBI taxonomy): domain Eukaryota; kingdom Viridiplantae; phylum Streptophyta; class Magnoliopsida; order Solanales; family Solanaceae; genus Capsicum; species Capsicum pubescens. Next base: position 191,373,513 of record CM061546.1, read on the forward strand.
CACAGCCTCACGATTTCCAGGAGGAACGTACAAACCACTCATGTCGGTCTTATTCTTCCAACTACCTTGATCACGGTCCTTATATCCTAATTTATCGTAATAGTTCCGACCTTGGTTTCCGTGGGCATTGCCTCTGAAACCCCTCTGATTATTCAAGTAGTTTGCTTCTTCCTCAGAGTCTGATTCATCTCTTCCCTGTGATACAATGGCTTTAACCTTTTCGGTCTTCCCTGATAATAAATGCTTGGTAAGAAGATCCATCTGCGGTTTCATGTGAGCCATATCTTGGTCACGTTCCTCTTGTCTACGCCTCTGCTCTGCAGTCATGCCAATAGATACGGTAAAGCTTGCTACCACAGAATCCCTGGTATGCCAAGCTCTACTCTGCTTTGTCATACGATCTAGAATATCACTTGCCTCAAGAAAAGTAAGGTCCATGAATGACCCACCTGCAGCATTATCAACCACTGGCTTTGTCACCGAGTTCAAAGCCCTATATAATATTTCCATCAAGTGTATATTCGTTATCTGATGGTTTGGGCACCGCATAAGCTTCTTCTTGAACCTCTCCCATGTTTTGTGGAGAGCTTCAGTTGGAAGCTGTCGGAAATTGCTGATCTCATCTCTTAACTGTGCTCTCTTGGATGGCGGAAAGAATCTTTCTAGGAAAGCGTCTTTCAGTTGCCTCCAATTAGTAATAGAATCAGGAGTTAGCTCGTTCAGCCATAGAGTTGCCTCCCCAGACAGAGTTGGAAATAAGCGCAGCCGAATTACATTCTGCCCAACTCCTTGATTGTCAAACGACTTGCATGTTGAAATAAAATTGACCAGATGCATATTTGGATCATCTCCTGCAAGTCCACCAAATAAATCTTTGAGCTGCAATAGCTGAATCATGGTGCTAGTGATATTAAACTTGGCTCCGGGAGACAAGGGCAGAGGAATAATAGCCCCTGTGGCACCAGCTCAATCCAGATCGTCATCATCATCATCAAAAGGAGCCTGCACAGCTCGGCGGTTAGGTCTCATTCTAGCTTGACGATCTCTCCTGTGCATAGGTGCTGCCACTTCATCAGTACGCCTGGGATTCAGTAACTCATCATCACCCAGGTCCTCATCATCAAGATTTGTTGCTCGCCTTGGGTTATCAATATTCTGTTGATGTACTTGAGCAGCTTCCAGTGCAACTAATCTAGCCTGCTCCTGTTGGGCCGCCCTTCTGTCAATGTCACGCTGTGCATCCATTCTGCCAATAAGTTGAGGTTCAGGATTTATGTGTAATAATGACTGACCAGAACTACGACTATTTGGCATGCATTCAATAGATCCTGAATAAAACAAAAACAACAACTAAAAGTAAAATTCAAGAATTTTAGACCAAAGGGTCTAGTAACTATCACAAACTTAGTTGACAAATATAGAACCCAACTGGGTTGGGTTTTGAATCCCACAGGGAATACTTGGTTACTAAGTATGCAACGATTAGTAGACTGTTGATCGAAAATTCTACGAAAAAGGGGGGATTTAATTGTAGCGTGAATTAAGAGTACCAAAGTAACAAAGAAAAATGGAATGTTTAGTAAGTTTTAATCAATGAGAATTGTAAGTTAGGGTTATGTACACCTTATGAGTTTTACGTATCTATTCGCTATGAGTTATGCAGAATTCATACATGCATGTGCTTATAGAGATTCGTATTCTATGGTAAATCCTAGTGTCTTTCGACCATCAAGGATTATATCACTTTAAATCTTTCGAGCTTAAAGAGTATACTAATGGTACGAATTCTCCAAGAGGTTAACCCAGTTACGACACTAACTTTTAAAAAGGGGTTGGTAGCCCTATTTCCTTGTCATTCTCTCTTTTCCAGACATGTAACTTTTCTTTCGAACAAGTTAATGCTATACTGGCGTATTCTATTTATTTGCAACCATAAAAATTCAATTAAGATGAAGATAGTAATGATATAAGTAGCATGCGCGTCACGAATTCACAAACTCATAGTAATAGATAGTATATCATAAGGCTTCTATAACCCTAACAAAGAAATTTAGCTACTCATGAGTGCAACGGAAATCACAACAGATATAATCATCATACCACAACCTAGAATAATCTTGGCGATGGAGATGGTTTAGACGTCAACTTAGGGTTGGACTTTTTTTTCCTCTTGGTCCGTTGCTCTCAAGAGAGCCGTGTCCTCTGTCAGAAATTGTAACGTGAATTAGGAGCAAAAGTCGAATGAAAAAGACTTGAATTAATGAATGAGTGAATGAGTGAATGCTGAAAAATTCAGCAAAATAGGGTTTTTATAACATCCTTGTCCTAGTCCTACTGAAATAGGGTTTTTTATCCTTGTCCTAGTCCTACTGGGTTACTATATCCTTGTCGTAATCCTACTAAGTTACTGTTGATCCCCCAAGTCTTTAGAAATGCTGTTGTTTCCCGGGACAAGTTCTCCATGCATCACTTTCAGTCCACAAGCTTCCAAAAGCTGCCTTCCTTCTTACGTGAAGTTTCCTTTGGCGTCCAACTGTCCATAAAATGCTGAAATCTTCATCATTTATTCCTGAAAACTTGCTAATCACGTTGGTTAGCTCACTTACAGGAAAAAGGACTAAAAGTGTAGGAATTATATATTTTGTCCTCAAAACTTAGCTAAAATATGGGTACATTAAGGTGCTTTAGGTGTGTAAATACGCCTAACATCATTGGGATACCCCCTCCCTAAATTAGGGACAACACACGTATTTACCTTCACATATATATTAATACTCAATTATGGATAAAATAACATCTCAAGCTTATAGAACCAATAAATATCTACCTCCACACAATCAAGTCAAGACAGGAAAGCATAAAACAAGTACCCCCCATCCCATTTTATGTGTCATCATTTGACCGAACATAGAGTTTAAGAAATAAGCGATGAATTTGTAAAATTTACAAAAGAATTTCTCCTAAAGTCACTTTAATATTTACTTTTTAGGTATCTTTTCTTATTAAGTGGGACCCAATAAGGATAACATGGGAATGATATCATTAAATATTTGCCAAGTAAGGAAAGATAACATTCTTATTAGGATGGATCAAAAAGTAAATGGCGACAAATAAAATAGGATAGAGGGAGTACAATTATTCAACCAGGTCAATACTATGACTTATAACATTTAACATCAACCTTACGTTAATTTTAGTTCCTGGAACTTCAACAAATAATTACTCAATCTAAGTATATCAATAGCCTGGACCACTCATGGATATAAATAATAATATTAATATAAATTTGTCCACTCATGGAATGACAAAACCATAGTTACCATTTACACACATGCTATAGGTCTTACTAATGCCCATTAGTCATGAACTGCAGAGGACAATCTTAGTCCATGCTCTAAATAACCCAGATATTTAGTGTCTTTCACCCTTATAACAAATAAAGTGTTATATCACTCTTTCTATAATGTCCCCACCCTTATACTCTCTAAATTCCATCTATTCTATTATATTGAGCTTTATCGGTTCATTTACAATGTAAACCTATGTCAAAATATGTTCAATCATAGTATGAGAATTTTTTATCGAAAAGCAGTCTAGTAGACCATTTATTAAAATAAAAGTTATAGAAAATGGCCCAAGATCAAGACCAAATCTATACGGATAAATACCCAATACACAACCCAAAATTTACACAAATAAACTTATATAAACGGAAGCAAATAAATAAATAGTAACTCTAGAATGTACCTAATATACAAAGCAAAAAATTTGTTGCCTCTTTATCTACATCTATCTTCTCTACCATTTTTATGACCCTAATGCAACAAAGATTGGAGGGATATAAAATGCACTATTCTTAACAACATGTACACTACAAGATCCATATGAGCTAGTTGGGCATTTTTAAGTCTCACAAACACCATAAATCAGCCAAATGAAAACTTCTTCGACTCTGCACACCATGAATTCGAGATACCATAATTGAGTTAAGTACACATCTTCTCCTCTTTTTATGAATTTTGTTGATTATAATGTTAATTCTACTTTGGATTTACTTTCCCCTGTAGAAGATTGAGCTTAAATTAGGAGCTAATACCACTATCTAAGATAAATAAATTTACAGATCCATTACCATTTTCTAAGTGAGCTTTTATCTTCATAGATCTATATATTTGGACCTACTTAGTATGTCTACCATTTTTAGTTTTCTAATTTTTATCCCTTTGTTGACTGAAATGGAGTACGGTAGGCGTACCTTTGTGAAATTGACCAAGGACCTCAACTGTTTCTCCTGTAATTTCATACTCCTCCATTATTTTAACACGGTATTGCCTATTTCCTGCAACCTTTGTAACTATTCTAATATTATCCTAATGATTTCTCTTATGTATTTTCTTATGCCCTGATATATCTGTTTTTCTTCTATTTGTTCCTTGTTTGTCTTGTTTTCACTAGAATTTCCACCCTATACTGTTAAAAGTACCATTTTGAAGCTTTTTTATTCTAATATTAGAAATTGGTGCTTTTCCATGAGTTCTATTATTTCTACTTATGTTTGAATTTCCTACATTATTGAATGACCCCCAGCTGCCCTTACATCACTGACCTCAAATGGTCGACGTTGATACCGGTAATGACATAGATAAGCAGACAATTGGTAAGGTTTATCCCTCCTACACCTCTTTATCTTCCCATATCTCCCTACCCCTATCTCTACTTTCTTCTCTCTCCTTACACTACTATTTCTAGTGGGATTAGGGTTCCCACCATCTTGACTCAACTCTGACGATGGGTAAGAGTGGTATCTTTGGTTAGAATAAGTTGGTACGAAGGGAATTCAACACCTAATTTATAGCAATTTCTAGAGGACACACTGGTATCATTTCTGGTGATGCTTCAACGATCTTGTTCCGGTGACCTATTTCTGGCAACTAAACTAGCAGCACATAAGAGTATCTCGGAGAAAGATAGTGACACCAATTCCTATCTCACCATCAAGCACTATAACCAGATAAAAAATTTCCTAAGTATCACCGAGATCTTACCATCCTGACCAGGTTCTAATGTTTCTCTTGTTCGTGATTTGGGTTTATATTTTCTGAAACCTTTCTTGTCCATATTTTTTCTTATTCTACAATTGTATTCTACCTTGTTATCCATCTCAAAATTCTTAAATCTTTCTTGTTGGTGGTATATTTCTTGTTGTTAATATTTTGGATATCGAATTTTGGACTCTAGTAAATTAGTTCTACAATTCATTATTCCTTGTTTTGTTTCCTGTTTCTGGCATATTTTGATAATCTGTTGTGCATTCTGGTTTGCGTTGTTATACATTCAATTATTGTACTTGTAAGAAGCTAGAGGTTGAAACATTTAGGAATAGATTTCTTTGTTAATTTCTACTCGTCCGTTGCCTAAAATTTTTGTAGAATTTTGTATTGTTTTTCTAATTTGATTTTTGTCTTCTAATTGGTAGTGGTAACTACTGCACATAGAGCCTTAATTTTAGATTTCTAGTTCCTTTCTTGCTATTATAGTGGTGTATGGATGCTTTGCTTATTGGTGAATTATTGTTGTGTTGTTCTAGCTGCTAGGTCGGATAGTATATTTTGTACGTGCCTTCTCTTACTATCTCTGTACTGTTGTTGTATTCATTTATTTATAGGTTTAAGGTATTTATGTTGGTTTTTGAGTAATGGCAAGAGGGGTTGATGGTAGATTTGGGTCATGTCCGAGTGGGTTGGGGGCGAGGATTATTTTGGAAGGGGGCGAGGAGGGAAGGGCAAGGGTGGGTGTGGTGTATAGGTTGAATATTAGGGCTAGGGCAGTGAGGGGTGTTAGAGGTAGGCGAGAGGTGAAAGAAGATAGGTTGAGAGTAGGGTCTTAGAATATTGGGACCCTTTAGGGCAAGTCCGTAGAGTTGGTAAAGATTCGTAAGAAGATAAGGATTAATATTTCTTGTGATCAGGAGACTAGGTGGGTAGGTTTGAAGGCTAGGGATATGGATGGGTACAAGTTGTTTTACTCATGGAGTAAGAGGTATCAAAATAGGGTAGGCATCTTAGTGAATGATGAGCTTAAAAGATAGGTGGTTGAGATTAAGAGGGACAGTGATAGAATGATAAAGATTAAGTTGGTTATTGGGGTTTTTACGCTGCAGGTGTGTAGTGTTTATGTGTTGCAGGTGGGATTGGAAGATAAGGTGAAAGTGAAATTTTGGTAGGATTTAGAGGAGGTGGTGAGAAGCATGCCTAGCTTAGAGAAGATTATCATAGCAGCAGACTACAATGGGAACATTGGGGTCTTACCTGGGGACTATGATGATGTGAATGGAGGTTTTGGTTTTGGCGATAGAAATGGTTAGGGAGCTGCTCTGTTTGATTTTGTGAGGGCCTTTGGGCTGGTGGTAGTTAATTTAAGCTTTTGGAAGAATGAGTTCACCTGATTACCTTTTAAAGTGTGATAGCCAAGACTCATATTAACTTTCTACTACTTAGGAAGGGGGATAGGGTGTTATGTAAGGACTATAAAGTCATTCCGAGTGAGAAACTTTTGACCCAGCACATGCTTCTAGTGATGAACTTATCTATCAAGAAGAGAAAGGTCATGGAGGGTCAACCTAGTATTAAGTAGGGTGGCTTGATGCCAGTTAGTGCTCTGGAGATAGAGGAAAAGGTGGCGGGAATAGAGGCATGGGAGATCAGGGGGACGTGGATGTTATGTGGGATAGGGCTGCCAGCTGCATCACGGAGACTGCTAAAGAAGTGTTGGGTGTTTCGAGGGGCCGAGCAGGTCTTATCATACTCATCAATTCCATCGCTATCAAAGTTTATGATCATGGCTGCTAAAGCTTCAACACCTAACCTCTCTTCAATAAGAATAACATAAAAAACATCATCCCAAATAGTTACTGAATCAACATCATAGAATGAATCCATCTCCGCATTATGCATATCAATCACGGATACCACTCTTAACTCGTCATAAAGAGGGACTGGTGGTGGAATGAAGAAGTGAAGATGAAAGTGGAGATTAAGAAGAGGGCTTATATTAAGTTGAGTGATAGTAAAGATGAAGCAGAGAATTGGGTGAATAGGGAGGTTTACAAAGTGGCAAGCAAGGAGGCTAAGTTAGTAGTTACGGCTGCTAAGTCATCCACGTTCGAGAGCTTATATGTAGGGTTAGAGGAGAAAGGCGGGGAAAAAAGGTTGTATAGGATTGATAAGTCTAGGGAGCAGAACGGTCGTGACCTCTATCAAGTGAGGTTTAGTAAGGGGGAGGATGGTAGTGTTTTGGTAGAGGATATGCATATTAACAAAAGATGGAATGAGTATTTTCACAGACTTTTGAACGAGGAGGGGGACAGAGGCATTGAACTAGGGAAGCTGGAGCACTCAGAGAAGAGCTATATTTTAAGTTTTTGTAGGTGTTTTAGGGATGAGGAGGTCAGAGAGGCTATTCGTAGGATGTGGAGGGGTAGGGAGACGGGGCCTGATGAGATTTCGGTGGATTTTTGGTAGTATGTTGGTGGGGAAGGTTTAAGGTGGGTGACTGATTTGTTTAACAATATTTTCAAGAATACGAGAATGCCTGAAGCTTGGAGGTAAAGTACGATGATTATGTTATATAAAAACAAGGGTGACATTCAGAGTTGAAACAACTATAGGGGTATTAAGATATTGAGTCACATTATGAAGATTTGGGAGAGAGTGGTTAAGCAGAGATTAAGGAGGGTCACGTTCGTTTTGGAGAATCAATTTGGATTTATTCCTGTTCGCTCGACGACAGAGAAAATCCACCTGGTAAGGAGATTGATGGAGTAGTATAGAGAAAGAAAGAGGGATTTACATATGGTGTTCATCGACTTGCAGAAGACGTATGATAAAGTCCCGAGGGAGGTCCTTTGGAGATGCTTGGAGGGGAGAAACGTTCTGGTGGCGTACATTAGAGCTATTAATGACATGTACAACGGAGGGAAGACATGAGTAAGGATGGAAGAAGGTGACTCAGAGCATTTTCCGATCGAGACAGGGTTGCATCAGGGATCGATTCTTTGTCCTTTCTTTTTTGTGTTGGTGATGGATGTGTTGACATAAAGTATTCAAGGAAAGGTGCCTTGGACTATATTATTTGCAGATGATGTAGTGTTGATTGATGAGATGTGGGGGGGGGGGGGGGGTTATGAATGACAAATTAGAGGTTTGGAGGCAAATCCTCGAGTCTAAGGGGTTTTGGTTGAGTAGGTCCAAGACAGAGTATTTGGAATGCAAGTTTAATGACTTGAGGTAGGAGAACGAAGTGGTGGTGAGGTTGGACTCCTAGGATGTTTGTAAGAGGGTTATATTTAACTATCTTGGGTCTATGATCCAGGGGAATGGCGAGATTAATGAGGATATTTCTAAATGTATTGGAGCAGCATGGATGAAGTGGGGGATTGCCTCGAAAGTGTTGTATGATAAAAGGGTGCCTCTTAAGATTAAAGGCAAAGTCTATAGATTGGTATTTTATCCGTCCATGTTGTATACAGCAGAGTGTTGGCCGATTAAGCATGTTCACATCTAAAAATTGAAGGTGGCAGAAATAAGAATGTCGGGTTGGATGTGTGGGCTTCATAAAAGGAAAAAAGTTAGGAATGAGATTATCTGGGAGAATGTGGGAGTGTCTTCGGTGGAGGACAAGATGCGGGAAGGAAAGTTAAGATGGTTTGGGCATTTGATGAGGAGGGGTGCAAATGCCCCGATTCGTAGGTATGAGAGGCTAGCGTTAGATGGATTTAGAGGGAGTAGAGGTAGGCCGAAGAAATACTAGAAGGAGGTGATTAGACATGACATGGAGCAGCTTTAGCTTACTGAGGACTTGACCCTAGATAGGAAGGTATGGAGGTCGAGGATAAGGGTAGAAGGCTAGTGTTAGTGTGTGGGTTATAGCATGCAGTCAGGAGAGTTCTTGTGTAGCCGGGTTAGTAATCATAGGACAGTGTACATAGGTGTTTTTTGTATGTGAATGTATGTTACTACTAGGTGGGTGGCCTATTTCTTATTTCTTAGTTTCTATTTTTCTTATTCCGTGTTGCTCTTATTTCCCGTAACTCATATTTCTATGATTTTTATTTTATTATATCTTATTCTTTATTTTGGTTATGTCATCCATCCCCCTGTTTACCATCCTCTATCTTGAGCTGGGGGTCTATAAAAAATAGCCTCTTTACCTTTTCGGAGGTAGCGATATGGACTGCATACATCTTACCCTCCCCAGACCCCACATTGTGGGTATACACTGGGTTTGTTATTGTTGTTGTTTTTGTTGTTGAATGAGTAATTTTACTTGTACCTACAAAATAAATATCCTAGTTAGCAAAAAAAATCTGCCACTTGAATGCCTTCTCCGAATGTGTGCTCCACCTGTACTCCCTTTTCCATCATAAGGCCTTAAATCCTTTTGATCTACATAAATATATTTCAAGGAACCTCCCAAGTATCATCTATCTTATTCATAATAAATAAAATTAATTTCAAGTATCAAAAATAGAGAGTACTGAGAAATACCATAACTCAAACCCATTTTTAAAACTACCACTTCAACCTTTTAATTAGATATCTAGTCTATTCTTCTACCTTTAGCATCAAGTAATTCACCTTCATCATTTCTAACACAAAAACTCTTGAACTAGGGTATGGGTTACCTTAAGAAGCACTATCAAAATTTCACTTATAATATCCCTTTCTAGGTATTTTCTAGAATACAACTTTATATCCAATGCTAGGAGTATAATCCTCAAAAAACTTTACTAATTCAACCCAATTAGCTTGAATATTATTAAGCTGAGGGAAAATAATCCTAGCCATTTAAACCAAATTCCTATTAATCTCTAGCCTCATACTTACCTATGACATTCTCCCCCCATGCTTTGAAGCATCCTTCTCTTTCAGTTTTTTCATAGTATGAACATAGGGAAAACTTTAAATATAGGCTTTAACTTTCGAACAACATCCCTCTTCCACTATTTTAAGACAATGTTTTTAATTTAAAAAAAAGTCTAGTAACCCGTGCAACAGCTGAAAAATAATTCCAAATATGATTTGAGACTAGAGAATTAACTTTGTTTCTTGTACTCCTTCTTCACAGAAACAACAAACAACATCAGCACTCAGTCTATTTATGATTAGAACTTCCCCAACAAGTACTCTTTTCTTTCACAGTCTCTACATAAAGAAACATACCTTAAAGGTACCCCTTCATCCAAATTTGTTTAAAATTTTTATTCACTTTACCTCTTTGTCTGATACCAGCCCAATGCAGACCTAACTATAAACTTGCCAGAGCCACATTTACATTTTAAGATAAGACGTTTTACATAATCTCATTTTTTTGTGACTAAACAACTTATAATACTATCCAACAAATCAACATACACATCATGCATTATAATAAGTAGACAGAAAGGCAGGTAGTATGCATACATAAACTAAATTAATTCTCCACTAAAATTCAACCATCACCTATCCCTTCTCACCAGTAATAATAACTAGGGCCTAATGACATACAGAACGAGCAATAATCATTAGTTTAGAATGAATCTTGGACTGTCAATATTTAGAATCCACACACGCCACCTTTCTAATATACCCTTCATTACTTCCAACTTTCATCTTAATTATAGGTCCTCTTCCAATCAGACAATCGATCTATTAAGCGAGGAACACGACATTCATATCCAACATACTCACATTTATTAATTTAACCACACCACACAATCATAAATAAACTATTTTACTCACTAATCAATCAAATATATACAAAGAATGTCCGAGAAACATTAATAACATGACAACAGTTATTGAACTATATCCATCTTATTCACATAACCCTAATATACATGTTTTATCCATCCAAATACCTTGTTTGTTGGCCTATACATGGAATCTCTTATAAATCTATGTTATACATATATTTTCTAATATATGTCTTTTCTATTCAATTGAACATAGCCTCCCAAAAGCCAAGAAAATTGTGTGGAGACATGAACTTAAACTTCTTCTATGATCTAGTGATTTTTATTATGAAATCTACAAGGAAGCATCAGGTTTTACACCATCGGAGCTTGCATTTTCTTCTACATTGCTTCAGAGATTTACAAAAATCCTACAAGATTTTTCGAATGAAATCTCATTATTGTTTACAAATGAAAGGAGAAGGGTAATTAAAAGTTCTAGTGGACTATTAATATTTTTTGGCATTCTACTATAGCTCTTACATATTGCTACCACGGAGCCATTATAGAGAGATGACGTGGGTCTACCCCAAAGTTTATACTCCAAGTTTATTAAACTAAGTCTTTTGAAAAATATACTTTGAGGATATTAACAAAATTTCCAAACCATGTACCTTTTTGATGTGGCAATTTTAGAAATAACAGAGCAGATTGTATAGAAAGTGACTAGCTTTTTGGTCTGAACTTTGAAGTAAAATGGGTTGGACACAGACATACACATACATACAAATACTCACACACACACATATATATATATATATGTATATATATATAGAGAGAGATTGTAATGCCCCAAAATCTGATCCTGAGATGTCATAGGAGCTCAAGACTACGAGTAGCCTTAAGTTAACCCTGTCTGCCTGTTACTAAATTTGAATCTCATAATGAAGGAAATATAGACATAGAAGTCTTACTAAATATGGAAAACTATCTGAATATAATATCTGAAATAATGTCTAAAATCTCAATACTGAATAAGCTAAATTAAAACTAACAGTCTAACAAGCCTCTACTACTAATAACTAGAGAGTCACAGGGAAAAAACCCCAGCAAACTCGAACTATCTGAAAAGAATACTAAATCATATAAAATAATACGCTGCAAAATTAAAATGAATAAGTCCCCAAACTATGAGAACTCATCAACTTTTGGATGTAGATGGAGATGCTCAAACTACTTACGCTACTGATACTGAGCACCTGAACCTATATTATGAGATAATGTATCACTTAGACGTATATGTGGATCAATACTTTGAGGATGTCTTGAGTATATGGGTATGAAATGCATAAGATAAACATCATCTCATCATCATAAGTTGTAAAACAATGCATGGTAAATGTAACTGAAATCTGAAATCATGAATAAAAAATCATACTTTATAAATCTAGTGAGTCATAACATTTAGTTCTGAAAACTGTATTCGTAATCTATCTTTAAATTATGATGTCAAAGTGTAGAAGGACTGACTTCTAAGTCTGAAATCTAAAAGATGAACTTTGTAACTCATATCTTTTTGTAAAGCATAATCTAAATAAAATTGTTAGCCTTTACACTTAGTTTTCTTAAAAGCTTTTCTGTTAATCTTATACTTTAACTAGAAAGGAGGTTCTTCTAATCAACATAAACCATGTGAGCTAACAGGGAATCCAACCTCATATTCCCCTTAAGGGAAAACCTCACAATGGGTAGAGGTGTCATACTTTTGCGAAGGAGTATAACCGGAGCTAAGTGATCACAGTTGTAACTGTCATCCACATAGAAGTCGAAATAAACTGATAATCCGTACCAACGTTGGCTACGCAGTTTTGTGGAAGATAGGGAACATTAATCTTACACTTCAAGCTCAGTGCTAAATACTAGTCCCATTAATTTGCACTCATTCTGTTTGAAATCAACTTTAAAACTAGGATAAGGGTTAATGTGAAACCAATTATGCTTTTATCTAATTAAATCTTTAAATAAAGATATTCTAAATTTTGTTATCGATAATAAATCTATAAAGTGGATTCCAAATCTTATCTGAGGATCAAAACATCGTAGATTTACTGAATAATCTAAAAATAATCTGATCATAAGATGCTTAAAGCATCATCTCTCTTGAAATATCAACATATAAACATGTCCTTGATAACCCATGCATCACATACAAGTTAAAACATCATAATAATCATACTTCATACTGAAAATAATGATAATTCATCTAAAAATTTGGAAATTACTATAGTAGGCATGAAAATATGAAAATAGACATTCAATTCATCTTCTAAAACACTTGAAATCTCATAATATTGCAATTAACAATAATGGATATGAACCCTAAGTCGAAACTCATGTATATTCATTCAAAATCATATGAATTTGTAATTAAAAGCTAGTTTTGGGCACAAGGATGGAAGAAGTATCGTTGTTCATAAACCCCACATTCATTGATTCATAATTACATGAAGAAACTTGAATTATTGATTCCTATTTGAGTTCTTGAAGATGAGTTCTTGATTATCTTATTTTATGAATACTCAATTTAGAACTTTCTTTGAGAAAAAATGGTGGAATTTGATTTCTTGGAGAAAAAGCTTTGAACTCTATGGTTTTTATTTGAGAGAGAATTGATGAATAATGAGAATAATAGGCATAGAATATGTTTAATCATATGTTATTCACAAATTGGGGGCTTGGGAATTGACAAAAATACCCCTTTTAAACTTCTAAATGGAACTGGAAAAGGGAACAAAAATTCCAATTTAGCTGGCCACCACGACACGCATTTGGAATGCAATTCTGGCCATTGGCGCGATGCGCCACTATCGCATGGGTCTACTGGATTTGGACAACAGGGAAATTGCACCTCTCCGTGATGCGGTACAATAGCAGAGGTCCACTAGACGTTATAATTATGAAATTATCCTTCATCGCAACGTAGTGATTGCCCAGTTGGCACACTGCATTACAAAAAATGCCCTAATTTCTCAATCGAGTATCGGATTTGGGTGAATTTGGTATCGATGGAAATCTTATCCAATTTTATACACAATGGAGGGTCCTAATCTGTAAAATTCTACATAAAATAAAAAGGTATTCATTTTTTAAACTTACCCTTAACATTCTAGGAACAAATTTAAAACATCCCCGAAACCTGCTCCCGAGATATCACACAGTGCTCAAGACTACGAGTAGACTTAAGCTAACCCTGTCTGCCTGTTACTAAGTCTGATTCTCATAATAAGGAAAATATAGACATAGAACTCATACTAAATACGAAAAACTAACTGAAATATCTGAGAATAATCTGAATAAAGCATCTGAACATCAATACCATAAGTCTAAATAAAATCTACCAGTCTAACAAGCCTCTACTACTAATAACTAGAGAGTCACTAGGACACACCCCCAGCTAACTCGAACTGTCTAAAAAGAAATATTGAATCATGTAAAACTAATAAGTTGTAAAATCAGAATGAACGGGTCCCCAAACTAATAGGACTCACCAACTGTAGAATAGAGATGGAGATGCTCAAACTACTCACGCTGATGATACAGAGCACCTGAACCTTCATTATGAGACAATGTAGAACATAGACATATTTGAGGATCAAAACTTTGAGGATGTACTGAGCATATGGGGGTAAAATGCATAAGTAAAACATAATCTCATCATCATAATTTATAAAAAAATGCATGCTAAGTGTAAATGACTCACATAAGCTGGAATATCTGAAATACTGAAATCTACAATCATGAATAACAAATCATACTTTATAAATCTAATTAGTCATAACATTTAGTTCTGAAAATTGTACTAGTACTCTATCTTTAAATCATGATGTCAAACTATAGAAAGGACTCACATCTAAGTTTTTAATCTGAAAGCTAAATCTGTAACACTTATCTTTATGTAAAGCATAATTTGAATAAAATTGTGAGCCTTTACACTTAGTTTTCTTAAAAGCTTTTCTTTTAATCTTTTACTTTAACTAGAAGGGAGGTTCTTCTAACCGACATAAACCATGTGAGCTAACATGGAATCCAACGTCACATTCTTCTAAGGGGAAAACCTCACAATGGGTAGGGTTGTCATACTCTTGCCAAGTAGTATAACCTGAGCTAAGTAATCACATCTGTAAGTGTCATCCACATAGAAGTCGGAATAATCTGATAATCTGTTTTTATGTTGTCTATATAATTGTGTGGAAGATAGGGAACATTAATCCTACATTTCTAACTCAGTGCTAAATACTACTCCCATTAAGTTGCACTCATTCTATTTGAAATTCACTTTAAAACTAGCATAAGAGTTTCAACTGAAACCAATTATGCTTTTATCTGATTAAATCTTTAAATAAAGATGTTCTAAATTCTGATATCTATAATAAATCTATAAATTGGATTCTAAATCTTATTTAAGGATCAAAAGATCAAAGATTTACAAAATAATCTGAAAATAATCCGATCATAAGAGGCTTAAAGCATCATCTTCCATGAAATATAAACATATAAGCATGGGCTAGATAAACCATGCATCACATACATGTTAAAACATCACAATAATCATGCTTGATAATGAAAACAATGATAATTCATCTCAAAATCTGGAAATTATTGCAATAGGCATGACAATATGAAAATAGACATGCAATTCATCTTCTAAAATACTTGAAATCTCATAATCTTGCAATTAACAATAATGGGTATGAACCCTAAGTTGAAACTCATGTATAATCATTCAAAATCATATGAATCTATAATTAAAAGCTAGTTTGGGGCACAAGGATGGAAGAAGTATCCTTGTTGATAAACCCCCTTACCATGATTGATAATTAGATGAAGAAACTTGAATTATTTATTCCTATTTGAGTTCTTGAAGATGAATTCTTGATTATCTTGTTTTGGAAATCCTCAATTTATAGCTTTCTTGGAGAGAAAATGGTAGAATTTGATTTCTTGGAGAAGAAACTTTGAACTTTAAGGTTTTTATTTGAGAGAGAATTGATGAATAGTGAGCATAATAGGCATAGAATGGTTTTAATCTTGTGTTATTCACAACATGGGGGCTTGAGAATTGACCAAAATCCCCCTTTTAAACTTCTAAATGGAATTGGAAAGGAAAAAAAATCCCGATTTGGATGGCCACCACAACGTACCACTATGACTGTGGCTTACTTGAAAATAGATGAGTGGGAACTGGACGTCCCCCGCGACGCGGAGAAATCACGGTGCGCCTTTGGAATGCTATTCTGGCCACTAGTGTGATGCGCCACTATTGAGTTGGTCTACTGGATTTGGACAACATGGAAATTGCACCTCTCCGCAATTCACTACAATCGCAGAGGTCCACTGTAATTGAAAATTATGAAATTGGCCTTCACCGCGATGCGGTGACTGTCTAGTTGGCATACTGTTTTATTAAAAATGCCCTAACTTCTCAACCTAGTATCAAATTTGGGCGTAGTTGGTATCGATGGAGAGCTTATCCAATTTTGTACACAATAGAGGGTCCAAATATGGAAAATTTTACCTAAAATAAAAAGGTATTCATTTTTGAAACTTACCCTTAACATTCTAGGAGCGAATTTGTAATGCCCCGAAACCTGGTCCCGAGACGTCACACAGTGCTTAAGACTATGAGTAGCCTTAAGCTAATCTTGTCTGCCTGTTACCAAGTCAGAATCTCATAATAAGGGAAATATAGGCATAGAAGTCATACTAAATATAGAAAACTGACTGAAATATCTAAGAATAATCTGAATAAAGAGTCTGAACATCAATACCATAAGTCAAAATAATATCTAGCAGTTTGACAAGCCTCTACTACTAATAACTATAGAGTCACTAGGAGAAATCCCTATCTAACTCAAACTGTCTAAAAAGAAATGTTGAATCATGTAAAACTGATAGGCTGTAAAATCAGAATGAATAGGTCCCTGAAATGTGAGGACTTACCAACTGTAGAATGGAGATGGAGATGATCGAACTTCTCACGCTGTTGATACAGAGCACCTGAACCTACATTATGAGACAATGTAGCACATAGACATATATGTGGATCAAAACTTTGATGATGTACTGAGCATATGGGGGTTAAATGCATAAGTAAAACATAATCTTATTATAATAATTTATAAAACAATGCATGCTAAATGTAAATGACTCACATAAGCTGGAAAATCTAAAATACTGAAATTTGAAATCATGAATAGCAAATCATACTTTATAAATCTAGTGAGTCATAACATTTAGTTCTGAAAACTGTACTAGTACCCTGTCTTTAAATCATGATGTCAAAGTATAGAAAGGACTCACATCTAAGTTTGTAATCTGAAATCTGAAATATGTAACTCTTATCTTTCAGTAAAGCATAATCTGAATAAAATTGTGAGCCTTTACACTTAGTTTTCTTAAAAGCTTTTCTTTTAATCTTTTACTTTAACTAGAAGGGAGGTTTTTCTAACGACATAAACCATGTGAGCTAACATGGAATCCAACATCATGTTCCCTTAAGGGGAAAACCTCACCATGGGTAGTGGTATCATACTTTTGCCAAGGAGTATAACTTAAGCTAAGTAATAACATCTGTAACTGTCATCCACATAGAAGTCGGAATAATCTGATAATCCATACCTACGTTGTCTATGTAGTTTTGTGGAAGATTGGACACTTTAATCATACACTCCTAGCTTAGTGCTAACTACTACTTACATTAAGTTGCACTCATTCCATTAATAAAATCCATTTTAAAACTAGGATAAGGGTTAATCTCAAACCAATTATACTTTTATCTGATTAAATCTTTAAATAAAAATGTTCTAAATTCTGTTATCTATAATAAATCTGCAAGGTGGTTTCCAAATCTTATCTGAGGATCAAAGATTTACTGAAAAATCTAAAAATAATCTGATCAAAAGATGCTTAAAGCATCATCTTTCTTGAAATATCATCATATAATCTTAGGATGATAACCCATGTATCAGATACATGTTAAAACATCATAATAATAATGCCTGATAATGAAAACAATGATAATTCATCTCAAAATCTGAAAATTTCTGCAATAGGCATAAAATAATAAAATAGACATGCAATTCATCTTTTAAAATACTTGAAATCTCATAATCTTGCAATTAACAATAATGGGTATGAACCCTAAGTTGAAACTCATGTATAATCATTCAAAATCATATGAATCTTTAATTAAAAGCTAGTTTTGAGCACAAAGATGGAAGAAGTATCCTTGTTCATAAACCCCAGATACCTAGATTGATAATTACATGAAGAAACTTGAATTATTGATTCCGATTTGAGTTCTTGAAGTTGAGTTCTTGATTATCTTGTTTTGGAAATCCTCAATTTAGAGCTTTCTTGGAGAAAAAATGGTAGAATTTGATTTCTTGGAGAAGAAGCTTTGAACTCTAGGGTTTTTATTTGAGAGAGAATTGATGAATAATGAGCATAATAGGCATAGAATGGTTTTAATCTTGTGTTATTCACGACTTGGGGGCTTGGGAATTGAATAAAATACACCTTTTAAACTTCTAAAAGGAACTGGAAAGGAAAAAAATCCAGATTTGGATGGCCACCACGATGCACCACTGTGACTGTGGATTACTGGAAAATGGACGAGTAGGAACTGGACATCCCCCGCAACGCAGAGCAATTGCGACGTGCCTTTGGAATGCTATACTGGCCACTAGTGCGATGCACTACTATCGCGTTGGTCTACTGGATTTTTACAACTGGGAAATTGCACCTCTCCGCGATGTAGTACAATTGAAGAGGTCCACTGGAATTGACAATTCTAAAATTGTCCTTCTACACGACGCGGTGACTGCCTTGTTGGCACACGGCTTTACTAAAAATGCCCTAACTTCTCAACTAAGTAACGAATTTTGGGAAATTTGGTATCGATGGAAAGGTTATCAAATTTTCTACACAATGGAGGGTCCAAATCTGGAAATTCTACATAAAATGAAAAGGTATTCATTTTTGAAACTTACCCTTAACATTCTAGGAATGAATTTGTAACGCCCCAAAACTTGGTCACGAGACGTCACACGATTCTCAAGAGTACGAGTTGCCTCAAGCTAACCCTATCTGCCTGTTACTACGTCTGAATCTCATAATAGGGGAAATATAGACATAGAAGTCAAAAAAAATGCAGAAAACTGACTGAAATATCTGTGAATAATCTGAATAAAGCGTATGAACATCAATATCATAAGTTTAAATATTATCTAGCAGTTTGAAAAGCCTCTACTATTAATAACTAGACAGTAACTAGGACAAACCCCAGCTAACTCGAACTTTCTTAAAAGAAATGTTGAATCATGTAAAACTATTAAGCTGCAAAATCAAAATGAATAGGTACCCGAACTATGAGAACTCACCGACTATAGGATGTAGATGTAGATGCTTGAACTACTCACGTTGCCGATACTGAGCACCTAAACCTACATTATGAGACAATGTAGCACATAGACATATATGTGGATCAGTACTTCGAGGATGTACTGAGTATATGAGGGTGAAATACATAAGTAAAACTAATAAGCTGCAAAATCAGAATGAATAGGTCCCCAAACTATGAGGACTCACCAACTGTAGGATACAGATGGAGATGGTCGAACTACTCACACTGCTGGTACTGAGCACCTAAACCTATATTATAAGACAATATATCACATAAACATTTATGTGGATTAGTACTTTGAGGATATCTTGAGTATATGGGGGTGAAATGCATAAGTAAAACAAAATGTCATTAGCATAATTTATAAAACAATGCATGCTAAATGTTAATGAATCACATAAGCTGGAATATCTGAAATACTAAAATCTGAAATCATGAATATCAAATCATACTTTATAAATCTAGTGGTCATAACATTAAGTTCTGAAAACTGTACTAGTACTCTGTCTTTAAATCATGATGTCAAAGTGTAGAAAGGAAACACTTCTAAGTCTGAAATCTAAAAGCTAAATCTATAACTCTTATCTTTCTGTAAAGAATAATCTGAATAAAATTATGAGCCTTTACACTTAGTTTTCTTAAAAGCTTTACTATTAATCTCTTACTTTAACTAGAATGGAGGTTCTTCTAACCGACATAAACCATATGAACTAACATGGAATCCAACATCACGTTACCCTAAGGGAAAAACCTCACAATGGGTAGAGGTGTCATACTTTTGCCAAGGAGTATAACCTGAGCTAAGTGATCACATCTATAATTGTCATCCAAAAAGAATTTGGAACAATCTGATAATATGTACCTACGTTGGCTATGTAGTTTTGTGGAAGATAGGGCACATTAATCATACACTTCTATATTAGTGCTAAATCTACTCCTATTAAGTTGCGCTCATTCTATTTTAAATCCATTTAAAAACTAGCATAAGGGTTTCATCTGAAACCAATTATGCTTTTACCTGATTAAATCTTTACGTAAAAATGTTCTAAATTCTGATATCTATAATAAAACCATAAATTGGATTCCAAATATTATTTGAGGATCAAAAGATCAAAGATTTGTTGAATAGTCTGAAAATAATATGATGATAAGATGCTTAAAGCACTATCTTTCTTCAAATATCATCATAAAAACTTGGGCTTGATAATCCATGCATCACATATATGTTAAAATATCATAATAATCATGCTTGATAATGAAAACAACGATAATTCATCTCAAAATTTGGAAAATACTGCAATAGGCATTAAAATATGAAAATAGACATGCAATTCATCTTCTAAAACACTTGAAATCTCATAATCTTACAATTAACAATAATGGGTATGAACCCTAAGTTTAAACTCATGTATAATCATTCAAAATCATATGAATCTATAATTAAAATCTTGTTTTGGGCACAATGATGGAAGAAGTATCCTTGTTCATAAACCCCACATAACTTGATTGATAATTAGATGAAGAAAATTGAATTATTGATTCCTATTTGTGTTCTTGAAGATAAGTTCTTGATTATCTTATTTTGGGAATCCTCAATTTAGAGATTTCTTGTATAAAAAATGGTGGAATTTGATTTCTTGGAGAAGAAGATTTAAACTCTAGGGTTTTTATTTGAGAGAGAATTAATGAATAATGAGAGTAATAGGCACAGAATGTGTTAAATATAGTGTTATTCACGAATTGGGGGCTTGGGAATTGAGAAAAATACCTCTTTTAAACTCCTAAACTAAAATGGAAAAGGTAACAAAAATCCCGATTTTGCTGGCCACCATGACCCGCCACTATGGCGGTGGATTACTGGGAAATTAAAGAGTGGGAATAGGACGTCCCTCGTGACATGGAGAAATCACGGCACTCCTTTGGAATGCCATTCTGGCCACTGGTGTGACCCACCACTATCGTGTTGGTCTACTGGATTTGGACAACTTTGAAATTGTACCTATCCGCAATGCAGTACAATCACGTAGGTCCACTAGAATTGACAATTATGAAATTGTCCTTCACCATGATGCGGTGACAGCCCAGTTGGCACACTGCTTTACTATAAATTCCCTAACTTCTCAATCGAATATCGGATTTGGGCGAATTTGGTATCGATGGAAAGCTTATCCAATTT
Source organism: Capsicum pubescens (assembly GCA_030864215.1). NCBI lineage: Eukaryota > Viridiplantae > Streptophyta > Magnoliopsida > Solanales > Solanaceae > Capsicum > Capsicum pubescens. Next base: position 191,394,864 of record CM061546.1, read on the forward strand.
TCAACACAAAGGAGGGTCCAAATCTGGAAAATTCTTAATGAAATAAAAAGGTATTCATTTTTTAAACTAACCCTTAAAATTCTAGGAACAAATTTGTAATGCCCCAAAACCTGGTAACGAGATATCACAAAGTGCTCAAAACTACGAGTAGCCATAAGCTAACATTTTCTGCCTGTTACTATGTCTGAATCTTATAATAAGGGAAATCTAGACATAGAAGTCATACTAAATATGAAAAACTGACTGAAATATCTGAGAATAATCTAAATAAAGATTCTGAACATCAATATCGTAAGTATGAATAATATCTCGCAGTCTGACAAACCTCTACTACTAATAAAAAGATAGTCACTAGGACAAACCCCCATCTAACTCAAACTGTCTAAAAATAAATGTTGAATTATGTAAAACTAATAAGCTGCAAAATCAGAATAAATAGGTCCCTGAACTATGAGGACTCACCAATTGAAGGATGTAGATGGAGATGCTCGAACTACTCACGCTACTGATACAGAGCACCTGAACCTATATTATGAAACACTGTAGCACACAGACATATATGTGGATCGGTACTTTGAGGATGTACTGAGTATTTGGGGGTGAAATACATAAGTAAAACATAATCTCATCATCATAATTCATAAAATAATGCATGATAAATGTAAATGACTCACATAAGCTAGAATATCTGAAATACAAAAATCTGAAATCATACTTTATAAATCTATTGAGTCATAACATTTAGTTCTAAAAATTGTACTAGTACTCTGTCTTTAAATTATGATGTGAAAGTGTAGAAAGGACTCACTTCTAAGTCTGGAATTTGAAAACTGAAATCTATAACTCTTATCTTTTTGTAAAGCATAATCTGGATGAAATTGTGAGCCTTTACACTTAGTTTTCTTAAAAAGTTTTCTTTTAATCTTTTATTTTATCAAAAAGAGAGGTTCATCTAACCGACATAAATTATGTGAGATAACATGGAATCCAACATCACGTTCTCTTAAGGGGAAAAACTCACAATGGGTAGAGGTGTGATACTCTTGCCAAGGAGTATAACCAGAGCTAAGTGATCACAGATGTAACTGTCATCCATATAGAAGTCGGAATAATTTGACAATCCGTACCTACATTGGCTACGTATTTTTTTGGAAGATAGGTCACATTAAACCTATACTTCTAGCTCAGTGCTAAATACTACTCCCATTAAGTTGCACTCATTCTGTTTGAAATCCACTTTAAAACTAGCATAAGAGTTAATCTGAAACCAATTATGCTTTTGTCTGATTAAATCTTTACATAAAGATATTCTAAATTATATTATCTATAATAAATCTATAAAGTGAATTCCAAATCTTATTTGAGGATCAAAAGATCAAAGATTTACTGAATAATCAGAAAATAATCTTATTTCATAAAAGGCTTAAAGAATTATCTTTCTTGAAATATCAACATATAAACATAGGCTTGATAACCCATGCATCACATACATGTTAAAACATCATAATAATCATGCTTGATAATGAAAACAATGATAATTCATCTCAAAATATGGAAATTACTGCAATATACATGAAAATATGAAAATATGAAAATAGACATGTAATTCATCTTCTAAAACACTTGAAATCTCATAATCTTGCAATTAACAATAATGGGTATGAACCCCTAAGTTGAAACTCATGTATAATCATTCAAAATAATATGAAACTGTAATTAAAATATAGTTTTGGGCATAAGGATGGAAGAAGTATCCTTATTCATAAACTCCACATAACTTGATTGATAATTAGATGAAGAAACTTGAATTATTGATTTCTATTTGAGTTCTTGAAAATGATTTCTTGATTATCTTGTTTTGGGAATCCTCAATTTAGAGCTTTCTTGGAGAAAAAATGGTGGAATTTGATTTCTTGGAGAAGAAGCTTTGAACTCTTGCATTTTATTTGAGAGAGAAATGATGAATAATGAGCATAATAGGCATAGAATGGGTTTAATCTTTTGTTATTCATGAATTGGGGTGTTGGGAATTGACCAAAATACCCCTTTTAAACTTCTAAATAGAACTAGAAAAGGGAACAAAAATCCCGATTTGGCTGGCCACCACAATGCACCACTATGGCAGTGGCTTACTAGAAAATGGACTTGTGGGAACTGGACGTCCACCATGAGAGGAGCAATCGTGCCGCGCCTTTGGAATGCCATTCTGTCCACTAGCACGATGCGCCACTATCGTGTTGGTCTACTGGATTTGGACAACTGGGAAATTGCACCTCTCTGCGATTAGGTACAATTGCAGAGGTTCACTGGAACTAACAGTTATGAAATTGTCCTTTACCACGAAGTGGTGATAGCCCAGTTGGCACATGACTTTACTAAAAATGCTCTAACTTCTCAACCGAGTACTTAATTTGGGCGAATTTGGTATCGATGCAAGGGTTATCCAATTTTCTACATAATAGAGGGTCCAAATCTAGAAAATTCTAAATGAAATAAAAAGTTATTCATTTTTTAAACATAGGCTTAACATTCTAGGAATGAATTTGTAATGCCCAGAAACCTGGTCCTGAGATGTTACACGGTGCTCAAGACTACGAGTAGCCTTAAGCTAACCCTGTCTACCTATTACTAAGTCTGTATCTCATAATAAGTGAAATATAGACATAGAAGTCTTACAAAATACGGAAAACTGACTGAAATATCTGAATAAAGCATCTGAATAGCAATACCGTATGTCTCAATAATATCTAGCATTCTAACAAGCCTCTACTGCTAATAACTAGAGAGTTACTGGGACAAAGCCCCAGCTAACTTGAACTGTCTAAAAAGAAATGTTGAATCAAGTAAAACTAATAAGCTGCAAAATCAGAATGAATAGGTACCCGAACTATGAGGACTCACCAACTGTAGGATGTAGATGAAAATGCTCAACTACTCACGCTGCTCATATTGAGCACCTGAACTTACATTATGAGACAATGTAGCACATAGACATATATGTGGATCAGTACTTTGAGAATATACAAAGTATATGAGGATGAAATACATAAGTAAAACATAATCTCATCATCATAATTTATAAAACAATGCATGCTAAATGTAAATGACTCACATAAGCTGGAATATCGGAAATACTAAAATCTGAAATCATGAATAGAAAATCATACTTTTTAAATCTAGTGAGTTATAACATTTAGTTTTAAAAACTGTACTAGTACTCTGTCTTTAAATCATGATGTCAAAGTGTATAAAGAACTCACTTCTAAGTCTAATAGATGAAAGATGAAATCTGTAACTCTTAACTTTCCATAAAGCATAATCTAAATAAAATTGTGAGCCTTTACACTTAATTTTTTTAAAAGCTTTTCTGTTAGTCTTTTACTTTATCTAGAAGGGAGGTTCTTCTAACCGACAGAAATAATGTGAGATAACATGGAATCCAACTTCACGTTCCACTAAGGGGAAAACCTCATAATGGATAGAGGTGTCTTACTCTTGACAAGGAGTATAACCTGAGTTAAGTGATCACATTTGTAACTGTCATCCACATAGAAGTTGGAATAATCTGATAATCTGTACTTACGTTGGCTATATAGTTTTGTGGAAGATAGGGACCATTAATCCTACACTTCTAGCTAAGTGCTAAATACTACTCTCATTAAGTTGCACTCATTCTATTTGAAATTCACTTTAAAACTAGCATAAAAGTTTCATCTGAAACCAATTATGCTTTTATCTGATTAAATCTTTAAATAAAGATGTTCTAAATTCTGATATCTATAATAAATCTATAAATTGGATTCTAAAGCTTATTTAAGGATCAAAATATCAAAGATTTACAAAATAATCTGAAAATAATCTGATCATAAGAGGCTTAAAGAATCATCTTTCATGGAATATCAACATATAAACATGGTCTAGATAACCCATTCATCAAATACATGTTAAAACATCACAATAATCATACTTGATAATGAAAACAATGATAATTCATCTTAAAATCTGGAAATTATTGCAATAGGCATGAAAATATGAAAATGGACATGCAATTCATCTTCTAAAACACTTGAAATCTAATAATCTTGAAATTAACAATAATGGGTATGAACCCTAAGTTGAAACTCATGTATAATCATTTAAAATCATATGAATCTATAATTAAAAGCTAGGTTTGGGCACAAGGATGAAAAAAGTATCCTTGTTGATAAACCCCCCTTACCCTGATTGATAATTAGATGAAGAAACTTGAATTATTTATTCATATTTGAGTTCTTGAAGATGAATTATTGATTATCTTGTTTTGGGAATCCTCAATTTAGAGTTTTCTTGGAGAAAAAATTGTGGAATTTGATTTCTTGGAGAAGAAGCTTTGATCTCTAGGGTTTTTATTTCAGAGAGAATTGATGAATAATGAGCATAATAGACATTCAATGGGTTTAATCATGTGTTATTCCTGAATTGGGGGATTGGGAATTGACCAAAATATCCCTTTTAAATTTCTAAATAGAACTGGAAAAGGGAACAAAAATCCTGATTTGGCTGGCCACCACGACGCGCCACTATGGCGATGGCTTACTGGAAAATGGACTAGTGGGAACTAGACGTCCCTCGCGACGCAGAGCAATCACAGCACGCATTTTGGAATGTCATTCTGGCCACTGGCACGACGCGCCACTTTTGCGTGCGTCTACTGGATTTGGAAAACTGGGAAATTGCACCACTCCATGATGTGGTACAATTGCAGAGGTCCACTAGAATTGAAAATTATGTAATTGTCCTTCACAGCAATGCGGTGACTGCCCAGTTGGCACACAACTTTACTAAAAATTCCCTAACTTCTCAATCGAGTATCGAATTTGGACAAATTTAGTATCGATAAAATGCTTATCCAATTTTCTACACAATGGAGGGTCCAAATTAGGGAAAATTCTACTTGAAATAAAAAATGTATTCATTTTTTAAACTTACCTTTAATATTCTAGGAACGAATTTATAACGCCCCAAAATCTGGCCCCGAGAAGTCATACGGTGCTTAAGTCTACGAGTAGCCTTAATCTAACCCTCTCTGCCTGTTACTATGTTTGAATCTAATAACAAGGGAAATATAGACATAGAAGTCATACTAAATAAGGAAAACTAACTGAAATATCTAAGAATAATCTGAATAAATCATCTGAACATCAATATCATAAGTATAAATACTATATAACTGTCTGACAAGCCTCTACTACTAATAACTAGAGTGTCACTGGGAAAACCCCCCAGTTAACTTGAACTGTCTAAAAAGAAATTCTAAATCATGAAAAACTAATAAGCTATAAAATCAGAATGAACAGGTCCCCGAACTATGAGGACTCACCATATGTAGGTTGTAGATGGAGATGCTCGAACTACTCACACTGTTGATACTAAGATCCTGAACCTACATTATGAAATTATGTAGCACATAGACATATATGTGGATCAGTACTTTAAGGATTTACTAAGTATATGGTGGTGAAATGCATAAGTAAAACATAATTTTTAAAAATATGCATGCTAAATGTAAATAACTTACATAAGATGGAATATCTGAAATACTGAAATAAAAAATCATGAATAGCAAAACATACTTTATAAATCTAGTAAGTCAAAACATCTAGTTATAAAAGTGTGATAATATTCTATTGTAAATCATACTATCGAAGTATAGAAAGGACTCACTTCTGTAACTGAAATCTAAAAATTGAAATCTGTAGCTAATATCTTTCTTTAAAGCATGATCTGAGAAAGTTGTGAGCCTTTATCCTTAGTTTTGTTAAAAGATTTTCTATTAATCTTTTACTTTAACTAGCGGGGAGATTTTTTTAACCTACATAAATCATGTGAGCAAACATGGAGTCCAATGTCTTGTTCCCCCAAGGGGAAAACCTCATAATGGGGAGAGGCGTCATACTCTTGCCAGGGAGTATAACCTACTGTTCATGTGATCGACCACAAGATAAATATTTTATCTTTATTGGAATGGGAATAATTTGATAATCTGTACCTACGTTGGCTTCATAGTTCAGTAGAAGATAGGGCATGCTAATCCCATACTTCTTTCTCGGTGCTAAATACTACTCCCTTTAAATCTGCATGCTCGTGCTGTTGGAAATCCACTTTAAAAACTAGCATAAGGGTTTATATAAAACCAATTATGCATTTATCTGATTAAATCTGTAAATAAAGTTGATCTGAACTCTATAATCTGTAATAAATCTATAAAATGGATTTCATAACTAAACTAAGGATCAAAAGATCAAAGCATTGCATTAAATCTAAAATAAATTTGATCATAAGATGCTTAAAGCATCATCTTTCTTGAAATATCAGCATATAAACTTGGGCTTGATAATCCATGCATCAAATACATGTTAAAACATCATAATAATCATGCTTTACAAAGAAAATAATGATAACTCATCTCAAAATCTTGAAATTACTGCAATAGGCATGAAATATGAAAATAGACATGCAATTCATCTTCTAAAACACTTGAAATCTCATAATCTTGCATATAGCAATAATGGGTATGAACCCTAATTCCTATCTCATGAGTATTCATTAAAAATCATATGAATTTGTAATTAAAACTTGGGTTTGTGTACAAGAAAGAAAAAAGATCCTTGTTCATAAACCCCACATACCTTGATTGATGATTAGATGAAGAAACTTGAATTATTGACTCCTATTTGAGTTCTTGAAGATGAGTTCTTGATTATTTTTTCTTGGGATCCTCAATTTTGAGCTTTCTTGGATAAACAATGGTGGAATCGATTTCTTAAAGAAGAAGATTTTGAGTTCTAGGGTTTTTGTTTGAGAGAAAATTAATGAATAATAAGTGTAATTGGCTTAGAATGGGTTTAATCTCATGTCTTGGACGGATTGGGGCTTAAGAATTGTCCGAAATTCCCTCTTTAAACTTCTAACCAGAACTGGAAAATAAAACCAAAATCCCAATTTAATAGGCCACCGTGATACGCCACAATCACGGTGGCTCACTAGATAAGGGACAATTGGGAATTGGAAACTCTCCCCGATATGGAGATATCGTGGTGCCCCTTTGGAATGCCATTTTGACCATCATCGTGACACGGTGAAATCCCATAGACTTACTGGAAATTGACAAATCAAAAATTAGACCTCTCTGCGATGCACCAATTTTGCGGAGGTCTACTGGTTGTCCTTTACCGCGATGTGGTGACTTCCCAGATAGCACACTGCTTACTAAAAATTCCCTAACCTCTTCGTCGAGTGTGGGATTTGGGAGAATTTGGTATCGATGGAAAGCTTATTCAATTTCCCACACCATTGAAGGTCTAAATCTGGAAAACTCCATATGAAATAAAAAGGTATCCATTTTAGAAGCTAATACTTAACATTCTAGGGATGAAATTAAGCAGGAAAAAGTACGCGGTATTACAATATCCCCCCCTTGGGAGCATTCATACTAGAATGTAGCTAGTTAAGCTAAAAATACTGAGGAATTTGAGTCTATAAGCTATTATGCACAACTGACATAAACCTAAAGACTGAATCTAAATCATACTGAGCTTCTGAACTGATCTGTGAGTGCATGAGGTGACATAAAAATAACTATATAGCTGAATCTGAGACTAGGAAAAGAACTAAATAGAGGAAAACTATTACCTTCAGCTGAATCTAAGTTTGTGGAGAAGAGATGAGGATACTTGGTACACATGTCTGCTTCTGCTTCCCAAGTATCACCCTCAACGGACTGATTTTGCCATAGAACTTTGACTAAGGGAACTTCTTTGTTCCTTAGTCTATGGATATGATGATCAAGAATCTCTACTAGAACTTCTTCATAAGAAAGGAAATTGTGAATATCTGTACTTTCTAGAGGAATTAACATGGTTGAATCTTCCATGCACTTCTTCATCAAGGAAACATAGAATACTGGATGAACTGAGGATAAATCCGCGGGTAGCTCAAGATAATAGGCTACCTTCCCAACACGACTTGAAATCCAGAAGGGGCCTACATATCGGGGACAAAGCATCCCCTTCTTGCTAAATCTCATCTCCCTTTTCATTGGTGAAACTTTTAAATACACAAGATTATCAACCTCAAACTCAAGATCTATTCTTCTTATGTCTGCATAAGATTTTTTACGAATCTGTGCTGCTTTCAATCTCTCTCTAATCAACCACTATTTTTTCATAGCTTTAAACACCATGTCTGGTCTAATCAAAGAGGCTTCACCCACTTCGAACCAACCAACTGGCGATCTATATCTCCGCCTATAAAGAGCCTCAAAAGGAGCCATCTAAATACTAGCATAATAACTATTATTATAAGCGAACTTAATTAACGGTAAATGTTCATCCCAACTACCTTTGAAATTAAAAACACATGTCCTCAACATGTCCTCTAGAGTCTGAATGGTCATCTCTGCTTGACCATCTGTCTGTGGATGAAAGGCTGAACTAAGATGAACTTGGGTACTAAGACCCTTCTAAAGGTCTCTCCAACACCGAGCGGTAAACTGAGTACCCCTATCTGAGATGATGGACAAAGGAACTCTATGAAATCTGACTAACTCTCTAATGTATAGCTTAGCATAATCTTTAACTGTGTAGGGCATGTTAACTGGTAAGAAATGCACTGACTTAGTCAATTTGTCTGCTATCAACCAGATTGAATCACGCTGAAGACGCGAATGGGCTAAACCAGTCTTAAAATCCATATTCACCTTATCCCACTTCCAAGTGGGGATACCAAAATCTTGCAACGTACCACCAGGTCTTTCGTGTTCAACCTTAACCTATTTATAAGTTTCACACTTTTCTACAAACTCTACTATATCTCTTTTCATACCACTCCACTAATAAATTTTCTGCAAGTCGCGATACATCTTGGTGGCTCCTGGATAAATGGAGTAATGCGTACCATACACTTCTACCATAATCTGATGCCTCAAATCATAAACACATGGCATACACAATCTATTCAGGTATCTCAACACACCATCTCCCCCTTGGGAGAAAACCTTTACCATTTGGTCTTTAACTGACTCCTTCAGTTTTACCAAACTAGAATCCATATCTTGCTTCTCTTTCACTTCTAAAACTAGAGAAGATTCGGAACTACTCTAAAACCAAACATTCCTTTCAGACGAATCAACCAACCTCACACCTCATCTAGATAATCGGTGAACTTCCCGAACTAACTCCTTCTTATCATTCTCCACATGAGTAACACTGCCCATGGACAATCTAATAAGGTGTCTGCCACTACATTGGCCTTGCTCAGATCATACAACACACTCATATCATAATTCTTCAATAATTCTAACCACCTTCTCTGACGTAGATTTAACTCCCTCTGAGTAAACACATACTGCAAGCTTTTGTGATCTGTAAACACATCAACATGCACCCCATACAAATAATGTCTCCTGATTTTCAAAGCAAACACAACAACAACTAATTCAAGATTATGGGTTGGGTAATTTTTTTCATGAGGCTTAAGTTGTCTAGAGGCATAGGCTATGACCTTACCTCTATGCAACAAAACAAAACCAAACTAACTCTAAAGGCATCACAATACCCCATAAAATCATTTGTACCATTAGGTAATGCTAACACTGGGACTGAAATGAGTCGAGTTTTCAAATCCTAAAAACTCTTCTCATAGAAATCTGACCACTAAAACTTAACTTTCTTCTGTGCCAATCTAGACATAGGAGACACAATAGACGAAAATCCCTTAAGAAAATATCGGCAATGACCCGCTAGACTTAAGAAACTGCTAATGCCTGATGGAGAGATAGCTCTAGGCTAATTTCTTATGGCTTCTATCTTTCGGGGATCAACTTTAATACCCACATTGGTAATAATATGGCCAAGGAAAGCTACAGATCTTAGCCAAAATTCACACTTGCTGAATTTGGTGAAAAACTAGTGGTCTCTAAGAGTTTGTAACAAAATTCTAAGATAGTCCGCATGATCATCCTAACTACGAGAGTAGACAAGAATATCATCGATAAAGACAATGAAAAACATGTCCAAATAATATTTGAACACTATATTGATCAAGTCCATGAAAGCTGCTAGGGCATTTGTTAGTCCGAAGGACATGACTAGAAACTCAAAATGACCATAATGGGTTCTGAAAGCTCTCTTTGGAATAGCACACTCCCTTACTCTAAGATAATGATAACTAGATCTAAGGTCTATCTTTGAGAAATAACTTGCACCTTGGAGTTAATCAAACAAGTCATCATTTCTAGGAAGGGGATATTTGTTATTGACCGTGACTTTATTAAGCTGATGATAGTCAATGCACATATGTAAAGAACCATCTTTTTTTTGTACGAATAGGATGGGAGCGACCCATAGAGAAACACTAGGCCTTATGAAATCTTTATCTAGAAGTTCTTTGAGTTTCTCTTTCAACTCTTTAGGTTTGGCGGGATCCATACGATATGGAGGTATAAAAATAGGCTGAGTATCTATAAGAAGGTCAATCTCGAATTCTATTTCCCTATTGGGAGGTACCCCTGGCAAATCTTCGACAAAAACATCAGGAAACTCATTGACTATACTGACTGATTGAACTATTAGAGTCTCAAACTTAATGTCTTTGACTTGAACTAGATGATAGATACACCCTTTGGAAATCAACTTTCTGTCTTTAAGATAGGATATAAAATGACTCTTGGGAGACACTGAATTACCTTTAAACTTAAAGACTGTCTTATCTAGGAATTGGTACTTCACCACTGAGGTGCGATAATCTATAGAGGCATAACAAGAATGGATCCAATACATACTAAGAATAAGATCAAAGTCAAGCATATCTAGCTCTATTAAGTCTGCTAACATGATTTTATGAAGGATAGTTATAGGACACTTTCTATAGTTCTGTTTGGAAACAACTAACTTACCCACTAGGGTAGAAACTATGAAAGGCTCAGGGATCTTTTCAGAATTTATCTCATAATTTACCGCAGCTAATGGGGTCACATAAGATAAAGTCGACCCAGGGTATAACAACACATAAACATCAAAATAAAAGATACGAAGCATACTAGTAACAATAGCTAGTTAATTCTCCTGCTCCTGATGAAATGGTAAATCATAAAACTGATTCTGGCGCTAACTACCAGATGTACTGGATAATGCGCCCTGAAGAGGGACTAGGCGACCTAAAGGAGTTGGTGCACTAGTAGCCTGAGTCTGAGGACAACCAAATATATTTCGCTTCTTAGAATATAGACAATCTTGAATCCCATAACCAAACTTACCATAACCAAAACAACCTTTCTATCCAGCTAAACACTCACCAGGATGACTTTTACCACACCTAGCACATGGAGAATAACTGGGCCTACCATTCACACTATTCTGGGATCTGGACATAGAATACTTACCCCACTGCTCCTGCCTACCAATGGGAGCGGGAGAACTAACTGAAGATGGTGCTGGCATAGAAGAAGAATTCTGAAACTGCGAATGATTTCCCCCTTGAGACCTAGCGAGGCCATACTCAAACAGCCTTGTTCTAGTCTTCTTGTTTTCTCTCTCTCTTCCTTTAACTTACCTACTTCAATCTACTGAGTATGAATCATCAATCTAGCAATATCCATGTCTCCAATAAGCATGGAAGTCCTACACTCCTTGACTACCAAACCAGATACTCCAGTAACAAATTTACTCATACTTTCTCTAGAATCAACCATCGTATTGGGGTATACTTAGATAACTGGTTGAACATAAGGAAGTACTCCTTCACTGTTATTGAGCCCTGCCTCAAATTGACAAAATCCTCTATCTTATCTTCCCTTATCTCACATGAGAAGAACCTATCTATAAAAGCATCCTGAAATACATGCCAACTCATAAGAGCAACATTCTCACCTCTACCATTCTTCTACATCACTACCCAATCATATGCTATATCCTTCAATCTATAGGATGCTAACACTACACTCTTCTCCTCAGAAATATGCATAATCTAGGTGATTTTTTTCACCTCATCTAAATAAATTTATGGGTCCTCTCCTGCTTTCAACCCAAAGAACTTTGTCAGATTTATTCTCATAAGATCTCTGATTCTAGCTTTTACTCAATCACCATTTTGCTGAAGTGGGACTATAGCCTGCTGGTTTCCCTGAACATTAACAGTCACAACTTGGGCCAACGCTTGAAAGGTAGCCAAAAACTTAGCATGGGAGACATTCAAAATATCTTCGGGCTAAGGTGGTTGGTTATTATTCCTGAGGGCATTAGCTTGACGAGGAGGTATTTTTTAACTATCACGTAAGAGCATGAGTGAAAAGCAGATAGTGATGTTGTAAGAACGATAGATCATGAAAGAAAGAGATAATTTTCTAAAAACGTCCCATAGCCTCTTACTCATAAATGTGGCGTTCTTCACACCCTTGATCAAGACTCTACGTAATGTGGCTTGTCTAACTCACTAAATATCTAATAAACCTTAGGCTTTGATACAAAGTTTGTAACGCCCTAAAATATGGTCCCGAGATATCACACGATGCTCAAGACTACGAGTAGCCTTAATCTAACCTTGTCTGTCTGTTATTATGTCTGAATCTCATAATAAAGGAAATATAGACAAAGAAGTCATAGTAAATGTGGAAAACTGAATGAAATATTGGAGAATAATCTGAATATAGCATCTGAACATCAATACCATAAGTCTGAATAATATCTAGCAGTCTAACAATCCTCTACTACTAATAACTAGAGAGTCACTAGGACAAATCACTAACTAAATTGAATTGTCTGAAAAGAAATGTTGAATCATGTAAAACTAATATGCTGCCAAATTTGAAAGAACAATTCCCCAAACTATGAGGACTCACAAACTAAAGGATAAACATAGAGATGATCGAACTACTCATGTTGCTGATACTGAGCACCTAAACCTATATTATGAGACAATATAGCACATAGACATATATGTGGATCAGTACTTTGAGGATGTACTGAGAATATAAGGGTGAAATGCATAAGTAAAACATAATCTCATCATCATAATTTTTAAAGCAATGCATGCTAAATGTAAATTACTCACATAATCTGGAATATCTAAAATACTAAAATCTGAAATCATGAATGTCAAAACATACTTTATAAATCTAATGAGTCATAACATATAGTACTAAAAGTTGTGCTAATTTTCTGTCTGTAAATCATATTGTCTATGTGTAGAAGGGACTCACTTCTGTAACTGAAATCTGAAAACTAGAATCTATAGCTAATATCTTTCTATAAAGCATAATCTAAGTAAAATTGTGAGCCTTTACACTTAGTTTTATTAAAAACTTTTATGTTAATCTTTTACTTTAACTAGTAGGGAGGTTAGTTTAACCGATATAAACCGTGTGACCTAACATGGAGTCCAACATCCTATTCCCCTAAGGGGAAAACCTCATGATGGGGAGAGGTGTCATACTCTTGCCAGGGAGTATAACATGTTGTTCATGTGATCGATTACAAACTAAATCTATCATCCATATTAGAATGGGAATAATTTGATAATCTTTACGTACGTTGGCTACGTAGTTCTTTCGATGATAGCGCACGTTAATCCCTAACTTCCTTTTCGGTGCTAAATACTACTCCCTTTAAATCTGTATGCTCGTACTGTTGGAAATCCACTTTAAAAACTAGTATAAGTATTTATCTGAAACTAATTATGCATTTATCCAATTAAATATTTAAATAAAGCTGATTTAAAATCTATAATCTATAATAAATCTATAAAGTTGATTCCATAACTAAACTAAGGATCAAAAGTTCAAAGATTAGCAGTAAATCTAAAATAAATCTAATCATAAGATGCTTAAAGCATCATCTTTCTTGAAATATCAACATATAAACTTGGGTTTGATAAGACATGCATCAAATACATGGTAAAACATCATAATAATCATGCTTGATAATTAAAACAATGATAATTCATCACAAAATCTGGAAATTACTGCAATAGGCATAAAAATATGAAAATAGACATGCAATTCATTTTCTAAAACACTTGAAATCTCATAATCTTGCATATAGCAATAATGTGTATGAATCCTAATTCAAATATCATGAGTATTCATTCAAAATCATATGAATTTGTAATTAAAACTTGATTTTGGGCACAAGGATGAAAGAAGATCCTTGTTCATAAACCCCACATACCTTGATGGATGATTAGATGAAGAAACTTGAATTATTGACTCCTGTTTGACTTCTTGAAGATGAGTTCTTGATTATTTTGTCTTCGGAATCCTCAATTTTGAGCTTTCTTGGAGAAACAATGGTGTAATTGATTTCTTGGAGAAGAAGCTTTTGAGTTCTAGGGTTTTTGTTTGAGAACAAAATTGATGAATAATGAGCGTAAAAAGTTTAGAATTGGTTTAATCTCATGTTTTTGATGGATTGGGGCTTGGGATTTGACCAAAATACCTCCTTTAAACTTATAAATAGGATAGTAAAAGAGAACTGAAATCCTAATTTAATAGGTCACCGCGACGCGCCACTATCGTGGTGGCTCACTGGACAAGGGACAAGTGGTAACTGGAAACTCTCTGCGACGTGGCCATTTGGAATGCCATTTTGACCATCGTTGTGATGCGGTGAAATCGTATAAGCTTACTGTAAATTGACAAATGGAAAATTGGACCTCTCCATGATGCGCCAATATAATGGAGGTCCACTGAAAAATGACAATTATGAAATTGTCCTTTACCGCGATGCGGTGACTACCCAGTTGGCACACTGCTTACAAAAACTACCCTAAATTTATCACCGAGTGTCATATTTGGGCGAATTTCATATTAATACAAAGCTTATTCAGTTTCCCACACCATGGAAGGTCTAAATCTAGAAAATTCCATATGAAATAAAAAGGTATTAATTTTAAAAGCTAATCCTTAATATTTTTGGGACGAAATTAAGTAGGGAAAAGTATGGGGTATTACAATATCTCCCCCTTGAGAACATTCGTCCTCGAATATGGATAATTAAATACAAAATACTGAGGAATCTCAGACTATAAACTATCATGCACAACTAACATAAACTGAATGACTAAATCTAAAGCATACTGAGCTTCTAAACTTATTTGTGAGTGCATGAAGTGACATGAAAATAACTATATACTTGGTATACATGTCTGCTTCTGCTTCCCAAGTACCACCTTTAACGGACTAATTTCACCCCAGAACATTGAATAAGGGAAATTCTTTGTTCCTTAGTCTACGGATCTGATGATCAAGAATCTCTACTGGAACTTCTTCGTATGAAAGGCTATTCTGAATATCTATAATTTCTAGACGAACTATAACGGTTGAATTGTCTATGCGGGTAGCTCAAGCTCATATGATTCCTTCCCAACAGGGCTCGAAATTCGGAAGGGGCCTTCATATCGGGGACAAAGCTTCCCCTTCTTGCCAAATCTCTTCACCCCTTTCATGGGTGAAACTTTCAAATATACAAAATCATCAACCTCAAACTCAAGATCTCTTCTTCTTATATTTGTATAATATTTCTGATGACTCTGGGTTTCTTATAATCTCTCTTTAATCGACTAAACTTTTTCCATGCCTTCAAACACCATGTCTAGACAAATAAATGCGGCTTTACCCACTTTGAACCAACCAATTGGCGATCTACATCTCCACCCATAAAGAGCCTTACCGGAGCCATCTGAATACTAGCATGATAATTGTTATTATAAGCGAACTAAATCAATGACAAATGGTCATCCCAACTACCTTTAAAATCAAGAACACATGCCCTTAACATGTCCTCTAGAGTCTGAATGGTCCTCTTAACCTAACTATCTATATGTGGATAAAAGGATAAACTAAGATGAACTTGGGTACCAAGACCCTTCTGAAGGGCTCTTCAAAACTGAGAGGTAAACTGAGTACCCCTATCTGAGATGATGGATAAAGGAACTCCTTAAAATCTAAATTTCTCTCTGATGTATAGCTTAGCATAATATTCAGCTGTGTAGGATGTGTGTACTGACAAGAAATGCATTGACTTAGTCAATCTGTCTACTATCTCTCAAATTGAATCATGTTGATGATGTGAATGGGGTAAACCAATTACAAAATCCATATTCACCTCTTCCCACTTCCAAGTGGGGATACCAAACTCTTATAAAGTATTACTAGGTCTTTGGTGTTCAACCTTAACCTATTGACAAGTTGCACACTTAGCTACAAACTCTGATATATCTCTTTTCATACCACTCCACCAATAGATTTCTCGTAAGTCGCAGTACATCTTTGTAGCTCCTGGATGAATGGAGTAACGCGCACCATGAATTCCAGCCATAACCTTCAGCCTTAAAGCATCAACACATGGAACACATAATCTATTATAGTATCTTTACACGTATCTCCCCCTTGGGAGAAAACATTTACCTTATGGTCTTTCATTGACTCCTTTAGTTTGACCAACCTTGAATCCTTATCTGGCTTTTCTTTCAATTCCAAAACTAGAGAAGATATGAAACTACTCTAAACCCAAATATTCCCTTTAGATGAATTGATGTGTGAGCTAATGCTAACACATTTGAGGCATTTAACTAAGAATAATTGCAAAGTCTTAAGCAAATTTTGTTGTTTTTTATTGCTTTATGTTTGATTTTGAAGTAGAAGCTAAGATGCTAGAGAACCAATAAGAATGGAAGTAAATGAGCAGAAATCTGAAGTAAATAAAGGGAAAATGTGGATGACAACATTTGTGATAAGTCACCAGCCCTGTGATAAGCTATCAGCTTCATCGTCAGCAATAGATAAAGAATTAGCCTAAGTTGAAAGCTGTGATAACATTTTGTGATAGGACATGAAGAAGCTGATAAGTCATCAAGATTGCTATCAACCTAAGGTAGAACATGAGAGATGAGGAAAAGGCTTGACGACATTTGTTTTAGGTCATCAAGAAGATGATAGGGCATCACCGTTTGTCCTCATCATTAGGCAGTGAGTACCAAAAGTATAAAGGAAGCTGACTATATTTATGATAAGTCATCAGCCTCCTGATAGGATATCACAAATGGCGTCACCTAATCCGAGGAATTTTTAAATTTTATTATTTTGTTTCCATAATTAGGGTGAACTATTTAAAGCCTTGTTTAGGGTTTTATGAAGGTTTTTGAACCTGAATTTTAAGACACATATTTTTGTTATTTTCTCTCTCTAGTTTCTTGGCTTGAAAAAAACCATTACTTTGAAGAGATTTTAATCATTACTTTTGGATTTCTACTTTGATCTAATCTGAGAAACACTCGTTGCTATTCATCTTGCTGTAAGTTCATCTTTCAAATTATGAATTTAACTTGTTGTAACGATTATTACATTATGCATGGCTAAAACCCTTTAACCCGAATTATGGGATCTATAGGTTAGGTCTTGGTAAGTTGCTAAGTGTTCAAGATTCTAAAGGTAATAGGACTACTTGATAATTTTGAGGTTTTAGTTATTGTCTATTGGTTGAAAATACTAGATAAGATATGCTTTGATTTGCTTGAGATGAGAAATCAACTATAGTAGGAAGTGAATTATTGATAGGGACTTAGAAGCTACCAACCTTCTGTTTAATAATTGATGTTGTAACAAGGTTAATTAACCTGAGGTAAAGTCTGGTCAGTGAATATAAATTCCCTAAGTCCGAGAGAATTAGGTAATTAAATGTTTAAGTAGGTCGAGAGACATTTAGGCATAACTTCGATAAATACAATCTGTTGTTCCTACCTATCATAAGAATCTTGTATCACTATTAGCATCTGTCAAGTACCAAAACCCCTAGTGAACGAAATTCTGGTTTTCCATAAGCTCTTGACTACAAACACAAAAACTAAAGTGACCAATAATTATTTGTTGATCATCAAAAAATCCCAATTTATCTTTTCGTATCATTTGTTTGCATTTAACTTGTAGCTTTAGTTTCAAACTAGTTTAATCACCACTCACATTGTTCCCTGTGGATTTGACCCCGACTACAAAGTTGGGTAAATATATTGACGATGACCGCCTAAATTAATGTGTAAGTTGAGAATTATCAAAAATGGCACCGTTGCAGGGGAACAATTTGGCGTATTGAGTTGGTTTGGAATTTTAGCCTACTTGGTTCAATTCAAACTTGTAAATATTTGTTTTTAGTTTACTTTTATTTCTTATGTTAGGTAGATTTTTATTTTAGTTTACTTACTACTATGGCATCATGGAATGAACATGATCTTGGTGGTTGGAAATCTTATCTTGATGATCCATGTCCATATTGTGATGGACTTCACTTTTGGCAAGACTGTAGATATGCTCCCTAGAGAGAGATATGTGCACCATCTCCATCCTATCGGGAGTATGATTGTTCTGTATGTGGTGGTCAAGATGGACATTGGAGTGATTGCTGAAACGCCTCCTCCCCCCATTGTGCTAACCTAAATTCTAGTTTTTCTTATGATTTGGAAGGTCTTTTGGTCAAGAAAAGGAAGAACAAAGCTTCGAAAAGAGTGGAATTGAAGCTATGCTTCAACTAATGTTGGATCGTATGGACACAACGAATAATATCATATGTGATATATGTCAAGACATTAGGGCATTTAACAAGGAAAAAGAAAGGATAGGGGAGATGGATATCAAGGTCAATCCTCTAAGGCACTCTTCTACATTATGTTTAGATGATATCTTACCTGTGGAATCATTTAGACTAATCGAAGAGTGTGAATATGAGGAGAAAGAATCCTATACTGATGATGAGCTTGATGTTGATCAACTCTAGGAGATTTCCCATCCAACCGAACCAACCATGAGGGATGATGCCAATATTAGGGAAATGGTGCTAGAGGCAAACGAAGAAACCAAGCACAATCCTTGTGAAGACTTTAGTCTATTTCGGGGTAAAGATACTAATAGGAATGCTACTCCGAAAGTAAGAATTAGTCCTCATTTGAACCACTTTTCAACATTATGCCTGGTGGATGTGATGAAAGTCGAATCACCCAAGCAAATGATGAATTTTGAAAATGAGGAGGAAAATTTTTACATTTTGGAGTTTATCTTTCCAAAAGGGTATACCACAACCCCAATTGTAAGAGCCAAGAAGCGTAAAGATCGATGTCCATTTAGTGTATTTTTAAGATCTACACTGCTTCCCAATGAACCCACATGAAAATTTGATGCAAAATTGGGCAAGCGGTTCAAATCTTCGAAGTGGCGTGATAGAACATTCCTTATCATGCCCTCACCTTTGCCCAACAGACTTAAAAGGAGTAAATATCGAAAGATGGGTCAATAATTCAAATTGTCTAAGGGGAGAAATAAAGGATGGCTGAATAATGTCGTGCAGCGACACTAAATTAGGAGATTCTTGGGAGGCAACCCAAGATATTTTGTTGTTTGTATTTGTATTATGTGATTGACATCAGATCTTTGCACCCATGGTCCCACAAGAATGTTTCTGACTCTCTTGTTTTGGTTTGACGCATTGGGGACAATCTATGATTATATATTGAGGGTGGGATTACTTGTGGGTGTTGATGTCCTCTTGGGGTTTTTGTTGTCGTGTCTCTTTTCCCCAGAGTCTTGTTCCTAGTAGAGCCAGCATATTTAGGCGTATTGTGATTTGTTCTAAAATTTTGTAGTTGACTAGGAGAAATACAAGTACCTTAGGATGTTAACATGTTTTTGTGATTTTTTAGCACCTCTCCAATGGACTGAGTATTTAACTTTGTGAATTGCATCTGATTGTGACCACTGTGTATCTTTGTATGGCATTAGTTTTAGTGATGCAGTAATCATTGCTAAACAACTGCATGAACTGAATGATTAGTAGCTTGTGATATACTTGTGTGCCAAGTGCGTGTGAGATCTTACTCAGTTCTCATTGTATGTTGAAATCCAGAACTTGCCCGGTTAGTGTTACAGTGGTTAAAGGATAGTAGTTAGGAAAGGATCATAGGCCATTTTGATATTAGCTCACTTTTAGCCTATATAACCTTCCCTGTATGTAGAATATCCCTTGATCCCTGCTTTGAGCCTGATTAGCCTATTTCTTTTATGGCACATATCACTTTTCCAGTTTATATCATAATGAACCTGGTTTGTCCCTGGTCTTCCTTGGGACACTATGCACCTTGACTTAGGAAAATGGCCTAAGTTGAGGGTGGCTATCATAGGGGTGCGTGATGTAAAATTAGTAGGAAGAAAGGTAGAGTAAAAGAAATGAATAAAATTTTTTAGGGTGGTAGAAAAGAGAAAGAAAGGAAAAAGTTATGAAAAAAAAATAATTGAGAAAAGAATGCACCCATCCTAAATAATTGTGATCAAGAAAAGAGAAGAGCGGAAATGGCTAATGAGTGAAACCCCAAAAGGCTAGTGTAGTGTCAAGGAGGCTTAGTCACTTTAATTACCATCGAGTATCATACCGGACCCTAGCCTACATTACAAGCCTAAGAAAAGTCCTACAGTGATCCTAGCTGGCCTATCTGAAGATCTGGGTAATGAAAATAAGGAAAAGCCTATGGTACTTGGCATACACTAATTGGAAATTCATTCTGAGAGTGAGTGTTTTGATTTTCCCCATGGTTACATATATAATTCCTGATATGACATGAGGGGGATTTCTTCGCTGTTAGGGCACACTGGTTACATTGCTACTTACTAACTTATTCGGGTAGTGTAATACTGGTCTATGCATGGTTGTTATAGATGAATTGATGTCATATCTTTATTCCTGTGTGTTGCATTGGTCTTCTTCATTGTACTTAAATTGACTGACTTTGGAGATGGTGAAAGTGTTTTGAGATGATATAGATGATTGACTGCCAAATGTGCTTTGTATTCTCTTAGTTGTGCTGAGTTGCTTGAGGACAAGCAATTTTTTTAAGTTGAGGGTGTTGATGTGTGAGCTAATGCTAACACATATGTGGCTTTTAACTAAGAATAATTGCAAAGTCTTAAGCAACTTTTGTCGTTTTTGATTGCTTTATGTTTGATTTTGCAGTAGAAGCTAAGATGCTTGAGAACCAACAAGAATAGAAGAAAATGAGCCGAAATCTGAAGTAAATAAAAGTGAAGTGTGGCTAACGACATTTGTGATAAGTCGTAGGCCCTGTGATAAGCTATTAACTTCATCGTTAGCAGTAGATAGAGAATTGAACTAAGTTGAAAGTTATGACGACATTTTGTGATAGGACGTCAATGAACTGATAAGTCATCAAGATTACTGTCAGCCTAAGGCAGAACATGAGATATAAGGAAAAGCCTTGACAACATTTGTGATAGGTCACCGAGGAGCTGATAGGGCATCTCCGTTTATCATCAGCATTAGGCATCGAGTACCAAAAGCATAAAGGAAGCTGACGACATTTGTGATAAGTCGTCAGCCTCTTGATAGCCTATCACAAATGGCATCACCTAATCCAAGGAATATCTAAATTTTATTATTTTGTTTCCATAATTAGGGTGAACTATTTAAAGCCTTGTTTAGGGCTTTCTGAAGGGTTCCGAACCTGAGTTTTAAGAGACATATTTTTGTTATTTTCTCTCTCTAGTTTCTTGGATTGAAAAAAGCAATTACTTTGAAGTGATTTTAATCACTACTTTGGGATTTCTACTCTGATCTAATCTGAGAAACATTCGTTGCTATTCATCTTGCTGTAAGTTCATCTTTCAAATTATGAATTTAACTTGTTGTATCGATTATTACATTATGCGTGTCTAAATCCCTTTAACCCGAATTTTGGGATCTATGGGTTAGGTCTTGGTAAGTTGCTAAGTGTTCAAGATTCTAAAGGTAATAGGACTCCTTGATAATTTTGAGGTTTTAATTATTATCTATTGGTTGCAAACGATAGATAGCACCTGTTTTGATTTGCTTGAGATAAGAAATCACCTATAGTAGGAAGTGAATTATTGATAGTGACTTGGAAGCTACCAACCTTCTGTTTAATAATTGACGTTGTAACAAGGTTAATTAACCTGAGGTGAAGTCTAGTCAGTGAATATAAATTCCCTAAGTCCGAGAGGATTAGGTAGTTAAATGCATAAGTAGGTCGAGGGACATTTAGGCATAACTTCGATAAAGACAATTTGTTGTTCCTACCTATCGCGAGAATCTTGAATCACTATTAGCATCTGTCAAGTACCAAAACCCATAGTCAACATAATTCTGGTTTTCCATAAACTCTTCATTACAAATACTGAAACTAAAGTGACCAACAATTATTTGATGATCATCAAAAACCCCCATTTTATCTTTTCGTATCATTTGTTTGCATTTAACTTGTAGCTTTAGTTTCAAACTAGTTTAATCGCCACTCACATTGTTCCCTATGGATTCGACCCCGACTCCAAAGTTGGGTAAATATATTGACGACGACCTCCTTGCACTAAATTGACGTGTAAGTTGAGCATTATCAAGAATCAACTAACCTTACAACTAATCAAGCTAACCGGTGAACTTTCCGAACTAACTCCTTCTTATCATTCTCCACATTAGCAACACTACCCATGGACAATCTACTAAGGGTGTCTGCCACTACATTGGCTTTTCTTAGAAGATACAACACACTCATATCATAATCCTTCAACAATTCTAACAACCTTCTTTGACGTAGATTCTACTCCCTCTAAGTAAAAACATATTGCAAGTTTTTGTGCTCCGTAAAAACATCAACATGCACCCCATATAAATAATGTCTCCAAATTTTCAAAGAAAATACAACAACAACTAATTCAAGATCATGGGTAGGGTAATTCTTTTTATGAGGCTTAAGCTATCTAGAGGCATACACTATGAACTTACCTCTCTGCATCAAAACACAACCCAAACTAACTCTAGAGGCATCACAATACACCACAAAACTATCTGTACCATCAGGTAATACTAACACTGGGCTGAAGTTAGTCGAGTCTTCAACTCCTGAAAACTCTTCTTCAAGGAATCTGACCACTGAAACTTAACTTTCTTCTGGGTCAATCTAGATATAGTAGACACAATAGATGACAAAACCTTAACAAAACATCTGTAATAACCATCTAGACCTAAGAAACTTCTAATGTCTGATGGAGAGATAGGTCTAGGACAATTTCTTACAGCTTCTGTCTTTTGAGGATCAACTCTAATAGCCTCACTGAAAACAATATGACCAACGAAAGCTACTAATCTTATCCAAAATTCACACTTGCTGAATTTGGTGAACAACTTGTGGTCTCTAAGAGTCTGTAACACAATTCTAAGATGGTCTGCATAATCATCCTCACTATGAGAGTAGACAAGAATATCATCGATAAAGACTATGACAAACATGTACAAATACTATTTAAACACTCTGTTCATTAAGTCCATGAAGGCTTCTAGGGCATTTGTTAGTTCGAAGGACATGACTAGAATCTCAAAATGACCATAATAGGTTCTGAAAGTTGTCTTTGGAATATTATATTCCCTTACTCTAAGTTGATGATAACCAAATCTAAGTTCTATCTTTGAGAAATAATTTACACCTTGGATTTAATCAAACAAGTCATCAATTCTAGGAAGGGGATATTTGTTCTTGACCATGACTTTATTCAGCTGACGATATTCAATGCACATATGCAAAGATCCATCTTTTTTTGCATGAATAAGATGAAAGCGCCCCATGGAGAAACACTAGGCCTTATGAAACCTTTATCTATAAGATGTTTGAGTTGATCTTTCAACTCTTTAATCTCAGCGGAAGCGATATGATATTGAGGTATAAAAATAGGTTAAGTATCTAGAAGAAGGTCAATCCCGAATTCTATTTCCCTATCGGGAGGTACCCCTGGCAAATCTTCAAGAAAAAAATCAGGAAACTCATTGACTACACTGACTGACTAAACCATCGGAGTCTCAGACTTAATGTCTTTGACTTGAACTAGATGATAGATACACCCTTTAGAGATCAACTTTCTCGCTTTAATATAGGATATAAAATGACTCTTGGGAGATACTGAATTACCTTTCCACTCAAAGACTGGCTTATCTTGGAACTGGAACTTCACCACTCGGGTGCGATAATCTATGAAGGCATAATAAGAATGGAGCCAATCCATACTAAGAATAAGATCAAAGTGAACTATATCTAACTCTATTAAGTCTGCTAACATGATTTTATGAAGGAAAGTGATAGGACACTTTCAATAGATCTATTTGTCAACAACTGACTCACCCACTGGGGTAGAAACCAATAAAGCCTCAGGTATCTTTTCAAAACTTATCTCAAAATTTACCACAACTAATGGGGTCACATAAGATAAAGTCGACTCGGGGTCTAACAACACATAAACATCAAGATGAAAGACACGAAGCATACATGTAGCAACATTTAGTGAATCCCCCTACTCCTGACTGGATGGTAAAGCATAAAACTGATTCTAGCGCTGACCACCACCGATACTGGGCGACCTAAAGGAGTTGGTGCACTAGTAGCCTGAGTCTGAGGACGACCATCTCTATTTCCCTGCTTAGCATACAAATAATCTCTAATCCTATGACCCAACTTACCACAACCAAAATAACATTTTGGTCCAGCTAAACACTCACCAGGATGACTTTTACCACACCTAGCACATGGAGGATAACAGGGCCTACCACTCATACTATTCTGGGACCGGGACATAGAAGACTTACCCCACTTCTCTTACCTACCTTTGGGAGAGGGAGCACTAGCTGAAGATGGTGCTGGCATAGACGAACGATTCTGAAACTAGGAACGATTTCCCCTTGAGACCTAGTTGTCCATACTCAAACTAACCTGTTCTAGCCTTATTGTTTCCTCTCCCTCCTCCCTTCAACTTCTCTATTTCAATCTGCTGAGCATGAATAAATAATCTTGTAATATCCATATCTCTAATAAGCATGGTAGTCCTGCACTCTTTGACTACCAAACTAGATACTCCAGTAACAAACTTACTCATATTTTCTCTAGGATCAGCCATCGTATCAGGTTCTAACTTAGACAACTAGTTGAACTTAAGGAGGTACTCCTTCACTATTATTGAGCCCTGCCTCAATTCACAAACTCTTCCATCTTATCTTCCCTTATCTTGTGTGGGAAGAACCTGTCAAGAAAGGTATCCTGAAATACCTCCCAATACATAGGATAAGAACTCTCACCTCTACCATTCTTCCACATCACTACCCAACCATACGCTACATCCTTCAATCTATATGATTCTAACTCTACACGCTAATCCTAAAAACCATGCATAAGAAGGACTTGTTCGACTTCAAACAAAACTTAACTAAAAGGATCATGATATGGAAAGACTCCACACTTCTACTACATGTAAGAAATTCAAGCTAGCACTACAATGACTACATGGAATGTAAGTTTACAACATGAAGCATGTTATACACAATGGAAAGGTAAAGAATCCTACTCCAAAACATCCTAGCCTCAAGGCTCAATAATCCTACTCCAAAACATCCTAGCCTCAAGAATTTATTCAATACATGGCAAACTCATGCATATTGCTCAATATAAGACTTCATACAAATCAACCACGTTCATCAAACATGTTCCCTCACAATAAGAGAGTTACCCAAAAACACTCACAATAAAGTAGTTGTCATAATGGGTATACAAATCATGTTACACTTAGTCTCACAAAGAATTCATAAATTACACATAATGAACCATAAGCTTTCCCTTATTTTCATGCTCCACTAATATTCGAATGATGAACCTAGGATCAATTAGGTCTTTTTGGGTTGTAATGTAGGCTAAGGGAAGGGTAGGAACTATTTTGGCCAAGAATAGTGACTAACCTCTCTAAGAGCTTTAATAAACTACATCATACATTTAAAACCACTCTCTAATAACCAAATTGTACTATTTCATCCACCTATATCTTTTGTTTTTATCCCATTTCTTTGATCCATTTTCTGAAACACTTGGTGGGCATATAGTTTATTGCCACAAGAATCATTTTTTTTCTTTTTTCTCAACCATGGCCATATTTCTAGCATCAATTACATCACACCCAACCACCACACAACAATTATAAATACCAATAATTATTACCTTGGGGCATCAAATTCACCTTTTTCTTCTTATTTCTCAAACTCCTTACTAATTCAATTTTTTTTATTCAAGCACTTAGGAGCTTTTTGGATCAAATTATGGTCTATCAAAGAATGGAATTAGGCTACATATGAGGCTACCAAAGAAAATAAGATAAAGGCTCAATGGGGTTAACTAGGATAGTGCATAAATGGTAGGACAAATAGAAGGTATAAAACAAGGCTATTAAAGAAATGCCTATATCATCTCCAAAACCCACATTCATTATGTTGTTTCACACACACACTTGGCAAGTTCTATACATCATATGAAATAAGTAATATACAAAAAACCTTACACACACATGGAACATGATCAACTCGTATCGGATAATCATAGACTCCCAACCAAACAATAGCATGAATTTAAATTTAAGCCAAAAAGTACAAGAGATAAACATGAGCCTAGAAGTCTCAAAAATAGCAATTCACGCAATTCAACATGCTTTTACAAACAAATCCACTTGCATCATGCAATCAAAAATAGAACCAACAAGAATATCTTACGCAAAAAAAATTAAATTAGGAATTTCCCCACCCCACACTTAAAAATCTATGTTGTCCCTAAAGTGAATTTAAAAGTAAGAAATAGAAAGACTCCCTGAGGCCTCTAGGCCTAGCTAATAGCATCTTTACACATAAAGGAGATCCATGAGAATCCCACACTCTTTCTTTGCCATGCTCCTTAGCTCAAGTTATGGTACTCAGACTTTCCATTAACCTGTGACTCAACCAAAAACAAAAACTACGTGAAATAAAAACTAAAAGAAACTAAAAAGAAAACATACCTAATTAATTTGGGTTGCCTCCTAAGCCGCGCCTAATTTAGTGTCGGGGCACGACCCGTATCAATTTTTTCCTCCACCTTGAGGATATGAATTTCACCCCTATCTTTGCCTCCATTTTTTTGCCTCGCTCATAGGGTGGTGGTACAAAGATTAAGAAACCAAGTAATGTATGATGCATGGTAAACCACTCGGCCTTTAGGTGAGGTATGTTTTTATGTTGCTTATTCGGTGTATATTCAAGAATATAGGATTCTTGTTCCTAATCTTCATACTGTTCCACTATTTTAAATGATTCCACAGATAAGATATCATCTAAACATAATGTAGAAAAATGCTTTGAATGAGAACCAACAAATCCTAATTCAAAAGTTACACTATCCTTAACACCTTCACTTATATTCACCTTCTCACTTTTAGTCTCAAGATAAAAATGATAATCGAGTGACTCTGATTTTTGTGTTTGCTTCACGAATTGGCTAATGCCCTTCTCATATTTTTCTTTGGTTTTCCACTGTATACATGGTGGCAGTGGTAACACCTCAACCTGTTTGACAACTTTAGTTTTTAAGTACTCAAACTTCCTCAAATTATCAATAAATTTCTTTACAACTGGTTGGGGGTGGCGGTATTTCAGCATCTATCTCAAATTTATTATTCACTTTCTTTGAAGCCTCCTTATAGTACTTCATGTATTCCAATAACTCATTCTGAGACGCTAAAATTTGTTTTATCAACTCTTCTAAATTACTCGTTTGAGTTGTGGCCTGCATGTTTGGTTGTTGTTGTTGATGATGCTGCTGGTTGTTCCATGATTGGATTTGTGGATGATTCTACCCCATTTGATTGTAGTAGTTGATATAATTTTTCCTTTGATCATAGCCTACAAACATTACTATATTGGGATTGATAGCACATATATCTTCAAAATGACTACTATTTCCATAAACTATACACCATATAGAATCATCATCACTTGAAAATCATCTATCCCAAGCTGACATATCAAGAAGTGTGATAAAAAAAACTAAACAAAAACTATTTACAACTCAATATACAAAAATTGAAAATAAAATAGTTGCCTAATTACATGTCCCCGGCAACGGCGCCAAAAACTTAACAGCGCTCAAGTGCACACACAAGTGTATGTGGTCTATCAAGTAGTAAAATGGATTTAAGGAAGCCTAAGTATTGATCTCACTGGGACTTACATTCGCTGCCTATCCATTTCTAGTTCAACAATTGAGAAAAAGTAAATAAGAAGGTTAAAGAATTATAAACTAAAAGTAAACTAAACTAATGCAGAAAAGTAATGACTTAGGACAATCTATGGATAGAACCCAGGGTTAAGGCTTATGAACAATCCTACTATGTTATTGAACTTCATTCATTAAATAGATTATCTTGGTTGTTGATTTGTAGGGTTAATTGCATGATTATGGTTTCCCAACCTCTAATCCTCTACCTAAGTTGAACCTTACAACTACATCGTTGAATGGAGATGTAATAGTTCACTTAAGTTCATTACAAATATCATCCTACATATGAATCAAATAAGTCATCTAAATACATCCCTGTCCTAGACACTAATTTGAATTCCTTATTTCAAAAATAAACACAAACCATACTTTTCTTATTCCCATGTTGTATCTTCTTATTCCTTCTACTGAGATCACAAGGTTGACAATTGATGTATTCTAAGAATAGCTAATCCTTAAAATAGTTAAAACAAGAATAAACAAATAACTATTAATGATAATCAATCCAAAGAACTTAATTCAAAACAAAAGTAATCATGATCGTGGCCTTTACACTGGAAGAAGAGTTTTAGATGGAAATATCCATCATCCAATCCCTTGGATTGATGATACAAACCATGAAAGAAACTAAAATTAAAGAATGATAAAAATCCTAAAAAAAGTTGTGGTAGACTCCAATATCTCCCAAGTATGTCCAAAAGTAAGTAAAAACGTGTATAAGGTCATATTTATAATAGAAGAAATAGCCCATGCCTTGTGATGTTGGGTGTATTTACACGCCTAAACATCATAATTTACCCATGTTATAGCTAAGTTTTGAGGATAAAATATATAATTCCTGCACTTTTAGTCCATTTTCCTGTAAGTGAGCTAACCTACGTGATTAGCATGTTTTCAGGTATTAATGATGAAGATTTCAGCACTTTGTGGACCTTTGGGCAGCAAAGGAAAACTTCACAGAAGAGGGAAGGCAGCTTTTGGAAGCTTATGGACTGAATGTGATGCATGGAGAAATTGTCCCGGGCAAAAGCAGTATTTTTAAATACTTAGTGGTGCAGCAGTAACTTAATAGGACTAGGACAAGGATGTTATAAAAACCCTATTTGCTGAATTTTTCAGCATTGATTCATTCATTCATTATTGCTTTTCATAATTCAGTCAACACTTTTAGTATTATTCACGTTACAATTTCTGTAACTTTAGAGAGAAAAAATGCTACAAGAACGGCTAGAGAGGAAATCACGTCATTCTCATAGTGACGCCAATACATACCCATTGTGAGATTGTTATCATTTTGGGATGATGATGATGATGTCTTCGTTGTTTTCCTTTACAATCATGAGTAGCTAAACTTCTCTGTTAGGGTTATGGAAGCCTTTTGATATACTATCTATTACTATGAGTTTGTGAATTCTTGATGCATATGCTACTTATATCATTACTCTCTTTGTTTTAATTAAATTCATGTGGTTGCAAACATATAGAATACGCCATTATAGCATTAACTTGTTCGAGATAAAAGTTACATGTTTGGAAAAGAGAGTGTGACAAGGAAATAGGGCTACCAACCCCTGTTTACACGTTAATGCCTTAACCGGATTAACCTCTTGGAGAGTTCATACCATTAGTTATACGCTTTAAACTCGAGAGAGTTAAAGTGAAATAATCCTTGATGGTTGAGAAATACTAGGATTTACCATTGGAATATGAATCTCTATAAGTGCATGCATGTCTGAATTCTGCATTACTCATAGTTAATAGATACGTAGAACTCATAAGGTGGACATAACCCTAACTTATTTTTCTCTGTGATAAATCTTACTAAATAAAGCATTGTGTTGTTACTTTGATAGCATTAATTCACGCCACAATCCAATTTCCCCTTTTTCGTGGAATTTTCGATCAACAGTCTACTAATAATTGCAACACTTAGTGACCAAGTATTCCCTGTGGGATTCGACACCCAACCCAGTTGGGTTCTATATTTGACAGCGACCGCTTACACTCTTACGAGAGTTGTAGTTTGGGCGTTATCAAATTTTGGCACCGTTGCCGGGGAATACAGTTGTCAACTAAGTTTTTGATAGTTACTAGACCCTTTGGTCAAAGATTCTCGAATTTTACTTTTAGTTGTTGTTTTTGTTTTATTCAGGTTCTGTTGAGTGCATGCCAAATACTCGTAGTTCTGGTCAGCCATTATTACCCATAAATCCTGAACCTTAACTTATTGGCAGAATGGATGCACAACGTGACATTGACAGAAGGGCGGCTCAACCCGAGTAGGCTAGATTAGCTGCACTGGCAGCTGCTCAAGTACATTAATAGAATATTGATAACCCAGGGCGAGCAACAAATCCTGATGATGAGGACCTGGGTGATGATGAGTTACTGAATCCTAGGCGTACTGATGAGGTGGCGGCACCTATGCATAGGAGGGAACGTCAAGCTAGAATAAGACCTGACCGCCGAGCTGTGCAGGATCCTTTTGATGATGATGATGACGATCTGGATGGAGCTGGTGCCACAGGGGCTATTATTCCTCCATCATTGGCACCCGGAGCTAAGTTCAATATCACTAGCACCATGATTCAGTTATTGTAGCTCAAGGGGTTATTTGGTGGACTCGCAGGCGATGATCCAAATATGCATCTGATCAACTTTATTTCAACATGCAAGTCGTTTGACAATCCAGGAGTTGGACAGAATGCAATTAGATAGCGCTTATTTCCGTTGTCTCTGTCTGGGGAGGTAACTCTATGGTTAAACGGGCTAACTCCTGATTCTATTACTAATTGGAGGCAACTGAAAGACGCTTTCCTAGAAAGATT
Organism: Capsicum pubescens; assembly: GCA_030864215.1. Classification (NCBI taxonomy): domain Eukaryota; kingdom Viridiplantae; phylum Streptophyta; class Magnoliopsida; order Solanales; family Solanaceae; genus Capsicum; species Capsicum pubescens. The sequence continues at coordinate 191,425,841 of CM061546.1, forward strand.
CTTTCCGCCATCCAAGAGAGCCCAACTACGGGATAAGATCAGCAATTTTTTACAGTTTCCAACTGAAGCTCTCCACGAAACATGGGAAAGGTTCAAGAAGAAGCTTATGTGGTGCCCAAACTATCAGATGACGAATATCCACTTTGGAAATATTATATAGGGCTTTGAACTCGGTGACAAAGCTAGTGGTTGATAATGCTGCAGGAGGGTCATTCATGGACCTTACTTTTAATGAGGCAAGTGATATGCTAGACCGTATGACAAAGCAGAGTAGATACTGGCATACCAGGGATACTGAGGTAGCAAGCTCTACTTTATCTGTTGGCATGACTGCAGAACAGAGACGAAGACAAGAGGAACGGGACCAGGATATGGCTCACATGAAAATGCGGATGGATCTTCTTACCAAGCATTTATTATCAGGGAAGACCGAAAAAGTTAAGGTTGTTGTGTCACAGGGAAGAGATGAATCAGATTCTGAGGAGGAAGCAAATTATTTGAATAATCAGGGGGTTTCCGAGGTAATTCCCAAGGAAACCAAGGTCGTAACTATTATGATAAATCTGGATACAAGGACCGCGATCAAGGTGGTTGGAAGAATAAGACTGACAGGAGTGGTTTGTATGTTCCTCCTGGAAACCGTGAGGCTGTGGCGTCTGGCTCTGGGAAGATGTCCATGGAAGATATGATGGTTAAGCTGTTGAAAGGAGTGGAGGCAACCAACATGGGCGTAACGGAGGTAAAGAATGATTTGTCATCAATAAATCAATTGGTTGATTCGCATTCTACCGCGATAAAATAGCTGGAGCAACAATTGAGTCAACTATCAGCGGCATTCAATCAAAGAAAGGCTGGCACCTTACCTAGCGACACTGTGCAAAACCCAAGGAATGATGGATCATGTATGCCTATTACTACCAGGAGTGGTAAAGCGTTGGAAAATCCATCCAAAGGTAAGCAGGTGGTTGATGATATAGAAGATAATGTTATTGATGCAGAATGTGAAGATGCCGTAGAAGCTGAAGATAGTGTTCCTGACGTTACCCCTAGACGTCTGCAGCCTGAAAAGATCGACAATCGGAAGCAAGATAAAAAGGAAGTGGCAGAGAAAACTATTCCCCTTCCACCACCACCTTTTCCTCAGAGACTGAAGAAGAAAGCTGATGACACCAGGTTTAGTAAATTCATGACCATGTTGAAGCAGCTGACTATTAATGTTCCATTTGTGGAGGCGCTAGAGCAGATGCCCGGATACGCTAAATTCATGAAGGATATTTTGACAAAGAAGCGGGAAGCAAGCTATGAGCTGGCAGATAATGTTCATCATTGCAGTGCAATCGCTACAAGATTGTTAGTTCAGAAGAAGGCAGATCCTGGTGCTTTCACTATTCCTTGCACGGTTGGATCTTTGGATTTTGCTAAGGCATTGTGCGATTTGGGAGCTAGCATTAATTTGATGCCACTATCTATTTACAGAAAGTTAGGGTTGGGTGATCCTACACCAACCAATATGTGGCTCGTGATGGTAGATAGGTAGGTAAAATGACCTGTAGGTATCTTATATGATGTATTGGTGAAGGTTTCCACCTTCATTTTTCCTGCAGACTTTGTTATTTTGGATTGCGAGGTGGATTCTGAAGTTCCCATAATCTTGGGGCGTCCTTTCCTTGCAACAGGAAGTGTGCTTATTGATCTAAGAGCTAATGAGCTTTTATTTCGGATGAATGACGAAGTGGTCTGTTTTGATGTATGCAAATCATTGAAGCAGCCCAAAGATATGAATGTGTTCTCGGTAGCTGATGTTTATTATGATGATGAGAAAGAATTCTCTGTAGAGAAGCAGCTTATTGTTGATCCATTGGTTGTTGTGCTTATGCATTTTGAGCGTGAGGATGTTGAAGAGTATGAAGAAACTATTTGTGCTCTAACAGGAATTGGCTCCTATTCTCATGCTCCTAAGAAGCTGGATCTGGATCTTAAAAATCGCCCTTCACCACCAGCAAAGCCATCCATTGAAGAACCACCTGTGCTAGAATTGAAAGAGCTGCCCAGTCACCTGAAATATGCATTTTTGGGAAGTGGTGATACACTTCTGGTTATTGTTACGGCTGATTTAGGTGAGCAACAGGTTGCGACTCTTATTTCTGTTCTGAGGAGATACAAGAGAGACATCGGTTGGACTATTGCTGATATTATTGGTATCCCTCCTGGGATATGTATGCACAAGATTCAGCTCGAGAAAAATTGTGTGCCTACCATTGAGCATCAACGACGTTTGAATCCACCTATGCAGGAGGTGGTGAAGAAAGAAATTATTAAGTGGTTAGATGCTGGGGTAGTGTATCCAATCTCCGACAGTAAATGGGTAAGTCCGGTACAGTGTGTGCCCAAGAAAGGGGGCATGATGGTAGTTGCGAATGAAAAGAATGAGCTGATTCCACTCAGACCTGTCACAGGGTGGAGAGTGTGTATAGACTACCGGAAGCTGAATTCGTGGACGCTTAAGGATCACTTCCCAATGCTATTCATGGACCAAATGCTTGATCGATTGGCAGGGAAGGGATGGTTTTGTTTCTTAGATGGTTATTCAGGTTATAATCAGATTTGCATTGCTCCTGAGGATCAAGAGAAGACCACTTTTACATGCCCATATGGTACGTTTGCCTTCAAACGTATGCCATTTGGGTTATGTAACGCACCTGCAACTTTTCAGCGTTGTATGATGTCCATTTTTTCTGATATGGTTGAAGACACCTTGGAGGTGTTCATGGACAATTTTTCAGTTGTGGGTGAATCGTTTGAATCATGCTTGGCGAATCTGAGTATGGCGTTACAGAGATGTGTTGAGTTTAATTTGGTACTAAAATGGGAGAAGTGCCATTTTATGGTTAAGGAAGGCATTGTTCTTGGGCACAAAGTCTCCGAAAGAGGAATTGAGGTTGATCGAGCCAAAATTGAAGTTATCGAGAAACTACCACCTCCAATTTCTGTAAAGGGAGTTCGTAGTTTCCTCGGTCATGCAGGTTTTTATCGAAGGTTTATTAAAGACTTCTCCAAGATTGCTAGTCCATTATGCAAACTCTTGGAGAAGGATGCAAAGTTTGACTTCGGTGAAGATTGCTTGAAGGCATTTGAATGCCTCAAAGGGAAGCTAGTTGAAGCTCCTATTATTGTAGCACCCGATTGGTCTCTACCGTTTGAAGTGATGTGTGATGCAAGTGGGGTAGCTTTAGGTGCTGTACTTGGTCAGAAAAGAGAAAGGCTATTTCATCCAATATACTATGCGAGCAAGGCCTTGAATGGAGCCCAGAAGAACTATACCATCACGGAGCAAGAGCTTCTAGCAGTTGTTTATGCTTTTGAAAAGTTTCATGCTTACTTGTTGGGAACCAAAGTGGTGGTTCCTACAGATCATGAGGCTCTGAGATATTTAATGGCAAAGAAGGATGCTAAGCCAAGGCTAATTCGGTGGGTGTTATTGCTTCAAGAATTTGATTTCGAGGTAAAGGATAGAAAAGGTTGCAAAAACCAAGTAGCTGATCATCTATCTAGACTTGAGAGTGCGCACATAGAGCAACCCAACCTTGAGATTGATGATGCATTTTCCGACGAAGAGATCCTAGCAGCCATGGTGGAAGACTTACCGTGGTATGCAGACTTTGCGAACTACGTGGTAAGTAAAGTGATGCCTGAGAATCTCTCCTTTCATCAAAAGAGAAAGTTCATGCATGATGTGAAACACTACTTCTGGGATGAACCGTATCTTTTTCGACGATGTGCTGATGGTGTTATTAGGCAATGCATTTCTGATGTGGAGGTGCCTAGAATCTTGGAAGCAAGTCATGCTTCCCAAGTTGGGGGTCACCATGCAGGTGATCGGACAACCAGGAAGGTATTGCAAAGCGGTTATTATTGGCCTTCATTATTCAAGGATGCTTACGATTTTGTGAGAAGATGTGATCAGTGTCAGAGGCAAGGCTCTATCTCGAAGCACCATGAGATGCCCATGTCTAAAATTCTTGAAGTGGAGCTATTTGATGTATGGGGTATTGATTTCATGGGCCCATTTGTGAGTTTGTTTGGGATGAAATATATCCTAGTTGCTGTGGATTATGTATCCAAATGGGTCAAAGCAGTAGCGTTGGCTGATAATGAAGGTAAGCGTGTTGTAGCATTCTTAAAGAGAAATATCTTCTCTCGTTTTGGGGTACTACGTACCATCATAAGCGATGGAGGATCACACTTTTGTAAAAAGATTTTCAGAGCCGTATTGGTGAAATATGGGGTCAAGCAACATAAGGTAGCTACACCTTACCACCCACAAACTAATGGGCAGGTAGAGGTTTCTAATCGGGAGATCAAGCTGATCCTTGCTAAGACTGTAAATGCTAGTAGGAAGGATTGGTCCCAAAAGCTGGATGATGCCTTATGGGCATATAGGACTACATTCAAGACACCAGTTGGCATATCCCCATACCAACTAGTTTATGGGAAGGCTTGTCACTTGCCAATTGAGCTCGAACATAAAGAATTGTGGGCGTTGAAGAGGCTTAACCTGAATTGGGATGATGCTATTAATCTGAGATTGGAACAACTGAATGAGATAGATGAATTCCGTCTACATGCGTATGAAAGGGCAGACCTCTACAAGGAATGGATGAAAAAGTACCATGATCGGCGGATTATCCAAAGAAACTTTCAGAAGGGTGATATGGTACTTCTTTTCAACTCCAGACTGAAGCTATTTCCAGGTAAGTTGAAGTCTAAATGGTCTGGTCCATTCAGAATTAGCCAAGTCTACTCGTCTGGAGTAGTAGAGTTAGAAGACAAAAATGGTAGTGTCTTCAAGGTGAATGGACAACATGTGAAGCCATATATCGGTCCTCTTGACTTGATAAAATGCATGGCCACCATCTATCTCGACGAAGTCTAAGTAATTGAGGTAACTATGTCGTGCCGCGATAATAAATCAAGCGCTACATGGGAGGCAACCCATCGTTTTTAGTCATTTTATTTTCCTAGGAGTTTGTTTTGTTAAATAAAAATCCAAAAAGAAGAGTTGAGCCACGACCAAAACTAAGGCGCTTGGTGGGAGGCAACCCATCTTTCTAATCATTTTTGTTATTTTTGATTAAGTGTAGGAGAAGACGTATAAAGGAGGAGCTTGGTCTCTAATTTTTATTTGAAAGTGAGCAATGTTTAAGGTGGTAAGTGAGTAATGAAGGAGCAAAAGGCTTTCGGTTAGGCATTGCCTATACAAATCTAGGCAACGGACAAGGCAAGGCCTATGCTATTGCCTTTGCTCTCTGAATCGAAAATGCTACAGCATAGGCTCCGTCTATGATCAACTAGGCAAAGCTAAAGGCGCCGCCTATGCCATTGCCTTTGCTCTCTGAATCTACAATGCTATAGCATAGGCGCCGCCTATGCTCAACTAGGCAAAGCTAAAGGAGCCTCCTATGCCATTGCCTTTGCTCTCTGAATCGACAATGCTATAGCATAGGCGCCGCCTATGCTCAACTAGGTAAAGCTAAAGGCGCCGCCTATGCCATTGCCTTTGCTCTCTGAATCTACAATGCTATAGCATAGGCGCTGCCTATGCTCAACTAGGAAAAGCTAAAGGCGCCGCCTATGCTAAGCATAGGCAAAGCATTAGGCGGCGCCTACTTATGCCTTTTGGTCTCCTAACCCGATTTTTCATGGGTCAAACCCCACCCAAGCCTTGTTGTATAAATAGAACTTCAACCTTGAGACAAAATCACATTGTTTGCTCATCCTAGGTGCCGCCTAACCTTCCCAAATCTCTCAAAACTTTTCTTTTTGCTCATCTAACCTTGCAAGATCATCTTCCAAGTCCATCACCAAGTAAGTTCTTCTTTTATATTCCGTAGTTATTACAATACTACGCCTATAATGATTTGTTAAATCTTTAAGTGGTGTTGGTGATTTGAATGTGGATGGTTTGTTATGATACATCTAGTTGAGTGAAAGAATACGTGTGGGTGTTCTTGACTTTGTTCCGATTTGTATTTGATTGTTATACACTGTCATCTTTTTGCAGAATCGAAATGGTAAAGTTAATTACATAATCTTGTAAGATGAAAGCTTGAATGTTTGAATGACTCATTCATCGAGATAAAGATCATGATTGAATACAAGCATGAGATGTTGTGATTCTTTCTATGCCATAACTTGATACGATCTCTATGTAGTAGTCTTATTCAAAAGGTGAATTAATCCAAACATGAAAGTATAGTTAAGATTACATGAAATAGAGTTGTAAAGAGTAGTTAAGGTTCCATGAAAGTATGATTGTGCTGAACATATTGTTGGAACATATCGCCTACATGTATGTCGATGAAGTCTGAGTAATCGATATCATTCACTTAATTAGTTGGTGCCAACAAATTAAGTGTGGGGTGGTGCCATTATTGTTTGTTTGTCGATAAAATCTTCCGAGATAAGATAACATGACTTTATTTTAATCTCAGGTAAAATGGCACCAAAAGGTCGACCAGGAAAAGAAAAAGCGTCCACCTCACAGAAAGGTCAGAAAAGGGGAAGAAAAGAGCAAGCTGAATCCTCCTCGCTGCAAATACCTCGCCGTATGTTCAAGATAAAATGGTTCCTAGAGGAGGAAGGAAAGGAGTGGTACAAGAACAACAAAGTGAAAAAATATGTTCACATGGAGTTGATACAAAATGAGAGTCTAGCGAAGAGAGAACCTCGCATTTTGGCTAAAATCATGGCGCTACATATTGATTTCATTTTCCAAGATATGGGAGAATGCAATATTAATCTAACGCGAGAATTCTATGCCAATTGGTCCCCAAAGACTACCGGAAGTGAAGTGAAGATTCGGGGCCAAGTCTTGCAACTGAATGCAGAGTTCTTGAACTCTTTTCTAGGTTTTCCATTTGTAGATCCATCACCGCTCAAGGAGATTTATCACAGACCTCCGTACAGGGCAATCAGACACACACTGTGCGGAAAAAGATCAATGGCACGTTGGAGTCGTCACAAGGATACCGGTCGGCACAATACCTTCCCGTATGCTTCCTTGAACAGAGAATCTCGGATATGGTTGCGGATAGTCAACTCTTGCCTGATTTCAGGGACACAGTACACAAAGATCACACGTGATAGAGTATTCTTGGTGTACGCTCTGATGACTTATATTCCCATCCACATTGGTGCGGTTATACGGTCGTCAATGCGTAAGGCTAGGCTGCACAAGAGTTCCCACTTCAGCTTTGGCAATTTGTTGACCGCGATATTGAGGAAGGAGGACATTGAAGAGGAACCAGCAGATCATAATATTCCACACAACCCGAAGAAGGTTGATCTTACGAAGGTTAAAGATCCTGAAACTATGCATGGCGTCAACCTGACCACTGCATAAAGATATGCTCGCGACGAAAGCTTCTTCCGCCATTTATATGGCATGATGAGGTTTACCATGATGAGTGGGGGACGTGTTCCAACTGATGCAGAGCTCCAGCAGTTGGATTATGACTACCCGATGAATGAGCATGCGCGGGCTATGTGTGGAGTAGGTGTACATTTTGAGGAACCTCTCGATGATGACGTACCGACTAACGATGATCACCGATATCTAGACTCAGACGTGGAGGAACTCTGATGATGATTCTGATGTAGGGGGTATGACCCCAGACATAGAGGAAGAGTCCGACTAATCAGGTTTTCCTTATTTATTTTCCACTGAGGACAGTGTGTCCCGTTTAAGTGTGGGGTGCTGGTATTTGTATGTTGTATTGTACTTCTTTTCCTGCATTTATTCTCATTTGTAGTTAAATTTTTAGATTTTTAATTTTTTTTTTAGATTTTGCATGAAATTGTTCTGATAGGCGGCATGGTATTATGACAAGAGTATGTACCAAAATCATTACTATTGAGATATTTAGGCTCTAAGTATGACTCACTGTGTGATAATTGTGTGGTTTAATTCATTCACCTGTTGGGTCAAGAGTCTATACTGCTCCCAATAAAGTTGACCATGTGCCTTGTGTGTGTGAGGTTATAGTATATTCTGTGTTGTGACTGATGCTAGAACTTGCCTGGTGTGTGTGTAAAGCGAAATAAAGAGTGTGAGTTTAGGAGATGATTTAGGCATTTCTTTGGCAGCCTGTAATTGTTTACCTTCTTTTTACCTACCTTTGTACATTATCCTAGTTAACCCCCTTTGAGCCTTTAGTTATTTTCTTTGACAACCTCATATGTAGCCTAATCCATTTTTTTTCAAGACCATAATTTGATCCAAATTCCTAAGCGCTTTAAATTATAGAGTCCTGTGACAAAATAAGAGGAAAGTGGGTGAGAGTGATGCCTCAGAGTGTATTGGTACTTGAAATTGTTGTGAATAAGAGTGACTATCATAGAGGTGTTTTATAAAAAAAAAAAAATAGAAATAGAAAAATAAAAAATAAGTTGTATATTCTCATCTTTGTGTTTATAATTGAATAACAAAATAGGTGAAAAGGGGTGTTAGATGAAAAGAAAGGTAGAAGGGTTGTTTAAAAGAGAGTGTTAATGGCATAATGTGATGTATTAAAGCACTTAGGGAAAATAGTTACTCTTTCTGGCCAAAATAGTCCTACCTATCCCTTAGCCTACATTACAACCTGTAAAGACCTATTTGATCCTAAGCTTAGCATTCTGATATTAGTAGAACATTACACTAAGGGCAAGCCTATGGTCATCAGTTGCAACATATGAATTCTTTGTGAGAGTGAGAGCAAGGAGAATCTTATACCCATGTTCCGAAAAATGCAAAACTTGTGAGTGATTATGGGTGATATCTTGTGTGAGACACACATGGTTGATGAGTTTTGGGTAGATTTGTATGATTCTTGGTGCCTTAACTTGTGGATACGAATTAACCATCATCACGAGTCTATGTTGGAGGTTGAATGGTTTCTAGTAGTGATCCAGAAAACTACTCTTTGTTAATAATTGCCATGCATGTCTTGTTGAACATTTTGTGTTACTGCTGTGAAATCCTAGTTAGATGTTTGCATGGACGTAATATTTTGTTCGAGGACGAACAAAGCTTTAAGTGTGGGGTGTTGATGTTGGGTGTATTTACACACCTAAACACCATAATTTACCCATGTTATAGCTAAGTTTTGAGGATAAAATATATAATTCCTGCACTTTTAGTCCATTTTCCTGTAAGTGAGCTAACCTACGTGATTAGCATGTTTTCAGGTATTAATGATGAAGATTTCAGCACTTTGTGGACCTTTGGGCAGCAAAGGAAAACTTCACAGAAGAGGGAAGGCAGCTTTTGGAAGCCTATGGATTGAATGTGACGCATGGAGAAATTGTCCCGGGCAAAAGCAGTATTTTTAAATACTTAGGGGTGCAGCAGTAACGTAATAGGACTAGGACAAGGATGTTATAAAAACCCTATTTGCTGAATTTTTCAGCATTGATTCATTCATTCATTATTTCTTTTCATAATTCAGTCGACACTTTTAGTATTATTCACGTTACAATTTCTGTAACTTTAGAGAGAAAAAATGCTACAAGAACGGCTAGAGAGGAAATCACGTCATTCTCATAGTGACGCCAATGCATACCCATCGTGATATTGTTATCGTTTTGGTATGAGGATGATGATGTCTTTGTTGTTTTCCTTTACAATCATGAGTAGCTAAACTTCTCTGTTAGGGTTATGGAAGCCTTTTGATATACTATCTATTACTATGAGTTTGTGAATTCTTGATGCGTATGCTACTTATATCATTACTCTCTTTGTTTTAATTAAATTCTTGTGGTTGCAAACATATAGAATACGCCATTATAGAATTAACTTGTTCGAGAGAAAAGTTACATGTTTGGAAAAGAGTGTGTGACAAGGAAATAGGGCTACCAACCCCTGTTTACACGTTAATGCCTTAACCGGATTAACCTCTTGGAGAGTTCGTACCATTATTTATACGCTTTAAGATCGAGAGAGTTAAAGTGAAATAATCCTTGATGGTTGAGAAACACTAGGATTTACCATTAGAATACGAATCTCTATAAGTGCATGCATGTCTGAATTCCGCATTACTCATAGTTAATAGATACGTAGAACTCATAAGGTGGACATAACCCTAACTTATTTTTCTCTGTGATAAATCTTACTAAACAAAGCATTCTGTTGTTACTTTGATAGCATTAATTCACGCCACAATCCAATTTCCCCTTTTTCGTGGAATTTTCGATCAACAGTCTACTAATAATTGCAACACTTAGTGACCAAGTATTCCCTGTGGGATTCGACACCCAACCCAGTTGGGTTCTATATTTGAAAGTGACCTGTTACACTCTTACGAGAGCTGTAGTTTGGCCGTTATCACCTTGTTGAACAAGGAAATAATTTATAGTTGTCTGCAAACCTAGTGATTAACGCATTGGAGGGCGTTGAGTCGTATTTAAATTGTGTTGGATCAATGTTTTGGATGACTTCTAAATGAATTGATGTGCCGCATGCGCACAGACTCCTACCAATTCACCTACACTCTCTCAATACTTTTCAGGTGTACAAATTGGCATCAAATTGTGTTTTGTGCTTCCATGATCCATTCCAAGCCTTTTTGAGTTGTTTATACTTGATTTAAAGCTTCTAAATACTTCATATATCATCATAGTCCATTAAACAAGTATCATAAAGCATTAAACACAATAATTTAGAGCTAAAAAAACACAACATCCTCAACAATGAACTAGAAAAACGAGCTAAGCATAGGCTAAATTCACATTGAGCTTTTAGCTTATTGTTTTGACTCTTTTCTTGATCCAATTGACCCTTGAACATTATAAATAAGTTGTTTCACATATAAATACATAATAACAACCTTAGTAACTCATTAAAACACATTATAACCCAACACAATAGACTAGAAAAACACCTAGCTCAAGCTAGTTATACTAGTTTTCTCGGTTGTACTCTAAATGCTCAAATTGAATCAAAACTGATATGAAACAACCATTAAACATTATAAAAACATACTTGGACACATAAATGCTCATTTATATCATTCTCAAGACATTAATCACATGAATCATCTCAAAACAAGGCTAAATAGGCTAGAATAGTAGCGCTAGAATGCAAAAATACACCTAACATCAATAATCTGGGTGATCCTTTTCACCTCATCTAAATAAAGATATGGGTCCTCACCTACTTTTGACCCAAAAAACTCTGGTGGATTTATTCTCATAAAATCTCTGATTCTTGTTGTTGCTAAATCAACATTTTGCTGAAGTGGGACTGCAGCTTGATGGTTGCCTTGAACATTAGCAGTCACAACTTAGGCCAATGCCTGAAAGACATCCCTAAACTTAGAATGGGATACATTCAAAGGATCTGTGGGCTGAGGTGACTGGTTATCATTTCTACGGGCATTAGCTTGATGAGAAGGCATTTTTAACTTTCATGTAAGAGCACGAGTTAAAAACAAATAGAGATACTGTAAGCACGATAGATCATGAAAGAGAATGATGATTTCCTAAGAATTTATCAGAGCCTCTTGCTCATAAATGTGGTGCGCTTCACACCCATGATCAAGACTCCACGTAACGTGGCTTATTTGACTCCTTAGGAATCTTATAAACCTTAGAATTTGATACCAAGTTTTTAATGCCCCAAAACCTGGTCCCGAGATATCACACGGTGCTCAAGATTAAGAGTAGCCTTAAGCTAACCCTGTCCTCTTGTTGGTAAGTCTAAATCTCATAATAAGGGAAATATAGACATAGAAGTCATACTAAATGCAGAAAACTAACTGAAATATTTGAGAATAATCTGAATAAAGCATCTGAAGATCAATACCGTAAGTCTGAATAATATCTTACAGTCTGACAAGCCTGTATTACTAATAACTAGAGAGTCACTAGGAAAATACCCCAGTTAACTCAAACTGTCTTAAAAGAAATGTTGAATCATCTAAAACTAGTAAGCTGCAAAATCAAAATGAACAGGTCCCTGAACTATGAGGACTCACCAACTGTAGTATATAAATGGAGATGCTCAAACTAGTCACGCTGCTGCTACTAAGCACCTAAACCTACATTATGAAATAATGTAGCACATAGACATATATGTAGATCATTACTTTGAGGATGTACTGATTATATGGGGTGAAATGCATAAGTAAAATATAATCTCATTATCATAATTTATAAAACAAAGCAAGCTAAATGTAAATGACTCGCATAAGCTGGACTATCTGAAATACTGAAATCTGAAATCATGAATAGCAAAACATACTTTATAAATCTAGTAAGTCATAACTTCTAGTTCTAATAGATGTGTTAATGTTCTATCTGTAAATCATACTGTCTAGGTGTAGAAAGGACACGCTTCTGTAACTAAAATCCGAAAGATGAAATATCTAGGTAATGTCTTTTTATAAAGCATGATCTGAGTAAAGTTGTGAGCCTTTACACTTAGTTTTCTTAAAAGATTTTCTGTTAATCTTTTACTTTAACTAGCAGGGAGGTTCTTTTAACCGACATAAATCATGTGAGTTAACATGGAGTCCAATGTCTTGTTCCCCTAAGGGGAAAACCTCACGATGGGGAGAGGTGTCATACTCTTGCCAGGGAGTATAACCAATTGTTCATGTGATTAATCACAAGCTTAATCGATCATCCGTATTAGAATGGGAATAATATGATAATCTGTACCTATGTTGGCTACGTAGTTCTGTGGAATATAGGGCATGCTAATACTATATTTCCCGCTAAGTGCAAAATACTACTCCCTTTAAATCTGTATGCTCGTGCTATTGGAAATCCACTTTAAAAAGTAGCATAAGGGTTTATCTGAAACCAATTATGTATTTATCTGATTAAATCTGTAAATAAAGTTGAATTAAACTCTGTAATTAATCTGTAAAGTGGATTCTATAACTAAACTGAGGATCAATAGATCAAAGCTTTGCTGTAAATCTAAAATAAATCTGATCATAAGATGCTTAAACCATCATCTTTCTTGAAATATCAACATATAAAGTTAGGCTTGATAACCCATGCATCAAATACATGTTAAAACATAATAATAATCATTCTTGATAATGAAAACAATGATATTCATCTCAAAATCTGGAAATTACTACAACAGGCATGAAAATATGAAAATAGACATGCAATTCATCTTCTAAAATCCTTGAAATCTCATAATTTTGCATATAGCAATAATGGGTATGAACCCTAATTCAAATCTCATAAGTGTTCATTCAAGATCATTTGAATTTCTAATTAAAACTTGGTTTTAGGTACAAGGATGAAATAAGATCCTTGTTCATAAACCCCACAAACCTTGATTGATGATTAGATGAAGAAACTTGAATTACTGACTCATATTTGAGTTCTTGAAGCTGAGTTCTTGATTATCTTGTCTTGAGAATCCTCAATTTGAGCTTTCTTGGAGAAACAATGATGGAATTGATTTCTTGAGGAAGAATATTTTGAGTTCTAGGGTTTTTGTTTTAGAGCAAATTAATGAATAATGAGCATAATAGACTTAGAATGGGTTTAATCTTATATTTTGGATAGATTGGGGCTTGGTAATTGACCAAAATACCCCCTTTAAACTTCTACACGGAACTGGAAAAGAGAACCAAAATCCCAATTTAATAGGCCACCACGATGACCTGCTATCGCGGTGGCTCGCTGGATAAGGGACAATTGGGAACTGGAAACTCTTCGCGAAGCGGATCTATCGCGGTGCCCCTTATGAATACAATTTTGACCATCTTCGCGACGTGGTTAAATAACATTGGCTTACTTTAAATTAAAAAATGGAAAATTGGACCTCTCCGCGATGCACCAATATTGCGGAGGTCCACTGGAAAATGACAATAATGAAATTATCCTTTTCCATGATGCGGTGAAGCCCAGTTGGCATACTACTTACAAAAAATGCCCTAACTTCTTCACCGAGTGTAGGATTTGGGAGAATTTGGTATCGATGGAAAGCTTATTCAATTGCCCACACAACAAAAGGTCTAAATATGGAATATTCCATATGAAATAGAAAGGTATTCATTTTAGAAGATAATTCTTAACATTCTAGGGACAAAATTAAGCTAGGAAAAGTATGGGGTATTACAGAATTTAAGCTAGGAAAAAGTATGGGGTACTATAATATCTCCTCCTTGGGAACATTTATCCTCTAATGTGGCTAGTTAAGTTGAGCATACTGAGGAATCTGAGGCTATAAGCTATCATACACAACTGGAATAAACTGAATGATTGAATCTCAAGTATAATGAGCTACTGAACTGATCTGTGAGTGCATGAGTTTACATGGAAACAACTATATTGCTGAATATGTGACTGGAAAACAACTGAATGAAGGAAAACTACTACCTTCGGCTGAATCTGAGTTTGTGGAGAAGAGATGAGGATACTTGGTACGCATGTCTACTTCTTCTTCCCAAGTAGCACCCTCAACGGTCTAATTTCTCCATAGAACTTTGACCAAGGGGATTTCTTTCTTCCTTAGTCTACGAATCTGATGATCAAGAACCTCTATTGGGACTTCTTCGTATGAAAGATTATTCTGAATATCTGCACTTTCTAGAGGAACTACAATGGCTGAATCGTCCATGCACTTCTTTAACATGGACACATAGAATACTGGATGAACTGAGGATAAATCTGCAGGTAGCTCATGCTTTTATTCCACCTTCCCAACACGACTCAAAATCCAGAAGGGGCCCACATACTAGGGACTAAGCTTCCCCTTTTTGCCAAATCTCTTCACCCCCATTATGGGTGAAACTTTCAAATACACAAGATCATCAACCTCGAACTCAAAGTCTATTTTTCTTACATCTACATAAGATTTCTGACGAATCTGGGCTACTTTCAATATCTCTCAAATCAACTAAACTTTCTTCATGGCCTCAAATACCTTGTCTGGCCCAATCAAAGCGGTTTTACCAACTGGCGATCTATATCTTCACCCATAAAAAGCCTCAAACGGAGCCATCTTAATACTATCATGATGATTGTTATTATAAGCGAAGTCAATCAATGGTAAATGATCATCCAAAATACCTTTGAAATAATAAACATATGCCCTCAACATATCCTCTAGTGTCTGAATGGTCCTTTCTGCCTGATCATCTGTATTTGAAGTTGGAATAGTATTTTATATTTTCTTGTAAGTTTCATTATATTTTGGTATACATTAAGAAGTTGAAACAATAAAGAGAGATAGCTTTGTTATTTCATATGGGATCCTTTTATAAATTTCTATTTCTAGATATGTTTTAATTGTTTTTTTCCAGTAGGGCTAAGACTTGTGATAGTCCATTCCTTGCAAGGAATTTTCACTGCCAAGACTTAACATAGATGACTGATGACTATTCACTTTTTTAATGTAAGGCATGTCCTCCTTCACGCCTTTGCCGCGTTGGAATTTTTCATATATTTTTTTCCAATGAGGAATTTTCAAAAAAAAATTGTCGTTTAGGCTTTAGACTCCTTATTTGGAGAGGCTATACCACTTCAAATCAATTATTTTTAATTGTTTTTTATTCCTTGTAGTTGTTTAGAAGTATTAATAGCAATGAGGAAATGTACATTTTCATTATTAGAACTCATTAATTTATTAAGTATTTCTCTCTAAAGAAATAGTTGAAAAATTTCCTTTGAGAAGTTTGATTTTTCTAAAAATATATATGTAGTAAATTGTAAATTTTATGCATTTTGTTTATCGTGAATTTGTAGGTACACATTATGGTCTAAGCTTTTTTGTGTCTGATTTACTATTAGTATGGTCAATAAGTGATAAAGGAAATCTACTAATGTAAAATAAAATGATATAAGTAAAGCAAACAAATTTGAGCAAGTCCGATATGAATATTATCGTGTTCAACATCTAAGCCAACCTATCAGAATTATTGAAGGAGGTCTATTATCAATTACTAGTTAAACAATAAAGAATAAGAGAAATCCTGGAGGCCATGTAAAAATACTTCTATCGACAAGAGAGAGAAAGAGTGATCATATCCTCTTACAAGTGAGAATGAGAAATTATTTATATGTTATAAATTGGGACTTGGTCAATTAGAATTTTATATAAAGAAATAAAGGACTAAAACATATACTGGTGCACCACGTGTTCGATCGACTAGTGAACCAACTAATATTCTTATGATACATATCTCTATATGAGTTCATCCGCACTCTTGAGGGACCTGTAACATTTGTCTCATGTTTGTCCCATGTTTCATGTCACCGGGGGTAGCGAGTTGCGGGCACTAATCCCTTATGAGAAGGTGTTTCCTTTGTCGTTACCTAGAAGGAGGCTTATCGTATCCTATGTATCCATTATTGTGATAAGATATTTATGCTTTATCTTTTTATTTTTCCATGTGTGTTCAGGAGGATGTTATCCTAATACAGATAGTCCCTCAGTCTTTCGAAATGACCCATATAATATTTCTTGGGAGAGGGAAAGAAAAACAAAGACTGTTGCATATCACACCTCATCTTTCTTCTCTTTAAAATGAATAAAATGCTACTTTCTTTCATAAATCATCCGTTTTCCTCTTGGAAGACTATAATTGGTGCGTCCTTCCTGAGGTATTTCAGGGTAAGTTGCATGTAAGTTTTGAGTTTTTGGTCGCTCTTTGCATACCTTATCCTTGTTTTGATTCTCTGAATCTTTCCTTGTGGTTCTGTTTCGAAAGTGACCTAGTATTCTAAATTGGTGTAATTACTAGAGTAGTAATTACAAGCCTAGTAATTACACACTTTAGTAATTGTGTCAATCAGTTTGTTTACCACATTATAAAATATTGTTTGGTTTCACAAGTGTAATCACATAGTTATATTAAATTTCTTAAAATAAAAGTTACTTATCAAAAATAAAAAATTACTAATATTTGATAAATAAGGCCTTTATAAAGGATATTAAATTAGGTATTTAAGACATACTTGTTTAACCGTTCATGCCTCGCACGTATAATCTTTGGTTATTTAAAATTAAATAATTATCTACAGTGAAGATTTTTAAAGAAGTGCAAAAAGTTCAAATCACTTCTCAAAGATCCTTTACACTTCAATAGAATAATATAAATATAACATATATTTTATTGTAAGCACATAAATATTTTACTATCAGAAGTTTCAAGTGGTTAATGAATCGTCACTTTTGCGTTTGTCATGCAGTACCTCTTTTCCTTATTGCTAGAGGCTAAGAGAGACGTATCGATTTGAACTATATTTATCGTACCATTATTTTCTTTTAACTTTTTCTATATTTAAAATATTTCCATATTTTTTAAGTTAAATCTTTAGGAATTTTTTGATTTCTTATTTAAAACTTTTAAAAATATGGTGTCTCTTATAATTTTTCTATTCTAGCGCTTTCATATTTATTTATAATTTGTTTAAATTTTCTTATATTCTTAACCTAATGAAAATTGTATTAGTTGTCATTAATTTGATGATTTCTAATAATTAAAGGTTTTACTATAAATATTTAATTAATTTTCAACTCTTAAAAATTAAAAAAATAACGAAAAGACAATTTTGTCTAAAGCAGAAATTTTTAATGAAGGGCGAAAAATTCAAACAATATTTCTAAGACCCTTTACACTTTTAATATAGTATTGATATTGTATTTTAAAAATTTATTAATTAACAAAAATATTATGTTCTTAATTAATATTATAAAATTAATCAATATATATTTTTAAAAATTGTATATTTTAATTAACTTAATCATATAATCAAAAAGTATATGATTTTTAAGAGAAACATGAGATGTATGTTTAACAAAAAAGATAAATATTATAAACTTAATGTCAAAAAATTATCAAAACATTTGATGAAAAGATAATATATCAATTTTAAGAACTAAAAGAACGTGAAATATCAAGTCAATACTACTAAAATAAATAAATTAAGACAGAAAATATAACATAAATTAAAAATTCAAAAAAAAAACTGAACATAATACTTTTATGTCAAATTTCAACATAACATATATAAGTATAATTCGGAAGAAAACAAAAATGTAAGTCTATAACATTATTGAATAATAAATCCTACTTTAATTTAAAAATTAGAATGCTAACACAATTATGTTAATTGAAAGAATACACAAAAAATAAATAAATAAGAATTTAAAATAATAAAAAATAAAAAATAAAACTATACTTTTAAAAAATATTAGCATAATAGAAATAAAAAAGAATTTAAAATAATAAAAACAAAAAATAAATTAAAACTAAAAGAAATTAAAATAAAAATTAAAGAAAGAAATTAAAAATAACTTTGTAATTACATCATGTAAGTACCAACAATTTAAAGTTCTCCCCACCCCCTAAGAATTGAAGAGTATAATTACACTATACCAATTTCACCTAATAACCTGCTAACCAAGTAATAACCTGGCCAACCAACTAGGCCAGTAAATGTAACTACCCCCAATTATGACAAATTCCATTTCATGGTGGCTTTGCAAATATGTTCTAAGCCTTTTTTCATCGCTTGCACTTTGATTCGACGTGTTTGGTTCTTTTTGAACACTTACTACCTTTCCTTATCAATCAACAACACCATGAAAAAATGAACAAAGTGTCTGAGTGTTTTGAGTCACTAGTCAATGACATCATCCCTAATTTTTACTTCTTTGATGGAGACGTCAAAGTCCTTGCTTATAATTACCAAAAGGGATAGAAAGACTGGTAAATTAATTGTGTTTCCTTGTGAAGGAAGACATCCTAGCCATTGTTCGAAGATATTTTATGTGATCTTAGAATTCAGTGGATATCTTTTGATCCATGTGATGGATGGCAAAATAGATTGCGCCAGCAGATCCAAAACGTTGATTTTAGTGTGGTAATATGGTTGGTGTGGTTTTATTTCCTTTAAATCTCATGTCAACCCTCTATTTGGAAAGTAGTGTTTTTTGTTATTCGATGGTAAACTTTATGAAATTGATGGTTTTTAGAAAATTCGATATCACCATTGAGTCCGGAGAGTCGAATTCGATTGTGTAACATAGTTCATTCCATCTACGGGCTTTCATATGAATCCCGAGAGGCCCGCTGTCACATGACTCAAACCAGGGCCTTGTCATAATAGCACCTCAAGTACAACAAGGACTGGAGATCACCCCCAATACCCAATACAACCAACATATATATACCCTGAGTTGAAACAATCCCAAACATATAACAAGATAGAGATCATTTACAATATAATGACTTAGGGATAGGCCCATAACCATGACCAACCCAACCAAGTCAACTGTCCAAAATTAAACATACAAACCCCAAACCAACAACCAAATCTATATCCATTCCATAACATACCCAAATCCATAGTTTTCCTGTACAAAGCCTCTAAACAAACAAAGAATATCCGGTCGAGACATGCCCTCTACCATAGCCAAAACCAATATCCAAGTTTATGACAATAAAGACACAGGAAAACTCAAAGCAAGAAATGAAGCCTTCCAAAGTATGAAAGCTCACCAATTCAAGTCAACATAAGATGTCGGCGAATCCAAGTCACTGAGTAGGAGATGTGATAGTATGACCAGTCCCTGCATCACGTAGGGATACAACGTCTGAAGATGGTTAGAAGTTGGAGAGCTAGTATGTAACTCAAGGATAGGGATAATATAATATCAATAGTTCAAAAATCAATCAGCCAATACACACAATCAATGCAATACATGTATATACATATATACCATGCCTGGATAGGAAACAAGATTAGCATGAACTTTGAAAACATTAGCTTAGGTTGTGTAGCATAACCGTTATATACCAAGGCACCCACAGGCTATATGGGCCCAGCTCTCCCCTAGGTGGAAGGGACCAGTGTGTGTAGCCGCACGAATAAAAGAATATCCATAACCGTATATGTTTATAAGGGGGACTCAAACCTTTTGGCGTTATCAAGGTAACTTAAGTACCAAATCTTATATTAATAGGGACTCGAACCTCTCATTCATATATTCATTTGGGGGACTCGAACCACCTAGACACAAAGACACCCGCACTAGCTAACGCGGTTTCCTGTGTTAGTCCTTCAGACTTCCACTTTCACGGCCCAGCTACATATCCCACTTTAAAGCCCAATTAAAATATCCATTGCACATAAACACCCATTAAACCAATTACTTACCAATACATCTCATTGGTATCGTCATACGAACACCACTTGCAAGAATGCCACATGCTATTAACATTATTAATAAATTGATCATTTGGGACTCAAAGCCATTGTCTAACGACGACATTTATTCAATTCAATGCATTGGGACTCGAACCCATTTAGCTAATTAAATCACCAAGGTGATAATTTAAATCAATGTATATCCAACAATTCCTTAAAAAAACTAATTACTAATGATTCACAATAGGCCAATACCATTGTTCAAAACACAATTCAACATGTGACAAGTTTGTTCTCTTAGACATTTTCACAAAAACATTGAGGGCATACCATTACAAAGACCAAAACTAAAGTAAAAATCATCAAGTTTAAGGTTAGCCATGACCCAATTGTTAAACCATAATTACCAAGAACCCACATGTGCAAAGCCATCATTCAAAACATGTATAAACCCAATTAAAACAAAGAGCAAACAATACTCAACAATATGCAACAAAACCGTCAATATTGGATTTTAAAACCACTATTTATGATTTATAAACAAAGATTTAAACACATGATTTTCATGAACTAACATGAGGGAAGAGTCACATGCATTATTCATGAAGATTCACAGTGAGATTTTTGTCTTTAAGACTCTACATGAACAACGTAAAGAAACCCTAGCCCAATCTTATTAAGACCCTTTAGAGAGAGTTTTAAGAGTGTTTTGATCTTTTAAAGTGAGTAATGAGAGACCAAAAGGTGTTTTATGTCATGGGGTCTTAAGGGTTGGGGTGGGAAATGTCTAAAGTGCCCTTATATTAAAAGCTGTAAAATGAATACAAGTGGGTACGATTTGGGCCCCTCACTCTACCCACATAATACGAGTGGTACCCCTAACTCGTACCTTAGTCACCAAGTCAAGGTCTTGACATTGTGCAACATATGATTTTCCTTAATCTCTCGTATCATGTCCATACAATTAGTATAGAGTCTAGTCGTACCATGGACACTAAATGACCTAGAACACACTGTGTAATATATGACTTGAGATCCTAGGTCATACCCACATCATATGACTAGTAAGCTTAAGTTGTATAATGGCCAGAGAGTTAAAAACCCCAGGAAATTTCCAAGGGTCAAACTCAGGTTGTCTCAATTCTCCCTCACTAGGATCATTCATCCTCGAATAACGAGTAAAGGCAAGAATAAGCACGAGTTAACACATTAGTATCCACCAAACTTCCCTCACAAGCATCGGACGAGAAGAATTTTACCTTCTTCTGGGTCAATATAGTTAATGGGGCAGCTATACTAAAAACCTTTCCATAAATCTTTTATAGTAACTGGCTAAACCCAAAAATCACTGAATATCAGTTGGAGTCACGGGTCAAGGACACTTTTTAACCACTACAACCTTCTGTGAACCCACCATGTTCCCTTCACTAGAGATAGCATAACCAAGAAAAGATATAACCTTCAACACAAACTCACACTTTGAGAACTTGGCATATAACCGTTGTTCCTTCAAAATCTTTAACACAACGCAGAGGTGATCGACATGATCCATATAACTCTTACAGTGCACCAAAATATCATCTATTAAGAGAATCATAAACAAGCCAAAAACTGATGAAAGACCCTATTCATCAAATCCATAAATGCTACTGGAGCATTGATCAACCTAAAAGATATAACTAGGAACTCATAATGACCATAATGGGTTTTGAAGGTAGTTTTAGGGATATCCACTCCCCCAATCTTAAGATGATGGTAACTTGACCTAAGATCAATCTTAGGGAAATATTTTGAACTTTGAAGATGATCGAACAAGTCATCGATCCTAGGAAGAGGATACTTAATCTTTAAAGTCACGTATTCACTTGACGGTAATAAATACACATCCAAAGGGAACTATTCTTCTTACTCACAAACAACACAAGAGCATCCCAAGTAGACACACTAGAATGGAGAAAGCCTTTATCTAAGAGATCCTTGAATTGCTTCTTAAGCTCCTTCAACTCAGCTGAAGCCATTATATAAGAAGGGATAGAGAAAGAATGAGTGTGTGAAACAAGATCAATCCCAAAATTAATTTCCCTATCGGGAGGAACACCAGGAAGTTCATCAGGGAAAAACTTAGGAAACTTATTTACCATAGGAACAGATTCTAAAGAAGGACCTTTCGAGTTAGAATTTTCAACACGAACCAAGTGATACAAACACCCTTTGGAAATAAACTTCCAGGCTCTAATATATGAGATGAACCATCCCTTATGAACTAAAGAACCTCCTTTCATACAATGACATGCTCATTAGGGAATTTAGACATGACTTTATGGGTCTGACAATCTAATAAAGAATAGCACGAATAAAACCAATATATCCCCAATATGATATCAAAGTCAACCATTTCTAACTCTATCAAATCCATAAGAGTTTCTCTACCATAAATAGATACCACACCCCCTGTAGACTCTTTTTTCAATCATAGAGGCTTCAACCAGGGTAGATACAGAAAAAAGATCAGAAATATACTTAGATCCAAAACCAAAATGCACATCCACGAATGAGGTCACATAAGAAAGAGTAGACCTTGGATACAGTATAGATTATACATCATGGAAGAAGAGTTTCAACATACCAGTAATGACATTGGGAGATGCCTTAGAATCCTGATGAGACACAAGATCATATAAATGATTTTGGCCAGTGCTAGTACTAGAAGCAGAAACAAATGCAAAAATAGACCACTTTGGTGCAGAAATAGATGAAGAGGCAACAATAATGTTGTTATCCCCAGAAGCCATCGTTGAAAAAAAATTATGCTTCATATGACCAATCTGACTATAGTAAAAACATTTGTTCTTCTCTTTCTCACAGAACCAACGATGTGATTGCCTACAAAATATACAAGAAGGGTAGGATGGAGCCGACTGAGAGCCACTGGACTAAGATTGGGCACTCTTTGGTTGGAACCCATTATCATGATGAGGCCGACAATCACCCGATGGATTTGGGTAAGAAGCACTACCCATGGAGAATGAACCAGAACTCCCCTACTTCTCCTTTGTCGACTTACCACAATCTCTACCATTATGCTTCGAAGGCCTAAATTTCTTCCCTTGCCTCCCACTAAACTCAGCCTGCTTTCTCTTCTGTTTCTCTACCTATTACATGTACACAACTATCCTAGAGATATCCATGTCCTTTTTCAATAAAAAACCATTATTTTTAAGGATATACAAGAGATAATACCGAAGTCAACTTTCTTATCTTGTCCCTCATGCTAGAAACCAACTGTAGAGTATACTATAATAACTAGTGAAATTTCAAGGAATACTTGTTGACAGACATCCTACCTTGCCTCAAATTCATAAACTCTTCCACTTTCACCTCTACCAACTTTGGAGGAAAAAAGCAGTCCAGAAATGCACTAGTGAAATCCTCCCATAGAGATTACTCAGCACCATCACCCCTTGCCTAATCCCATTTCTCGTACCATTGGTATGCCACATCTTTCTGTTGGTAGGTAGAAAACTCCATGCCTCTAAATTAGTGCTATGTATAATAGGTAAGATCTTTTCCATCTCATCTAGAAAACCTTGAGGATCCTCTTTAACCCTAAAATAGTAAAGGTCGAAGGATTCAACCTCATGAACTGGCCAACCCTTATAGCCTCGGCAGATAGAGTAACAGGAAAACCACGCTGAGACTAAGTAACTACCAACTTTTCCAACATATGAAAAGACTGATGAAACTTACCATTCATTACTTCATCCTGAGGAGTTTGAGAATGACTCGAGGGATCCAGTGAAACTCTAGGACAATCAAGAATTGGACCTCTAGACCAGTTCAGAACCCATAAGTAGAGCGTGTCCCATCAACAATTTTCCCTAGTAAGGACATAGGAGTTTCTGTGAACTTCAGATCGTCGAGACATAATCTGAAAAATGAACAAACAGGAATTAGGGAGGATTTTAGGACTTAGACTCTATAGCTTGAAAATAGATCACAATAAAGAGAAACATTCCTAAATAACCTATAGCCTCTCCCTTATGAGTGTGGCATTTTACACACCCCTAAAAGAGACTCTAGTTGACACAGATTTATGGACTCCCAATAGACCATGAACCTTGGGCTTTGATAGAAATTTGACATGAATCAAACCAGGGCCTTGTCGTAATAAGAAACTCAAGTCAAACAATGACTAGAGATCACTCCCGATTCCCAATACAAAAAAATACATATACCTTGAGTCAGATGAATCCCAAACATATAACAAGATAGAGATCATTTACTATGTAATAACTTTGGGATAGGCCTATAACCAAGACCAACCCAACAAAGCCAACTACCCAAATTATACAAATAAACCACAAAATAATAACCAAATCTATATCCATTCCATAACATACCTAAATCCATAGTTTCTCCATTTAAAGCCTCTAAACAAACCAAGAATATCCGGTCAGGACATTCCCCCAACCATAGCCAAAACTAATATCCAAGTCTAAATAATAAATACATAGGAAAACTTCATTCAATAAATGGAGACTTTCGAAGTATAGAAGTTCACCACTTTAAGTCAACACAAGCTGACCCCGAATCTAAGACACTGAGCAGGAGGTGTGATAGTATGACCAGTCCCTACATCGTGTGTGGATACAACATCCGAAGATGGTTAATGGTTGAAGTGTTATATAATGCCAACAGTTCAAAAAATAATAGACCAATAAACATAACCAATACAATAAATATATATACGTATATACTATGTCGGGATAGGGAACAAAATTAGCATGAACTTTGAAAATATTAACCTGGGTTGTGTAGCATAACCATTATATACCAAGGAACCTACTGGCTATATGGGCCCAACACTCTCCTACCTGGAAGGGCTCTAGTACGTATAGCTGCATGAACTAAAAAATATCCATAATTGTACATGCCTATATAGGGGACTCAAACCTCCCAGCATAATCAAGGTGACTTAAGCACCAATGAATGTATTAAGGGTGACTCAAACTTCCCATTCATATATTCATTTGATGGACTCGAACTATCCGGTCACAATGAAACCTACACTGGGTAGTATGGTTTCTAGTGTTAATTCTTTGAACTTCTATTTTCACGGCTAAGCTACACATGTTGCTTTAAATCCCAATTAAAACATCCATTACCCATACACAACCATTAAACCAAGTACTTATGAAGGTATCCCGTTGGTATTATTATACCAACACTACTTGAAAGCGTACCACATATTGTTACTATTGTTAATCAATTATTCATTTGGGACTCGAACCCATTGTCTAATAAAGACATTTATTCATTTCAATGCGTTGGGACTCAAACTCGTTTAGTCAATTTGAATATCCAAGGTTATAATTTGTATCAAAGTATAACTAACAAAGCCTTCACAAAACCAATTACCAATGATTCACAATCTTTAGGACAATGCCTTAGTTCAAAACACAATTCAACATGTGACTAGTTTGTTTTCTTAGACATTTTCACAAACACATTGAGGGCATACCATTGCAAATACCAAACCTAAAGTAAAGACCATCAAGTTAATGGTTAACCATGATCCAATTCTTAAACCACAAGTACCAAGCATCCACATATGCAAATCCATCATTTAAAATATGTAAAAGCATAATTAAAACCAAGAGTAAATAGTACTCAACACTATGCAACAAAACCCTCAACATTGTTTTTGAAAACTACCATTCATGATTCATAAACAAAGCTTTAAACATATGATTTTCATGAACTAAAAATGAGGGAAGAGTCACATACCTTATTCACGAAGATTCACAGAGAGATTGGTCTTTAAGCCTCTAGATGAACACCTTGAAGAAACCCTAGTCTAATCTTCTTAAGAGAATTTAGAGATAGTTTTAAGAGTAGTTTTATCTTCTAAAGTGAGTAATCAGATACTAAAAGGTATTATAGGACGTGGGGTCTTAAGCATCTGGAGTGGAAAATGTCTAACGTACCCTCAGCCTAGAAGCTGTAAAATGAATGCAGGTAGGTATGGTTTGGGCCCCTAACTCATACCTATATCATATGAGTGGAACCCCTAACTTGTACCCTAGGCAGCAAGTCCAGGGTTTAAACCTTTGCATTATACAATTTTCCCTACTCCCTCATATCATCTCTATATGACTCGTAAGGAGTGTAGTCATACCTTGGATACTAAATGACCTAGAACACACTATACAACATATGAATTAGGCTTTGAATATGTACCAATATCATATAAATAGTTAGATTAAGTTGTATGATGGATAGAGAGTTCAAAATCCCAAGAAATTTCCAAGGGTCAAACATAGGGTGTCTCATGTAGTGACTTGGAATTGGACCAAGTCTGTAATACCTAGATTTTTAGGCCTAGAAAATTTTTAGGTTTTGGACTCACTGCCCTGACTACAACTGACGTTACGAGTCGTGAGGTCACCTTATGGGTCTTAAGGCCCCATATCATATCCTGAATAACATGCTATCCTAAATTTTATATTGGGATTACAATTGGGGGTTGATAAGTAATAAAGACTCTCTACAAGTAATATATTCTAATTTGTAACCAAACCAGTGTAATTGGCCAAGTTTCTATCTTGACCATGATTGGCACCTAATGTGTTGTAATGACTCCTCATGAGCAATAGCGTATGATATGTTGGGCTAACAGTGAGGGGTCCTTGAGCCACTACTTAGACTACGACTCTTGGATATGACTCGTAGATAGATTTTATGAGTTGGAAGGTGGCCCATGATGACTGGGCAACTATTTTTCCACTTTTAGTTGGGGTCATTCCTGTTATTTGCCTTTTTCCCCTACTTTACCCCATGTCCATAAAACATGTTAGGGACCCTTTTTTCAACACTTAACCTTTCAATACACTCTCTTAATCTCTCTCAAATCCCTAAGTTAAGAATACCTGGGGTTTCCAAGAAATTAACAATTAGAGCATCAAAGTATTGATTTTTCTCCATAATTCATGATATCTCATGCATGTTACTCTTTCTTAAAGTTTATTATTTTAAAATCATGTATTTACAATTGATATTCATGCAATTAAATTATGGTTTATAGATATGGATTAAGGTATTTTGAGCCTTAAGGAATGAATTGTTTTTTCCTTGGGTTTTATGGATGATTCATGGTTTGAATTGATGGTTTTGAACTATTTAAGGTGCATGGGTATGGCTAATTGGATTAGGTGTCGTGGATTCCCCTAAATTGATGATTTTGACTATTTTAATTGGTATAACCTCAACCTAATCTTGTGAAACTTATTTTGAACATAAGGGCATGAACATTAAGCTACTTTTAGAACCATTGCATGATATAAAGAGGCTATTGGAACATAATGGTTTTGATTTAATTAACAAAAGGGGTCATAAGGGCCACATTGATTTAATGAATAAAAGGGGTCATGGAATTCCCCTACATTGATTTAATAAAGAAAGAAGGTCGTGGCATACCCCCATATTATTTAATGTACAAAGGGGGTGATGGAATTCCCCTTCACTGATTTAATAAACAAAAGGGGTTAAGGCATTACTCTAAGTTAATAGAATTGTAATGTCATAATTATAAGCTTGCAAGCATAAGGGTTTCATGATACCTATGGTGTACCTTAATGGTAAATTCTGTGGTTAAATGGATGGGTTGTGTGAAACTTCTTTTAATCGAGTTTAATTGGGGTTATGTAGCTAAGCCATGAAGGTGGAGGTCCTGAAGGACCAAGACTAGAAACTCACGTTTGTCGGGGTGAGGGATTGGTCTTGATGACCGTGTGTATGGTTCATGATATTGATATTTATTAATATCCTAGATTGACGTTAGTTTTGGGCATTTCTTGGTCTTTAGTGCTACCTCTGATTTGTGAGGTTAACATGTACCGGGGCCCTTTCAGCTGGTAAAGTTGAACCCATATAGTTCGTGGGTACCATATTATTACAGTTAAGCTACATAGTTCAGGATATTGCTTTACTTTCATGCTAAACCTTGCTCCCTATCCCAACATATTATATATATATATATGTATTTTTATATATATATATTGTATGTATGTATAATGTGTGAATGTTGATTTTATTGTGGTTTGGACTAGGCATTATTTTATCCCTTCCTGAGTTGCATGCTAGTTCTCACCTCACTAACCATCTTTGAACATTGTATCACTATGCGATGCTGGAACTAGAGACACTTCTACTTTTCTTACACAGTGATAGGATTTCTGGGTTACCAGAAGTCATCTTTGAAGTGGTGATCTTCCGTTCTCCAAAAGGAATATTGTTTTGAAGTATTGTTTCATTTATGTCATAAACTACTTCTATTGGATTCTTTTATCTATCTTTGGATGCATGTCACTTAGATTGGTTTTTGTCTATTTTAAGGCTTTGTGGATTACTGTTGATTGGGATGTTGTTGAAATTCTAAAATTTCTTTTTGAGTTGCCCATCTTTTTATATGTTTGGAACTTATCTTATCCTGTTATATGCTTGGAATTCATCCACTACTTTCTGTATTATGTTTTGTTTGGCTAGGTAAAGGAGGTGATTTTTGGTCTTCAATGGACTTGAGATAACCGTCATGGCCAGGCTAGAGTTTGGGTTATGATTAAAAATTTATCAGAGCCCTAGATTCATGGTCAATTGTGTGTCCACAAAGACGTGTTGAGTAGAGTCTCTTTTATTGGTGTGTAGAGCACCACACTTATAAGGGAGAGACTATGAGTCATTTAGGAATATTTCCCTTTCTTGTGTTCTACTTTCAGGCAGTAGAGTCTAGGATGTTGAAACTGCTTTAATTCTATTTGTTCGTATTTCAGATCATGCCTCCTCAAAGTTCTGATGCTCATAGAAACTCCTATATCCCAATTGAGGACAAAGTCGACAAAACCCATCCCTTATGGAGTAAAGATGTAAACACCCAAAATCTCCTCCCCAGAAGTCACACGGTGCTTAAGGCTACAAGTAGTCCCAAGCTAACCCTTTGAGCCTTTCACTACATAAAATAACTCATTTCGAGAAGAAATAAACAAAACACTAGCACTTTCGTATCAAATGATAGAAAATACGAAGAAAATACTTGGTCCAAATGAACACAATACTGGAAATCTCAACATACCAACAATCTGATAACTAGTCTGACAAAGCCTCTACTACTCAAGTCTACTAGAGAGCCATTAGGACAAATCCCCAACTGATTCAAACTAAACTGAAAGCAATAATATCTCTACTAACAATAGTGAAATGTTTGAAGATAGGTCCTCTAATCATGAGGACTCACCACTGTAGAGATGTAGACAAAGGTACTCGGAAATCACTGACGAGGCTGGGACTGAGCACCTAAACCTACATTATAAGACAATATAGCACATAGACGTATATGTGGATCAACACTTGGGAATGTACTGAGTATATGGGGGTGTATGCATTTACATAAAAAAATATCAATACTCTTCAAACAAATCATACATGCAAATATGAATGACTCACAAATCTTGAATACATCTACAATATAAAGCTCATAAATCATGTAGAATAAAGCATGTAACACAAATCTCATGAGTCATTATACTTTAGCTTTAAAATATGAACTCTTCTCTAATTCTCATTACTCTAAGACTAAATAAAGATTTAAACAATACTTTCAAACTCATGCATATATCTCATGGAGAGTAAAACTTCTTTAATACTCAATAACTTAGAAATCTTTTAAACTCAAGACACTTGGAACTCGGAATTCTATAATTCTTACTAGTAGAGAAAACTACTTTCTTCTTGGGAAAATTTTACTTCAAGAAACTATTTTGAAAATCTTACTATTAGGGAAAATCACTTACCTCAAGGCTTTAGGGAAAATATTCTATGTCAAGGGAGGTTCTCTTAACTGACCTAAACCATGCGAGCTATATGGAGTCCAATGTCTTTTCCTCCTAAGGAAGAAACCTCATGTTGGGGAGAGGCATCATACTCTTGCCAGGGAGTATAACCTCAACTTAGTTATCACTTATCTCAGCCTCGAGCCCATAAATCTCAATCCTGCGGTGGTACGTAGTTCTGGGGTATGAAACCGTAGTAACTTACCAAACTCGGTGCTAAATACTACTGCCTTTAGTTAGCTATGATCATCTCTGGGAAATCCACATTAAAATAATCTCATGGTTCATAAGAACCCAACTATAAAATCTGTAGTCTCATTTGGTAAAGTGGATTTCAAAGCTACTATGACCATTAAAGTCAAAACTTTCTCAATGATCTCAAAATACTCAAATCATTGGTGCTTATAGCACAAAAGTACATAAAAACTGAAATATCATGTTAAGACTCATAAAAATGCTTACTAGATGTCATAAGGATACACAAATCATATAGAAATCTTGAATGTTCAGCAATATGTCTTAAAATCTCAACATACTCATGTACTTCAATTTCTAGAACATTGGAAAATCTCAAAATCTCATGCATAGTAATATTGGGTATGAACCCACACTTCAAATTCATAGGAGAACTCATAAAGTCTTATATCTTTATAATTTTAAAATATTTTTTGGGCACAAGGACGAAAGAATTGTCCTTGTTCAAACCCCACATACCTTAGATTGTGAAACTAAATGAACAAGCTTGCTTGAAACTTTTCGTCTTACTCTTTGAGAGAGGGTTCTTGAATCCTTGTATTTGGGGAACTCGAATCTGAACTCAATTTGTAGAATCCATGGTGAGTTCTTGAATTTAATGGAGAAGGGTTTTAGATTTTCTCTTGAGGGAGAAACCTTAGCTCTTTAATATTTTTGGAGATAATGAGGCTATCTGCTTCGTTTTGAATATTTCAGGGTATTAAACGGGAAAATACCCAAAATATCCTTTTAAAAATGACTTAAAAATACTGAACGACATTTGTGACGGTCGGAGTGACGGTCAGTCGCTAGTCTGATGATCCGTTGGATCGTCCGTCGCACGTTGGTCAGAAAAAAGCCACACTGCCTTAAATGCAATGGTCCTAGCGATGGTCCGTTGCTAGATTGATGGTCCGTCGTCTTTGCCGTCACACTTAGGCCAGAAGAGGGAGTCAGTTCCATGGTTGTGACGGTCCATCGCAAACTCAACGGTCCGTCAACCTGTCCGTCGCACCTGGGTGATTACGACAATTCTTAGTAAAACAGCCATAACTTCTTACCCCGATAGCGGATTTGGACGAACTTGGTATCGTTGGAAAGATAATTCAATTA
Organism: Capsicum pubescens; assembly: GCA_030864215.1. Lineage (NCBI taxonomy): Eukaryota > Viridiplantae > Streptophyta > Magnoliopsida > Solanales > Solanaceae > Capsicum > Capsicum pubescens. The sequence continues at coordinate 191,457,235 of CM061546.1, forward strand.
TCTATATGATAGAAAGTCATTTATAGGAAAATTAAATTAAGGTTAAAACACTAATCACTTGGGAAGACACTTCTTAATCTTTTAGGGACAGAATTACACTTCACTTCACACGCTCTAAGTCTCAGACTACGTGGGAACTTTTGCGGGGTCTTACCACATCTACCCCTTAGGAACATTCGTACTCGAATGCCACTAGTTATACTAAGAACATAGGAAAAATTGAGTACGCATAGCTGAAGACATTTGCTAAATGGGCTAAAAATCTTTCTAAACTCTTGAATACTTCTGAAATTGTAAGAACTCATGTAAGAATAGATGCATAGCAGAAATTTAGATTAGAAGGGCTGCATTAAGGAAGAATAATACCTTCGTCTTGGTATGAACTCGCTGAGAAGAGGTGTGGGTACTTGGCTCGCATGTCTGCTTCTGCCTCCCAAGTAGAGCCCACAACTGACTGGTTCTGCCACAAAACTTTGACCAAGGGAATATCTTTCTTCCTCAGTCTGCGGATCTAGAAATCTAGAATCTCAATAAGAATCTCATCTAATGAAAGACTGTTCTGAATATCATCACTCTATGAAGGATCTACTACAACGGAATCACCAATATGCGTTTTAAGCATGGAGACATGAAAAATAGGATGGACGACTGATAACTCAGCGGGCAACTCAAATTCATAGGCTACTTTACCAACATGACTCAAGACACTATAGGGGCCCACATAACGGGTACTAAGCTTTTCCTTTTTACCAAACCTCTTCACCTCTTTCATGGGTGAAATCACTAAGTACACCAAATCACCCATCTCAAACTCAAGATCCCTTCTCCTTACATCAACATATGACTTTTGACGACTCTAAACTGTCTTTAACCTTTTTCTAATCAACTTCACCTTTTCCATAGCCTCCAATACCACATCAGTTCCAATCACTATAGCTTCACCCATATCAAACAAACCTATGGGTGATCTAAATTTTCTACCATACAAAGACTCAAATGGTGCCATCTCGATGCTAGCATGGTAACTATTGTTATAATCAAACTCTATCAATGGAAAATGCTCATCCCAACTCCCTTTAAAGTCAAGAGCACATTTCCTTAACATATCTTCCAGAGTCTGAATGGTCCTCTCATCCTGGCCATCTTTCTATGGATGAAAAGAAGAACACAAATGAACTTGGGTACCAAGACCCTATTGAAACGCTCTACAAAACAGAGACGTGTACTGAGTACCCCTATCCAAAATGATAGACAAGGGAACTCCATGCAGACTGACTTACTCTCGGATATACAATCTAGCATAATCCTCAGCTGTATAGGATGTTTGCATGGGCAAGAAATGCGTGGAGTTAGACAGCCTGTCTTCAACAACCCAAATAGAACCATGATGATGACGCAAAAAAGGTAAACCAGTCATGAAGTCCATATTCACCTTTTCCCACTTCCAAGTGGGTATACTAAACTCTTGCATCACAGCACCAGGTCTTTGGTGCTCTACCTTAACCTATTGGCATGTTGCACACTTTGCTACAAACTCAGCTATATTCTTCTTCATACCACTCCACCAATAGATTTCCCGCAAGTCGCGGTACATCTTGGTAGCACCGAGATGGATAGAATACCGTGTGCCATATGCTTAAGCCATAATCCTCTTCCTTAGATCATCAACACACGGAACACATAATTTACCCTGCAATCTCAATACTCTATCTCCTCCTTTGAAGAAAACCTATACCTTTTGCTTCTTAACTGACTCCTTCATTCTAACTAAACTAGGATCTTTGTCTTACTTATCCTTCACTTCCAAAACTAAAGAGGATTTAGATCTACTCTGCACTAAAGTACTTCCCTCAGTGGAATAAAGAAACCTAATACCCAATCTATCTAGATAGTGTACATCACGAGCTAAGTTTTCCTTACCTTCTTCCATATGAGTAACACTACCCATGGACAATGTGCTAAGGGCATCTTCCACTAAATTGGCCTTGCCCGGGTCATGCAACACACTCATATCATAGTCTTTTACCAACTCTAACCACCTTCTCTGCCTAGGATTCAAATCCCTCTGAGTGAATACATTCTGCAGGATCTTATGATCATTAAACACATCAACATAGACACCATAAAGATAGTGTCTCTAGATTTTCAAAGCAAAGACCAAAACAACTAATTTAAGATTATGGGTTGGGAAGTTCTTTTCATGAGGCTTTAACTATCTTGAAGAACAGGCTATAACCTTACCTCTTTGCATCAACACACAACCCAAACCAACTCTAGAGGCATCACAATACACCCAAAACCATATGTACCATCAGGCAAAGTCAAGACAGGGGCTGAAGTAAGTCGAGTCTTCAACTCCTGAAAACTCTTCTAACAGAAATCTGACCACTGGAACTTAACTTTCTTTTGGGTCAACCGGGTCATGGGAGACGCAATAGAAGAGAAACCTTCAAAAAAAATAGTGGTAGTAGCCAGCGAGACCTAAGAAACTTCTAATGTCAGATGGGGAAATAGGTCTAGACCAATTTCTTACACCTTCTGTCTTTTGGGGATCAACTCTAATGCCTTTGGCTGAAACACTATGACCTAGAAAATCTACTGATCTTAGCCAAAATTCACACTTACTAAATTTGGAGAACAACTGGTGATCTCTCAGAGTTTGCAAGACAATTCTAAGGTGATCTTCATGGTCATTCTCAGTACGGGAGTACATAAGGATGTCATCTATGAAAACAATGACAAACATATCAAGATATTATTTGAACACTCGATTCATAAGGTCCATAAAGGCTACTGGGGCATTGTCTAGCCCGAAAGACATGACTAAAAACTCAAAGTGACCAAAGCGGGAAGTTGTACTTGGAATATCATATTTCCTTACTTTAAGCGGATGATAGCCGGATCTAAGGTCTATCTTAGAGAAATAACTCACACCTTGCAACTGATCAAACAAGTAATCAATTCTCAGAAGAGAATACTTATTTTTTACTGTGCCCTTATTAAGATGACAATAGTCAATGTAATTATGCAAAGAACCATCTTTCTTTCACTCGAATAAAACAGGTGTATCCCAAGGAGAAACACTTGTCCTTATGAAACCTTTGTCTAAAAGATCTTTGAGTTGCTCTTTCAACTCCTTAAGCTCTGCAAGTGACATACGAGAAGGCGGGATAGAAATAGGCTGAGTGTTAGGAAAAAGGTCAATCCCAAATTCTATCTCTCTACGAGAAGGTACCCCTGGGAGATCTTTCGGAAAAACATTAGGAAACTCATGAACAATATTGAATCCCTAAATAGTTGGAACCTTGGACTTAGTGTCTTTAACTCTAACTAAGTGATAGATGCAACCTTTGGATATTAGCTTTTTGGCTTTGAGATAGGAAATAAAATGGCTCTTGGGAGATACCGAACTCCCGGACCACTCAAGAACTGGTTCACCAGGGAACTAAAACTTTACCACATGGGTACAACAGTCTATAGATGTATAGCAAGAATAAATCCAATCCACACCCAGAATAAGGACAAAATGCACCATGTCTAACTCTATCAAATCAGAAAATATGACTCTATGAAAAACAGTAACAGGACAATTTCTGTACACTTACTTAGCAACCACTGACTCTCCTACTGGTGTGGAAACTAGGAAAGGCTCATGAATCTTTTTGGGACTCATTTTAAAATTCACAGAGAACAATGGAGTCACATAAGAGAAACTTGACCCGGGGTCCAAAAATACATAAACATCGAAGCAAAAAACATGGAGCATACCATTAATAACATTAGGAGAGTCCTCCTGCTTCTGATGGGATGGTAAGGTATAGAATCTATTCTGACGCTGACCTCCAACAATGCTAGATGAAGTGCCCTGAGAAGGGGTAGGATAGGGTACAAGAGCTGGTGCACTAGTAGTCTGTGCCTAAGGTCGGGCATCTCTGTTCCCCTGCCTAGCATGCAGGCAATCTATAAGTCTGTGGACCAGCTTTCCATAACCAAAATAACCCCTCTGATCAGCTAAACACTCACCACAATAATCTCAACTAATCTTAGCATAAGAAGGATAGCGGGGTATGTTACTTACATTGTTCTGCGACCTAGACATAGAAGACCTGTTCCCTTTCTCTTGTCTGCCGCTAGGCACAAAAGCACTAGCTGATGAAGGTGCTGGCATAGACGAATGGCTTTGGAACTGTGGGCGGTTCCCTTCATAGGACCTAGCCTGACTATACTCATGCTGCTCAGATCAAGTCCTCTTGTTACCCTTCACTCTATCTCTCTTTCTTATCTTTTCCACCTCTATCTACTTTGCATGCATCATCAACCTAGCCAGATACATATCTCTATTCAACATCACCATCCTACATTCTTTCAGTACCAAACCAGAAACACCTATCACAAACATGCTCATACTAGCTCGAGTGTCAGAAATCAAATTAGGAGCATACTTGGCCAACTGGTTGAACTTCAAGAAGTACTCCTTAATAGTTATGGAGCCCTACCTTAAGTTCATAACTTCTCAATATTTGTTTCCCTCATCTCAAGAGGAAAGAACTTGTCCAAAAATACATCTTGGAACACCTACCAAGTCATAGAAGCAACTCCCTCACCTCTACCTTTCCTCCACGATACAACCCAGTCATAAGTAATGTCTTTCAACCTGTAAGGTGCCATCTCAACACTTTCTTCCTCAAAAACATACATCACCTGTGTGATCTTTCTCACCTCCTCAAGGTATAACCGGGGTCCTCGCTAGCCTTAGACCCATAAACTTTTGTTGATTCATCTGCATAAAATCATAAATCCTAGCAGCAGCTAAATCACCTCCTTGCTCATTTACAACTATGGCCTAGTTATTCGCCTGATCATTAGCGGTGACTTCTTGGGATAACACCTAAAAGGCTTCCTGAAACTCAGCATAAGACACTATCTCATTCAAGGGATCAAAATGCTGGGGTGGCTTATTATCATTTTTGAGGGTGTTCGCTCTTCAGGGAGGCATTTTATGAAATAGAAAAGCACAAAATATTAGATAAGAGGGATAACTGTAGGCATGATAGAATCTGAAAGAAAGGAAACAACTTTTTCCTAAAATGTCTCCTAGCCTCTTGATCATAGATGTGGCGCGCTACACACCGATGATCAAGACTCTACTCAATGTGGCTTGTCAGACTCCCTAGGACTCCTTAAACCTATGGGTTTGATACCAAGTTTGTAACGACACAAAATCTCCTCCTGGGACGTCACACAGTGCTTAAGGCTACAAGTAGCCCTAAGCTAACCCTTTGAGCCTATGACTATATAAAATAACTCATTTCGAGAAGAAATAAACAATACACTGGTACTGTCTTATCAAATTATAGAAAATACAAAGAAAATACTTGGTCCAAATAAACACATTATTGGAAATCTCAACATACTAACAATCTGATAACTAGTCTGACAAAGCCTCCACTACTCAAGTCTACTATAGAGCCATTAGGATAGGTCCCCAACTGACTCAAATTGAACTGAAAGCAATAATATGTCTACTAATAATACTGAAATGTCTGAAGATAGGTCCTCGAACCATGAGGACTCACCACTGTAGAGATGTAGACAAAAACTCTCAAAAATAACTGACTAGGATGGGACTAATCACCTGAACCTACATTACCAGAAAATGTAACACATAGACGTATATGTGGATCAGCACTTGGGAATCACTGCGTATATGGGGGTGTATGCATTTACATAAAACAATATAAATACTCTTTAATCAAATCATGCATACAAATATGAATGACTAAAATATCTTGAATATGTCTACAATATAAAGCTCATAAATCATGTAGAATGAAGCATGTAACACAAATATCGTGAGTCATTATACTTTAGCTTTAAAATCTAAACTCTTCTCTTATTCTCATTACTCGAAGACTAAAGAAAGCTTTAAATACACTTTCAAACTCATGCATATATCTCACGGAGAGTAAAACTTCTTTAATGCTCAAGAACTTAGAACTCTTTTAAACTCAAGACACTTGGAACTATAAATTCTATAACTCTTACTAGTAGAGAAAACTACTTTCTTCTTTGGAAAATTTTACTTAAAGAATTTATTTTGAAAATCTTACTATTAGGGAAAATCACTTATCTCAAAGCTTTAGGGAAAATATTCTCTCTCAAAAGAGGTTATCTTAACCGACATAAACCATGCCAGCTACATGTAGTCCAACGTCTTTTCTTCCTAAGAAAGAAATATCACGTTGGGGAGAGGCGTCATACTCTTGCCAGGGAGTATAACCTCAACTCAGTGATAACTTATCTTGGCCTCTGGCCCATAAATCTCAATCCTATGATGGCACATTGTTCTGGGATATGAAACTATAGTAACTTACCCAACTCGGTGCTAAATACTACTCCCTTTAGCTAGCTACGCTAATCTCAGGGAAATACACTTTAAAATAATCTCATGGTTCATAAGAACCCAACTATAAAATATGTAGTCTCATTTGGTAAAGTGGATTTCAAAGCTACTATGACCATTAAGGTCAAAACTTTCCCAATGATCTCAAAATACTCAAATCATGGGTTTTTATAGAACAAAAGTTCATAAGAACTGAAATCTCAAGTAAAGACTCATGAAAATGCATACTAGATGTCATAAGTATACACAAATCATAAAGAAATCTAGAATGTTCAGCAATTTGTCTTAAAACCTCAATATACTCATGTACTTCAATTTCTAGAACATTGGAAAATCTGAAAATATCACGCATAGTAATATTGGGTATGAACCCACACTTCAAATTCATAGGAGAACTTATAAAGTCATATATCTTTGTAATTTTAAAACAAGTTTTGGGGACAAGGATGAAAGAATTGTCCTTGTTCAAAACCCATACCTTAGATTGTGAAACTAGATGAACAAGCTTGCTTGAAACTCCTCTTCTTACTCTTTGAGAGAGGGTTATTGAAGCCTTGGACTTGGGGAACTCAAATCTCAACTCAATTTGTAGAATCCACGGTGAGTTCTTGAATTTCTTGGAGAAGGGTTCTGGATTTGCTCTTGAAGGAGAAACCCTAACTCTTGGATCTTTCGTGAGATAATGAGGCTATATTCTTTATTTTGAATATATAAGGGTATTAAATGGGAAAATACCCAAAAGATCCTTTTAAAAATGACTTAAAAATACTGAACGGGATTTTTGACGGTCGGAGTGACGGTTTGTTGCTAGTCTGATGGTCCGTCGGATTGTCCGTCGCACGTTGGTCAGAAAATAGCCACACTACCTTAGTTGCGATGGTCCTAGCGATGGTCCATCGCTATTTTGACGGTCTGTCATCTTGGCCATCGCACTTGGGCCAGAACTGGGAGTCGCTGCCTTGGTTGCTATGGTTCGGGGGATAGTCTGCCATAAACTCGAAGGTCTGTCAACCTGTCCATCGCACCTGGGTGGTTCCGACAGCTCTCAGTAAAACGACTATAAATTCTCACCCTGATACCATATTTGGACGAAATTGGAAATGTTGGAAAGCTAATTCAATTCTCTATACGATAGAAAGTCAGTTTAGGAAAATTCAATCAAGGTTAAAATACTAATCACTTGGGAAGCCACTTTTCAATCTTTTAGGGTCAGAATTACACTTTACTTGACATGCTCTAAGGTTCAAACTACAAGGGAACTTTGTGGGGTATTACAATATCTCCCCCTTGGGAACATTCGTATTCGAATGCCACTAGTTAGACTAAGAACACAAGAAAAAATGAGTACACATAGATGTAGCCATTTGCTAAACGGGCTTAAAATCTTTCAAAACTCTTGAATACTTTGGAAATTGCAAGAACTCATGTAAGAATAGATGCATAGCTGAAATTTAGATTAGAAGGGCTTAATTAAGGAAGAATAATATTCGTCTTGGTTTGAACTCACTGAAAAGAGGTGCGGGTACTTGGCTCGCATGTCTGCTTCTGCCTCCCAAGTAGCGCCCTCAACTGACTGGTTCGGCCAGAAAACTTTGACCAAGGGAACCTCTTTGTTCCTCAGTGTGTGGATCTGGAAATCTAGAATCTCAACAGGAATATCATCGAATGAAAGACTGTTCTGAATATCAGCACTCTCTGAAGGATCCACTACAATGGAATCACCAATATGCTTTTTAAGCATGGAGACATAAAAAATAGGATGGACAACTAATAACTCTATGGGCAACTCAACTTCATAGGCTAGTTTACCAATAAGGCTCAAGACTCTATAAAGGCCCACATAACGGGGACTAAGCTTCACCTTTTTACCAAGCCTCTTCACCCCTTTCATGGGTGAAATCATTAAGTACACCAAATCACCTACCTCAAACTCAAGATCCCTTCTCCTCACATCGGCATATGACTTTTGATGACTTTAAGCCATCTTTAACCTTTCTCTAATCAACTTTACCTTTTCCATAGCATCAAATACCATATCAGGTACAATCACTGCATCTTCACCCACTTCAAACCAGCCTATGGGTGATCTACATCTTCTACCATACAAAGCCGCAAATGGTGCCATCTCGATGCTAGCATGGTAACTATTGTTATAACAAAACTCTATCAATGAAAAATGCTTATCCCAACTACCTTTGAAGTCAAGAGAACATGCCTGCAACATATCTTCCAAAGTTTGAATGGTCCTCTTAGCCTAACCATCTATCTGCGGATGAAAAACGGAACTCAAATAAACTTGGGTTCCAAGACCCTGCCGAATTGATCTCTAAAACGAAGAGGTGAATTGAGTACCCTTATCCAAAATGATAGAAAAGGGAACTCCATGCAGCCTGACTAGCTCCCGGATATATAATCTACCATAATCCTCAGCTGAATAGGATGTATGCACGGGCAAGAAATGTGCGGACTTAGTCAGCCTATCTACAGCAACCCAAATAGAATCATGATAACGACGCAAAAGAGGTAAACAAGTCATGAAGTTCGTATTCATCTCTTTCCACTTCCAAATGGGTATACCAAACTCTTACATCACACCACCAGGTCTTTGGTGTTCTACCTTAACCTGTTGGCATGTTGCACACTTTGCTACTAATTTAGCTATATTCTTCTTCATACCACTACATCAATAGATTTCCCGCAAGTCGCGGTACATCTTGGTAGCGCCAGGATGGATAGAATACCGCGTTCCATGCACTTCATCCATAATCCTCTACTTTAGATAATCAACACACGAAACATACAATCTACCTTGCAATCTCAACACTCTATCTCCTCCTTGGAAAAAAACCTCTACCTTTTGGTCCTTAACTCACTCCTTCAGTCTGACAAAACTAGGATCCCTGTCTTGCTTCTCCTTCACTTCTGAAACTAAAGAGGATTCGGAACTACTCTGCACCAAAGTACTTCCCTCAGCGGAATCAAGCAACCTAACACCTAATCTAGCAAGATGGTGCACATCACGAGCTAACTTTTTCTTACCTTCTTCCATATGAGTAACACTACCCATGGACAACCTTCTAAGGGTATCTGCCACTATATTTGCCTTACCCAGGTTATACAACACACACATATCATAGTCTTTTAACAAATCTAACCACCTCCTCTACCTAAGATTTAACATCCTCTGAGTAAACACATACTGTAGGCTCTTATGATAAGTAAACACATTAACATGGACACCATACAGATAGTGTCTCCATATTTTCAATGCAAAGACCACAATAGATAATTCAAGATCATGGGTTGGTTAATTCTTTTCATACAGATTAAACTGTCTAGAGGCATAATCTATAACCTTACCTCTTTGCATCAATACATAACCCAAACCAACTCTAGAGGCATCACATTACACCATAAAACTATGTGTACCATCAGGAAAAGTCAACATAGGGGCTGAAGTAAGTCGAGTCTACAACTCCTGAAAACTCTTCTCACAGGAATCTAAGCACTGGAACTTAAATTTCTTTTGGGTCAACCGGGTCAAGGGAGATGCAATAGAAGATAAACCTTTAACTAAATGGCGGTAGTAGCCATCTAGACCCAAGAAACTTCTAATGTCAGATGGGGAAATAGGTCTAGGCCAATTTCTTATAGTTTCTGTCTTTTGGGGATCAACTCTAATGCCTTCAGTTGAAACAATATGACCCAGAAAAGCTACTGATCTTAGCCAAAATTCACACTTACTAAATTTAATGAACAACGGGTGATCTCTAAGAGTTTGCAAGATAATTCTAAGGTGATCTGCATGGTCGTTCTCAGTACAGAAGTACCCAAGGATGTCATCTATGAAAACAATGACAAACATATCAAGATATTGTTTGAACACTTAATTTATGAGGTCCATAAAGGTTGCTGAGGCATTGGTTAGCTTAAAATACATTACTAGAAACTTAAAGTGACCATAGCAGATTCACCATTTGGCTAATCTTAGAGTTCGTGTTTTTGACTCTGAGGATGGAAGTGTGACTATTCTAGAGGTGGTGAAGTCATCTGTTGGTACTGAGGTGAAGGAGAAGCAGATTTTGGGTCATATCTTTATGCAGATAAAGGATGATATGGGACAACAGAAAGTCATCGCTTTTGAAATTGGTGGTGATGGTACTCTGAGATACCAAGGTAGATTGTGTGTTCCCATTGTTGATGGGAAACGGGAAAGAGTCTTGGCTGAAGCTCATAAGTTGAGTTACATGTGATACGACCCAAACCAAGGCCTAGCTGTGTCAGGTATATCAAGTCCTGTGTGGACCGGAGATCATCCCCTGTACCTAACAACCCCAAAAACAACACACCCCAAAGTCAAATTCCGAGCATATAACAAGATAACATGTAATTGCTTAAGAAAGTTTTAATGTAGGTCCATAACCCACTACAGACAACCGGCTAAACGACCGACCGACATCGCCCAATAAATACAGTACTCCAGAAAAAGCCTTCTAAACAGTGAACCAAAACAGAATATCAGTAAAATATCGGGACATGCCCCCGACTATAGCCAAAAATAGTATCCAATAGTCTATAACTATATAGAGAAACATAATCCTTAAATGGAGCCTTCCAAAGCACGGAAGCTCACCAATTTAAATCGACTCTCGATCAATCCATGATCATTGAGCAGGAGAAGTAGAAGTATGGTCAATTCCTACATCGCATGGGGATACAACGTCCAGAGATGGTTAACAAGTTGAACTCTAGCATGTAATTCAGGGATAAAGATAAAATAATGTCGTCAATTCAAATCAAGTTGCCCAATGCACAATAACCATATGAAAATACATATATACATATCATATCGGGTAGGGAACAAGGTTTAGCATGAATTTTAAAACCTTAACCAGTTTTGGGTAGCTTAATAGTTAAATAATAGTACCCACGGGCTATATAGGCCCAGTTCTCACTACCTGGTTGGACCCCAGTGCGTGTAGGTGCATGAGCCAGAGAATAATATCATAAATATGCACACGGGGGACTCGAGCCTCCCAACATATACTAAGGTGACTTATGCACCAGATCATATAATTATTTACAGGAGACTCGAACCTCCCTAATCATGAAATAATAATAAGGGGGACTTGAACCTCCCAAGTCACTTTGACCCCCGCGTCTACAAATACAGTTTCTAGTATCAGTCATCCAAACCTCCACTTTTATGACTTAGCAACACAACCCTATTTATAGCCCAGTTAAACACTTACCACACAATCCCAGTCATGAACCACATTCCACATTATGGCATAAATTGTTGGTATCATCATACCAACTACACTTGTAAGGTAATATCTCATGCCAAAACAAATTCCATTAACATGGGGAGAAAAACACCCATTGTTCATTAATACAAGGTGGGGGAACACCGACTCCCTTTGCTCATTTAATCATACCATTGTGTTTTCAAATACCTCCTTATATCATGCAATAGTTTAAGACTAGTTCAATTTACAAATTCCCACCTTTCTCATAACTCAAAACAAATTTCACACTATGGGTTGGGGCCATAACCATTTCAAAGTCATAAGTTTGGGAAAATCACAATTCCCTAGTTTATTCACCATACCCATGCACCCATAAGTTCAGAACCATATTTAAAGTATGAATAATCACAAATAAATCATGGGAAACATTGTTCAACAATAAGCATTCAAAAACAACAACCCTTGTTTCCAAAACCATAATATATCCATGGGAACGACACTTTAATACATATGTTTCGTAACAAATTAATAATGAAGGAAAAGTCATATCCCTGTAATAGAAAGATGTCCAGAGAGAAATCACCCTTGAGATCCCTAATTGATCAAGCTTTTGAAAACCCTAAGTGTTCTTGACCTTTAGGAATTTGAGTGTTAAGAAGTTACATTGATATGTTTATGAGGTCTAATAACACCCTAATGAGGTTATAAGATGTGTTTTTCATATTGGGTAAGTGGAAAAATGTCTAGAATGCCCTTAACTTAAAATTTGAAAAAGTGTTATCTTTTACTACGAGTTAATCATTGACTTGTAACCACTCCTTACGACTCGTCACGATGAATGGTAACCAAGGCAATACCACTAAGGTACCCTACACTGCAGACCTTATGATTCAGCCACAAGACTCTTAATAGGACCCTACGACTCATAGGTCCCAGTCATAATCAACATAGAACCCATTTGGGGTATACACTGTACACCCAACGATTTACACCCAATGACTTATACCAAATTCCTATAGCTAATAGTGAGCAACTTGTACTTAGAGAAAAATCATGCCAAAAACTTTACTACTCATCCCACATACTCAATCAGATACCCTATGAATTATAGGGTGAGTCGTAACCATGGTAGTGAACTTAAAGCTCAAGGAGTTTTCAAGGGCCAAAAATCTGGGATGATTCAATTCTCCCCTACTTGGATCATTCATCCTCGAATGATGGGACAAGGTATTTATTAGCAAGAATTGACTCCAGATACCTCTGTTCTTACCATTAACAATGACGAAAACCAAAGATGCTAAGGAAATCACCCTTTTCTTTAAAAACGTTTGAAAACAAATATGTTAAGGAATACACATATCTTAAGAATAATTATCCAGAGAAGAAAACAAGAACCAATACTTGGACTTCATGTCCTCTTCATCTTCCCAAGTAGACTTTTCAACCTTGTGGTTCCTCCATTGAACCTTTACCAAAGCTACATCCTTCGTCCGTAACCAATGAACTTTCTGCTCCAAAATTTCAACTGGGACTTTCTCATAAGATAAGGAATTCAAAATACTTATCTCCTCCAAAGGAATAACCATCAAAGTATCACCCAAGAACTTTCTCAACATTGAAACATGAAACACTGGATGAATAGAGCTCAAACTAGAGGGCAACTCCAATTCATAATCAATATTACCAACACTAAGTCCGAACCAACATATTGGGGACTGAACTTCTCCTTCTTACCAAATTTGCATCACTTTCTTCTATGGGATACCTTTACAAACACCCTATCACCAATACTAAACTCCAAATCCCTTTATCTCACATCTGCATAGGACTTTTGGCAACTTTGGGCGGCTTTAAGATTATTCGAAATCACATTCACCTTTTTTATCGCTTGCTGAACCAAATATAGGCCAAATATCTTAGGATCACTAACTTCAAACAACCTAAAGGGAGACCTATATATCCTACTATACAAGGCCTCAAAAGGAGCCATACTAATACTAGAGTGGTAGATATTATTATACACAAACTCTAAAAGAGTCAAATAATCAACCTAACTATCACCATAGTCAATCACACAAGCTCTAACCATGTCTTCCAATGTTAGAATAGTCAGTTCCGCTTTCCCATCCAACTACTGTGGAAAGCAGTACTAAGGCTCACCTTAGTTCCCAAACCTCTATGAATGATCGCCAAAAATATGATGAGAAGTGAGTGCCACTATCTAAAAAGATAGAAACAGTCGCCCCATGCAATTTCACAATATCCTAGAGGAACAACTTTACTTAATCCTCTCGAATAATTAGTCCTCAATAGCAAGAAGTGAACAGACTTAGTCATCGTATCCATGATGACCCAAATCGAATCAAACTGATTCCGAGACCAAGAAAGACCAGTACCAAAATCCATGTTAATTACTTCCCATTTCCACACAGGCAACCCGACATCTTGATAAAACCCTCTAGGCCTCAAGTGTTGAACCTTCACTTATTGACACACCATGCATTTAGCCACAAAACTTACCACATCTCGCTTCTTATTGTTCCACCAATAAATATCCTTAAGTTTATGATACATCTTCATCGAACCAGGATGAATCATATACCGCGACTCATGAGCCTCAACCAAGATCCTCTCTCATAGCCCATCTACTTCGAGAACACATAATATGCCTTGGTATCTCAAGATACCATTACTACTAATTTCAAAAGCTACAACCTTTTGTTATCCCACATTGACCTTAATCTTTACTTAAATAAGATCCAATACCTATTTCTCATTTATTTCATTACCAAGAGAGAACTGCACCAACTTTTTCACAAATACACACCCATTCTTAGAGTCCAAGAGACAAGCTCTGAGGTTAGACAAATGGTGAATATATTTCACCAATTCCTACTTATCCTCATCCACTAAGCAAGAATCACCATTGATAACCTTCTAAGAGTATCAGGAACTATATTAACATTACCTGGATGTTAGAGTAGACTCATGTCATAGTCTTTTAGCAACTCAAGTCACCTTCTTTACCTGAGATTCAAATATTTCTGGGTAAACACATATTGCAGTATTTCATGATCAAAAAAGATATCTACATGGATTCTATATAAATAGTGATGCCAAATCTTCAATGCGAACTCCATAGCCAAAAACTCCAAGTCATGAGTTGGATAATTCCTCTCATGAACTTTTAACTACCTGAAGCATAGGCCACTACCCTATCATGCTACAACGACACACAACTAAGTCCCACACACGATGGATCGCATTAAACCATGTGTCCATCATTACCTTTGGGTAGTATCAAAACTGGAGCTGAATTCAACTCATTTTTCATCTTTTAAAAACTATCCTAACAAGTCTCCGACCAAAAATGACGTCACCTACTTCTGGGTCAAGTTACTTTGTAGGACAGCTATAGTAGAGAATCTCTCCATGTATCTCCTGTAGTAACCAGCTAAACTTAAGAAGATCCTAATATGAGTTGGTGTCATGGGCCTAGGCCACTTCTTAACAAATACATCTTCATACGGATCTACCATGATCCATTCACAAGAAATGACATGACCCAGATAAGTAACAGCTTCCAACCTAATCTCGTACTTTAAAAACTTAGCATACAAATTTTGATATTTCAAGGTTTGCAACATGATACGAAAATGGTCTGCATGATCCATCTCACTTTTAGAGTACCCTAGAATATCATCTATAAACACGATGATGAACAAATCCAAAAATTGACTCATCAAGTCCATGAATGTCACCGGGGTATTAGTCAGACCAAAAGACATAACTAAGAACTCATAATGACCATACTGCGTTTGGAAGGCAGTCTTAGGGACATCCACCTCCCTAATCTTTAGCTGATGATAACAAGACTTACGATCAATCTTAGAGAAACATCTAGCACATTGAAGTTGGTCGAACAAGTCATCAATTTAATGAAGAGCATACTTACCGTAACCTTATTCAACTTATGGTAATCGATGCACATATGAAGGGAACTATCCTTCTTATGCTCAAACAAAACAAGAGCACCCCACAGAGACACACTAGGATAGATAAAACCTATGTTGAGAAGGTCTTTCAACTATTCCTTAAGCTCCTTAAACTCGGTTGGAGCTATTCTATAAGGAGGGATGGAAATAAGATAAGTGTCTGAAACAAGGTCAATCCTAAAATCAATCTCACAATCGTGAGGGATACCAGGAAGATCGTCAGGAAAAATCTCAGGGAATTCATTAACCTCGGGAATGAATTGTAAGGAAGGACCCTTTGAGTTTGAATCTTTGACCCAGACTAAATGGTAAAGAAATCCCTTGGAAATAAACTTTTGGTCTCTAAGATACAATATGAATCTTCCTTTAGGTACTAGAGAACACCTTTCCCACTTAGTGACCATCTCATTATGGAATTTAAACATGACCTTATGAGTTCGACAATCTAAAGAGGCATAGCACGAGTACAACCAGTCCATCCCCAATATGACATCAAACTCCTGAATTTCTCTACCACCAACTAATACCACACAACCACTATAGACTCTTTAAGAAACCAGAGAGTCAACCACCTGGGTATTAATAGAAAAGGGACCAGAGATACACTCGAGATCGAAAATAAAATGTACAGCTACAAATGGGGTCATATAAGAAATATTAGACCTCGGATCTAGTAAGTAATATACATCACGAGAAAAGAGTCTTAATTATACCATTAATGACATCAGTAGAGGTCGGAGTCCTGGCAGGTAGCAAGAGCATAAAAGCAATTTTGGCTAGCTTCAGTACCAGAACTGAAAGAAGAATCCTTTGATTTAAGAGATGATTAAGTGGAAACATGAATCTTATTTTCCCATGATGCATCCTTAGAAGGACAATCCCATTATAAGTGACCAATTTGACCATATTTAAAACACCTATTCCGTCCTTCTTCACAAAATCCATGATACGCTTGCCCGCATAATCTACAAGGAGGATATGATGGAGCTGACTAAGCTTCAACAGCTTGAGATTGGGCACCATGTACCCTCAACCTACTAGCATGATGAGAAGAACGATCACCCAACGGCTTCGAATAGGGAGCACTCATTGTAGAGTAGGAACAAAAACCCCTCTACTTCTTGTTAGACTACTTTCCACCATTTCAACCACTCTGCTGCAAACCCTCTCCCTAATTAGAAAATCTAAACTTCTTATTCTACCTTTCCCTTATCTTCATTTACTTCTTCTTATCTTTCTCAGCCTGTTGCACATACAAAACCAATATAGGGATGTCCATATCCTTATTTAACAAGGTAGCGTTACTCTCTAGAATGAAATCACGGGATAATCCAGAAGCAAATTTCCTCAATCATGCCCCATGCCAGACACTAACTCCAAAGCATTTCAGGGCAATAATGGAATTTCAAGGCATACTCTTTGATGATCATCCAATATTGCTTCAAATTAACCAACTCTTCCACTTTTACCTCTCTCAACTACTGAGGAAATAAGTGGTCAAGAAAAGTCCTACTGAAATGATCCCACGGTGCGGATTTGACATTATCTCCCCTAGACAATTCCCGTTCCTCATACCATTGGTATGTTATATCCTTCAGTTGATAGGCAGCGAATTCGCCACCCTTCACATTAGAAATATGCATAAATCAGAAGATCTTTTCCGTCACATTGACAAAGTATTTAGGATCTTCCTTAACTCTCAAACCAGTGAACACATGAGGGCTCAACCACATAAACTAGCCAACCATTGTGGCCTCAGAAGATGGAGTAATAGAATCTATATGCTCAAACTGAGAAGCTACCAACTGAGCCAACATAAGAATAGACTAGTGAAATTATGTATATGATATATCAGCTTAAGGAGATCGAGGAGGACTAGAGGGGTTCGGTGGAACTCCAGAAGGCAAAACAAAAATTGGACCCCTAGACCGGGTCTATACCTTATAAGCAGGGTATGTCCCATCAGTATTATCCTTAAGTAAGATAGAGGAGTTTCCATGAGCTTTAAATTATCTGGGAGGCATGATCTGAAAAGAAAATGCATAAGAATTAGAGACACTCAAGACCTCAAACTCTATAGCTTGAAATAAGACAACAAAAAAGGGAAATATTCCTAAATGCTTCATAGCCTTTCCTTTATAAGTGTGGCGTGCTACACACCTATAAAAGAGACTCTACTTGACATAGCTTTTTGGATACCCAATGATACCAAACATAGGTTCTGATACCAATCTGACATGACCCGAACTAGGGCCTAGCTGTGTCGGGTATCTCAAGTCCCATATGGATCGGAGATCCCCCCTGCACCAAACTAATCAAAACATAACACACACCAAAGTCAGATGAATTTTGAACATATAGCCAGATAGAGTGCAATAACTTAAGAAAGTTTTAATATATGTCCATAACAAACCACCGACAACTGATCAAACGGCCAACTGACACCACCCAATAACAACAGTTGTCCCGACAAAGTCTTCTTAATAGTGAACAAAAACTGAATATCAATAAAGTATCGGACATTCCCCCGACTATAGCCAAAAATAGTATACAATAGTCCATGCCTAAAAAGAGAAGCATAGTCCTAAAATGGAGCCTTCTAAAGCAGGAAATCTCACCACTTCAAGTCAACTCTCGATTAATCCATGATAACCATGCAGAAGAAGTAGAAGTATGGAAAAATCCTACATTACATGGGGATACAAAATTCAAAAATTATTAGCAGGTTGAACGATAGCATGTAACTCGGGGATAAACATAAAATAATGTTGTTAATTCAAATCAAGTCAACTAATCCACAATAACCATATCCAAATACATAAATACATATCATGCAGGGATAGGGAATAAGGTTTAGCATGCAATTTAAAACCTTAAACATAAATGTGTAGCTCAAATGTCATATAATAGTATCCATGGGCTATATGGTCCCCAACTCACACCCAAAGACTCATAACAATTCCCTATGGCTTATAGTGAGTCATTCATACTCAGAGAAAAATCATGACACAACCTTACATGATTTGGTTATGAATTATAACAATGACTCGTCAAGACACCCTATGACTCATAGGGTGAGTCATAACTAAGGAAGTGAGCTCAAAGCTCAAGGAATTTTCAAAGGCCAAATATCAGAGGTGTTTCAACATGCTTCATCCTGGTTCAATGAAGACGCACCATGCGTTAAAAGAGATTTATTGGTGGAACAACATGAAGAAAGATGTGGAAAATTTTATGGCTAAGTTCATGGTTTGTCAATAAGTGAAAGTGGAGCACTTGAGGCCTGGTAGTTTGTCTTAAGAGATTGAGTTTCCAGTATTGAAATGGGAAGTGATTAACATAAAAAATTTTACTGGACTTCCATTGTCTTGTAGTCAGTTTGATTTTATTTGGTTCATCATGGATAGGATGACTAAGTCTGCTCATTTCTTACAGTAAGGACTAATTTTCTGCAAAGGATTATGCTAAGATTTTTATTTAGGAGAACATCAAGTTGCATGGTATGCCTATTTCTATTATATCTGATCGAGGTATGCATTTATCATCGCACTTTTGTTATTACTTTTAGAGAGGTTTGGGGAATAAGGTAAATGTAAGACCCCATAAAAGTCTAAGTCAAATTAAGCTACTTAAAGCTCTATAAAAGATCCCACACTTAGAAAATTTTGGCCAAGTGTTAAGGATTTAGTCTCATTTTATGCCTTCGAACTCCGAGGATTTATTTCATGACCTTCCTGACCTCCATTTGTTGATTTTCAGGTTGATTAATAATGGGGCAAGTCAATAGCACATCTCGGGTGAGTTTCGGGATTTTTTGGATAGCATAAAGGCATGTTTGGTTTCCTAAAATAGTGAGTGTCGTGATATCCCCATGTCGCAATGTCTAGTCCCATTTCTAGATGTCGCATCGTGAGGTCCAGTTCAGGTTTCTGTGGGTCGCATCGCGAGGCCAATCCTGTTATGCAGAAATTTTACTACGGTTTTAGGGGTAAAGGGGTTATTTCTCCCACCCTATTCGGCCCTAAAACACGAAATTAATCCCTAAATAACGTAAATATTTCATTATTCACTCAAGTTTCCCAAAAGATCATCATTCTCTCTCAAAAACAAGAAACCCTTGTTTCAAACTTCAAGAACAAGGCTCAAGAATTATTTCTAGAACCCTTAAGAATTTACGTTCTAAGGTATGTAAAGTGTTTATCCAAGGATACTTTTCATCCATGGAGTCCAAGAATCCAATTTTAAATTATAAATTTTGATATTCATGTTATGGATTGATTATGATCATGTTGATGTGTTTATGATTCCCAAGTTGGAATCTTTAGTATGTTTTCATGATATTGTGCTAGCATGTGGATTGAATTTCATGAAATTAGGTTGATTAATGTAGCAATGATGTAATTTTTTAATGTTCATGCCTAATCCTAAGTATATGCATTCCATGTGTATGATAAAATGCCTAAGTGAGTAGAATTGTGTTTTATGAACCCTTATTGATCTACATGATAAACTTATGCTATAACTACATGTTTGAAAAAACTCTCGTGCTAATGTTATGTATTGTGATGAATTCATGGAGTGTTCATGAGACTAGATTGTGAACTTATGATATGTTGGAATGTAATCCTATTCATGTACAAAACTATGAGTATCAAGTGCATTATGAAATCCCTCAATGGTTGTATTATGAATTGTTAACAATTGTTATGAGCTCAAGAAACGTCATGTTATGTTTATTTTCATGTTATTAAGTCCTGGGGGTATTCAATACTCAATAAATTTAGTTGTGTGCCTAGATCGAGTATCAGTTTTAAGATAACCTCAATCACGTAAGGATCAGTAGTATTTTTCAGTCTGTTTCAGAACTCAGTAAATGTCAATCAGTTACATAACTCAGGAAAACACAGTAATCTCATGAACTCAGTCATCTAACAAAATTTAGTAATATTTGATCAGTCCACGGAACCCAGTGAACTCAGTCCAGTTCAGTTTAGTATAATCAGTTCAGTGTCTATTCAGTTGGGGGTAGGATTTAGCACTGAGCGAACCCAAGGATCAGGGCATACACTGACAGCAGAGGGTATGATCCTTAGAAGTAATCCTTGCATTCCAGAACTACGTAGCCAACGTAGGTCGAGAGGTAACCCTACGAGTCTAGGGTAAATACATCTCATTTGAGTTCTCGTACCAGTGAGGGGTTGACGGAAGAGCTCCCTATCAGCAGAGGGCTAACTCATAGCTTGTCTTTACCTGTGGCACGGTACTGACACCCTTCAAGTTAGGGTTATAGGTTGGACCCCACCAGTTTAGTTTTAGGGCATGTCAGTTAGATGAATACCTCCCACAATCAAAGTTTCAAATTTTGTCTCATTAATAGAACTCAGATAGTTCTATAGATTTCATGACTCTAAGATACAGTCACTCAGTTCAGTACAAAACTTAGCTAGTTCTATCAGAATCAGGACTGTCAGATATAGTTATCCAGTATTGGTTAAATCAGTTAGCAGTAATCCATGTTATCAATAAAGACTCAATATTCAGAATTCTTATGATTTCAGTTATAGTCTATATAGTCTGTATAGCCTCGAATCTAGTACCCATAATGCTACAAAATGCTTATGACCCCGAAGGACGACAAGCTAACCTATGACTGATATTTGTACCTGTATACTACATAATATAATATATAATATGAAAACATGAACAAAAAGGCCATAAGGTTCAAAACTGAGACATAATATCTGATAAAATATTACATCTGGGTGGGGTATGAAATACCAAAAACTAACTGAAATAAACTATCTGCACATACTTTAGTCTAAAAAACCTCTTAAACATGATTGTCTGAATAAGGAGTTGATGGGACATATCCCCAACTAACTCCAACTAATAAATTAATTAGTGAGATAATAAAGAAATGGTCATATCCTCGAGAGATGAAGACTCACTGCTAACGCTGACTGTTGAAACTAGAATTCCATTGATGCTCTGGAGCTCGTGTCTCTAAACCTATGGTATAAGACACCATAGCACAAATGCGTTCGTACTTTGAATGTACTAGTATGCATGTGAGGTAGGATGAGTACATGGGGTTCAAATGCATTAACAATACTGACTAACTGACTAATATGAATGTGAGAATGCATGCATGAATACATAGAAACTATAACTGAGATTGTGATAACATGAATTTACTGATAACTAACATGACTGGTAACTGAGTTTTGATGACTGATATAACTGATAGCATGAGTGACTATATCTGACAGTCCTGAATCTGATGTAACTAGCTAAGCTCCATGTTGTATCTGAGTTGTCTTTATCTAACAGTCCTAAATTTGGTTGAACTATCTGATTTCTTTTACTAATACTGATACTAAAACTATGGGAAGTTGTTATCTAACCGACATGCCCCTAATACACCATTATAAATAAGTTGGGGTCCAATCTGTAACCCTAATTGGAAGGGTGTCAATACCGCACTACTGGTAAGCACAATCTATGAGTAACCCTCATATAATTGGTAACTCTAGTGAAAATGGTGGGAAACCTCATATAACAGGTTACGCCACCTCATCTACCCTCATACAGTAGGCTATGATGTCTCAACCTATACTGTCTACATAGTTCTGGAATGCAAGGATTGCTTCTAAGAATCACACCTTTATTTAAAAGGTGAGTTCCCATCCTTGGGTTCACTCGGTGATAATTTCTACTCCTATCTGAATAGATACTGAACATGATTAACTAAACTGACTGGACTGAGTTAACTGAGTTTTGTTAACTAATGGAATATTACTGAAGTCTTATAACTAACTGAGATTTACTGAAGTTACTGAGTTTTCCTAAGTCATAAAACTGATTGAATTCTACTAAACATAGCTTGACTAAGAGTATCTTGAGAACATGACATAGGCTCTAGACAAAGTACCCCCAGGATGTGATTAAAAAATTAGACAAAGCATGACTTTCTTGAATACATGACCAACATCACAATCCATAATTCATTTATTAAGGCATTTCATCAAACATATGATATGCATAATCTTGTACATACATAAGGATTGAATAATATCATACTAGTTGGGCACTTTTCCTTCGCATAGGTATTTAATCAAACACATGGTAAGTGTGGTATATGTAGACAATATTATACAACAAATAAACATCCTGATTCAATTCTAATTTCATCAGCCAAGGGTTTAATCATAGGCTCACATGAATCTATACCTATACTAATCAATTCCACATAAAATTGATCACCCAACATGGATTATAATTCAATTGGTCATTATCAACATGAACAAAAGCAAATCCAACATGAAATTCATAAAGAAATCCATATACTTAAAATTTTAAAAGAGATTCTTGGGCTTCATGGATGTAAGGAGTCCATGAATGAAAACTATGGATACCTGGGTTACGTTTCTTGAAGTTCTTGAACTTGAAGAATTTGAATCTCTTAGTTCTTGAAGAAGATTTGGATTTTATTCAAGGGGATTAATCTTAGAGATAAAACCCTAATTTTGTTGTTGTAGATGGATAATGAATTTCTCAGCTTTGGTCAGATATAACTAGGTATATAAACGGGTGGTAAAGGACCAAAAATCCCCTTTAAAAATGGCTTTAAAATAACTAAATAGAATATGCGACGGTGGGTGCGATAGTCCATCATTGGGTCGACTGACTATAGCACTGGAACAAGAACTGGAACCAGAACTGGAACTTACGGCCTTGGTGCGATGGTGGGGTGCGATGGTCCATCGCTGGGTCGATGATCCATCGATCCTGACATACGCTTCTAGGCAGAATAGGCCCTTACTGTTTCCCTTGTGATGGCCTGAGCGATGGTCCGTCGGCCTGGGCCATCGATCTAGGGAAGAAGGTAGTCACACTGCCTCACTATGACGGTCATGGGAAATGGTCCGTTGCTAGTATGATGGTCCGTCGGCGTCACTATTTCACCTGGGCAGTTTTACTGCCTTCTGTATTTTGGCCATAACATTTTCTTCTGATGTCGAATTTTGATAAAATTGGTATCGATGGAAATCTTATTCAATTTCCCAAGTGACAAAAAGTGAAAATCTTAAAAATACCTTATGTAAAAAAGTTGATTCATGTTTCAAAGAAATCTTCTAACATTCTAGGGACAATTTCAAGCTAGGAAAAAGTATGGGGTATTACAATATCTCCCCCATGAGAACATTCATCCTCGAATGAGACTAAGTGAGGGGGAAACAATATAAACTAACATACATACTGAATATGACTAGTTGGAACATGATTTCATGACTGACATGACTGACATGACTAAAACTGAATATATCATACTTAACATGCATATCTGATGCATGTATAACTGATTCATGAATGCATAACTGAGTGTTCTGAGGAACTAAGTTTCTCACAATGAGAGTGAATTTCTGATGCATAATTATATAATAGAACTGATACATGAATACATGAATGAATATGCAATGGTAGTTAATACCAAGTTTGCGATGAACACTGAACATGAAAATGAGTAAGCCTAAGGAGAACTGTTACCTTGAGCTTGATATGAGTTGGCGGAAAATAGGTGAGGATACTTGGTACACATGTCTGCTTCTACTTCCTAAGTATCTCCCTCGACGGACACATTTTTCCAACGAACGTTAACTAGAGGGACTTATTTGTTCCTCAATCTACGAGTCTGATAGTCTAGGATTCTGACTGGAATCTCTTTATAAGAGAGGATGTTTTGAATATCTATGCTCTGAATATGGACTAAAATTGTTGGGTTACCTATGCACTTTTTTATCAAGGAGATATGGAAAATTGGATGAACTGAAGCTACATCTGGAGGCAATGCGATCTCATAAGCCACCTTGCCAAAGCGACTGAGAATCTTGAAGGGACCGACATATCGGTGACTGAGCTTTCCCTTCTTGCCTAAACTCTTTACTCTATTCATGGGAGAGATATTTATATAGACATGATCACTAATCTCAAACTCGAGATCTTTTCTATGAATATTTGTATAAGACTTTTGTCGGCTCTGATCAGCCCAGAGTCTTACTCTGATCGACTGGACTTTCTCTAAGGCGTCAACTACCAAGTCAGGCACTATGACTGAGCCCTCGCTAACTTCAAACAACCAATTGGAAATCGTCATCTCCTACCATAGATAACTTTCAATGGAGCTATCTTAATACTGGAATGATAGCTATTGTTGTATGCAAACTCAATCAAAGGCAAGTGATCATCCCAACTACCCTTGAAATTAATTGGACACGCCTTTAGCATATCTTCTAAAGTCTGAATAGTCCTTTCTGCTTGACCGTCTATCTAAGGATGAAAAGCTATACTGAGATAAACTTGGGTACCAAGACCATTTTGGAATGCTTTCCAGAAATAAGTGGTGAACTGGGTACCTCTATCTGAGATAATGGATAGCAGAACACCGTACAATCCAAACAACTCTCTGATGTAGATTTTGGTGTAATCCTCAGCTGAATAATAGGTATGAAATAGAAGAAAATGGGCTGATTGCATCATTTTGTCTACAATGACCCAAACTAAATCATGATGATGATGAGTACGAGGTAAACCCATCATGAAGTCCATGTTCACTTCTTCCCACTTCCAAGTAGGAATACTGAAATCCTACATGGACCCACTAGGCTTCTAATGCTCTATCTTAACCTGCTGACATGTAGAGAACTTAGCCACAAACTCTGCAACATCCCTATTCATCCCACTCCACCAATATATTTCCCGCAAGTCGCGGTACATCTTTGTTTCCCCTGGATGAATAGAGTAGTGCGCACCATGCATTTCTACAAGAATTCACTGCCTTACATCATCTATAACTAGAACACACAGATGACCCTGACAATGCAGAACACCATCACCTCCTTGGGAGAAAACCTCTACTTTCTGATCCTTGACTAACTTTTTCAACTTGACAAGGCTAGGATCCTTATCTTGCTTTTCTTTTACCTAAAAAACTAGAGATAATTCTGAACTACTCTAAAACTATATATCACTCTCTTTTGTATTGACTAAGTGAACACCTAGTCTGGCGAGTTGATGGAATCCCTGGGCTAGCTTTTTTTTACTGTCCTTAACATGAACAACACTACCCATAGACATTCTACTGAGAGCATCAACCACTACATTGGCCTTACCCGAATGATAAAGGACACTCATGTCGTAATCTTAGAAGATCTCTAACCACCTTCTCTTACGAAGATTGAGATTTTTCTGAGAAAAGACATACTGAAGGCTCTTATGATCCGTGAACACATCTACATGAACACCATATAGATAATACCTCCAAATATTTAAGGAAAATACTATGGCTGCTAACTCAAGATCATGAGTAGGATAATTCTTCTCATGGGGTTTAAGCTATCTGGAGGTGTAGGCTATGAACTTACCATACTATATAAGGACATAACCCAAACCTACTCTGGATGCATCACAATAAACTACGAACCCATTTGAACCATCTGGAAGAGCTAAGACTAGGATAGAGGTGAGTTGAGTCTTCAATTCCTGAAAACTCTTCTCTCAAGGATCTGACCACAGAAACTTGACTTTTTTCTGAGTTAATCTAGACATAGAGGATGCAATAGAAGAAAATCCCTCA
The DNA here is from genome assembly GCA_030864215.1 of Capsicum pubescens. Taxonomy (NCBI): domain Eukaryota; kingdom Viridiplantae; phylum Streptophyta; class Magnoliopsida; order Solanales; family Solanaceae; genus Capsicum; species Capsicum pubescens. The sequence continues at coordinate 191,483,515 of CM061546.1, forward strand.
ATAAACCATCTGTAATAGCCAGCCAAACCTAAGAAACTCCAGATATCTGATGGAGAGATAGGTCGAGGCCAGTTTCTTACCACTTTGGTCTTTTGAGGATCAACCCTAATGCCATCACCGAAAATCATATGGCCAAGAAATGCTACTGACCTTAGCAAAAACTTGCACTTACTAAATTTGGTGAATAGCTGATGATTTCTAAGAGTCTAAAGTACAATTCTAAGATGGTCTGCATGATCACGCTCACTGTCGAAATAGACCAGGATGTCATCTATGAAGACTATGACAAACATGTCTAAGTACTGCTTGAACACGCGGTTCATTAATTCCATGAAAGCTGCTGGGGCATTAGTAAGACCAAAGGACATAACTAAGAATTTAAAGTGAACATACTGAGTATGAAAAGCCATTTTTAGAATGTCACATTATCTGACTCTGAGCTGATGATAGGCTGATCTAAGGTCTATCTTAGAGAAATAGCTAGTACCGTAAAGTTGGTCATACAGTTCATCAATTCTTGGAAGTAGATACTTGTTGTTGACCGTGACCTTATTGAGCTACCATTAATTAGTGCACATTCTGAGAGAACCATCTTTCTTGCACACAAATAAGATTGGTGTGCCCCATAGGGATATACTGGGCCTAATAAATCCCTTATATAAGAGATCCTTCAACTGTTCTTTCAGTTCTTTGAGTTCTGTTGGTGCCATTCTATATGGAGGAATAGATATAGGTTGACTATCTAGAAGAGGATCAATGCCAAAGTCTATTTCCCTTTCAGGAGGAATTCATGGAAGATCTTAGAGAAAGTTATTTGAATATTCTTTCATGACTGGGACTGATTCAAGACTGGGAGTTTTAGAACTAGTGTCCTTAACACGAACAAGATGATAGACACATCCCTTAGATATCATTTTCCATGCCCGAAGGTAGGAAACAAGTTGACCTCTGAAAGTGTATACACTACCCTTCCACTGTAAGACGGGTTCATTCAAAAACTAGAACTGGACTATTCTATTTCTGCAGTCGATTGTGGCATAGAAGGAATGAAGCCAATCCATGTTGAGAATGACATCAAAGTCAGTCATCTCTAATTCAACTAAGTCTGCTGAAGTGACTTTTTGAGATATCATAATCGGGCAGTTCTTGTATTCCCACCGAGCTATGATGATTTTACTCACTGGGGTAGAAACTGAAAAGGGCTATGCTAGAATTCAGGACTGAATCCAAAATCAACTGCTATATAGGGAGTAACAAAAGAAAAAAAAGCACCTGTATCTAGCAAAGTGTAAACATTCACATGTAAGATCTGTAACATACCAGTAACCACATCAGGAGAATTTTCCTAATCTTGCCGGGACTAGAGAGCATAGAGTCTATTTGGGTGTTTCCCACTAGTAGCACTGGAGGTGGTACCCTACTGATTTGGGCAACCAAACTAAGCTGGGGAACGGTTCTGTTAACCCTGAGGACCTGGCTGAGGATAGTCTCTAACTCTGTGGCCTAGCTTGCCACACTTGAAACAAATACCATTACCAACTCTGCATATACCCTGATGGTGTTTTCCACAAGTCTGGCAAAGAGGATAGGTGTGGGCACTGCTAACACTGCCCTGAGAAATAGAGCCTGGTGCTCTATCTTTATTAATATCCCAGAACTTAGAAGATAGAGCACTAGCTGAAGAAGGAGTTGGAACTGATGACTTAGGATGAAATTGAGAATGATTTCCTCCTTCTGATTTGGGCTGAACAAAGTTGAAACTACCTATCCTTTCTCTCTTATTATGCTTCTCCATCATCTTAATCTTTTGCTCATCTATCTATTGAGCATGAATCATAAGCCTGGATAGAGTCATGTCACTATTCAACATCACCGGACTACACTTATTAACCACACTATAATTCACCCCAGAAACATTCTTACTCATCTTGGCCCTTCTGTCTGCAACCACATGAGAGGCATATCTGGCTAATTGATTAAACCTAAGAGAATACTCTTTCACCGTCATGTTTCCATGCCTGAGGTTGATGAATTCTAACACCTTAGCTTCTCTTAGCTCTAGGGGAAAGAACCTCTCTAAGAATACGGTGACAAACTCCTCCTACTAAATAGGCCTTACATCATCTACCCTTTCTGACTTCCACTGTTTTTACCAGGTGTGAGCAACATCGTGAAACTGATATGAAGTTAGCTTTGTACTCTCAACTGCCGAAACACCCATAACATTGGTAACCTTCTAAACTTGATCAATGAATTCCTATGGGTCCTCATTTATCTTAGACCCGAGAAAGGATAGAGGATTCATTCAAGTAAAGTCCCGAATCCTGGCTGACCTGAATTGGCCACTGGATTGGCTAGAATGACAGTTGATCGTTCATTCTGAGCAGCAACTAACTAAGAAAGAGTAGTGAATGCATCTATGAACTCTACATGATAAACATGTTCGTCCAAGGGATCTTCTTAGACAGGCTGAGTTCTTCTCTTGGGAGGCATGTTCTGAAATAAAGAGAATAAATAGATTAGACTGAGAGATTGACTTGAGATTATGCTTACTGGAATGACATGAATACTGAAAGAAGGTAAACTGTTCCTAAAACATCTTATAGCCTCCTGCACATAAATATGGCACGAAACACACCCATGCACAAAACTCTACTAAATGCGGCTTTCATACTTCCTAGGACTCTATTGAACCATTGGCTCTGATACCAAGATTTTAATGCCCTAAATATAGTACCCTACATTCTACATAATGTTCATGACCCAAAGGACCACAAGCTAAACCATGACAGATATCTGTACCTCTATACTACATAATATACTGTATAATATGGAAACATGAACTAAAAGGCCATAAGCTTCAAAACTGAGACATAATATCTAATAAAATATAACATTTGGGTAGGGTATGATATACCCAAAACTAACTGAAACAAACTATCTGCACATACTGTAGTTTGAAAAGCCTCTAAAACATAACTGTCTGAATAAGGAGTTGATGGGACATTTCCCCAACTAACTCCAACTAATAAATTAATTAATGAGATAATATATAAATGTTCATGTCTTCAAAATATTAGTACTCACTACTAACTCTTACTACTGATATTGGAATGCTACTGATGCTCTGGAGTTCGTGTCTCTAAACCTATGGTATAATACACCATAACGTAAATGCGTCAGTACTTTGAATATACTAGTATGCATGTGAGGTAGGCTAAATACATGGGGTTCATATGCATGAAAAATACTGACTAACTGACTAATATGAACATGAGAATGCATGCATGAATACATAGTAACTATAACTTAGATCGTGATAACATGAATTTACGAATAACTAACATGACTGGTGACTGATTTCTGATGAATGATATAACTGATAGCATGAGTCTCTATATCTGACAATCCTGAATCTGATGGAACCAGCTGAGCTTTGTACTATATCTGAGTTGATGGTATCTGACAGTCCTAAATTTTGTAGAACTATCTAAGTTCTTTTACTAATACTGATACTAAAACTGTAGGAAGTAGTTATCTAACCGACATGCCCCTAATACACCATTATGGCTGAGTTGGGTTCCAATCTTTAACCCCAATTGGAAGTTTATCAATACTGCGTCACTGGTAAGGATATTTTGTGAGTAACCCTCATATAACAGGTAACTTTAGTTAGAACGGTGGGAACCCTCATATAACAGGTTAAGCCACCTTATCTACCATTATATAGCAGTCTATGATGTCTCAACCTATGTTGGCTACATTGTTCTGGAACAAAAGGATTGCTTCTAAGAATCACACCCTCATATAACAGGTGAGTTCCCATCCTTGGGTTCATTCGGTGATAGATGCTAAAAATGATTAACTGAACTGAATGGACTGAGCTAACTGAGTTCCGTTGACTGATGAAATATTACTAAGGTCTAATAACTGACTGAGAGTTACTAAAGTTACTAAGTTTTCCTAAGTCATGAAACTGACTGAATTCTACTGAACATAGCTTGACTGAGAGTATCTTGAGAACATGACATAGGATCTAGGAACAAAGCTAATATTCGGGTACAAGTACCCCTAGGAATCGATGGAAAGAAACTGACAAAGCATGACTTTCTTGAATACATGACCAATATCATAATCCATAATTCATTTATTAAGGCATTTCATCAAACATGTGATATGCATAATCTTGTACATACATGAGGATTGCATAATATCATACTAGTTGGGAACTTTTCATTTCCATAGGCATTTAATTAAACAAATGGTAAGCATAGTATATGTAGACAATATTATACAATAAATAAACATCATGATTCAACTCTAATTTCATCATCCAAGGGTTTAATCATAGGTTCACATAAATCTACACCTATACTAATCAATTCCACATGGATTAGAGTTGAATTGGTCATTATCAACATGAACAAAATCAAACCCAACATGAAATTCATAAAGAAATCCATACACTTGAACTTTGAAAAGAGATTCTTGGGATTCATGGATAAAAGGAGTCCATGAATGAACACTATGCATACTTGGGTTGAGTTTCTTGAAGTTCTTGAACTTGAAGAATTTGAATCTCTTAGTTCTTAAAGAAGAATTGGATTTTGTTCTTGGGGATTAATCTTAGAGAGAAAACACTAATTTTTTTATTGTAGATGGATAATGTATTTTGGATCTTTGGTCAGATATAACTAGGTATATAAAAGGGCGGTAAAATACCAAAAAGCCCGTTTAAAAACAGCTTTAAAATAACTGAACGGAACATTCGACGGTCCGTTGCTGGGTCGACAGTCCGTCGGACTGACCATCGCACTGGAACTAGAATTGGAACTTACTGCCTTGGTGCGATGGTAGTGTGAAATGGTCCATCGCTGGGTTGACGATCCGTCGGTCCTGACCATCGCTTCTAGGCAGAATAGGGCCTCACTGTTTCCCTTGTGATGGCCTAAGCAATGGTTAGTCTCTAGTTCGACGGTCCGTCGGCCTGGGCCGTTGATCCAGGGTAGAAGGTATTCACACTACCTCGCTGCGATAGTCTTTGGCGATGGTCCATCTCTAGTTCGATGGTCCGTCGGCCTCACCGTCGCACCTGGGCGGTTTGACTGCCTTCTGTATTTCGGCCATAACTTTCTTTTCCAATGTAGGATTTTGATGAAATTAGTATCAATGGAAATCTTATTCAATTTACCATATGACATAAAGTAAAAATATTAAAAATACCACATGCAAAAAAGTGGATTCATCTTTCAAAGAAAGCTTCTAACATCCTTGGGACAATTTCAAGCTAGGAAAAAGTATAGGGTATTACATAGTCATACATGTATTCTCATTCAGTTATTCTCATCATATTCAGTAAGATATAGTTTATGTATATGAACCCTTTCATTCAGCCTTACCTCACTTTGCATACCAGTACATTCACACGTACTAAATCATGTTTTTCTTTTGCGCTATGGTGTTTTATACCATAGGTTCAGACATATGAGATCCAAAGCATTCTTAGCAGTTAATCTTCTACCAGTAGTAGTAGATTAGTAGTGAGTCCTTATTATTTGAGGATAGCATGATTATTTTAGTACTTTTATTTAGTTTTTAGTAGATGGATTTAGTTGGGGTATATGTCCCATCAACTCCTTATTCAGAATATTTAGAGGTTTTCAGACTAGATTTTCAGACTTCAGTTGATTCAGTATTTATATTTCAATTTTTTTTGGTATTTTTATACCACATACTTCAGTATCATTTCAGTTATTTGAACCTTATGGAAGTTTATCCCATTATTCCATATCTGATTATAGTTTTAATGTATAGATATTGTAGCAGGTACCAGTCTTGGGTTAGCTTGTGGTCCTTTAGGATTATCAGCATGGTGTAGCATCCGGGGTTTAGAATCTGGGGTGTTACAAACTTTGTATCAGAGACTAAGGTTCAATAAATTCCTAGGAAGTCTGAAAGACGCATCTAGTAAAGTCTTGTGCATAGGTGTGTTGCGTGCCACATTTATGTACAGGAGGATACGAGATGTTTTAGGAACACTTTCCCTCCTTTCAGTATTCATGTCATGCGAGTGAGCATGAGCTCAATTTAAACTCTCGTTCTATTCCTTTTTTCTCTTCCATGTAGAAAACATGCCTCGGAAAAAGACTTAGGGAAGAGGAATGGGAGATCAGGCAGCCCCTCAGCCCGATCAACCTAACCCTTTAGGAGAACATGTGTTTCATGCAAAATTTAGGACTGCATTCACTACTCTAGACAATTCAATCGCAACTTAGAATGAACCTCCAGCTGCTGTTCTGTCCAACCCACTGGCCAATTCTACCTCAGCCAAGATTCAGGACTTCACCCGAATGAATCCTCCCCTATTCTTAGGTTCTAAGTCGGAAGTGAATCCACAGGAATTTCTCGACCAAGTTCATAAATCCATAGATATCATGGGAGTGACTTTTAGTGAGAGTGACGAGTTTGTCGCCTATCAACTACAAGATGTAGCCCATACATGGTTTAAATAGTGGAAGGTAGAAAAGGGTGCAGATGCAAAACCCATAGAATAGGAAGAGTTTTCTACAACTTTCTAAGATAGATTATTTCCCCTAGAGAAGAAAAAAGCCAAAGTGTTAGAGTTCATCAATATCAGGCAAGGCAATATGAGTGTGAAAGAGTATTCCCTCAAGTTTACTCAGTTAGCCAGGTATGCTCCCCATGTAGTAGCATACAGTAGATCCAGAATGAGTAAGTTTGTGTCTGGAGTTTCAGGTAGAGTGGTTAAGGATTGCAGGACTGCGATGTTGATTAAGGAGATAAATATATCTAGGCTTATGGTCCATTCTCAACAGACTGAGGAGCAGAAACTTAAGAATAAAGAAATGGAAAATAAGAGAGCCAGAACTTGTAGTTATAGTTTTTCTCAGCCAGACTCGCAGGGTGGTAACCGTTCTCAGCATAGACAGAAGTTTTTTTCCCCAGTTCCATCTTCAGCTAGGGTACAAGTACCAAAGTTCAGAAATAACCATATGGATGGGGCACCAGGATCCAAGGCTTAGGGTAGTAAGAACAGGAGTTTTACAAATCCGCTTTGAGAAAAGTGTGGTAAGTATTATAAGGGTATGTGTAGAGCCGACAGTGATGTTTGTTTTGGAAGTGGAGAGTTAGGTCACAAAGTTTGAGATTGTCCTATGCCTGGCCCTCGAAGTCAGCGCGATCGTCCTTCTTCTCAGTCTGGTCGCCTGAATCAGCGGGGTACCACTCCTAGTGCAACCAGTGGGCAATGCACAAATAGACTCTATGTACTTCAATCCTGATAGGATCAAGAGAGTTCTCCTGATGCAGTCACTGGTATGGTACAAATATTTTATCTATATGTTTATGCTTTTTTAGATCCAGGGGCTTCTCTATCTTTTGTAATTCTTTGCATAATAGTCAACTTTAAGGTCAGACCAACATAAACAGAACCTTGTCCAGTCTCCACCCTAGTAATGCCAGTATGCGGAGGAAATCAATAAGGGAAGATGATTCCTGACCCATTCCTATCTCAATGCAAAGTTTTGTACTACAGTCATCACAATATTTATACATGATTCATATCTCAATTCCATGAACACAACTAATATTCACACACTTTCCATAGAATCGTGTGCATTTCCAGTTCCTAGTATGGAGAATCCTAATCCTAGTTTATTAATCAGATCGATAACTCAGTTTAGTTTCGGGTTTACTCGACCATAGAATATAGTTATCAGCTACTGTGTTGTCAACCTTCTATTACCTCAATTTACAAGACTATTCCAGAATCGTGTTGTACTCTTCATGATGCACCTTCAAATAATATAGTTTTCACAAATTCATGATTAATTATCCCATGTTACTCAGTTAGTCCCTACCTAGTCTGCATAGTACTCTACAGTTTAATTCCAGTTATCCAAACTAAGTACTATTTGGTCTTACATTCCCAGTACTCAGCCATCAGTCAGCCTCAGTAGGAATTAGATTGAACAGCCTATACTTCTATCCAGCAGTCAGACAGAAAAGTTCCTATATTTTCCCATTCTATCCATTTAGTCGCTCTATATGAAGTCTCATGAATATAACCATTCTAAGATGGACCAACCAAGTAGTTGCATGTTTAGCTCAGTTCATGTATCATGTCTCAGTTTCAGATGCCATATATTTAGTCACGAGTCAGTTCATACGTGCTTTCTGCATTGCCCCAGTTTTCCTTAACATCTCAGTAAAGTCAGCGTTCTTCAAGGGACATAGCTTCCCAAGGGGGAGATACACTATGAACCTCCAAACTTTTATAACAGGGACCTTCCATTTTACTCCTCACATAAAGAATCCAGTTTGGAGTAGTGGGTACCCACAGGTTGAACCTCTAAATCCAATATTAGCCGTAATCCATGTACACAATGACTCAGTTCAGTTCATGATAATTATTCCACATCACATGTAACAGACTCAGTCATGTTCTCATGTTTCCGTTCATGCGTGTTCAGAAAGGCTCTCGAGTTCGAGATTAGTGACTTTGTGTACTTGAAAATCTCTCTCATTAAGGGAGTGAAGAGGTTTTGAAAGAATGGAAAGATCAGTCCCCAATATGTCAGTCCCTTCAAAAGTTCCAGTCGCTGTGGCAAAGTAGCTTATGATCTCGAGTTGCCTTCAGATCTTGCTTGAGTATATCCAGTCTTTCATGTCTCCTTGCTTTAGAAGTTCATAGGTGACCCAGTAGTTGTAGTCCATATAGAGGGCATAGATATTCAGAACAACCTCTCTTTCGATGGAATTCCAATCAAAATCCTTGACTATCAGACTCGCAGACTAAGAAACAAAAAAATCCCTCTAGTCAAAGTTCTTTGGCGGAATAAGTCCGTTGGGTGAGCTACTTAGGAAGCAGAAATAGATATGCGGACCAAGTATCCTCACCTCTTCTCCTTAAACTCAGACTCATCCTAAGGTAATAGATTTCTTCAAGATTATTTGGTTTCAGGTTCAGATTTCAGTTATAAACAAGTTTCACGCACAGATTCCCATCATAAACTTGGTATCAAACACCATTGCATATTAAGTCATATGTTAATGCATTAGATCAGTCAAGTATTAATGCATCAGATATGCATTCTCCTAGTGAGAAACTCAGTTTAACAAAAATACTAGTCATGCATTCATGAATTAGTTTAGCCTAGAAACCATGCATCAGATATGCATGTTTGGTATGAGTTCTAGTAAATTAGTCATGTTAGTCATGTAATCATGTTTTAGTTGTTCATGTTTAGAAGGTACATCAATTATCATTTCTCCCCTCTCAGTTATTCCCAAGGGGGAGATATTATAAGACCTCATAAAAGTCTAAGTCAAATTAAGCTCCTTAAAGATCTATAAAAGATCCAACACTTAGAAAATTTTGGCCAAGTGTTAAGGACTTAGTCTCATTTTAAGCCTTTGAACTCTGGGGATTTATTTCATGACCTTACCAACCATTGTATGTCTATTTTCAAGTAGATTTAGGATGGGGCAAGTCAATAGTACATCTCAGGTGAGTTTCAAAATTTTTTGGAAAGCGTAAGGGAAAATTTGGATGCCCAAAATAGTGAAGTCTTGCAATAGCCCCGCGTAGCGAGATCCAGTCTCATTTCTAGATATTACATTGCAAGTGCTAGTTCATATTTATATGGGTCGCATCGCGAGGATAATCCCATTTTGCAAAAATTTTATTATGGGTTTTGGGGGTAAAGGGGTCATTTCTGCCACCCTATCAGCCCTAAAACATAAAATTAATCCCTAAATAACCTAAATATTTCATTATTCATTCAAGTTTCCCCAAAGTTCATCATTATCACTCAAAAACAAGAAACCCTAGTTTCAAACTTCAAGAACAACACTCAAGAATTCCTTCAAGAACCCTCAAGGATTTACATTCTAAGGTATGTAAAGTGTTTATCCAGGGTCCATTTCATCCTTGGAGCCCAAGAATCAAATTTTAAATTATAAATTTTGATATTCATATTATGGATTGATTATGATCATGTTGATGTGTTGTATGATTCCGAAGCTGGAATCTTTAGTGTATTTTCATGATGTTGTGTTAGTATGTGGATTGAAGTTCATAAAATTGGGTTGATTAATATAGCCATGATGTAATTGTTTAATGTTCATGCCTAAGACTAAGTATATGTGTTCCATGGGTATGATAAAATGCCTAAGTGAGTAGAATTGTGTTTTATGAACCCTTATTGATCTACATGATGAACTTAGGTTATAACTACATGTTTAAAATAACTACCATGCTAATGTTAGGTATTTTGATGAATTGATGGAGTGTTCATGAGACTAGATTGTGAACTTATGATATGTTGGAATGTATTCCTATTTATGTACAAGACTATGAGTAGCAAGTGCATCATGAAATCCCTCAATGGTTGTATTATGAATTGTCAACAATTGTTATAAGCTCAAGAAGAAAAATGTCATGTTTATTTTCATGCTATCGAGTCCTGGGGGTATTCAATATCTGATAATTTAGTTGTGTGCCTTGAGACAGTGTCAGTTGTAAGACAATCTTAGTCATGCCATGATCAGTACTATTTTCAGTAAGTTTCAAAACTTAGTAGAAGTCAGTCAGTGACATGACTCAGGAAAACTCAGTAATCTCATAAACTCAGTCAGTTAATAGAATTCAGTAATATTCCATCAGTCTACGAAACCCAGTGAACTCAGTCCAGTTCAGTACAGTTTAATCAGTTCAGTGTCAATTTAGTTGAGAGTAGGATTCAGTACCGAGAAAACCCAAGGATGAGGGCATACACTAACAGCAGAGGGTATGATGCTTAGAAGCAATCCTTGCATTCCAAAACTATGTAGCCAGTGTAGGTTGAGAGGTACCCTACGAGTCTAGGGTAAATACATCTCATTTGAGTTCTACTACCAGCAAGGGATTGATGGAAGAGCTCTCTGTCAGCACAGAGCTAACTCATATCTTTTCATTACTCGTGGTGCAGTACTAATACCCTTCCAGCTGGGGCTACAGGTTGGACCCCACCAGTTCAGTTTTGGGGCATATTGGTTAGATGACTACCTCATACAATATCAGTTTTAGATTTAGTCTCAGTAATAGAACTCAGATAGTTCAATAGATTTTAGGACTATCAAATATAGTCACTCAGTTCAGTATGAAACTCAGCTACTTCCATCAGAATTAGGACTATCAGATAAAGTCACCTAGTATCAGTTATATTAGTTAGTAGTAATCCATGTTAACAGTAAAGACTCAGTATTTAGAATTCTCATGATTTCAGTTACAGTCTATATAGTCATGCATGCATTCTCATTTAGTTATTCTAATGATATTCAATCAGATATAGTTCATGCATAGGAACACTTGCATTCAGCCTAACCTCACTTTGCATACCAGTATATTCATGCGTACTGACACATACTTTTCTTTTACTCTATGGTTTTTTATTCCATAGTTTCAGACGTACGAGCTCCAGAGCATCTTTAACAGTTCAGCTTTAGCCAACAGTAATATATTAGTAGCGAGTCCTCATTATTCGAGGATAGCATGATTATTTTAGTATTTCCATTCAGTTTTCAGTAGACGTAGTTATTTGGGGGATATGTCCTATCAACTCCTTATTCAGACAGTTTAGAAGTTCTCAGACTAGATATTCAGACTTCAGTATGTTCAGTAGTTATATTTCAATTTGTTTTAGTATTGTTATACCACATAATTCAGTTTTAATTTAGTTATTTGAACCTTATGGCAGTTCAGCCCAGTATTCCGCATATGATTACAGTGTTAATGTACAAATATTAAAGTAGGTACCAGTTATGGGTTAGCTTATGGTCCTTCAGGATTATAAGCATCGTGTAGTGTTCGAGGTTCAGAATTTAGGGCGTTATAGTAAATCTTAGCACCATTTTCCACCCTCAAGCATATGGATAAGTGGAGAGGACTATTTAAACATTATAGGGTATGATAAGGGCTTGCTTTATTGACTTTGGTGGTAGTTAGGTTGATCGTTTCCCTCTCATCAAGTTTGTTTATTATAACAACTATTATTTTAGTATTCAGGTGGCTCCATTTGAGGCTTTGTATGGTAGGAGATGTTTTTCTCCTATTGGGTGGTTTGATGTCGGTGAGACTAGATTGTTTGGTCCTGACTTAGTTCATCAAGCCATGGAAAAGATGAAGCTTATATGGGATAGAGTTAAGACTTTCTAGAGTCACTAAAAGTCCTATGCAGATATGAGGCATAGAGCATTGGAGTTTGATAGTAGTGATTGGGTATTCTTAAAGATGTCTCCTGAGAAAAGGGTGATGAGTTTTTTAAATAAGGGGAAGCTCATGTTGGCCCATACTTGATTTTAAGGAGAGTGGGCAATATGTCTCATGAGTTAGATTTTTCATCTTGGATGAGTTCCCTTCACTTGGTTTTTTATGTTTTGATTTAGATGAAGTGTCTCAGTGATCCTTCCATGGTTGTTTCTTTAGAGAGTGTGGGTATTTCGAATTTCTTATCTTATGAAGAAGTCCTGGTTGATATTTTAGATAGGCAACTACATATTTAAAGCCTAAGGATGTGGCTTTGGTGAAGGTTCATGGAGGAATAATAAGGTTGAAGAAGCTATTTGGGAAGTTGAAGAGAACATAAAGTCTACATATCTATTCTTGTTTTCCTGTTTAGATAATCGTGCTTAAAGTATGTGATTCCTTAATACCTTTATTTTCTTTCTTTGTTAAAGGTAATTGTCGTTGAGTTTCTATGTTAAATTGTGCTATGAATGCCTTGACTCATCATTCTGGGATGAATGATCCCAGGGAGTAGAATGTAACACCCCATACTTTCAAGCATTAAACTTTTTTGAGTTTTGGAGTCACTGCCCTGATAACGACTAAACTTAAGAGTCGCAAGATCGCCTTATGGGTATTAAGACCCACAATTATAGCCTAACCAGTGTATTAGATTAAAGTTTTTATTGTGATTATGATAGGGGGTCATAAGTCATAAAGAGTATATGAGTTGTATAGCCTCATCCATAACCAAAGCAGTGTAATTGGCCAAATTTTTATCTTGTCCATGATTGGCACTTAACGTGTCATAATGAATCCTCATGAGTCATTGTGTGTTACTTGTAAGGTCAACATCTGGGGATCCTTGAATTATTGTACACACTACGAGTTATGGAGATGACTTGTACCTAGATGTCACGAGTGGTATGCTGACCCGTGATGACTGAGCAACTTTTTATGTAGTTCTAAGTGAAGGCATTCTTATTATTTCCCTATCCCCATCATTTAGACCCCATATCTATAAAACATATTGGGGACCCTATTTTCAATACTTAACCATCCAATACACTCTCTCAATAACTCAAAAATCCCTAAGTCAAGAACCCCTAGAAGTTCTATGCAATTGGAGATTAGAGCATCAAAGGGTTGATTTCTCTCTGCAATTGTTGATATCTTAGGCATGTTGCTCTTCCCCAAAGTTTATTTTGTTAAAAGCATGTATTTACAATTGTTAGTTATGTGATTAAATTATGGTTTATAAATGTGGGTTGAGGGCTTTTGAACCTTAAGGAATGAATTGTTTTTCCTCTGGCTTTTATGGATCGTTCATGGTTTGAATTGATGGTTTTGAACTATTTGGGGTGCATAAGTGTGGCTAATTGGAATTGGGATCATGGATTCCCCAAAATTGATGGTTTTGAATATTTTAATTTGTATAACTTCAACCCAATCTTGTGAAACTTGTTTTGCACATGAAGTTATGCACATTAAACTACTTGTGGAACCATTTCACTATATAAAGAGTCTATTGAAACATAATTTTTTTGGTTTAATGAACAAAGGGGTTTGTGGCATTCCCCCATATTGGTTTAATAAACAAGGGGGGTCATGTCATTCCCCCAAATTGAATTAATGAATAAAGGGGATTGTGGCATTCTTCAACACTGATTTAATAAACAAAGTAGGTTGAGGCATTCCCCTAAGTTAATGAAATTGTAATGATATAATTATAAGTTTGCAAGCGTAAGGGTATGCCAATACATATGGTGTGCCTTAATGGTCCATTTTGTGGTTAAATGCATGGGTTATGTGAAACTTGTTTTAATTAGACTTAATGGGGGTTATGTAGCCAAGCCTTAGAGGTAGAGGTCCTAAAAAGATGGTATTGGAAACTCATATTTCCCAGCACGACGAATTATTTATGATGACCATGTGCATGGTTCACACTATTGATATTTATTTGTATCTTGGATTGACCTGGTGTTGGGTCATTCCCTAGTCTTCCTTCATACCTCTGGTTCACATGGCTAACACGTATTAGGTGTTTTCAGCAGGGGAAGCTTAACCTATATAGCCCGTAGGTGCTGTATTATGGTTGTTAATCTACATAGTCTAACGTAATGCTTTACTTTCATGCTAAACCTTGCTCTCTATACTAGAATTATATATGTATATATATGTCTGTGTGTGCAATGTGTGTATATGGATTTTACTTGAAACACCATGGGTTTTAGTCCTTGAAAAATTTCTTGGGTTTTGAGTTTTCTGCTGATCATATGACTCACCATACGAGTCGTATGGTGAGGTTATGCGTCAGCTGGCCCATTTTATTTGTTGGCCAGTGTTTGGTGGGTGAGTTTCTGGTGTGGTTACAGTTTGGTAGGTACGGGTTGTTTGATTGGTGATGAGTCAGTTGGTTGATCCTTTACTTAATCTAAAATTCAATAACCTAACTTAGATCTGAGTACGAGTGTCTCACAATGAGTTGTGAGGATAGGGTACGAGTGGTATATTACAACTCATATGTTGGACAGCGTCCAACCCCTCTTGATTCTATTATGGGTATGGGTTAAGGGTACTTGTTGTATGCTTTGGTACGAGTTGGTCCCTGTGGTCATATAATGGACACTTTTGGGGTTCAAGTGGATACCTAGGGTACGAGTGATGGCTATCACTCATATATTAGGGTATAATTTGGGTGGGGTAGTCATACCCACCTACAATAATTATTTTACAGTTTAAGTTGGGGGCATTCTGGATATTTCCCCTCTTAACCTATCATGAACGTACAACCTAAAACACTAATAGGACTTCTTTTACCCTATTATTCTAATCTTAAACACTTAAAAACTCTATCAAATCTCTCTCAAGATCTTGGGTTAAGTAAAGGCTAGGGTTTCCTTCAAGGTGGTCAATTAAGGCTCTAAAGGTTAATTTATATCCATTTTCTTTGCAATCTAAGGCATGTTACTCCTTCCTCATTGTTAGTTCAAATAAATTTATGTTTTAATGATTGGTTTACATGGTTTAATGGTGGGTATTATTTGGTTTGGAATTATATGTTGGGTGTTTTGGTTATTAATAGTTGATTTATGTTTTCCCAAGTTTTTACTTACGGTTTTCATATTATAATGGTGGTTTGAACATATGGTTGCATGGGAATGGTCAGTTTGTCTTGATTTTGATTTTGGAAAGTATATGCCCTAAACATGTTTGAAAAAATGCATATAAGAATGCTTTTATTACTTAGTTGGACTTTTATTGAAAACTTTGCATGGTATAACATGGAAATGGAACCTAAATTGGTTAAATGGTTTTAATGGCTAAATGGTAAGGCCTTAGTGGCCATGAATTTGATTTAAAATCTTATAATGTACACAGGAATCCCCCAAGTTAATCTAATAATGGAACCTATGGGGTACATAGAAATTCGCCAAGGGTTGGCTAAGGGTGTTGGTTACAAGCTATAGTCGGTATGATGACACCACTTATTATAGACTAGGTTAATAATATATGGAATTGGTTGTTGGGTTTTGGTCTAATGGTTTTAATTTGGAAATAAGGGTTGATTGTGATAGCTAACGATGAAGGTGTGAGTCTAATGGATGGATACTGGAAACTCATGTTTGCCAACGTGAGGATTGGTCACGGCGACCATATACTACTGGAATACATGGGAATCCTCTAAGTTATACTTGTATATATGTATCATATAGGGTGAAGGGTATGTATGAATCGCCAGCACCTATGATATCTCCAGTTCATGTGGCTACACGCACTAGGGCCCGTTTAGGGGGTAACAGTGGACCCATATATTTTGTGGGTTATTCTAGGATGGTTAAGCTACAAAAACCCAGTTTAATAATTTTAAAGGCATTCTAAACCTAGTTCCCTTTTCCGACATGGATTAAATATAAATATGTATAGATGTGTATCCACATGGTCATTTACTTGGTTTTAAAGGTTGGCATTATTTTACCCTTATTCTGAGTACATGCTAGCATTCACTCGCTAGCCCATCTTTGGGTGTTATATCCCCACATGATGAAGGAACCGTCCATACTACTCCTCCTATTTAGTAATTGGATTTGGGTACAACTTGTGTTGGATTGAAGTGATGAGCTTTCATACTCTGGAACGCTCTATTTCATATTATGGATTTCTCTTCAGACATTTATCATGCCATAGAATTTGGTTTTAGCTATGGTTGGGGGCATGTCCTAACTGGTTATTGTTTTACTTTCGAATAGAGGCTTTGTGGGACTACTATGGGTTGTTATTAGCCGTGTCGGCATTGCTGTCAGCCTTGGCATTGGTATTTTGGTTGATACTAGTTGACTGTATTTGATTTATGAGTTTTCCATTTTGTTATGTATATATATATTTAAAATGGTTGGGTATTTGGGGTAGCTTCCAATCCTGATTGGTCTTGAGGCACCCATAACGACTAGGCCCTGGTTTGGGTTGTGTCTTTACTATGGTTTTAACTTGACATTATTTTATCCCTTTCCTAAGTTACATGCTATCTTTTACTCTGCTAACTATCTCTAGATATTGTATCCCCATGTGATGCAGGAAACAGAGACACTTCTACTTTTTTGGCACAGTGATTGGATTTTTAGGTTGCCAGCAGTCAGCTTTAAAGTGGTAAGCTTCCATTCTCCGAAAGGGCTATCATTTCAATATCTTGTTTCTTTTATGTCTTAGATTACTTCTATTAGATTCCTTTGGCTATAGTAGGGTGCATGTACTGGCTTAGATTAGTTTTGGTTAATTTATAGGCTTTGTGGATTACTGTCGATTGGGATGCTTTTGAAATTCTTAAATTCCTTTCTATGTTTCCTATCTTGTTATATTTTTGTAACTCATCTTATCTATATATATATATATATATTCATAATTCATCAATTGCTTGGTAAAGAGGATGGTCTCTGATCCTTGGTGGACTTGAGATACCCATCATGACCAGGACCTGGTTTGGGTCATGACAATGTCCCCAACTGGTGCACAATGAGATGGTGCACCTGTGATTGAGACATTAGTATCTCTATCATGATTGGCCTAGTAGGGCAACTGTCACAATTGTGTCACCCCTTTTGTGATTGCGATAGTCCTGCCAGTCAAGGCAATCATGACTCAACGTTCGTGATCACGACTTGAGGTCTGCGATCGTGACTCGAGGTATGGGATCACAAGGCCTCTGTAGTTAAATACCTATTTTTGTTATTCTCACTATTTTTGACACTTGGATCTTAGGGTTTTGTGGTTTTGAGAAAGTTTCTCTATTTATAAGATTTGGTAAGCTCCACTACACTCATTTCAACTAATTTGTTCCATCTGTAACATTAATTTTTTCTTTTAAACCCGAATTAACGTATGGAATTTCTGGATTTTGGCCCGTAAGGCCTAAAAATGGTATTCCTCCAATTTAAACTCTAATTTCACCCTTTTTTTCACGTGATTGAGTTTATAATCCTATAATTACCCATTTTTCTTAATTTCACCTTCAAAACAACTTTGATTCTTAATTAGATTTCGATGATTTTACCCGATAAAGTTTAAAAATGATTTTTCTTTGATTTGGACCTTGTTTTCAACTCATAGGTAATATGAGTGTCGTTGGCTTTGTTTTTATGCTTAGATTCTATATTTTGATGTTTTAGTTGATTCTGGATCCTTTCGTGAAGAGTAAGGCTTCAGAATAGTAGTGTTGTGGATAAGTTTTTGTCCTTCGAGATAGGTTATTTCTTTACATCTTTTAGAATTGGATGGGTAGCTAATACTGATACAAAATGAATGTTAAGAGTATGGGAACTAATAATGAAAAATGGCTATTTTATTGTGTTGTGCCCATGTGGGGGCCTATGTTTAATATTATATGGTGGTTTTGAAACTTTATATTCTATGTCTGACCGTATTAGGTCCTATGTGATATTCATAGCCTTGTATACATAATGATAATTGTACCTTATTTAAGGAAAAATGTGTTGTGGTATAAATTGTGTGTTGTGATGTATTCATACTCTATTGGCATATGAATCATGTTTGAATTCTTGAATGGTTGGAAATAATGAGTTGATATTTGGCTCACATAATGGTATATTGGTCGGTTGTAAAAATACTCATTGTCGTTTATTGTGGAAAAACACTTTGTGGTTGGTTGTGACCATTGCATCCTCATACTCATTCATGAAAGAATAGTACCACTATGGAAATATTTATAAAACACTGGCAAGGGTGTACCAGGGAGGAGAATAGATATATGGATTGTATATGGGTCTATGAACACCCCATGGGTCCTAGTTTTGTAGATTTACCTTCGTAGGTGTATACAGAGACTGTGCGATAGTCTTAGAGTTTGTGTGATGGCATCGAGGTTGTGCGACCACCTCGTGCATTACATCAACATTCTTATTGTTTTTACTTTATTATTCTCATGATGTGATTGAATATTTTGTTTGACATGTTACCTATCCATTGTTCTAACCTCCCTTACGTTTACTTGATACTCTCATTTATGTTGTTCTCCTTTCCTTTTCTTTTATATGGCATAAATCTATACTGGTATTTTTTTGGTGCTTTGTTCTATTATATATGGATATTATAGAACTATTAGTGCAAGCAGTGTGGGCTACCTTTGTGGGATATTTTTTAATTGTAGGTAACATGCCCTTAGTGTGTATTTTACATGCTTTATTTCTACTTTGCTCATCGGCCTATAATACATACTGAGTATAAGTGGACCGTACTCATCCCTACTGTACCCTTTCGGTGCATATTCTAGTGTGGGTGTGTCTTGATTTTGGCGTCGTTAGAGTTGTTCATGGTAGTAGTTGGACTTTCAATGCGTCTGTGGTCCACTTCTATCTTTCTATGTTAGTTTATGTCTTTACTAGTATTCAGAGACATATATTTTTCCTGTTGGATATTCTGATGTATTTGACTCATGTATTGTATTAGTAGTTCTTACACCATGGACACCAAGTTTTGGGAGTTTTGTATAATATCTTTGGTTGTATGTTCTATTTTCATATTATATTTACATAGCTCGGCTTCGTTATAGAAGCCTTTCCTTAGGGTTATTTCTATCTTTTTCCCCTTGTGTACCAATTTGGGTGATAGGCTTACTTATCAAGGTTCGCCATGACAAGTACCATCATAACCCCTTGGTTTTTGGGTCGTGACAAAGATGATATAAGATGATGTAATGAATTGAAAAAATGGTCAAACACAATATCACAAACAAGGTTCTATGACGGTAATATAATACAAGAGTAAATATTAACACAATACTAAATAATACCAGAAATGTCAATGCAATGCACATGATGTATTGCAATGTGGTGATGATATGATGATGATGATGATGATTAATTGATATTTATCATAGAACTTTCTGTATACACCTACTGAGCAACAGTGCTACAAAAGTAGGACCCATGAGTGTCTTGCAACCTATATACTTTTCATATTCTCAATCCACCTCTCTGGCTAATGTTCACGGATCAAGGTTACCACAGTATCTCATACACCTCTCCAACTAATATTCACGGATCAAGGTTACTATAATATCTCATAAAATGTCTGAATCAACATTTCATGTAAGTGACCTTCGGCTAAAGTATAAAAATATCATTTTCTTTTGAATGGGGAAAACTTCTGTGGAATCAATCTCATGAACATATATGAATGATATGAGGATGATATGCTTACAACAAACATGAAGATGTGAATCAATTCATTACATGTATAAGCGAGCTCAGAATTAACTATATATGACAATGTTCCATTATATAAGCCATCGTAGGGCACCACTGATATAAATAGTCATGCATGACATCAATAATATCATTTAAAGTCCCTCATTTGAGTATCATTAATATGATAAAGGAAATGTAATGCACTAATAAGGTCTATGATGAAAAGTCAATCCCTTACTCGGTGATTCAAAAATAAATATGAAAATTATATGCACAAGTAAAGCCAACAATATTGACTCAAGCTCCCACTCATACATCACCACATGACATACTCCAAATCAATAAAAATATGCACATAAGGCCCCACATGGCCACATGATAATAATAATAATAATAATTTCTCAAGTCAATAATACTGGTAATATAAACCCCACACGGGCAATAAAAAAGATAACAACAATCCCTAAGACAATATATCGTGAATCTACCCAAACCTAACTTACTCCATATGATAAGTCTCGTCCACTATTACAAGCCCATTTATACAAAAAATACTCTCTAAAGATCTATCACTCCATTGTAACATATACTAACATAATTATTATCTATAGGTCACTAATCCCTGATGCATTACTATAAAGTCCTCTAAATAAAATTCAAGCCCTAAAACAGGCATCTAATATGAACTATTTTAGATCACTAAGTTATCTTTATATATTAAAATCTAAGGATATTTACAAGTATCAAGACTAACTACATAAATATTTATCTAATTACAATCCATTAATAGACTCCAATACCCTCAGGGATGCTCACCATTTCATGTAAGTGGGACCCCTAATCCTAAATAAATTACAGAAATACAAGAAACAAACATACAACATATAAATACATTGGAAAAAGTTAACATACAACTGAACTTGCCTTAAATAAAGATCTGCAAGAAAAAACATAGACCAATGCATCAATATGAATCATGGGTATGGATTGTATGCTGAGGTTATGACTTGGTTAGATGAGTTGTATACTGGATAGTGTCTGATCCATGGTTGAGGATTGATTGCAATTTGGTGGGTATCAACTGTAACCTAGGTTACGACTGGTAAGGAGGTCATTCCCGACCCTGTGTTGGGTTTTCATGGGATTTATGTGGGGGTAATTTGGACATTTTCCCACTTACCTGAATAAGGACCCATGACTTCTAATACACTTAGAAGGTTATTTACCCTATTATTTTATTCTTAAACACTTAGAATCTCTTCCAAAACATATCATAATTCTCTTAAGAGCTTTTGGGGAAAAGAGTTAGGGTTTCAATTAAGGGATTACTTTGGGGCTTGTCTTGGTAAATTCTTTACATCAATCTTCTTTGCTTAAGGAATAATTCTTTTCCCTACTTGTAATTTCAATTAAAGTCATGGTTATATGGTTGATTTCATAGTTTTTACTTTTGTATGGTTTTGATTTTCAATCATTGATTTGGGGGTTTTAATGTTAAAGGCTTGGTTATGATTTCTTATGGTTTTAATTATGCTTTCTATGCATCAATGATGGTTTTGGATAATAGAATTACATGGTAATGGTTTAATGGTAATGAAATTTAATTTTGGTTATACTATGCCTTCAAGGTTTTTGATTAAATGCTTATAAAGATATATTTATTGCATTAACTCTATTAAAAGAGAACTCTTGCTTGTTTCCAGCTTATGCATGAAACTAGAAATGGTTTAAATAGTTTACAAAGGTTACATGATAATTAGTTATGCTTGTGGACAACATGGTAGTCTCCCAAGAGGTTAATATTATAAACAGAATGGGCACTGAGAGTCCTCTTAATATAAATAGTTTGGCTATGGATAATACTTACAAGTATGGTGGTATGATGATACAAATGGTTTATCAAATAGATTTGTTAATAAATGGATAATTGGATTGTTTGGACTTGGTTTTAATTAGGCATTAATGGCGGAGAGTGTAAGCTAAGCCGTGGAAGATGGCGATCCCCAAGGGATCAAATAGAAAACTCATATTTGCCGATATGAGGGGTCATTTATGGCCACATGTGAGTGTCATATTTTTATTGGAGAGATGTACTAGTCAACCCAGGGATATTTCCTAGTCATGCGGCTAATACACTGGGACCCTTTCAGCAGAAGGACCTGAACCCATATGGCCCATAGGTGGTAGGACGGCTAAGCTACATGACCCAGGTTAAGGTTGTAAATGGCATGCTTATCCTAGTCCATTATCCCAGCACTTATATATATGTATGGTTGTTTGTATTTGATGGTTTTCACTTGGTTTTGATAAATGTCATTACTTTATCCTTATCCCGAGATTCATGATTGTGTTCACCCACTAACCTGTCTATTGGTGGCTGTATACCTATGCTATGCAAGAATCAAACCTTTGACTACTCTTTCATAGTACTTGATTCGGGGATAGCTTATTGGATTGAAGTGGTAAGCTTCCATTCTTTCGGAAAGCATCATTTCATATTGGATATTCTTATACTTTTTATTTTATTTCTGGATATTTGTTTTGGCCATGGTTGGGGCATGACCCAATAGGATATTAGTATTCTTATGGATAGAGGTTTTGTCGTACTTCTGGTGGTTAGAATGGGTGGGATCGATGTTGGTATTAACCTTGGCATCAAGATGTTTTTGGGGCTTACACCCTTAGACGATTTTGTTGGTTGTTCCATTGTATTACATTTTGGATTTGACTTTTATATTATGTTTCGATATTCTCTTTGATTTTTTATGGTATGGATGGTTGGTTTGGAATGGACAGACTTGGTTGGGTCGGTCATGGTTGTCACCCAATCCCAAAGTCTTCATGGGAGCATTGCATAATCTTATTATATGCTTGAAATTTAGCTCATCTAAGATTGTATAAGGAAGTTGGGTTGGGTTAAGGGGGTGGACCCCAGTCCTATATGGACTTAGGATTCCTATTACGATAAGGCCCCAATTCGAGTTGCGTCAATTTGGTATCAGACCCTAGGTTCATAGTCATTCGGGAGTCCACAAAGTCGTGTTGAGTAGAGTCTCTTTTAGGGGTGTATATCGCACCATGCTTAAAAGGGAGAGGATACAAGATATCTAGGAATGTTTCACTTTCTTGGTATTCTTTCTTCAAGATTGACTTCTCAGTCCTGGAAACTTCTCTAATCCTAGTTTGTTCATATTTCATATCATGCCTCCTAGATCTAAAACATAAGGGAATTCTTTAGGTTCCTTAGTGCAATACCTCCTATGTCTGAAGTATATCTTGGATCTCATGGTCCTGTTCCTGATTGTACTAGAGTTTCTTTTATTCCTTCTACTGCTCCTCGGGTTCCTTAGGGAAATGTGATGAATGTGGAGTTTCATCAGTCTATGCATGTTATTGCCCAACTGGTTGTTTCTCAGGCCGAGTGGGGTACGGCCAGCATTGTATCTGCTGAGTATGCTAGGCTTGGATAGTGTATGATGATGGGTCCTCTAACTTTTATGGGAGTAAAGGTGGAGGAATACCTACAGGACTTTCTTAATGAGATAGAGAAGATCTTTTGAGTAATAAGGGCTACTAATATGGAAGGAGTAAACTATTCAAATTATCATCTCAATGAGATTACTTGTCTGTGGTATGAGGAGTGGGATAGAGATAAGGTTAATGTAGAAGAGGATTGTTTGTGGGAGGCCTTTTTTGATGCCTTCATGGATTGGTTCTTTCCTCAAGATTTGTGGAAAGCTAAGATGGAGGAGTTTGTGAACCTCAGGCAAGGGAGAATGTTTGTGAATAAGTATGCTTTAAAGTTCTATCAGTTGTTGAGGTATGCTCCTGGTGGCTGATATCAGGTCGAGAATAAGGAATTTCACTTCTGGGCTGAACAAAGATCTAATTCTAGAGAGCAAGACTACTTTTCTCATGAGAGATATGGGCATGTCGAGGCTGACTTTCATTTGCATCAGGTTGAGAATGAGAAGAGAATGCAGGATATAGATACATTTAGGATAAGCGTGGTCAGTTTTCTGATCAAGGAGGTTCCCAGTCTAAAGGTGGTAGAGATTGTGGGAAATGGCATAAAAAGAAGTGGGGGAGTTTTGGTTCCTTCTCTACTGCCAGTGCGCGTTACCCCTAACAGTCGGGTGATAGGCATTATCATGGTGGTAATAATTCTCGAGCGCAGAGAGCCCAGTCTAATGCAAGTGGAGGTTAGTCTATTTCTTCGTGTCCTCCTTATTGGTTTAGCAGTCATCCTCATCTGGGATTCTGTAAGAAAGGTAGGGATAAGTGCTTCAAGTATGTCCAAGTAGGCTATTAGCTCAAAGATTGTCCGTCTAACAAGGTTGTTGGGGCAAATAATATTTTAGTGGCTTCATCTTCTATTCCTACACCCAGTGGTGTGGCATCTGCTTCTATTACTTCTCCTAGTTCCAGTGTTGGTCGGAACAGGTTGTTTGCTTTGGCATCCCATCAGGAATCTTAGGCATTGCCTGATGTTGTTAATGGTACATTACTACTTTTCTCTCAAGACGTGTATTGTTTGCTTGATCCAGGTTCTACCCTTTCTTATATGACCCCTTATGTAGTTGTGTCTTTTGGTTTTCATCCAGAAATTATTTCATATTCATCTTTTGTTTCTACCCCAGTAGGAGATTGTCATTATTGAATGGGTCTATTGAGGGTGTGTGGTATCTGTGAGTAGTAGGCAGACTTTGGCGGATGTGTTTGAGTTAGGTATCATAGATTTCAATGTAATCTTGGGCATGGATTTG
Source organism: Capsicum pubescens (assembly GCA_030864215.1). NCBI lineage: Eukaryota > Viridiplantae > Streptophyta > Magnoliopsida > Solanales > Solanaceae > Capsicum > Capsicum pubescens. The sequence goes on from CM061546.1 coordinate 191,508,267, forward strand.
ATGCATTCATGTTATGCAAATTTGGATTGTCGAACCCGTAGGGTCATCTTTAGGTTCCCTGGTAAGCCGTAAATAGAATAGGAAGGTTGTTCCTTAGAGCCTTGGGGGAAGTGTACTTCTTATCTTTAAGTCCAAAGGTTAATCTCTAAAGGTTGCCTTTATAACTTGGTCTGGGTTAAAGATTCTAATTTGAAAGGTCCTCCTTTGTCTTCGGTCCCTATAGTTAATGAGTTTCCAGAGGTCTTTCCAGATGATATTCCAAGTGTTCCTTCGGATAAGGAAATAGAGTTTGGTATTGATTTTCTTCTGGACACTCATCCAATTTCTATTCCTCTGTATAGAATGGCTCTAGATGAATTAAGGGAACTCAAGGATCAAATTAAAGATATTCTAGACAAAGGGTTTATTCGTCCTAATGTTTCCCCATGGGGTGCACCAGTGTTGTTCGAGTGTAAGAATGATGGTTCTCTTCGTATGTGCATTGACTACAGGCATTTGAATAAGGTAACGATCAAGAACAAATATCCTCTACCTCGAATAGATGATCTATTTGATAAGTTGCAAGGTGCAAAGTTCTTCTCTAAGACTAATCTTCGGTCTGGGTACCAACAGTTGAAGATTAGGGAGGTGGATATCCCTAAGATGGATTTTATCACTATGTATAGGAATTATGAGTTTTTAGTGATGTTATTTGGATTGACAAATGCCCCGACAGCATCTATGGATCTGATGAACAGGGTGTTTCGGCAGTATTTTGATCTCTCCGTTATTGTGTTTATTAACGATATTCTTGTGTATTCAAAGTGTGAGGTTGATCATGCTAATCACCTCTGTGTGGTGTTGCAGACCTTAACAGAACAATGGTTGTTTGCTAAGTTCTCTAAGTGCGAGTTTTGGTTGAATGTTGTGACTTTATTAGGTCATATTATTTCTAGTGAAGGGATCAAGGTGGATCCATAGAAGGTGGTTGTGGTGAAGAAGTGGCCTAGACCTACGACTCCATCTAATATTATGAGTTTTTTGGGCTTAACCGGGTATTATAAGCGATTTGTAGAGATATTCTCATCGATAGCTTCTCCTTTTACTAAGTTTATTCAGAAGAAGGTCAAGTTTTCTTGATAGGATACGTGTGAAGGGAGTTTTGAGAAGTTGGAGAATAAGTTGACTTCGACTCAAGTTCTAACTTTCCGAAAGGCAATGATGGATTCGTGGTTTATTGTGATGCATCTCAGGTTGGTCTTGGTTGTATGTAAATGGTATAATGGAATAATCATAATTCTCATCCGAGGCTCGAATCACAAAATATTGATCGAAGTCAAACTAATCCCTTTAAGGATTTTCAAAACCATAATTTCATATAAAATACTTCAGAATGCATGAAGAACCATGCTAACAATTCTTAAAACTCGTAAATGAGATAAAGAAACCACGGGGAAAGGAAAAATGTTCAAAATGCAGAAAATTCTAAAGAATTAATACTAGGGTCATTACAGTATCCACCACTTAGAGTCACGTTCGTCTTCGAACATACAAACAAGAAAAGACAAAATAGGAAAACGGCGGAAAAATAGCCTCTACATATATCAAGAAAGCACTCCAACACAGAGTAACAACTATGGAACTACTAGTCTTGGCATAGAATAAAAATCTCAAATATAAGGACTCACTAGGTCACAAACTAGAATCTAAGGATAAAATTCTAAAAAACTCCGATTTCTATATTTTCGAACTTCCTCTATACCCAGAACTAAGTCAAACATAATAGACGTTCTGAACGTACCTGGCTAATCTAAACCTGCCAAAGGCACCAGAACCACTAAACCAAATATCTTCCTCGAACCTACAAAAGCCACGAAAAACATAAATCACATCACTACCTACCAAAACACTTAATAAACCTACCATTGATCAATACTATCTCTATCAAATAAAAACACACCATAGCCCTAAGAAAATGCCATTCGGCAAAAAATTGGTATCCAAAATTATAAAATACCTTTAAGGTCATAATCAACACACTAAATCATCACCCAATAGATAAATCCTACTGTTTATACCTTGAGGCAATCGATATTCATCATAAAATTCTATATACCATAGGTATGGAATCTCTTAATGACATTAATTGCTTAAGCTACTAATTAAAATAACATACGCAACCCTTAATACTCAAAAGAAATCAACAGCCTAAAGTCCTCAATAATCTGGTAGAATAAGGAGTCATTTCGATCCCACATACATAAGAAACCCATCATAATAGGAAAAATCATCCCGTAGAAGATGTGCAGCAACCACTATATTTTAATGATATATGCTCTACATATGAAACAAAACTTAGAAAAATCACTAAAATACTTTGCATTAGCTACCGATGAACTACACTATCATGACTTTAAATTTCTACCTCTAGACCATGGATAGACTATAAATATAATAGAGTTTCCATATTTACAAAATTCCTTATTTTTTTTCTTAAATATCTTTCCTTTCAATATTCTTTAGCGCAGGAGTTGTGGACTAATAAGACACAACTTAAACCAGCTCAATTCTCATTCAATATTCCTTAATGTAAAGTCAGTGGAAATAACATATACTATAATTGAAGCTTATGAGTAAGGATACTCCACCAAGCCACATATCTACTAAGGTGCAACTCTACTACAAAGTTTTCCTTTCTATTTAAAACTCTTTCTGAATCAAAGCTAGGATTCCTTATAAGTTGATGTCCTTAAAATTTGACCATCCATACATATAAGTCTTTCCACTCAACCAAAATTAATCACTAAGAGAGTAACAAATCACAAGGCAAGAACACTTTAAAAATTTCCATTATCCAACTAAATTCCTTCACTTGAATTCTTTCAATCCAGTCACATCACAAGTACAGGCTATCACAAGGTATACCATTGATAAGTACCTCTAGAAAAATACAAAAAAAGGGCAGCCCGATCTACTAAAGCTCCTGCTATGTGCGGAGTTTGGGAAAGGGCCCAATAATAAGGTATATTGTGCGCAACATTACCTTGTTTCTTATACTGTCTTTGTCTAAGGCTGGTACCCATGACCTCCTGGTCACATGGAAAAAATATTACCGGTTACTCTAAGAATCCCCTTCAAACATACTAAAATGCAAAACACCAAAACCATAATTGATCCACCATTATTACACAATATAACCATTCAAAAAGATCAAACCCAATATGTACCAACATCCACAATACCCATAAGAAGTAATTCAAATCAAGGAATATACTCTAAGTGGGTAATAACATAGGATCTATTCATTCGATCTACCACTAAGGAATTATCTGTGTGGTAGTAATCAATATTAGTAGACCCAGTAAAGCCCAAAAAACATATTAAGAGTCAATGACAAAAAAGCAAACACATAATAGAATGAAGAATCACTGTCAAAGACTACCAAGATAGATCAAAGAAGAACTAAATCCATGCCTATGGCTATTATACCAGAAACTATTCCCTTAAGTCCATCTTGTGGAACCTAATACTAAGACCTGCCATCTCTCAAAGCAGCTGATGATACATCTCTCTATCTCAAATGTGGGTGATCCCTCTTATAGTAGATAAGATCTCCACATAAGAATCAACCATGAAAAGTCAAACCCCGCTGAACTAGGCCTAAAAAGCCCGGAGGACCACCTTGATATAGCTCTGTCCAAGAATTACCACAAAGATCTTGACGTCCATCATTTATGTCGCCATGATCATAAAATCCATAGGAATTTTGGCCTGCAAGCCTCCTATATCTCCATACAAACTTCCCTAAAAACACTTGAACAAATTGTTCCTTTGAAAGAGGAGGTGATCCAACTTGTCTACCCTTTAAAAAGGCCTACCCCACTATCGAGTTGGCCTAAAAAACTGAAAGAAAGTGAAGTCTACTCAATTAGAATCCACCAAACCAAAAATATGCAACCTCTCATGGAAACCAAAAAAGAACATGTAAGCATCAAACCTAGGTTATCCTTCAAAACATGGTGGACATATCCTCATGAACTCTACAAACCAAATCTATCCTTCTATGGACATAATGGGTAAAGTCGCTGGATGTGAAGTAATGTTCGACAATACCTCACTAATACTAGGACACCCCGTAGTAGTCACATATGCATCTAGATTCTAAAGCCTAGAAGTAGGACACTAAACAAAAATAGGAGCCACCCTCTAAAGTAAATCCAGCACTTGAACAAAATAATACAGAAGCATAGTGATGGTTACGGGTGGTGTCTTCACTGACCTCAACCTCTCTACCTTACTTGACCTAACACCATTAGCAACCTTAAATATTAAAGAGGAAACTCTAACTTGACCTCTAGCTAGTTTGGACATCCCGATTAGACCTCTGCCTTAAACTCTGCTCCTACCACATACCAAAGACACTGGCTTTGAATCTTCAGCTAAGGAAGAACGCATGCTCACCATCTATGTGAAAGTGAATAAGAGATTCTAGGTTATAAAAAGTTATGAACATACAACACAGAATAAAGAAATATATTCTCCTAAAATTATGTAACCTCCTGAAGATAGATAATAGATGTCTCTGTATCGATTTGTATGACTTTACTAAATTCACCTTGTACTAATAATACCAATGAACTTGGGGCTCTGATACCAATTTTTTATAACCCAAAATAGGGAAGTGATGGCACTTGTCACAACCTCTAGACATGTAAGACTAACCTCACCCAAAAAATATGAATATAAAGGAATCAAAAGAAAAAGCAGAAGAATTGAAGTAACCCACCCTCCGCCTATATATATATATATAAGATAAGTCTCAAAGATATATATCAAATCTGGTTGACACTAATATGAGACTGTTGCACAAATTAAGAGTAATAACTATTATCTAAAGTATCTTAAATGCAGTAAAAAGAATAAGATAAAAGTAGGCGTGATCTATGTATGATAAAGGTCTGCCAATACTACCTCATTCTCCACAACGTCAATGCTAAAATATATCAATCTATAACGCAGTTTGATACATACAAGGGGTGAAAAAATAAGAAACTAGAAATAAAAGCATGGGTGATTACAAACCATGTATACTAAGCATCGTTTATAGCTGACCCTATTCTAAAGCAATAGCGAGATACCACCCTAACTAACTAAGGTTTTCCAATAATCTATAATCGAGTATGTTTATCACTTTATCCTAATCAGGGTAACCCATCATAATGGTCAATAAACTAACCATCAAGAGGGTAGGTACTTTAATCTAGATGAGTCAAAACTAGTCGTTCTTATGATCAACAATTTAAGGGATGTTGTTTATAAAAGAGACTCATTAACATATATCAATCTTAACAAATTATAGTCAATCATTATTATGGAATAAAACTGGGAGAATGCATATATAAAAATGCATAACATGCTACAAATAAGTGTTGCACAACTATCTTGCTGATCAAGCCCCAACCATACTGCTTGTCTCATAATGCCTTAACCTCTAAAATAATATACAATTATATAAGATAATGTAATAAAGTAAAATGAATGCTCGAACACAATATCATAAATAAAGTTCTATCACGGTAATATAATACAAGAATAAATTTTAACAGAATACCATAGCATACTAAGTAATCTCAATGAAATGGAAATGATGCAGCTCAATATTGTTATGATGATAGGATGATGATAACTATTTAAAAATTATTTCATAAAATTCTATAGACATCTATCAAGAAATGCTGCTCTCAAAGTAGGACCCATAGGTAGTTAGCGACCCATAGACACTCCATTTCTCAATCACCTCTTCGGTTAATGTTTGCAGTTAAAGTTTACCAAAATATCTCATAACATCCTTGAATAGTATTCACAAATAAAGTTTACCATAATATCTTATGAAATTCCTCAATCATCTATGTCAGCAAGTAACCTTTGGCCAAAGGTCTTACAAAAATAATCATTTCTTTGAATAGGGAAAACCTCAGTTGAATAAATTTCATGAACGTGTATTACTAATATCAGGATGATATGCCTACTACAAAAATAACATTAATATATGAATAAATTTATTACTAGTATAAGTGAACCCAAAACTAACTCTATATGACTGTGTTCCATGATGTATCCATCGTAGGGCACTACTACTATAAATAGTCATGCATGACATAGAAAATATCATTTAAAGTACCTCATTCATGTATTAGCAACATGATAAAGGCAATCTATGAACTAACATTATCTATGATAATAAGTCAATATCTTACTGGATGACACAATAATAAATATGGCAATTAATTGATCAATCATAGCCAATAATATGGACTTATAAGCCGCCACTTGAGCATACAATAATAATAATTTTCCACTTAATAATAATGTTCACACAAGCCCACATATGGGAAATCGTGAAAATAACAACAATCGCTAAGATATATATCATGAAACTACCAAAATATAACTTATTCCATATGATAAGTCTCATCCACTATTACAAGACCATTTATACTCTAAATACTCTAATGCTCGATATTTTACTGCTAACAAATAATAACATAATTAACGTCTACAGGTCACTAATCCCTGATCATCATAGTAAAGTCCACTAAACAAGATTCAAGCTCAAAAATAGACATCCAATATCAATTATTCAAGATCACTAAGTTATCTATCTATATTCTACTCTAAGGATATTTACAAGTTACAAGACTAACTAGGATAAGCATTTCTCTAACTAAAACCATTGCAGAAACTTTAATACCTGCGAAGATTCTTGCCATTTCATCTAAGTAGGACCCCTAATACTTCATAAATCATAGACATAAAATTAATAAGCATACATCATATAAACCAATTGAAAAAAGTCAAGGTACATCTCAACTTGCCTTAAACAAAGATCCAAAATCCAAAACACAACCTAACGCATCAATCGAAATCTCAACTCCATTGAATCAACATCAAACACATATAATTTTATCAAATAAAACATCTACAAGTCAAAAAGAGTCCAAAGATACCTATATCGACTTTATTTATTTCGGGTCCAAAATTTGGTTAGAAAATCATTTCCCAAAACAACTGGGCAAAATTAAGATTTTATTTTAAAATAAACTTATCCATATTCACAAGAGTGTACATCTAAATCCCACTCAAAAATGAGTATAAATCAAACCCCAACTAGAAGAAAAATCCAATTTGCACTTTACTGGGTAAAAACCCTCCAAAATCATATTTAAATCAAGGATTTGAAGTTATTAATGTGATAAATCAATCGGAAAATAATAAATACATGGTTTAGAACCATATCCATAAAAGAACCCTCAAAAACCCTTTATTTACAATGATATTTTGAGAAAATTCATTGAGAATCCTATAAATCTAATCTTCATATCTCCCAAAATGTCAAAATACTAAATCATCGTGATCTAGCTTTAAATAGATGATGGATCCTTTTGTGACTCTATTTTGCAGTCGCATCAAAAGGTCTTGATAACAGGATGGAATTTTATGGAGACTCATCACTATTATGACTAAAGGATATGATTGCAACCTTTACTGCATCAGCAATAACTGTCAGCACTAAAATGTCCACCTATACTATAAGACCCCGCAAAGTTCCCTTGTAGTTTGAGCCTTGAGCGTGTCAAGTGAAATGTAATTCTAGCCCTAAAAGATTGAGAAGAGACTTTCCAAGTGATTAATTTTTAAATCATATAGAATTTTCTTAAATTTGAAATTTGTCATGTAGATAATTGAATTAGCTTTCCAACGATACCAATTTTGTCCAAATCCAGCATTGGAGTGAGAAGTTATGGTCGTTTTACTTAGAGTTATCGGAACCGCCTAGGTGTGACGGACGATCCGACGGACCGTCAAATCTACGATGGACCATCACTCAGCCCGTTGCAACCAAGGTATTAACTCCCTTTTTTGTCACAAGTGCAACGGCCAGGACGACAGACCGTCAAGGCTGCGACGGACCGCCGCTGGGATCGTCGCCACTGAGGCAGTGTGGTCTCATCTTGGCCAACATGCGATGGATGATCCGACGGACCATCAAGACTGAGATGGACTATCACTTCGACCGTCACATTGAGGTAGTGTGTTCTTTTTTCGAACAACGTGCGATAGACAATCCGACGGACCATCGCTCCGATCGTCGCAGCCCCCATTCAGTATTTTAAGTTATTTTTAAAAGGGACTCTTTGGTCTTTTCACTCTTTTATCAATCATATATATTCCAAATAAAGTAAATGACTTCATTCATCATCCAAAAAACAAGAGTGTTAGGGTTTAATCCTCAAGATCAAATCTAAAAACATTCTCCAAGAAATTCGAGAACTCACCATAGATTCTACAAATTGAGTTGAGATTTAAGTTCCCCAAGTTAAAGGGTTGCAAGAACCCTCTCTCAAGGGTAAGAAGAAGAGTTTGAAAAAAAAATTTCATCCAATTTTATAATCTATGGTATGTGGGGTTTTGAACTAGGGTAATCCTTTCACCCTTGCGTCCAAAGGCTTATTTAAACTATAATTTTCTGCAATCTATGAGATTTTACATAATATTGAATTAGGGTTTTTCACCGATGGTTATTGATTGCAATATCTTGATGTTTCCCATGAATTGAAAGTCAAATAGCATGATTTTTCCATGTTTTCTTAAGAAATTGAAGCTGGGTTTATACCCTATGTTTTTACTCCTTGAGAATTTAAGATTTTCAATATTCTAGAAATTGAAGTTTATGAGTATGTTGATATTTTGAGAAAAATTGCTGTAACTTTCAGATTTCTACATGAATTATGAATTTATATGCTATCTATTATGCATTATGATGAGTTTTAACTTGAGATTGAATTATCGATCACTAAGCCCTACTTGAGACTTGCAATTTTATGAACTATTATGCTATAACCACCCATGATTTGATTATTTTGAGATTATTGAGAAATTTTTTGACCTAATGGTCATAGAGTTTTGAAATCCACTCTACCACATGACATTACAGATTTGATTGTTGGGTTCTTATGAACCATGAGATTATTTTGAAAGTGGATTTCCATGAGATGAGCAAGATAAACTAAAGGGAGTAGTATTTAACACTGAGTTGAGTAAGTTACCACAGTTTGTTACCCTAGAACGACGTACCACCGTAGGTTTGAGATTTTAGGCCTGAGGCTGAGATGATTGGGCCCGAGGCCGAGATCAGTGATCACTGAGTTGAGTTTATACTCTTTGGCAAGAGTATGACGCCTCTCCCTAACATGAGGTTTCTTCCTTAGGAGGACAAGAAGTTGGAGTCCATGTAGCTCGCAAGGTTTATGTTGGTTAAGAGAACCTCCCTAAACTAAAGTATTTTCCATTGAGATAGAATATTTTCCTAAAATCTTTGAGATGAGATATTTTCTAAAGTGAACGAATTGCTTTTGAGTATTTTCCAAAGAAGGAAGTAGTTTTCTCTAGTAATAAGAGTTGATCATCAGTTTTTAAACCAAAGTCATATGATTCTGAGTTCCAAGTGTTTGAGTTCAAAATAGTTATAAGTTCTTGAGCATTAAAGAAGTTTTACTCCCCATGAGATATAAGCATAATTTGAAAGTATTGTTTAACGTTTCCTTTAGACTATAAGTAATGAGAATAAGAAAAGATTATAGATTTTAAAGCTAAAGTATAATGACTCACGAGATTTGCGTTACATGCTTCATTCTACATAATTTATGTGCTTTACATTTTGACTTATCCAAGCCATGTGAGTCATTCCTATTGCATGCATGATTTGATTAAAGAGTATTGATATTGTTTTATGTACATACATACACTCCCATATACTCAGTACATTCCCAAGTGCTTATCCATATATACGTTTATGTGCTACATTGTCTTATAATGTAGGTTCAGGTGCTCAATCCCAGCCTCGTCTGTGATTCTCTAGTACCTTTGTCTATATTTCTCTAGTGGTAATTCCTCATGGTTTGAGGACCTATCTTCAGATAATTCAGTATTCGAGTGTTTATATTATTACTTTCAATTCAGTTTGAGTCAGTTGGGGATCTGTCCCAACGACTCTCTAGTTCATGGAGTAGTAGAGGCTTTGTCAGATTAGTTATCAGACTGTGGTTATGTTGATATTTCTAGTATTGTGGTCGTTTTGACCCAGTATTATCTTCGTATTTCCTTTTATTTTATATGAAAGTGCAAGTGTTTAGTATATTCCTTCTTGAATGAGTTATTATGAGAAGTAATAGGCTCAAAGGGTTAGCTAGTAGCCCTAAGCACCGTGTGACCTCCTGGGAGGTGATTTTGAGTCATTACAAACTTGGTACCATAGCCTAAGGTTTTAAAGGAGTCCTAGGGAGTCTGATAAGCCGCGTTGAGTAGAGTCTTAATCATCAGTTTGTAGCGCGCCATATCTATGAGCAAAAGGCTACAAGACATTTTAGGAAAAAGTTGTTTCTTTCTTTCAAATTCCATCGTGCCTTCAGTTGTCCCTATCATCTAATAATTCCTGCTCTCTTATTTCAAAAAATACCTCTCCGAAGAGCGAATGCCTACGGAAATAATTATGAGAAACCCCAACCTATTGATCCTTTGAATGAGACAGTTTCTCATGCTTAGTTTCGGGCGGCCTTTCTGATGTTAGCCTAAGCATTCACCGCTAATGTTTGAGCCAATAACCAAGCCACAGTTATAGATCAGCAGGGAGGTGATGTAGCTACTTCTAGGATCCATTATTTCATGCAGATGAATCCGCCAGATTTTTATGGATCCCAGGTAGGTGAGGACCCACAATTATACCTTGAGGAGGTGAGGAAGATCATGTAAGTGATGCATGTTTCTGAGGAGAAAAATGTTGAGTTAGCATCTTACAGGTTGAAGGGCATCGCTTATGACTGGGTTGTATCATGGTGGAAAGGTAGAGGTGAGGATGTTGCTTCTATGACTTGGCAGGAATTCTAATATGCTTTCTTGGACAAGTTCTTTCCGCTTGAGATAAGGGAAGCAAAGATTGAGGATTCTACAAACTTGAGGCAGGGCTCTATGACTATTATGGAGTATTGTTTGAAGTTCAACCATTGGGTTAAGTATGCTCCTGATTTGATTTCTGACACCCTAGCTAGTATGAGTAAATTCATGACAGGTATTTCTGGTTTGGTGCTAAAGGAGAGTAGGAATATGATGGTACATAGGGATATAGATCTATCTAGGTTTATGACACATGCACAACAGATAGAGGAAGATAATATTAGAGAGAGAGATAGAGTGAGGGGTAACAAGAAGGCTAGATCTGAGAAACATGAGTATAGTCAGCCTAGTTTCCATGGAGGGAACCACCCTCAGTTTCAAAGATATCTAATTATTCATGTGCCTTTATCAGCTAGTGCTCCCATGCCTAGAGGTAGGCAGGAGAAAAGGAGAAGGTCTTTTATGTCTAGGTCGCAGAACAGTGTTATTAATATGCCCCGTTATCCTCTTTGTGCTAAGTGTGGTAGGGATCATCCCGGTGAGTGTTTCACTAATTTAAGGGGTTGTTTTGGTTATGGCAAGCAGGGCCACATACTTACACATTGTCCGCATGCTAGGCAGGGGAATAATGATGCCCGACCTCAGGAACAGACTACTAGTGCACCAACTCTTGTACCCCATCCCGTCCCTGCTCAGGGCTCTTTATTTAGCACTGCTGGCGGTCAGCACCAGAACATATTCTATGCCTTACTATCCTCTCAGAAGCAGGAGGACTCTCCCGATGTTGTTACTGGTATGCTCCTCATCTTTTGTCTTGATATTTATGTATTGTTGGACCCCGGGTCAAGTCTCTCTTATGTGACCCCACTTGTGGCTGTGAATTTCAAAACGAGTCCCAAAAAGATTCCTGAGCCTTTCCTAGTTTCTACACCCACAGGGGAGTCAGTTTTTTCTAATCAAGTGTATACAGTTTTTCCTGTTATTGTTCTTCATAGAGTCATTCTTGTTGATTTGATAGAGCTAGTTATGGTGGATTTTGACCTTATTCTGTGTATGGATTGGATTCATTCTTGTTATGCATCTATAGAATGTCGTACCCATGTGGTCAAGTTTCAGTTTTCTGATGAACCAGTTTTTGAGTGGTCCGGGAGTTCGGTATCTCCCAAGAGTCATTTTATCTCCTATCTCAAAGACAAAAGGCTAATATCCAAGGGTTGCATGTATCACCTAGTTAGAGTCAAAGATACTACATCTGAGGCTCCAATTATTCAGTCACTCAATATTATTAATGAGTTTCCAGTTTTTTTCGGAAGATCTCCCAAGGGTACCTCCCGATAGAGAGATATAGTTTGGGATTTACCTTTTTCCCAACACTCGTCCCATTTTTATTCCTCCATACCATATGTCACCTGCTGAGCTTAAGGAGTTGAAAAAGCAACTCAAATATCTTTTAGACAAAGGTTTTATTAGGCCTAGTATTTCTCCTTGGGGCGCACCTATTTTATTCATGCGAAAGAAAGATGGTTCCTTGAGTATGTCCATTGACTATCGTCATCTTAACAAGGTCACAGTCAAAAATAAGTATCCCCTTCTAAGAATTAATGACCTTTTTGATCAGTTGTAAGGTTCAAGTTATTTCTCCAAGATAGACCTTAGATCCGTCTATCACTAGCTTAAAGTGAGGGAATGTGATATTCCAAAGACAACCTTCCAAACCCGCTATGGTCACTTTGAGTTTCCAGTCATATTTTTTGGCTAACCAATGCCCCAGCAGCTTTTGTGGACATCATAAATCAAGTGTTCAAGCAATATCTTGATATGTTTGTCATAGTGTTCATAGATGACATCCTTGTCTACTCCCGCAGTGAGTATGATCATGCAGATCACCTTAGAATTGACTTGGAAACTCTTAGAAGTCACCAGTTGTTTGCTAAATTCAATAAGTGTGAATTTTGGCTATGGTTTGTAGCCTTTCCAGGTCATATGTTTCACCCGAAGGTATTAGAGTTGACCCCCAAAAGACAGAAGCTATAAGAAATTGGTCTACACCTATCTCTCCATCTGATATTAGAAGTTTCTTGGATCTAGCGGGCTACTACCTCCATTTTGTTAAAGGTTTCTCCTCTATTGCATCTCTCATGACCCGGTTGACCCAAAAGAAAGTTAAGTTCCAGTGGTCAGATTCTTATGAGAAGAGTTTTCAGGAGTTGAAGACTTGACTTACTTCAGCTCCTGTGTTGACTTTTCCTGATGGTACATATGGTTTTTTGGTGTATTGTGATGCCTCTAGAATTGGTTTGGGTTGTGTGTTGATGCAAAGAGGTAAGGTTATAGCCTACACCTCTGGATAGTTAAAGCTGAATGAGAAGAATCACCCAACCCATGATCTTGAGTTAGCTGTTGTGGTCTTTGCTTTGAAAATTTAGAGACACTATCTTTATGGTGTTCAAGTTTATGTGTGTACTGATCATAAGAGCCTGCAACATATGTTTTATCAGAAAGAGTTGAATCTTAGGTAGAGGAGGTGGTTCGAGTTGTTAAAAGACTATGATATGAGTGTGTTGTATCACCCGGGAAAGGCCAATGTAATGGTGGATGCCCTTAGCAGATTGTCTATGGGTAGTGTTGCTTATGTAGAGGAAGGTAAGAAAGATTTAGCTCGTGATGTTCATTGTCTGGACAGATTAGGTGTTAGGTTGCTTGATTCATCTGAAGGAAGTACTTTGGTGCAAAGAACTTTCGAATCCTCTTTAGTTTTGGAAGTGAAGGAGAAGCAAGATAAAGATCCTAGTTTGGTCAGACCGAAGGAGTCAGTTAAGGACCAAAAGGTAGAGGTTTTCTCCCAAGGGGGAGATAGGGTGTTAAGATTGCAGGGTAGATTATGTGTTCCGTGTGTTGATGATCTGAGGAAGAGGATTATGGATGAAGTGTATAGCGTACGGTATTTTATTCATCCCGGCGCTACCAAGACGTACCGCGACTTGCAGGAAATCTATTGGTGGAATGGTATGAAGAAGGATATAGCTGATTTTATAGCAAAGCGTGCAACATGCCAACAGGTTAAGGTAGAGCACCAAAGACCTAGAGTTGTGATGCCATAGTTTGGCATACCCACTTGGAAGTGGGAGGTGGAGAATATGGACTTTGTGACTGGGTTACCTCTTTCGCGCCATCATCATGATTCCATTTACATCATTGTAGATGGGATGATGAAGTCCGCGTATTTCTTGGCCATGCATACATCTTATACAGCTAAGGATTATGCTAGATTGTATATCCGGGAGTTAGTCAGGCTAAACGGAGTTCCCTTGTCTATAATTTCAGATAGGGGTACTCAAATTACTTCTTAGTTTTGGAGGGCATTTTAGTAGGGTCTTGGTACCCTAATGCATTTAAGTTCTTCTTTTCATCTACAAACTGATGGTCAGGCTGAGAGGACCAGTCAGACCCTAAAGGATATGTTGAGGGCGTATGCTCTTGATTTCAAAGGTAGGTGGAATAAACATTTTCCATTGATAGAGTTTGCCTATAACAATAGTTACCATGCTAGCATTGAGATGGAACCATTTTAGACCTTGTATAGTAGAAGATGTAGATCACCCATAGGGTGGTTTGAAGTGGGTGAAGTTGTTGTGGTTGGGCCTGATGCAGTATTTGAAGCTATGGAAAAAGTTAAGTTGATTAGAGAAAGACTGAAGACAGTTCAGAGTTGTCAAAATTCATATTTTGATGTGAGGAGAAGAAATCTTAAGTTTGAAGTGGTTTATTTGGTATACTTGAAGATTTCACCCATGAAAGGGGTGAAGAGGTTTGGTAAAAAGGGAAAGCTTAGTCCCTGTTATGTTGGCCCGTATAGAGTTTTGAGCAGTGTTGGGAAAGTAGCCTATGAGGTTGAGTTGCCTGCGGAGTTTTCAGCCGTTCATCCTATTTTTCATGTATCCATGCTTAAGAAGCATATTGGTGATTCCGTTGAGGTAGATCCTTCAGAGAATGCTGATATTCGGAACAGTTTTTCATTCGATGAGATTCCTGTTGAGATCCTAGATTTTCAAATCCGTACACTGAGGAACAAAGAGGTTCCCTTGGTCAAAGTGTTGTGGCGGAACCAGTCAGTTGAGGGAGCTACTTGGGAGGCAGAAGCATACATGCAAACCAATTACCCACACCTCTTTTCCGTGAGTCTAGATCGATCCGAAGGTATTATTTTTCCTTAATTCAGCCCTTCTAATCTAAAGTTTAGCTATATATCTATTCTTGCATGAGTTCTTGCACTTTCTGAGGTATTCAAGAGTTTAGAGAGATATTAAGTCATTTAGAAAATTGCCTCAGCTATGTGTACTCTGTTTTTCTGTGTTCCTAGTCTAACTAGCAATATTTGAGGACGAATGTTTTCAAGGGGGAGATATTGTAAGACCCCACAAAGTCACCTTGTATTTTGAGCATTGAGTGTGTCAAGTGAAGTGTAATTTCAGCCTTAAAATATTGATAAGAGACTTCCCAAGTGATTGGTGTTTAAACTATTGAGAATTGAATTAGCTTTCTAACAATACCAATTTCTTCCAAATCCGACATTGGGGTGAGAAGTTATGGCCGTTTTACTGAGAGTTGTCGGAACTACCCAGGTGTGACAAATGATCTAATGGACCATTGAGTGTGCGATGGACCATTGCTTGGCCCATCACAACCAAGGAAGTAACTCCCTTTTCTTGCCCAAGTGCGACGGCCAGGACGACGGACTGTTAAGGCTGCGACGGACCATCACTGAGACCGTCACCACTAAGGCAGTGTGGTCGCATCCTGGCCAACGTGCGACGAACTATCCATTAGACCATCAAGACTATGATGGACCGTAGCTTCGACCATCATATCGAGCTAATGTATTCTTTTTTCGACAGGCATGCGACGATGATCCGACGGACCGTCAAGCAAGCGACGGACCGTTGCTCCGCCCGTTGCAGCCTCCATTTAGTATTTTAAGTCATTTTTAAAAGGGACTCTTCGGTCTTTCCACCCTTTTATCAACCAGATATATTCCAAACGAATTAAATGACTTTATTCATCATCCAAAACACAAGAGAGCTAGGATTTCTCCCTCAAGATCAAATATAAAACCATTCTCCAAGAAATCCAAGAACTCACCATAAATTCTACAAATTGAGTTGAGATTTAAGTTCCCCAAGTTCTAGGGTTGCAAGAACCCTCTCTCAAGAGTAAGAAGAAGAGTTTGAAGAAAACTTGTTCATCTAATTTCATAATCTAAGGTATGTGGGGTTTGGAACAAAGGTAATCCTTTCACCCTTGTGCCCAAAGGCTTAATTAAACTACAATTTTCTGAAATTTATGAGATGTTACATGATATTGAATTAGGGTTTTTCACCCATTGTTATTTATTTCAATATCTTAGTGTTTCCCATGAATTGAAGGTCAAATATCATAATTTATGCATGTTTTCTTAAGAAATTGAAGCTGGGTTTATACCCTATGTCGTTACTCCTTTAGAATTTAAGAGTTTCAATGTTCTAGAAATTGAAGTATATGAGTATGTTGATATTTTGAGATAAATTTTTGTAACATCCAGATTTCTACATGAATTATGAATCTATAAGCTATCTAGTATGCATTATGATGAGTTTTAACTTAAGATTGAATTATGGGTCACTAAGACCTACTTGAGACTTGCAATTTTAGGAACTATTGTTCTATAAGCAACCATGATTTGAGTATTTTGAGATTATTGAGAAATGTTTTTGACCTAATGGTCATAGAGTTTTGAAATCCACTCTACCACATGAGATTACATATTTGATTATTGGGTTCTTATGAACCATGAGATTATTTTGAAAGTGGATTCCATGAGATTAGCGAGATAAACTAAAGGGAGTAGTATTTAGAACCGAGTTGGGTAAGTTACCACAGTTTCTTACCCCAGAACTACGTGCTACCATAGGATTGAGATTTTTGGCCTGAGGCCGAGATGATTGGGCCCGAGGCCGAGATAAGTGATCACTGAGTTGAGGTTATACTCCTTGGAAAGAGTATGACTCCTTTCCCCAATGTGAGGTTTCTTACTTAGAAGGACAAGATGTTGGACTCGATGTAGCTCGCATGGTTTATGTCGGTTAAGAGAACCTCCCTAAACTGATGTATTTTCCATTGAGATAGAATATTTTCCCAAAATCTTTGAGATGAGATATTTTCTAAAGTGAACGAATTGCTTTTGAGTATTTTCCAAAGAAGGAAGTAGTTTTCTCTACTAATAAGAGTTGATCATCAGTTTTTTAAACCAAAGTCATATGATTCCGAGTTCTAAGTGTTTGATTTCAAAAGAGTTTTAAGTTCTTGAGCAATAAAGAAGTTTTACTCCCCATGAGATATATGCATGAGTTGAAAGTATTGTTTAAAGTTTCCTTCAGCCAATGAGTAATGAGAATAATAGAAGAGTACAAATTTTAAAGCTAAAGTATAATGACTCACGAGATTTGTGTGACATGCTTCATTCTACATGATTTATGAGCTTTACATTTTGGCTTATTCAAGCCATGTGAGTCATTCCTATTGCATGCATAATTTGATTAAAGAGTATTGATATTGTTTTATGTAAATGTATACACTCCTATATACTCAGTACATTCCCAAGTGTTGATCCACATATACGTCTATGTGTTACATTGTCTTATAATGTAGGTTCAGGTGCTCAGTCCCAGCCTCGTCAGTGATTCTCGAGTACCTTTGTCTACATTTCTCTAGTGGTGAGTTCTCATGGTTCGAGGGCCTATCTTCAAACATTTCAGTATTCGAGTATTTATGTCATCACTTTTAGTTTAGTTTCAGTCAGTTTGGGATCTATCCCAATGGCTCTCGAGTTCATGGAGTAGTAGAGGATTTTCCAGACTAGTTATCAGACTGTGGTTGTGTTTAGATTTCCAGTATTGTGGTCGTTTGGATTGAGTATTATCTTCGTATTTTCTTTCATTTGATATGATAGTGCCAGTGTTTTGTATATTCCTTCTTGAATGAGTTATTTTGAGAAGTGATAGACTCAAAGGGTTAGCTTGGGGCTACTTATAGCCCTAAGCACCGTGTGACATCTCGGGAGGTGATTTTTGGTCGTTACATATACCTTATACAAATACTCAATTTGGCAATTATTTTTGTGTTGGTTGTGAAATTTTTGATATGGATATAATGGTACCATACACTATACAAAAAAGTCTATTAACTACAAGTATATGATTAAACTTAATGATGTAAAACTCAAAACTTCAAACAACTACCCAAAACTTATTCGAGACCTCTGAAATACAAACCAACTAAGCTATTAGGCCAAGTTCAACATTTCAGACTCAATAGAACTATTAAAATTAAAAAATGAGACAACTTATAACAAATTAGCTCCCAAAACCTATTTTTTTGGCAACAAACAATAGATTCTTATATAAGAGGTCAAAAATACAAAACAAAGGCTTTAGACTCGAACTAACCATACAATTAACCAAAATCAAAATTTCATGAATTTGCAAGTAGGTTTACCCCCAAATAACTTTATTAATTATTTATGAGATTTGAGTTGTTCAAGTTTAATATACAAGATTATTTCATCAT
Source organism: Capsicum pubescens (assembly GCA_030864215.1). Taxonomy (NCBI): domain Eukaryota; kingdom Viridiplantae; phylum Streptophyta; class Magnoliopsida; order Solanales; family Solanaceae; genus Capsicum; species Capsicum pubescens. Next base: position 191,526,798 of record CM061546.1, read on the forward strand.
TTTATTTCTTAAATTAAGAACTTATGCCATGAGTTGAATATTGTTATTATGAATTAATGATTTCCGAATGATTTGAGATAAGTGTCATGATTTAAGCTTTTCTTTGAGAATTTTGATTATTGAATATATATTGATATTTAAGCTTGAGAGTCAAGAATGAGTTCTTTGATGTTTTCTTGATGTTTTTGATATTTGTATTGAGTTAATGAGCAAGTACACTTGATGTTGAGAAAGATTGTTTGAGTTTGAGTCGATTTAGGAATCCACAATTACTTTGATTTAAAGATGAGAAATATTTATGATTTGGTCTCTATGGTAGACCCTTGAGTTTATTAAGGTAGATTTGTCTAGGAGTAGTATTTAGCACCGAGCGGGAAGTGTGAGTTTAGCGCATCCTACTTCCCCAGAACTATGTTCCACTGTAGGATTAAGATTAAGGGCCAAAGGCCAAGATAGTGATCACTAAAGTTAAGGTTCTACTCTGATGGCAAAGATAGAACAGCTTTCCCTAACGTGGGAAAGACATTGGACTCCATGTAAGCTCACATGGCTTATGTCGGTTATAAGAAACTCCCAAGTCCATAATAGTCTAAGTTTCATGAGTTACCGAGTCACTCTAAGTCATGAGTCAAAGAGTTTGAGTTGAGTCCAATGGTTTATGAGATTTAAGAAGCATGTGTTATTATTGATGATTTATGGAAACTATGTTTCTGGTAATTCCAGCGAAGAGAGTCATTAGTGTCAACATGCATGATTTTCTTATACAATTATGATATTATTTAAAATGCTACTTGCACCCCCACATACTCAGTACATTCCCAAGTACTGATTCACATACTTTTCTGTGTTCTATACTCCCTTGTGATATAGGTTCAGGTGCTCAGTCTCAGCGGCGACAGTGATTTTTAAGTACCTCCATCTACATTCTTGCAGTTGGTGAGTCCTCATAGTTCAAGGACCTATGTCCCTGACTTTGGATTTTACTAGAAGATGATTACTTCTTTTCAGTTTATTACGAGTCAGTTGGGGATCTGTCCCAATGGCTCCTCAGTCTTACATAGTAGAGGCTTGGTCAGACTAAAGTAAAGTTTCAGTATGTACAGAATTTCAGTATTTTTATTATACAGGCTAGTTTCTTATCTTATTATAGTATCTTAATGATATGTCATTCTTTCTTATATTAGTGTGACTATTGTAACAGTGAGTTCTAGAAGTGATGATAGGCTTAGAGGGTTAGCTTGAGGCCGCGTGTGGCCTTAAGCACCGTGTGACATCTCAGGATGGGATCTTGGGGTGTTACAAGATTGGTATCAAATCCTAAGGTTTGAAGAGTCCTAGGGAGTCTGACAAGACGTGTTACATAGAGTCTTGATCATCGGTGTGTAGCGCACCACATCTATAAGCAAGAAGCGACGAGACATTTTAGGAAAAGTCATTTCTTTCTTTCAAAAGTCTATTGTTCCTCTGACTGCTTCTCTCTGCTTTTAATTCATGTTTTTTTATGACAAAAAATGCCTCCTCATAGATCTCGCAGAAACAATGAACGACCTCAGCCCATTGATCCTCTAGGTGATGGTGTCCCACGCTGAATTTTGGGTAGCTTTTCAGGCGCTAGCCCAGACGGTTACCTCCAATGCTCAGGTCACCGTTCCACCTCTGCAAGAAAGTAATTCAGCTGCAGCTCAGGTTCGTGATTTTATGCGAATGAATCCACAGATATATCCGCTAGAGTTTTATGGGTCAAGGGCAGGTGAGAATCCACAGATGTATCTTGATGAGGTGAAAAAGATTACCCAAATTATGCATGTAATAGAGAAATAAAGTATGGAGCTATCTTCCTATCCCTTGAAAGATGTTGCTTATGACTGGGTAGAGGTGTGGAGGTGGCAATTATTCCAAGACGCTTTCTTGGATAGATTCTTTCCCCCAGAGATGAGGGAAGCAAAACTAAAAGAATTTATGAGCTTAAGACAAGGCTCCATGACAGTTAAGGAGTATTGTGTTAAATTTATCCAGTTGTCTAAGTATGCTCCCGATATGATGGATGATTCCAGGACCAGTATGAGTAAGTTTTTGACTGGCATATTGAGTTATGTTGTAAAAGAGTGTAGATCCACTATTCTCAATAGGGACATAGATCTTTCTAGATTAATAATACATGCTCAGTAGATTGAAGCGGACAAGGTGAAGGAGAGAGAGAATAAGAGGAAATAAGAGAGTTAGATAAGAGCACAAGGGGCATGGTCAGACTAGATTTTCTGGAGGGATCCGCCCTTAGTTTCAGAGCCATTCATTCATGTCAGCACCTTCATTAGATAGTTCCACTGCATCCATAATTAGGAAGGAGTAGGGTAATAAGCCAACTATGTCCAGGTCCCAGGACAGTATGAGTAATAGACCTAACTATCCCCCATGTCCTAAATGTGGAAAGACGCATCCCGGAGAGTATTTGGCTGAACATAAAGGTTGTTTTGGTTGTAGTAAGTTGGGCCACAGACTCAGATAATGCCCATATGCTAGACAGGGGAGCCGTGATCTTTGTCCCCAGAGTCAGGCTATCAGTGCCCCAGCCTCTTTATCTCGTCCAACTCCTCCCCAGGGTGCCTCGTCGAGTACTGCAAGTGGTATGCTCTAGAATCACTTTTATGCTATTCCACCTCGCTAGGACTAGGAGGATTCCCCAAATATTATTACTGGTATGCTCCGTGTATTTCATTTTGATGTGTATGTGTTAATGGAGCCTGGGTCAAGTTTTTCTTATGTGACTTCGTTGGTGGCTGTGAATTTTAAGATCAATGCTAAAAAGGTTCCTGAACCTATCCTAGTTTCTACCCCAGTAGGTGAATCTGTTATTGCTAAACAAGTATATAAAAAGTATCCTATCACTGTTCTTCACAGAGTCTTGTTCGCAGACTTGATTTAGTTAGACATGGTTGATTTTGACATTATTCTGGGTATGGATTGGCTTCACTCCTGTTATGCGTCTATAGACTGTCGTACTCGTGTAGTCAAGTTTTAGTTTCCCAATGAGCCCGCCTTTGAGTGGTCCAGAAATTCTTTATCTCCTAAGAGTCATTTCATATCCTATTTTAAATCTAGGAAATTGATATCCAAGGGTTGAATCTATCATTTGGTTTGAGTTAAAGATACTAAGTCCGAGACTCCAACCGTTCAGTCAATCTGTGTTGTTAATGAGTTTTTTGATGTTTTTTTGAAAGATCTCCCAAGGGTACCTCCCGATAGAGAGATAGAATTCAGGATTGATCTTCTTCCTTGTACACAGATTATTTTTATTCCTCTGTATTATATGGCCCCCGCAGAACTTAAGGAGTTGAAAGAGAAACTCAAAGATCTTCTAAATAAGGGTTTCATAAGGCCTAGTGTATCTCCTAAGGGTCCACCCATTGTATTCGTGCAAAAAAAAGATGGTTCATTGCAGATGTGTATCGACTATCGTCAGCTTAACAAGGTCACAGTCAAGAACAAGTACCCTCTTCCTAGAATTAATGACTTGTTTGATCAGCTGCAAGGTGCCAACTATTTCTCAAAAATAGACTTGAGATCCGATTATCACCAGCTTAAAGTTAGGGAGTGCGATATTCCAAAGATAACTTTTCGCACCTGTTATGGTCATTTTGAGTTCCTGTTCATGTCCTTCGGGCTAACAAATGCCCCAGCAGCTTTTATGGACCTCATGAATCGGGTGTTCAGACAGTACCGGGATATGTTTGTTATTGTGTTCATAGATGATATTATTATATACTCCCAAAGTGGGAACGACCATGCAAATCATCTTCGAGTAGTCTTGCAAACCCTTAGAGATCATCAACTATTTTCTAAATTTAGCAAGTGCAAATTTTGGCTAAGGTCAGTTGCTTTTCTGGGTCATATTATTTCTTCTGAAGTTATTCGAGTTGATCCTCAAAAGGTAGAAGCTATGAAGAATTGGTCTAGACCTATTTCCCCGTTGGATATTAGAAGTTTCTTGGGTCTAACTGGTTACTACCATTATTTAGTTGAGGGTTTATCTTGTATCGCGTCTCCATTCACTCGGTTGACCCAAAAGAAAGTTAAATTCTTATGGTCTGATTCTTTTGAGAAGAGTGTTCAGGAGTTGAAGACTCGACTCACTTCGGCCCCTGTGTTGATCCGTCCTAATGGTGTAGATGATTTTGTGGTATACTGTGATGCTTCTAGAGTTGGGTTGGGTTGCGTGTTGATACAAAAGGGTAAGGTTATAACCTATGCCTCTAGGCAGTTGAAGCCGCATGAGAAGAATTTCCCAACCCATGACCTTGAGTTAGCTGCAGTGGTTTTTGAATTGAAAATCTAGAGACACTATTTGTACGGTGTTCATGTTGATGTCTTTACGGATCACAAGAGTTTGCAGTATGTGTTTACTCAGAGATAGTTGAATCTTCGACAGAGGTGATGGTTAGAATTGCTAAAGAACTATGATATGAGTGTGTTGTATCACCTGGTCAAGGAATATGTAGTGGCAGATGCCCTTAGCAGGTCGTCCATGGGTAGTGTAGCACATGTCGAGAAAGATAAGAAGGAGTTAGCTCGTGAAGTGCATTATTTGGCTAGGTTGGGAGTTATATTTCTTGATTCAGCTGAGGGTACTGTTTGGGTCTAGAGTAGTTCCGAGTCTTCTCTAGTTTCGGAAGTAAAGGAGAAGCAAGATATGGATTCTTGTTTGGTCAACTGAAATAGTCAGTTAAAGACCAAAAGGTAGAGGTTTTCTCCCAAGGGGGAGATGGTGTATTGATATTTCAGAATAGATTGTGTGTGCCTGATGTTGATGATTTGAGGCAGAGAATTATGGCTGAAGTGCATGGCGCGTAATATTCTATTCATCCCGGTCCTACCAAGATGTTCCACGATTTGTGGGAAATCTATTAGTGGAATGGTATGAAAAAGTATATAGCAAAGTTCGTAGAGAAGTGTACAACTTGCCAACAAGTTAAAATAGAGCACCAAAGACCCGATGGAATGATGCAAGAATTCAGTAGTCCTACTTGAAAGTGGGAGAAAGTGACTATGGATTTTATGACTGGTTTACCTCCTTCTCAACGTCATCATAATTCGATTTGGGTCATTGTAGATAGGTTGACTAAGTCCGTGCATTTCTTTCCAGTGCATATATCTTACCCCGCTGAGGACTATGCTAAGCAGTACATTCGAGAATTAGTCAGGTTGCATGGAGTTCCTTTGTCTATTATCTCTGACAGGGGTACTCAATTTACTTCTCATTTTTGAAGGTCTTTTCAGAAGGGTCTCGGTACCCAAGTTCATCTTAGCTACACTTTTTATCCGAAGACCGATGGTCAGGCTGAGAGGACCATCCAGGCCTTGGAGGATATGTTGAAGGCATATGTTCTTAATTTCAAAGGAAGTTGTGATGAACATTTTCCATTAATTGAATTTGCATATAACAATAGTTTTCATGTTAGCATTGGAATGGCTCCGTTTGAAGCTTTGTATGGGAGGAGATGTAGGTCGCCCATAGGTTGGTTTGAAGTAGGTGAAGCCGCTCTGATTGGACTTGATGTTGTGTTTGAGGCTATGGAGAAAGTTAAGATAATTTGATAATGGTTGAAGACAACCCAAAGTCGTCACAAGTCATATGCAGATGTGAGAAAAAGAGCTCTTGAATTTAAAGTTGATGATTTGTTCTATCTAAAGATTTCACACATGAAAGGGGTGAAAAGATTTGGTAAGAAAGGTAAGCTTAGTCCCCGATACGTTGGCTCTTATAGAGTTTTGCATCGTGTTCGGAAAGCAGCTTATGAGATTGAATTGCCTACCAAGTTGTCAGCTGTCCATCCTGTCTTTCACGTATCTATGCTTAAGAAGCACATTGGTGACTCTGTTGTTGTTGATCCATCATAAATATTTGATGTTCAGGATAACCTTTCATATGATAAATTTCAGTTGAAATCCAAGATTATCAAGTTCGTAGACTAAGAAATAAGAAAATTCCCCTGGTCAAGGTTCTAGGGCGAAATCAATCTGTCGAGGGTGCTACTTGGGAAGCAGAAGCATATATGCGAGCCAAGTACCCTCACCTCTTTTCTGTGAGTTTGGAGAGAGCAGAAGGTACCATTCTTTCTTAATTACGCCCTTTTCTTATTAAAGATTCAGTTGTGTGTCTACTTCCATCATGAATTCATGCATTTTGTATGGAATCCGAAGGTATAAAGTGAAGTAAGCCCTTTGAGTGAGTCATTCCAGTTATACGTCCTCATTTTTTTTCTCTTGTTCTTGGCCTATATGGCAACATTCGAGGATGAATGTTCCAAGGGGGAGATAGTGTAATACCCCGAGATTCAAACAAATAGTACAACCATGATTCAAGCTCATGATAAATAAATTATAGTATTTTGGTTGTTTTTTGATCAAAGGTGATTTGTATTAAGGCCTCAAAGATGTCCTAGTGATTAAGTGAATCAAAACATTCCTTACCGATTGAATTCTTGAAAAGGATATTTCCATATTCAATTTCAAATGAGCATATATCTCGTTATACTATGAATAATTGAGCTCATAACCTACCAAAAGATATACAATCAAATTATCTTTCCAACGATACCAATTTTATCCAAATCTGATATCGGAGCAAAGAGTTATGCCCATTTTACTCCAGCTTGTCAGGCTAGAAAACTGAGTGATAACATTCGTGATAAGCTATTACAAGCGTGATGACATATCACCAACGTCGTCAGCCTTAGGAAGATTTCCACCCCTAGAGATGACATTTTGTGATAAGTTGTCATGAGTGTGACGACTTATCACAAATGTCGTCAACCTTAACCAGAAAATCATAAATTTCATCCTTTTATGACGACATTTCGTGATGACTTATCACCAGTCTGAAGACTTGTCAAGAATGTTGTTAGCTATTTATTTCAGCAATTCAGGGACGTTTTTGCAAGGGTATTTTGGTTTTTTCCCATCTTTTGGAAGCCTCTATAAATATGAGAATCCTCATCCAAACCCTAGTTTCTCCATTTTTTCTTCCAATTCTCTTAAGAAATATATCTAGGATTTCAATCAAGAATATTAATCTTCCAAAAATCATCCATAAATCTTCAAGATTTCTTCAAGAACCAAGTTCCTCATAGTGTGGTCTTCAAGAATTATCAATTACAAGTGCGGATAGAGTCTCAAGCACTAGAGTTCATCCAATTACAAAGATTAAGGTATGTGGGGTTTGAACAAGAACACTTTTTTCGTTCTTGTGCCCAAAGATTTAATTTCTACTATTGAATTTCATGAATTTGCAAGTGGATTTACACCCAAATTACTTTATTAATGATTTATGAGATTTGAATTGTTCAAGTTTAATATACAAGATTATTTCATCATTTTATTTCTTAAATTGAGAACTTATGGCATGAGTTGAATATTGTTATTATGACTTGATGATTTCTGAATGATTTGAGATAAGTGTAATGATTTAAGCTTTTCTATGAGAAGTTTGATTATTGAATATATATTGATATTTGAGCTTGAGAGTCAAGAATGAGTTCTTTGATGTTTTCTTGAAGTTTTTGACATTTGATATGAGTTAATCACCAAGTACACTTGATGTTGAGAAAGATTGTTTGAGTTTGAGTCGAGTTAGGAATTCACAATTGTTTTGATTTAAAAATGAGAAATATTTATGATTTGGTCTCTATGGTAGACCCTTGAGTTGATTAAGGTTGATTTCCTAACGTTTTTTGAGCTTAAGTCTGGGAGTAGTATTTAGCACCGAGCGAGAAGGATGGGTTTAATGCATCCTACTTCCCCAGAACTATGTGTCACCATAGCATTAAGATTAAGGTCCAAAGGCCAAGACAGTGATCACTAAAGTTAAGGTTCTACTCCGATGGCAAGGATAGAACAACTCTCCCTAACGTGGGCAAGACATTGGACTCCATGTAAGCTCACATGACTTATGTCAGTTATAAGAAACTCCCAAGTCCATAATAGTCCAAGTTTCATGAGTTACCGAGTCACTCTAAGTCATGAGTCAAATCGTTTTAGTTGAGTCCAATGGTTCATGAGATTTAAGAAACAGGTGTTATTATTGATGATTTATGTAACCTATGTTTCTAGTAATTCAAGCGAAGAGAGTCATTAGTATCAGCATGCATGATTTTTTTACACAATTATGATATTATTTAAAATGTTTCCTTGTCACGTCCCGAACTAGGGCCTAGCCGTGACGGATATCCCGTACCCTGAGGGCCCGGAACGTCCCTTTTTATCTGGTAAGCATTCACACATTCATATAAATAAAGAAGATACGGAAACATATTCTTCTATGGAAACATGGTCAATTATGAATTCAGCATAAGTATGAAAATTGAAAATCAGCTACATCTAATAACATCTGACTCAGTCTGTAAATCTCTACTACAGGAAAATCTGACAACTATCTGAAAACTGGAATAAGTCCCCAGTAGACCAAAATGGTAATAAGGGACATAATCTGAAAGACGGGCCATCTAAAATAGAGAAGGATCACCAACTAATCACGGTCACTATGTCCGACGAATTTACTGCCTTTCTGGACCCCTAGACCGAGCCTCAGAACCTGGAGGGAGAAGGGGGTTAATGCAGATGTACTGGTATGCAAATAAATCCAAAATATAGCTTATATGTAAATAAAATAGTTTGGAAAACAACTTTGTCAAAACATTATACATCAAGTGGTTTTCGAAACACATGGGCGCATTTCTGCAAAACATGTAACCTGCCTGTCAATGCAAGTTCTGATCTGTAAATTACTTCTGAGTTAGGTGGCACTCCCCTACAATTCTGATATTCCACGGGTGGTATGGAATTAGTCATTGACTCAGTGGGGAATCCCCCAACCCGAGTGTGCCCCAAAGGTTTGAGTTCCTAAATCTGATACGCCACAGAGCTCTAGACCAGCGTAATAAATAAATCTAAACCGGCAAATCACGGTTTTGGGCGATGAGATATTTAATACTCACGCCTTCTTTGGGGAACCACCTAAACTCTCTTTATGCCCAATTTTATCCTGTTCTAAATCATGCATGTTTCTAGTTTCAACATTTGAAAAGTCTAATTTCAAAAATGCATTAAATCTGTTATGTATTGTCATGGCATAAACTGAATTGGTGTCGTCACACCAACACTTTCAAGTTCCATTTCTGAGCCATAATGCATCATGCATAATTATTTCATTAAAACACTGTGCATACCACCCAAACATGCAAACAATATAAAAGATTTCATGTTCCGAGAACACAAGTCAAAACTATGCTGAGATTGTTCAAACATATGGTGGTCATGTGCTTTTGGAAAAATCATGCACTCTTTCATTATATGAATATTTTCAACATTTATAAATATTCACAACCCTCTCTTTCGAATTCAAAACCATAAATCAATTTGTATCATTAATCAAGATATTTCATATCATACTTTTCAAGATACATTCAAAACAATCTATATCATAAGAAAATTGGGAAAATCATACCAAGAGAGGGATTCATGTGTGTCATGCTCTAAATTTATTCATAAATCATAAAACATATGCATATGTATATATATAATTTCAAATCAATTTGGGGAAGGTGAAAAGACAAAAACAATACCGTCAAGACTTCTAAAATATAAATGTATTCATAAATCTGAAAACCCCTTTCTTAAAATCATGATTTCTATCCCCATGAGATTTTTAGAAAACCCCGCGAACCTCAAAATAGGAAAACAATGGGTGTTTCTTGAATCCTATGATCCGTGGATTCCGAATCTTCAATAAATTTTGAAAACCCACGGTTGAATCTTGAGTTTTTTGAAGTTCTTGTTTGAAGCTCTAGAGAGGATTCTTGATGGTTTTGATGAAAGTAGGGTTAAGTTGATCAAACATACCCTAAATCCTTTGTTTGGATGGTTTTAAAGGCTAGGTAAAAGTCAAAATTACCCTTAATGACTCCTAAACGGAACTGGAAATTTTAACTTTAAAACCCGATTTTGGGTTCCACCACGACGCGCCACAATCGCGGTGGTCCACTGGAATTTAACGAGTGGGAAATTGAGTACCTCCGCGATGCACCACCATCACGGAGCCCCACTGAAATTTGACGATTGTCAATTTGACCCTCTTCGCAACGCGCTAGATACCAAAATGATGATGTTTACAACTGGAACTTTAAATTATTTATAACTTCTTCACCAAGGGTCCGTTTTGGATGAATCTTATATCGTTGGAAAGCTAATTCAGTCATCTATGTAATAAAAGGTTGAAATCTAGGAAATTCCACATTAAAATTAGTTTATATCATTCTAAAATATAATTCTTAGACTTTCTATGGACGGAATTTAGCTAAGAAGACGTCGGGGTGTTACAATATACCCTTTTGGGATCATTCGTCCCCGAATGATGATGTGGAAAATACATAAGCACGATTCCAAGCATACTAAAGCATAGGAATATTAAGGTAAGGGTTGTACCTTCAACTCCATCATCTACTAGGTCAAAAAATTGTGGGTATCTTGCTCTCATGTCATCCTCTGATTCCCAAGTGGCTTCTTCAACTTTCTGATTTTTCCACAACACCATAATTGAAACTATTTCTTTACTTCTCAACTTTTGGAACTAACGATATAGGATTGCAATAGGTTCCTCTTCATATGATAAGGAGGCTGTCATCTTGATCTCTTCTACAGGCAACACCAAATAATGGTCTCCAATGCATTTCTTCAACATCGATATGTGAAATACCTGATGGACAGAACCCAAACTGGCAGGAAATTCTAACTCATATGCAACACCACCTATTCTCCTCAAAATATGATATGGTCCTATATAGAGAGGACTCAATTTACCTTTCTTCCCGAATCGCATGACTCCCTTCATAGGAGAAACTTTTAGAAATACCCAATCACCGACCTCAAACTCTAAATCTCTTTTCCTAACATCGGTATAAGATTTTTGATGACTCTAAGCTGTCTTAAGTCATTCTCTGATGACTTTCACATCCTGCATTGCCTTATGAACAAGATCGGGCCCAAACATTTGCATCTCACCTACTTTATATCATCCTATAGGAGACCTACATCTTCTCCCATACAGTTTCTCAAATGGTGCCATCTTAATACTGGAATGGAAACTGTTATTATATGTGAAATCTATCAACGGCAAGTGATCTACCCAACTACCTTTAAAATCAATCACGCAGTCCCTCAACATGTCCTCGGGGGTCTAAATGGTTCGTTCGGCCTACCCATCGGTCTGAGGCTGAAAACCAGTGCTTAGGTTCTCTTGGGTACCTAATCCTTTCTGGAAAGATCTCTAAAACTGAGAATAAAACTATATAACTTGATCGGATATGATGGACACGGGTGTACCGTGCAAACGAACTTTTTCTGCAATGAAAAGCTTGGCATAATCCTCTCCCGAATAGTTAGTCCTGACAGGTAGAAAATGGGCTGACGTGGTCAGTCTATCTACAATCACCCAAATAGAATCATACTGGTTTCGAGACTTTGGGAGCCCTGTAATGAAGTCCATATTAATCATCTCCCACTTCCACAAGGGCAAAGCTATCTCATGGGAAGAACCACCTGGCCTCATGTGTTCTACTATAACTTGTTGACAATTCAAACACTTGGTAACAAAGTTAGCCACATCACGCTTCATATTATTCCACCAATACAAAGATTTCAGATCCTGGTACATCTTAGTAGAGCCTGGGTGAACAACATACCTCGAAGTGTGAGCTTCGTCAAGGATTCTATTCCACAAATCATCTATATCTGGTACACATAATCTACCCTGGTATCTCAAAATACAATCACCACCAATCTCAAATGACATCACATTCTGCTGACCCACATCATTCTTAATTTGCATCAAGATGGGATCTTCAACCTGTTTCTTTTTAACTTTCACACATAGGGAAGATGTATCTATCTCATGAAAAACTATTCCCCCATCTTTGGAATCCAAGAGTCGCACTCTTAGATTTTCAAGTCGGTGAATATCTTTCACCATCTCTCTCTTCCCTTCCTCAACATGAGAAAGACTGCCCATAGTTAATCTATTGAGGGCATCGGCTACCATATTTGCCTTACTCGGATGATAGTGAAGGCTCATGTCATAGTCTTTCAAAATCTCCATCTAATGCCTTTGCCTGAGATTTAGTTCTTTTTGAGAGAAAACATACTGCAAACTCTTATGGTCAATGAAAATATCAACATGCACCCCATAAAGATAATGCCTCCAAATTCTAAGAGCAAATACCACAACTGCTAATTCCAAATCATGAGTGGGGTAGTTCTGCTCATGCAACTTTAACTGCCTAGATGCATAAGCCACCATCTTTCTATGTTGCATAAGTACACACCCATGTCCCACACAAGATGCATCACAGTACATAACAAAAACCTTTGTACCTTCTGAAAGAGTCAAAATAGGAGTCGTAGTCAACTTGTTTTTCAACTTCTCAAAACTATTCTAACAAGAGTCGGACCATAAAAACTTCACCTTTTTCAGAATCAACATAGTAAGTGGAGCAGCTATAGAAGAGAAAATCTCTACAAAACTCCAGTAATACCCTTCCAAACCCAAGAAACTCTGAATGTCGGTTGGAGTCATGGGTCTGGGCCATTTCTTTACTGCCTCAATCTTTTGGGGATCAACCTTAATCCCTTCACTAGACATAATATGCCCCAAGAAAGCAATAACATTCATCTATAATTCACACTTGGAGAATTTTGCATACAACTTATGATCTTTGAGGGTCTGAAGAACAGTGCGGAGGTGATTGACATGGTCCTCCTCACTTTTACAGTAAACCAAGATGTCATCAATAAAAACTATGACAAACAGGTCTAGGAACTGATAGAATACCCTATTTATTAGGTCCATAAAAGTTACAGGGGTGTTGGTCAACCCGAAGGACATGACTAAGAATTCATAATGACCATATCTGGTTCGAAAGGCTGTTTTAGGAATGTCTGACTCCCTAACTTTCAACTGATGATATCCCGAACGAAGGTCTATTTTTGAAAAACACTTAGCACTCTGAAGTTGATAAAAAAGGTCATTGATTCTAGGAAGAGGATATTTATTTTTCACTGTGACCTTATTCAACTGGCGGCAATCTATGCACATACGCAGGGAACCATCTTTCTTTCGCACGAAGAGTACAGGTGCACACCAAGGAGAAATACTAGGTCTGATAAAACCCTTATCTAGGAGATCTGCTAGCTATTCTTTCAACTCTTTTAACTCTGCAGGAGCCATTCTATATTGCAAAATAGAAATAGGATGGGTATCTGGCGACACATCAATGCAAAAATCTATCTCCCTATCAGGTGGAATTCCTGGGAGATCATCTAGAAAACTTCTGGGAATTCATTTACTACTAGGATAGACTGAAGGGGGAGACTTTTGGCGTTAGAATCTTTAACCCAAATAAGATGGTATAAGAAATCCTTGGAAATAAGTTTACCGGTTCTGATATAAGATATGAAGTGCCCTCTAGGTTCTAAGGAATACCCATAGACATTCAAGCACCAGATCATCTGAAAGGCCAGAAACAAACTTCCTCATTCGGGCCCTCATACTGTTCGTCATCTCAGGAGCATAACAGGCCAGCTGATTAAACTTTAAAGTATACTCCTGAACACTCATCTAACCCTGCTTAAGGTTCATGAACTCCCCCGCATTGTCTTCCCTCAACTCTAGAGAAAAGAACCGGTCAAGAAAAGCTTTCACCATTTCATCCCATACTGTGGGTTCAGCACTGTCACCCTTCGCCTCTTTCCACTTATTATACCATTGGTTCGCTACATCCTTTAGCTGGTATGCCGCTAGCTCAACACCTTCCACCTGATCCATATGCATCACTATAAAAATCTTCTCTATTTTTTCTATGAACTCTTGTGGATCCTCTTATACCTTAGTGCCAGTAAACTTAGGTGGGTTCATTCTCATGAACTGACCCACCCTAGTAGCTTCAGATGTAACAGGTGCGTACCCAACATCTTCTGACCGTTGGGCCTGATTAGCCACCAACTGTGTCATCATATGAATAGATTGTCTAAATTCTGCATTCGAAATATCCCTCTGAGTAGTTGGGGGATGGTTAACATTAGTTCGAGGAGCCCTAGGTGGACTCGTTGGGACTGGAGGGACTCCCAGAGTAGGGACATATTCTGGAGTGTGAGCTTCATTACGTGTCCTCATCCCATGAGTGGGACAAACTTCATCCTCTTGAGCATTAACGTTGGTACGACGTGGAGGCATAACTGTTTTTTCTGAAAAACAAGAGATCATTGATTAGGGGACAGATTAGACTCTGAAGCACGAACTAAATCACAAAGAAGAGAAACATTCCTAAATACCTAGTAGCCTCCTGCTTATAAGTGTGGCGTGCTACATACTCATAAACAAGACTCTACCTGACGTAATTTCATAGACACCCTAGGACCATGAATCGTGCTTTGATACCAAGTTTGTCACGACCCGAACTAGGGCCTAGTCGTGATGGAAATCCCAAACCCTGAGGGCCCAAAACATCCCTCTCTATCTGGTAAGCATGCACACATTCATTTAAATAAAGAGATGCGGAAACATAATATTCTACGGAAACATGGTCAATTCTGAATTCAGCATAAGTGTGAAAATTGAAAATCAACTACATCTAATAACATTTGACTCAGTCTGCGAAATCTCTACTACGGGAAAATATGGCAATGATCTGAAAACTGGGATAATGCCCCCAATAGACTAAAACAATAATAAGGGACATAATCTGAAAGACGGGCCTTCTGGAATAGATAAGGCTCACCAACTAATCATTGCAACTCTGTCTGACGAATCTACTTCCTTTTTGGACCCCTAGACTGAGCCTCAGAACCTGGAGGGAGGAGGGGGGAGGGGTCAATACAAATGCACTGGTACATAAAGAAATCCAAAATAAAGTTATATATAAATAAAATAGTTTGGGAAACAACTTTTTCAAAACATTATACATCAAGTGGCTTTCGAAAAACATGGGCGTATTTCTACAAAACATGTAACCTGCCTGTCAATGCAAGTTCTGATCTGTAAATCACTTTTGATTTAGGTGTCACTCCCCTACAATTCTGATATTCTACGGGTGGTATGGAATCCTCCATTGACTCGGCGGGGAATCCCCCAACCTGAGTGTGCTACAAAGGTTTGAGTTCCTGAATCTGATATGCCACAGGGCTCTAGGCCAGCATAATAAATAAACCTGGATCGACAAATCATAGTTTTGAGCGATGAGTTGTTTAATACTCGCACCTTCTTTGGGGAACAACCTAAACTCTCTTTATTCCCAATTTTATCTTGTTCTAAATCATGTATGTTTATAGTTTCAACATCTGAAAAGTCTAATTTCAAACATGCATTAAATCTGTTCTGAATTATCATGGCATAATCTGAATTTGTGTCGTCACACCAAGACTTGCAAGTCCTATTTTTGAGCCATAATGCATCATGCATAATTCTTTCATTAAAACACAGTTCAGACCACCCAAACATGCAAACAATATAAAAGATTTCATGTTCCGAGAACACAAGTCAAAACTATGTTGAGATTGTTCAAACATATGGTGGTCATGTGCTTTTGGCAAAATCACGCACTGTTCATTATGTGAATATTTTCAATATTTATCAATATGCACAACCCTCTTTTTTGAATTCAAAACCATAAATTAATTTGTAGCATTAATCAAGATATTTCATATCATGTTTTTCAAGATACATTCAAAACAATCTATATCATAAGAAAAATGGGAAAATCATACCAAGAGAGGAATTCATGTGCGCCATGCTCTCAATTTATTAATAAATCATAAAACATATTCATATGTATATATATAATTTCAAATCAATTTGGGGAAGGTCAAAAGACCAAAACAATACCGTCAAGATTTCTAAAATATGAATGTATTCATTAATCTGAAAACCCCTTTCTTAAAATCACGATTTCTATGCCCATGAGATTTTTAGAAAAAACCCGCATACCTCAAAATAGGAAAACAATGGGTGTTTCTTGAAGCCTATGATCTGGGGATTCCGAATCTTCAATCGATTTTGAAAACCCACGGTTGAATCTTGAGTTTCCTAAAGTTCTTATTTTGAAGCTCTAGAGAGGATTCTTGATGATTTTGATGAAAGTAGGGTTAAGTTGCTCAAACATACACTAAATCCTTTGTTTGTATGGTTTTAAAGTCTAGTGAAAATTCAAAATTACCCTTAATGACTCCTAAACGGAATTGGAAATTTGAACTTAAAAACCCAATTTCGGGTGCCACCGCGACGCGCCACAATCGCAGTGGTCCACTAGAATTCGACGAGTGGGAAATTGAGTGCCTTATTGATGTGCCACCATCATGGAGCCTCACTAGAATTTGATGATTTTCAATTTGACCCTCTCCGCGATGCGCTAGACACCAAAATGACGATGTTTACGACTGAAACTTTAAATTATTCATAACTTCTTCACAGAGGGTCCATTTTGGATGAATATTATATCGTTGGAAAGATAATTTAGTCATCTACGTAATGAAAGGTTGAAATCTATGAAATTCCACATGAAAATTATTTTAGATCATTCTAAAAGCTAATGCTTAGACTTTCCATAGATGAAATTTAGCTAAGAAGATGTCGGGGTGTTACATTCCTGCACCCCTACATACTCAGTACATTCCCAAGTACTAATTCACATACTTTTCTGTGTTCTATACACCCTCATAATGTAGGTTCAGGTGCTCAGTCTCAGCGGCGACAGTGATTTTCAAGTACCTCGATCTACATTCCTACTGTTGGTGAGTTCTCATGGTTCGAGGACCTATATCCCTGACTTCTGATTTTACTAGAAGATGATTGCTTTTTTTTAGGTCAGTATGAGTTAGTTGGGTATCTGTCCCAATGGCTCCTCAGTCTTATATAGTAGAGGCTTGGTCAGACTAAAGTAAAGTGTCAGTATGTACAGAATTTTAGTATTCTGACTGTACAGGCTAGTTTCTTATCTTATTCCAGTATGTTCATGATATGTCATTATTTCTTATTTTAGCATGACTATTGTCAAAGTGAGTTCTAGAAGTGATGACAGGCTTAAAGGGTTAGCTTGAGGTCGCGTGTGGCCTTAAGAACCGTGTGACATCTTGGGATGGGATCTTGGGGCGTTACAAGCTTGGTATCAAAAACTAAGGTTTGAAGAGTTCTAGGGAGTCTGACAAGCCGCGTTACATAGAGTCTTGATCATCGGTGCATAGCACGCCACATCTATGAGCAAAAGGCGATGGTACATTTTAGGAAAAGTCATTTCTTTCTTTCAAAAGTCTATTGTGCCTATGACTATTTTTCTCTACTGTTAATTCGTGCTCTTTTATGACAGAAAATGACTCCTCGTAGAGCTCATATAAATAATGAATGACCTCAACCCATTGATCCTTTAGGTGAGATGGTATCCCACGCTGAATTTCGGGCAGCTTTTCAAGCGCTAGCCCAGGCGATTACCACCAATGCTCTGGTCACTGTTCCACCTCCACAAGAAAGTAATTCAGTGGTAGATCGGGTTCATGATTTTATGTGGATGAATCCACCAGAGTTTTATGGGTAAAGTGCAGGTGAGGACCCACAGATGTATCTTGATGAGGTGTAAAAGATTACCCAAATTATGTATGTAACAAAGGAATAAAGTTTGGAGATATCTTCTTATTACTTGAAAGATGTTGCTTATGACTGGGTAGAGGTGTGGATGAAAAATAGATGGGAGATTGCCGCTTCTATGACTTGGCAATTGTTCCAAGACGCATTCTTGGATAGACTCTTTCCACCGAAAATGAGAGAAGCGAAACTAAAAGAATTTATGAACTTGAGACAAGGCTCCATGACACTTAAGGAGTATTGTCTTAAATTTAACCAATTATCTAAGTATGCTCCCGATAGAATGTTTGATTCTAGGACAAGTATGAGTAAGTTTTTGACTGGCGTATCGAGTTATATTGTGAAAGAGTGTAGATCCGCTATGCTTAATAGGTTCATAGATCTTTCTAGATTAATGATACATGCTTAGTAGATTAAAGCGGACAAGTTGAAAGAGAGAGGGAGAATAAGAGGAAATAGGAGAGTTAGATAAGAGCAGCAGGGGCATGGTCAGACTAGATTTTCTGGAAGGATCTTCCCTCATTTTCATACTCATTCATTTATGCCAACACCTTCATCAGCTATTGCCCCCGCATCCATAATCAGGCGGGAGCAGGGTAATAGGCCAACTATGTCCAGGTCCCAGGAGAATGTGAGTAATATACCTAACTATCCCCTATGTCCTAAATATGGAAAGACGTATCCCAAAGAGTGTTTGGAAGAATAGAAAGGTTGTTTTGGTTGGGTAAGTTGGTACACAGACTCAGAGATTGCCCGTATACTAGACAGGGGAGCCGTGATGTTTGTCCCTAGAGTCAGGCTATCAGTGCCCCAGCCTTTTTACCTCGTCCAACTTCTCCTTAGGGTGCCTCATCGAGTAAGACAAGTGGTCTGTGCTTGAATTGTTTTTATGCTATTCCACCCCACTAGAAGCAGGAGGATTCTCCAGATGTTATTACTGGTATGCTTTGTGTATTTTATTTTGATGTGTATGAGTTTATGGACCCTGGGTCAAATTTTTCATATGTGACTATATTGGTGGTTGTGAATTTTAAGATCAATGCTGAAACGGTTCCCAGTAGGTGAATCTGTCATTGCTAAACTAGTATATAAGAAGTGTCCTATCACTGTTCTTCATAGAGTCTTGTTTGCAGACTTGATTGAGTTAGACATGGTTGATTTTGACATTATTCTGGGTATGGATTGGCTTCACTCTTGTTATGCGTGTATAGACTATCGTACTCATGTAGTCAAGTTTTAGTTTCCCAATGAGCCAGCCTTTGAGTGGTCCAAAATTTTTTTTTCTCCCAAGAGTCATTTCATATCCTATCTTAAAGCTAGGAAATTGATATCCAAGGGCTGCATCTATCATTTGGTTTAAGTTAAATATAATAAGTTGGAGACTCTAACCGTTCAGTCAATTAGCGTTGTTAATGAGTTTTTTGATGTTTTTCTGGAAGATCTCCAAAGGGTACCTCCCGATAAAGAGATAGAATTCGGGATTGATCTTTTTCCTGATACACAGCCTATTTTTATTCCTCCGTATCATATGGTCCATGTAGAACTTAACGAGTTGAAAGAGCAACTCAAAGATCTTCTAGATAAGGGTTTCATAAGGTCTAGTGTATCTCCTTAGGGTGCACCCGTTCTATTCGTGCAAAAGAAAAATGTTTTATTGCAGATGTGTATCGACTATCGTCAGCTTAACAAGGTCACAGTCAAGAACAAGTACCCTTTTCCTAGAATTGATGACCTGTTTGATCAGCTGCAAGGTGCCAACTATTTCTCAAAAATAGACTTGAGATCCGATTTTCACTAATTTAAAGTTAGGGAGTCTGATATTCAAAAGAAAACTTTTTACACCCGTTGTGGTCATTTTGAGTTCCTGATCATGTCCTTCGGGCTAACAAAAGCCCCAACAACTTTTATGGAGCTCATGAATCGGGTGTTCAGATAGTACCTGGATATTTTTGTTATTGTGTTCATAGATGATATTCTTGAATACTCCCGAAGTGAGAACGACCATGCAGATTATCTCTGAGTAGTCTTGCAAACCCTTAGAGATTATCAACTATTTGCCAAATTTAGCAAGTGCGAATTTTGGCTAAGGTCAGTTAGTTTTCTGGGTCATATTGTTTCTTCTGAAGCTATTCGAGTTGATCCTCAAAAGATAGAAGCTATGAAGAATTGACCTAGACCTATTTCCCCATTGGATATTAGGTGTTTCTTGGGTCTAGCTGGTTACTACTGTTGGTTTGTTGAGGGTTTCTCTTCTATCGCATCTTCTTTGACTCGGTTGTCCCAAAAGAAAGTTAAATTTCTGTGGTCTAATTTTTTTGAGAAGAGTTTTTAGGAGTTGAAGACTCGACTCACTTCGGCCCCTGTGTTGACCCTTCCTAATGGTGTAGATGATTTTGTGGTGTACTGTGATGCTTCTAGAGTTGGGTTGGATTGCGTGTTGATGCAAAAGGGTAAGGTTATATCCTATGCCTCTAGTCAGTTAAAGCCACATGATAAGAATTACCCAACCCATGACCTTGAGTTAGCTGCAGTGGTTTTTTCCTTGAAAATCTAAAGACACTATTTGTACTATGTTCATATTGATGTCTTGACGGATCACAAGAGTTTGCAGTATGTGTTTACTCAGAGAGAGTTGAATCTTCGACAGAGGCGATGGTTAGAATTGCTAAAGGATTATGATATGAGTGTGTTGTATCACCCAGGAAAGTCCAATGTAGTGGAAGATGCCCTGAGCAGGTCATCCATGGGTAGTGTAGCACATGTCCAGAAAGATAAGAAGGAGTTATCTCGTGAAGTGCATCGTCTGGCTAGGTTTGGAGTTATATTGCTTGATTCATCTGAGGGTATTATTTGGGTCCAGAGTAGTTCCGAGTCTACTCTATTTTCAAAAGTAAAGGAGAAGCAAGATATGGATTCTTGTTTGGTCAAACTAAAAGAGTCAGTTAAATACCAAAAGGTGGACGTTTTCTCCCAAGGGGAAGATGGTGTATTGAGATTTCAGAATAGATTGTGTGTGCCTGATGTTGATGATTTGAGGCAGAGAATTATGGCTGAAGCGCATGGCACATGATATTCTATTCATCCTGGTGCTACCAAGATGTTCTGCGATTTATGGGAAATCTATTGGTGGAATGGTATGAAAAACTATATAGCGAAGTTCGTAGAGAAGTGTACAACTTGCCAACAAGTTAAGATAGAGCACCAAAAACCCGATGGAATTATGCAAGAATTCAGTATTCCTACTTAGAAGTTAGAGAAAGTGAATATGGATTTTGTGACTGGTTTACCTCCTTCTCGACGTCATCATGATTCGATTTGGGTCGTTGTCGGCTGGTTGACTAAGTTCGCGCATTTTTTGCTAGTGCATACATTTTTCCCCGCCAAGGACTATACTAAGTTGTACATTCGAGAATTAGTCAGGTTGTATGGAGTTACATTGTCTATTATCTCTGACAGGGGTACTCAATTTACTTCTCATTTTTTAGGGCTTTTCAGAAGGGTCTCGATACCCAAGTTTATCTTAGCTCCACTTTTCATCCACAGACCGATGGTTAGGCTGAGAGGACCATCCAGACCTTGGAGGATATGTTGAGGGCATGTGTTCTTGATTTCAAAGGAAGTTGGGATGAACATTTGCCATTGATTGAATTTGCATATAACAATAGTTTTCATGCTAGCATTGGAATGGCTCTATTTGAAGCTTTGTATGGGAGGAGATGTAGGTCGCCCATAGGTTGGGTTGAAGCAGGTGAAGCCACTGTGATTGGACCTGAAGTTGTGTTTGAGGCTATGGAGAAATTTAAGCTAATTTGAGAACGGTTGAAGACAGCCCGAAGTCATCAAAAGTCATATGCAAATGTGAAAAAAAAAGCTCTTGAATTTGAAGTTGATGATTTGGTTTATCTAAAGATTTCACTCATGAAAGGGGTGAAAAGATTTGGTAAGAAAAGGAAGCTTAGTCCCCGATACTTTGGCCCTTATATAGTTTTGCATCGTGTTCGGAAAGCAGCTTATGAGATTGAATTACCTGCCGAGTTGTTAGATGTCCATCCTGTCTTTTACGTATCTATGCTTAAGAAGCAGATTAGTGACTCTATTATTGTTGATCTGACAGAAATATTTGATGTTCAGGATAGCCTTTTGTATGATAAAGTTCCAATTGAAATCTTAGATTATCAACTTCGTAGACTAAGAAATAAGGAAGTTTCATTGGTCAAGGTTCTGAGGTGAAATTAATCTGTCGAAGGTGCTACTTGGGAAGCAGAAGAAGATATGCAAGCCAAGTACCCTCACCTCTTTTCTGTGAGTTCGGAGCGAGCAGAAGGTATCATTCTTTCTTAATTCCGCCATTTTCTTATTAAAGATTCAGCTGTGTGTCTACTTCCATCACGAATTCAAGCATTTTGTATGGTATCCGAAGGTATAAAGTGAAGTAATCCCTTTGAGTGAGTCATTCCATCTATACGTCCTCAATTTTTTCTCTTGTTCTTGGCCTATCTGGCAACATTCGAGGACGAATATTTCCAAGGGGGAGATATTGTAATACCCCGAGATTCTAACGAATAGTGCAACCTTGACTCAAGCTCATGAGAAATAAATTATAGTGTTTTGGTTGTTTTCTGATCAAGGGTGATGTGTATTAAGGCCTCAAAGATTTCCTAGCGATTAGGTGATTCAAAATATTCCTTACCAATTGAATTCTTAGGAAGGATATTGCCATAATCAATTTCAAATGGGTATATCTCTCATTTTACTACAAATTATTGATTTCATGACCTACCAAAAGATATATAATCGAATTAGCTTTCCAACGATACCAATTATTCCAAAATCCAATATCGGAGCAAAGAGTTATGCCCATTTTACTCCAGTTTGTCAGGCTGGAAAACTGAGTGACGACATTCGTGATAAGCTGTCACAAGCATGACGACTTATCACTAACGTCGTCAGACTTAGGCAGATTTCCACCCCTAGTGATGACATTTTGTGATAAGTTGTCACGAGTGTGATGACTTATCACCAATGTCGTCAACCTTAACAAGAAAATCATAAATTCCACTCTTTTGTGAGGACATTTCATGACGACTTATCACCAGTCTAACGACTTGTCACGAATGTCGTCAGCTATTTTTTTCAATAATTAAGGGACATTTTTAAAGGGTAATTTGGTCTTTTCCCATCTTTTGGAAGCCTCTATAAATATGAGAATCCTCATTCAAACCCTAGTTTCTCCATTTTCTCTTCCAATTCTCTTAAGAAATATATCTAGGCTTTCAATCAAGATTATTAATATTCCAAAAATCATCCATAAATCTTCAAGATTTCTTCAAGAACCAAGTTCCTCACAGTGTGAGCTTCAAGAATTATTTATTACAAGTGCGGATAGAGTCTCAAGCACTCGAGTTCATCCAATTTCAAAGATTAAGGTATGTCGAGTTTGAACAAGAACACTTTTTTTGTTCTTGTGCCCAAAGATTTAATTTCTACAATTGAATTTCATGAATTTGCAAGTGGGTTTACAACCAAATTACTTTATTATTAATTTATGAGATTTGAGTTGTTCAAGTTTAATAAACAAGATTATTTCATCATTTTATTTCTTAAATTGAGAACTTATGCCATGAGTTGAATATTGTTATAATGAATTGATGATTTCCGAATGATTTGAGATAAGTATCATGATTTAAACTTTTCTATGAGAAGTTTGATTATTTAATATATATTGATATTTGAGCTTGAGAGTCAAGAATGAGTTCTTTGATGTTTTCTTAAAGTTTTTGACATTTGATATGAGTTAATGACCAAGTACACTTGATGTTGAGAAAGATTGTTTGAGTTTGAGTTGAGTTAGGAATCCATAGTTGTTTTGATTTTAAGATGAGAAATATTTATGATTTGGTCTCTATGGTAGAACCTTGAGTTGATTAAGGTAGATTTCCTAACGCGTTCTGCGTTTAAGTCTGGAAGTAGTATTTAGCATCAAGCGGGAAGTGTGGGTTTAGCACATCCTACTTCCCCATAACTATATGCCACCGTAGGATTAAGATTAAGGGACAAAGGCAAAGATAGTGATCACTAAAGTTAAGGTTCTACTCCGATGGCAAGGATAGAATGGCTCTCCCCAATATAGGCAAGACGTTGGACTCCATGTAAGCTCACATGGCTTATGGCGGTTAAAAGAAACTCCCAAGTCCTTAATAGTCCAAGTTTCATGAGTTATTGAGTCACTCTAAGTCATGAGTCAAAGAGTTTGAGTTGAGTCCAATGGATTATGAGATTTAAGAAGCATGTGTTATTATTGATGATTTATGGAAACTATGTTTCAGGTAATTCAAGCGAAGAGAGTCATTAGTGTCAGCATGCATTATTTTCTTATGCAATTATGATATTATTTAAAATGTTGCCTGCACCCCCACAAACTCAGTACATTCCTAAGTACTGATTCACATACTTTTCTATGTTCTATACTCCCTCGTGATGTAGGTTCAGGTGCTCAGTCTCAGCGGCGACAGTGATTTTTGAGTACCTTCATCTACATTCCTGTAGTTGGTGAGACCTCATGGTTCGAGGACCTATGTCCCTAACTTTTGATTTTACTAGAAGATGATTACTTCTTTTTAGTTCAATACGAGTCAGTTGGGGATCTGTCCCAATGGCTCCTCAGTCTTATATAGTAGAGGCTTTGTCAGACTAAAGTAAAGTGTTAGTTTGTATAGAATTTCAGTATATTGATTGTACTAGCTAGTTTGTTATCTTAATCCAGTATGTTCATGATATTTTATTCTCTCTCATTTTAGCATGACAATTGTCAAAGTGAGTTCTAGAAGTGATGACAGGCTTAGAGGGTTAGCTTGATGCAGCGTATGGCCTTAAGAACCATGTGACATCTCGGGATGGGATCTTAGGGCGTTACATCCTCCATGATGAATAATTACATGACCTTAGCTAGACTTATGACCCATGCTCATCAGATAGAGAAGTAGAAGATTAAGGAGAGAGAGAAACAGAATAAGAAAGTGAAGACAGGTAGTTTCAACTTTTCTCAGCTTAAGTCAGAATGAGGAAATCGTTCCCAGTTTTGTCCTAAGTCATCAGTTCCATCCCCCCTCTATAGACAGTGCTCCAGTTCATAAGTTTAGAGAAGGTAACAAATATAAAGCGTCAAGCTCTAAGATCCAGAGCAGTGTTAGCAGTTTCTGCACCTATCCTCTTTGCCAAACTTGCGGTAAGCACCATCAGAGCGTGTGTAGAATAGGTAGTGGAATTTGTTTTGGTTATGGAAAGATAGGCCATAGAGTTAGAGACTGTCCACAGCCAAGTCCTCAGGGTCAACAGAATCGCTCCTCAGCTCAGTTCGGTCGCCCAAATCAGCAGGATGCCACTTCCAGTGCTACTAGCGGGCAATGCCCAAATCGACTCTATGACTTTTAGACCCGACACGATCAGGAAAGTTCTCCTGATGTAGTCACTGGTACGTTACATATTTTTCATGTCTATTTTTACGCTTTGCTAGATCCAGGAGCTTCCTTGTCTTTTGTTACTCCTTATATAGAAGTTGATTTTGGAATCAATCTCGAAATTCTATTAGATCCCTTTTCAGTCTCTACCCCAGTGGGTAAAACCATCATATCCTGGCGGGTATACAAGAACTTCTCGGTTATGATATTTCAGAAAGTCACTTAGGCAGACTTAGTCAAATTGGAGATGACTGATTTTGATGTCATTCTCGACATGGATTGGCTTCATTCCTACTATGCCATAGTCGACTGCAGAAATAGAATAGTTCGGTTTCAGTTCCCGAATGAACCCGTACTTGAGTGGAGGGGTAGTACTTCAGTGTTTAGGGGTCAACTTATTTCCTACCTTCGGGTAAGGAAAATGATATCTAAGGGATGTGTTTATCATCTAGTTCATGTTAGAGATTCCAGTTCCGAGGCTCCTAGTCTCGAATCAGTCCTAGTAGTGAATAAATATTCATATGTCTTTCCCAAAGATCTTCCAGGAATTCCTCCCGAAAGGGAAATAAACTTCGGTATTGATCTTCTTTCAGACACTTAGCCTATATTTATTCCGCCATACAGAATGGAACCAACAAAACTCATAGAACTAAAAGATCAGTTGAAGGATCTCTTAGATAAGGAATTCATCAGACCCAGTATTTCCCCGTGGGGCACACCAGTCTTATTCGTGCGCAAGAAAGATGGTTCACTCAGAATGTGTATAGATTACTTCAACTCAATAAAGTCACGGTCAAGAACAAGTATCCTCTTCCCAAAATCGATGACTTGTTTGACCAACTTTAGGGTGCCAGTTATTTCTCTAAGATAGACCTCAGATTCGGCTATCATCATCTCAGAGATAGAGAAGGTGACATCCCTAAGACAACTTTCCATACGCAATATGATCTCTTCGAATTTCTAGTCATGTCATTGGGTCTTAAAAATGCCCCAGCCGTTTTCATGGACTTCATGAACCGCGTGTTCAAATAGTGCTTGGACTTGTTCATCATAGTCTTCATAGATGATATTTTGGTCTATTCCCTCACTGAGTACGATCATGCAGACCATCTCAGGACAGTACTTCAGACTCTCAGAAATAATCAGTTATTCACCAAATTTAGTAAGTGCAAATTTTGGCAAAGATCAGAAGCATTCCTTGGCCATATTTTTTCCGGTGATGGCATTAGAATAGATCCTCAAAAGACCAAAGCAGTAAAGAACTGGCCTCGTCCTGTCTCTCCTTCAGATATTAAGAGTTTCTTGGGTCTGGCTGGCTATTACAGACATTTTGTTTAGGGATTTTCTTTTATTAAATCCCCTATGTCCAGATTGACTCAGAAGAAAGTCAAGTTTCAGTGGTCAGATCCATGCGAGAAGAGTTTTCAAGAATTAAAGACTCGACTCACCTCAACTTCAGTTCTAGCATTACCAGACGGTTTCGTAGTATATTTTGATGCATCAAGAGTGGGTTTAGGTTGTGTCCTCATGCATCATGGTAAGTTCATAGCCTACGCCTCTAGACAGCTTAAACCCCATGAGAGGAATTATCCTACTCATGACCTTGAGTTAGCATTCGTAGTCTTTGCCTGAAAGATTTAGAGGCATTATCTCTATGGAGTTCATGTAGACGTCTTCACAGATCATAATAGCCTTCAATATGTCTTTTCTAAAAAATATCTCAATCTTTGTCAGAGAAGGTGGTCAGAGCTCTTGAAAGATTATCACATGAGTGTCCTTTATCATCGAGCAAGGCCAATGTAGTTGCCGACACTCTCAGTAAACTATCTATGGGTAGTGTTTCTCATGTTGAGGATAGTAAGAAGAAGTTAGCTCAAGAATTACACCAACTTGCTAGACTAGGTGTTCACTTAGTCAACTCTTCAGAGGGCGGTGTATGTGTTCATAATAGTTCAGAATCATCTCTAGTTTCCGAGGTGAAAGAAAAGGAAGATAAGGATCCTAGCCTTGTCAAGCTAAAAGAGTCAGTTCAGAATCAGAAAATAGAGGTTTTCTCCCAAGGGGGAGATGACGTCCTTCGTTTTCAGGGTTATCTCTGTGTTCCAGGTGCAGATGGAATAAGGCATCGAATTCTTGCACAAGCACATGGTGCGCGCTACTCTATTTATTCAGGGGGCACTAAGATGTACCGAGACTTGCGGGAGATCTATTGGTGGAGTGGGATGAAGAGAGATATTACTAAGGTTTGTGTCTAAGTGATCTACATGTTAACAGGTTAAGATAGAGCATCAAAAGCCTAGTGGTCCTATGCAGGAGTTCGCCATCCCTACTTGGAAGTAGGAAGAAGTGAACATAGACTTCGTGATGGGTTTTCCTCGAACTCGTCATCAGCATGATTCAGTTTATGTCATTATAGACAGGATGACCAAATCATCTCATTTCTTTCCGGTTCATACCTCTTATTCATCTAAGGATTACGCCAAACTCTACGTCTAGGAGTTGGTTAGATTGCATGGTGTTCCATTATCAATTATCTCAGAAAGAGGTACCCAATTCACCTCTCATTTTTGGAAAGCATTCCAAAAGGGTCTTGGTACCCAAATTCATCTCAGTACAACCTTTCATCCTCAGACAGATGGTCAAACAGAGAGGACCATTTAGACATTAGATGATATGCTAAGGGCATGTGCAATTGATTTCAAGGGAAGTTGGGATGACCACTTTCCTTTGATTGAGTTTGCATAATACAACAACTATCATTCAAGTATTCAGATGGCACAATTTGAAGATCTCTATGATAGGAGATGTAGATCTCTGATTGGTTGGTTCGAAGTTAGTGAGGCCTCAGTCATAGGTCCTGACTTGGTATTCGACGCCTTAGAGAAAGTTCAGTTAATTAGAGAAAGACTCTGAGATGCTCAGAGCCGACAAAAGTCTTATGCAGATGTTCATAGAAAAGATCTCGAGTTTGAGAATGGTGATCATGTCTACCTCAAGATCTCCCCTATGAAGGTAGTGAAGAGACTTGGCAAGAAGGGAAATCTCAATCCCCTATATGTCGGTCCCTTCAAGATTTTCAGTCGATTTAGAAAGGTAGCTTATGAGCTCGAATTACCTTCAGATTTAGCCTCAGTTCATCCAGTCTTTCATGTCTCTTTGCTCAAGAAGTGTATAGGTGACCCATCAGTCATAGTCCCTATTTAGAGCATTGATGTTCAGAAAAGCCTCTATTATGAAGAGATTCCAGTTGAAATCTTAGACTATCAGACTCGAAGAATGAGGAAAAAGAAGTCCCTCTGGTTAAAGTTCTTTGGCGAAATCAGTACGTCGAGGGAGATACTTGGGAAACAGAAGCAAATATGCATACCAAGTATCCTCACCTCTTCCCCGCCAACTCAGATCAATCTCAAGGTAATAGTTCTCCTTAAGCTTACTCAATTTTATGATTAGCTTGCATCACTAACTTAGTATACCATGATAATCTTGGTATCAAGTACCACCGCATATTCAATAATGCATTATGTATCATATGAGTTATATAGTTATGCATCATACATGTATTCTCATTGTGAAAAAACTTAGTTCTTCAGAACTTTCAGTTATGCATTTATGAATCAGTTATGCATGCATCTGATATGCATGTTCAGTATATTATGTTCAGCTTGTCAGACACGTCCATCATGAGATCATGTTCCAGTTATTCATGTTCATCTCATTGTTTCCCCTCTCAGTCAGTTTTATTCGAGGATGAATGTTCTCAAGGGGGAGATATTGTAATACCCGTGCTTTTTCTTAGCTTAAAAATCCTCTCAAAGATGTTAGAACTTTCTTTGAAATAAGAATTCATTCTTATACACGTGGTATTTCCATAATTTATACTTCCTATCACGTGGGAAATAGAATAATATTTCCATCGATATATAATTTGCCCAAATCTGACACCCGGGCGAAGAGTTAGGTCCTTTTAGAGAGACAGTATTTGACCTGAGCCTGCAGCACGTCGCAGAGATAGCTCAAATGGAAATTGTCAAATTCCATTATTTCTCCCGATACTAGCACGTCGTGCCAAACTTCTAGGTCATAGACAAGGTGGCAATGCGATAGCTCTGCGTCGCGCCACCGTACAGTTTTCCAATTGTCAATTTCCAGTGACACAGCGCGATAACTCCGCATCACTCCAATGGCCTGATTCTGGAAATTTTACTAAAAATTAAAATACGTGTCCAGGGTTAAAAGGGTCAATTCCCCCTCCCCCCTCTTTATATAAGCTTCCAATCAATAAATTTAGCCCTTATTCATCCAAAATATTGATGTTTTTCTCAAATACTCTCAAGAACTCAAGCTAGGGTTCTCATAGAAGGTCCAATTTCAAGAAGGTTTCACCATCAATCTTCATGAAACCACAACCTAAGGTATGCATAGTTTTCATTCATGGACTCTTTCGTCCATGAAGTCCAAGAATCCCTTTGCTAAACTCAAGTTATGGATTTTCTATATGTTTTTCATGTTTTGGCTGCTCATGTTCATGTTTGATAAATGTGAAATTAAATTCTACTCCATGATTGTTGATAGTTTCTATGTGGGTTTAATTACTATAGCCATATATTCATGCAACCATAAGATTTAAACCCTTTAATGATGAAATTAGAAATGAATAATGATGTTTACATGTACCATGCCAATCATATGTTTAATTAAATTCCTAGATGAAGGAATATTGTCTAACTAGCATGATTTCATGATATCCCCATGTATGCACAAGATCATGCCTATTTCATGTTTGATGAAATTCTCTTATGAAGGTAGTATGTATTATGATGATAGTCAAGTCTTCAAGTAAATCATGTTATGTCAGTTTCCTTCTATCGAGTCCTGGGGGTACTTGTACCCAAAATATTAGTTGTGTGCCTAGATCCATGTTATGTTTTTACGATACTCTCAGTCAAGCTATGAACTCTTAGACTTCAAATAGTCTTATGACTCAGGAAAAATCTCCATGATCTCATGACTCAGTCAGTTGTCATATATTAGTAGTATTCCATCAGCCATGGAAATTCAGTAACTCAGTCCATGCTCAGTTCAGTTCAGTAAATCATGTTCAGTGTCCATTCATATGGGAGTAGGAATTAGGACAAAGTGAACCCAAGGATGGGGACTCACCTATTATACGAGGGTATGATTCTTAGAAGCAATCCTTGCATTCCAAAACTATGTAGCCAGCATAGGTTGAGACATTGTAGCCTGCTATATGATGATAGATAAGGTGGCTTAACCTGTTATGTGAGGGTTCCCACCGTTCTCTCTAGAGTTACCTGTTATATGAGGGTTACTCACATGTTGTCCTTACCAGTGGCGCGGTATTGACACCCTTCTAATCAGGGCATAGATTGGACCCCAACTCAGCTATTATAGCACATTTGGGGCATGTCGATTAGATACTACTTCCCACAGTTTCATGTTACAGAATCAGGACTGTTAGATATAGTCAATCAGTCTCAATAATAGAACTCAGATAGTTCTTCAGATTTCAGAACTGTCAAACACTGTCAACTCAGACATAGTATGAAACTCAGATAGTTCCATCAGATTTAGGACTGTCATACACAGTCACCCATTTTATCAGTTATATATTCAGATACAGTCATTTTTGTTATCAGATATGTCATGTTATCAGTATCTAGGCTCAGTAGTCATGCTACTACAGTATCAGTATCATGTTATCACGTTGTTAGTTACAGTTGCGTATTTATTTATGCATTCTCATGTTAATGTTAGACAGTTAGTTAGTATTGATGATGCATGAAAACCCTTGAATATAGCCTACCTCACATGTATTCTCAGTATATTCCATTGTACTGATGCATTTGCGCTATGATGCTTTCTTTTTATGTTACACAATAGGTTTAGAGACACGAGTTCCAGATCAGCAGTAGATTCTAGATTCAGCAGTCAAAGTAGAAGTGAGTCCTCATTCTTCGAGGACATAATGATTTTTTTAGTATCCCATTGATTAGCTTATTAGTTGGGGTTAGTTGGAGACATGTCCCATAAGCTCCTTATTTAGATTTTTCAGACAGTAGAGGATTTCAGACTAGATACAGACTATCATGTTTTAGACTTCAGTTTTGTTTTAGGTATTCTATTACCCCACACAGATGTTACATTATTCAGTTATGTGTTCTGGAAGTTCCTACTGAAATTTTGGCTAAGGTACAAAATTTACGGGATGACACAACGCATCGAGTTAGCGTCTGCATCGCGTCACTGGAAATTCACTCCAAATATTCACTTAACTCTCGTAAATCCTCTTTTTCAGCTACTTCCTTTTATCCTTGCTCTCATGCATCTACACATGTTCTTGGACTGGATAAAAATGGTCTTCCAACTCAATCATGATTACTTCCACACCATCGATAAACAATTGTTTCATAATGTGTCCAATTTTTGTCAGAATCCTTTAGAAATTTACCATGTATCACTAATTACATTGGTTAGCCACGAAACACAATTAAACACACATTAAAATATAATTAACATAATTTTTGTTCTCAAAATAAGTCCAAATATGGGTAGATAGCGGTGTTTGAACATATAAATACGCTTAAGATCACCACCCCACACTTAAAACCTTGTTCGTCCTCGAACAACTTCATGAAGCACAATCACTAAACCTTCTAATCACAATCTAAGAGCCATGCTAGTGTTGGGCTCAAGAATAATTTATTTCAAACTTCACCATCTCAACAGTAACATTCAATTCATTGGCAAACTTAATCAAAAAATACAATAAGTAATCTGGCCTTTCATCTGCATGCACCCTCACAACAAGAAAGTTTTCCCCATATCACTCATAATTTTTCAATATTTATCCTGAGGGGAATATCAAAATTCAATCACTCGCTCTCAACAAAGAATTCATACATAATAGATAATGAACCATAAGCTTGCCCTTAGTGTAATACTCCACTAATAGTCAGATGTTGAAATGTATGATCAATTAGGTCTTCCTTGGTTGTAATGTAGCTAAGGGACAGGTAGGAACTATTTAGGAAATACTGACTAATCTCCCTAAGCACTTTAATACATAACCACCTTTAATCGAAATCACATATTGTAAACCCAATTTTTCACTTCATTACCTTCACACATCAATTGTTTCACCCCAATCTTTTTAAGCATATTAATAAAACTACGGTAGGAGTATTTATCCTTTTACATCATAATTCAATTCTCAGCTTTTCTTCACACCCCAATTCTTGTTTCACACCCCTATAGTAGCCACCCTCAACCTAAGAGATTCTCCTTGGTTGAGGTGCACATTGTCCTAAATGGACCAGGGCCAAAATAGGTTCATTGTAACAAAAATTGGGCAACAAAAACTGAAATTTCTTTCACATTTTCTCTAACTCCTAACCGTCATAATTAAACACACAATGAACACTTCTTTAGAGCTTCACTTTCACCTTTCTCCTTTTTTTAATTGAACACTGCCTTCTTATTCAGTTATCTATATCAAAGCGCTTAGGAACTATGGATCAAAAAAAGGTCTATCAAACAAAGGATTAGGCTACATATGAGGCTACAAAAGAAATCAGGTTATAGGCTCAACAGGGCTAACTGGGGACATACATAAGTATAGGTAAATAACGTCTTTACAATTCGATTAACAAAGAAATACCTAAATCTCTTCCTATACCCAACGCCCTTTATTTTATTTTGTACACACACCTGGCAAGTTCTAGGCATTCCTATTCATGTACAATACCAACAATTACTCACACACTCAGTGCATGCTAAGAATCAAGTCGTATCCTTAAGGTTCCCGATCTTTCTCTTTGTTAAATTCTATATTAAGACAATCAAATTACAGTACACCTGTTAGGATTTAACATTTAAAAACAACCATTATCTTGTTTCAAAACAATTAAATTTATAATAACAAAAACAATCTGACACAACACAAAGCAATTCTCAAAGGTCGCAATCGGGATCTTATCACTTTCTCAGATTCTAAAGACAAACCCTCCTTAAGACGGTCATCATCCATCTATCATAGGGGAGGACACTAACTA
Organism: Capsicum pubescens; assembly: GCA_030864215.1. Lineage (NCBI taxonomy): Eukaryota > Viridiplantae > Streptophyta > Magnoliopsida > Solanales > Solanaceae > Capsicum > Capsicum pubescens. The sequence continues at coordinate 191,560,001 of CM061546.1, forward strand.
TGACGAGTTATTTCTAATTTCCATAAAGGGCAAAAAATAATACTGTAAACTGAAATTTTCCAAGGAGGGCGAAAATAAATAAAACAAACACTTTAAACAAAATTTTCCAAAGAGGGCAATAATCCAAAATGTAAAATTACTAACTATTACAGACATACTGTTTTGAATAGCTAGAAAATCATCCAAACAAAACATAAAATCAAAATTATTCAATCACCACATAGAACATAAGAAAGAAGATAAAATGAGAAATTCCACCCCACCCCACACTTAAAATAAAGTGTTGTCCATGTGCTATCAAATAAGCATATGGAAAAGTGGTGTTATACTCCCTTCTTAGTCGAATGGTACTAGTGATGTCATGTCATCAGCAGCACCATCATCATCACAAAAATCATCACCAGAATTGCCATCATCAGATTGCTCTTCCTCTTCAGACTTTTCATCAAAATAGCCCATGTGCCTCTCCTCCTCAGTGGGGACATCATAATCCAATGGCTCATCAAAATCAGGGATAATCCACAGCATAGTCTGAGCATGAGACCCTAGTAGGTAGTCTAACTCTACAACACAAACCTTCTGTTGGGTGGCTGGACTCCCCCAATCTTCAATTAAAGCATAGTGAGCCCATACATACGGGCTGTAATCTCATCATTCCGAACTTGACGTTCGGGCATAGTCAAAGTAACACCATAAGAAGCAGGCCCTTTTATACATGAGAAATCCAATTGTCTGGGATTAACTGGTGGTTTGTAATTCATATCCTCCTCGGGCACACCCTGCTGCCTCTGAAACCTAGTCAACAGCCCACCAAACCATATGAATGACCCCCTAAAATCTAGTTTTCCTCATGGTAGAAAAAATAATTACACCAACATTCAACTCAACATCTTCGTGCATCAAGGCATAGATGATACACACCCTATCATGAGTCACGTATTTCATATGTGTCCCATGAACAAGGAAAGCATAGATGATTTTTGCCCATAAGCGAGCCTCCCTGTATATGTAAGCGAAGGGGAGTGACACATGAGTACCACCCTCTTTATGATGAATCCACCGGTCTTTCGAACGAGTGCCATATAAGAGATGGCTAATGTGCTAGTACGGTGGCTCAACATTCATTCTTTTCAGTGTCTCCGTATCCACCACAAGTGAACCTAGTAGGCTATTCACAGAATTAGTAGTAAAAGAAACCACATGACCCCTTACCTCAAACTCTACATCCTTGTTTTGCGGATCCCAATTAGCATAAAATTCCCTCATAAGACTGAGGTTGCATTCAAATGGTAGTTTGAATAAGAAATTCATGTGCAGCGCCTCAATTCTGCGCACTATACTCGGATACTCTTTCATGAGGCTAACCCTATCAATGAATTGATCAGCTGAATACTTAGACTCATTATGTTGAGAATACCATTTTCTCCCCGACTCCATAATTGCCTTTGTTTCGAATCTCCTTGATTGACCCCATGGAATATGTGGGGCTGGGGGTACACGATCAGCATGCCGACTTCTTTTGTTCCTATATTCAAAAGTACCATCCACATTCTTTCCCTTTATCCTCTATTGTTGGCTAGAAATATTACTTATTAATCACAACAGGCTACACACGCATCAAATAAGTACCTTAGGAACTAGCAACCACTAAGTGTAAATTTTACCCCACTAAGTAAGTGAACTAGGGTACTCAGACTTCCTCTGTTCATCATACAATTACCGTCATCAATTATCTAACATCAAACAAAATTTCATCTCAAAGAAGTGGCAATTCAAAATCTCATCATAATAGCTTAACGGTTTAACAGCCTCTATAGAAAATATAGTCCTTTACTAACACATTACATTTCTTAAACAATTTCTCAAGTGTGCATTCACATTACCTCACGTCAATGGAACTCAATTCAATAATTTATAGCTAACACTAAGGTGGTGTGATATCAGGATCCATCCCACAGTTAATTTCCATTATGAAGTGAACATAAACACCAAAAATTTATTCAAATTCGCAATAGTATTCAGCAACTCAGCATGTAGGAACAAGATCAACTTTAAAGTGCAATTTACTATTTCAACTAGAGCAAGCCCAAAAACAATCCTATTTTGTCCCAACTCATCATCAATCACACAAATGGACTAATAGTGCAACAAAGCAATTGTAACATAACACCATTTTGGATCCCAAAACTCACATTTCATCAACCCCAAATTCTATCCAACAAAATTTCTAAATTAAAATTCAACTTAAGCCCTCAATTTACCCTATAAATTTGAATGAATCTACGTACAATACACTATACATTTAACTTTCATGCATGCCAATTTCACATATCATAAATTATAAACCAATAATCTCATGTCTTCATGTATTGTATTTAAACTCATAAGAATTTTGAAGACTTACCTTAGTCTTGATCAAGATGAGGAATATGAAAATTAAGTTTGAATTTGGCACCACAAGGAGGACACTTAAAAGAAATTATTTTAGGGTTGCGGATTTTTGGGGCGGCGGCGGTGGCTAGGGTTTAGGGAATGACGTGAATAAGGGAAAAGAGATATATAGAGAGGTGAAAATGAGGGGTCCGATGAGGGTTAAATTTATACTAAAATGCACAGTCGATGCAACGCGTCAACAATCCCATTGAAGAAGCGATACGATGCATCTAGTCTGCCTCGTTATATAGGACTTTGCCTTTAAAAAGTTATCGATGTTTTGTCTGGGCGATTATCAATGCAACATAATAGTAAATGCATTGGAAGGACGACGTGATGCGTTGACATTGCGTCACCTCACTAGAACTAGCCTTCGAAGATTTTTCTAAGTGTGGTCATGATGCACATCGACGCATTGTGTCGACTTAGTATTGATTCACTGGAATTTTTCTGGAAAAATTTTCTAAGTCTGAGCACAGGCCCAGTGATGCAACGCATCAATCCACTGGAAATTGTATCCAAACAATTTTCTAAGGCTAAATTTCCCATATTTTGAGGCATCTTTTCTTCCTCCTTACCTTTTTCACCTTTTATTGCTTATTTTACTTACTCAAAGATTGTTGTTCACCCTCTTCTCATCTTCTCTATATTCACCACATTTCTCATTCCTGAACATCAACTAAAAACAACAAAATTACGTAAGAAAAAATGGGTTGCCTTAATAAATAACCTTATTTTCTGTCATGGCATGACTCATCTTTTTGTGTTTTTCTCTTTATCTTTAACAACTAAAATTAAACTACCTATTACATTTGGATACATAATCAACTGCCACTAGAATGTACAAGTTTCCATTGGACTGTGGGAATGGTCCTATGAAATCAATTCCTCAAGCATCAAACACTTCAACTTCAAGAATATTATTTAGGGGAATCTCATGACGCCTTGAAATTGTTCCCAACATTTGGCATTGATCACAACTCTTTACAAATGTTACTGTATCTCAAAACAATATTTGCCAAAAGAAACCGGATTGCAACACTTTTCAAGTTGTTCTCTCACCTCCATGATGTCCACTATAAGGGGATAAATGACACTTTTGTAGCACTTGTGTGAATTCAGCTTCTGGAACACATTTGCGTATGAATTCAGCTTCTGGAACATATTTGCGTAACATTCCATCCAGACCCTTCTTGAAAAGATATGGCTTATCCAATATATAAGCATAAGAATCATGAAGCAGTTTCTTCCTCTGTTGAATTTTACTTTTAGGAGGGTAAAAGTTATTTGCCAACAAATTCACAATGTTCGAATACCAAGGAACTTCACACTCCATTATAGACAATAATTTTTCATCTGGAAACTCTTCTAGAATACAGAGAAAGTTCAACAATATGATCATGAGTCTCTAACCTTGACAAATGGTTTGCAACTTGATTTTCTTCTCCTTTATGATCATGAACCTCTAAGTCAAACTCTGGCAGTAGCAAAATCCACCGGATCAATCGAGGCTTTGCATCCTTTTATTGAATATATACTTGATGGCCGCATGGTCTGTGTGAACAATAACCTTTATGCCCACCAAGTATGCTCTAAATTTATCCAATGCATAGACCACCACTAACATCTCATTTTCAGTGATTGTATAGTTCATTTGGGCATCGTTCAAGACTTTACTAGCATAGTAAATAGAGTGAAATACCTTGTCTTTTCTTTACCCCAAAACAGCTCCTATAGCCACGTCACTAGCATCACACGTCAATTCAAATGGAAGCTCCCAATATGGAGAATTTAAAATAGGAGCTTCTATCAACTTCTTCTTCTGCTTCTCAAAGGCTTCTTAACAATTTGCCCCAAAATCAAACTTGGCCTCTTATTCTAACAATTTGCAGATCGAACTAGCAATCTTTGAAAAGTCTTGAATAAAATGCCTGTAGAAACCTACATGCCCCAAGAAACTTCGCACTCCCTTCACTGTGACAATATGTGGCAGCTTTTCAATTACTTCAATTTTGTCTTGATCTACTTCAAGTCCTCTACATGACACTTTATGGGCAAGGAATATTCCTTCCTTAACCAAAAAGTGGTACTTCTCCCAGTTCAGCACCAAATTTGTCTCTTCACATCGAGATAGGACTCGATCTAAATTCTGCAAGCATTTATCAAAAGAATCACCGTAAATAGAGAAATCTTCCATGAATACCTTAAAAAATTCTTCAACAATGTCATAGAATATTTCCATCATGCATCTCTGAAATATTATAGGTGCATTGCAGAGGCCAAACGGCATGCGTTTGACCATATATGTACCATACGGGCATATAAAATTCATCTTCTCTTGATCCTCGGGAGCAATGATGATCTGATTATAACCTGAGTAACCATCAAGAAAATAGTAATACTCCTACCCTGCCAACCTGTCCAACATCTGATCAGTGAACAGGATGGGGTAGTGGTCCTTCCTTGTGACTTTATTCAGCATCTGGTAGTCAATATAAATTCTCCATCCAGTCACCATGCAACTGGGAATGAGATCATTTGTTTTATTAGTAACCACGGTCGCCATACCTTTCTTTGGGACATAATGTATTAGGCTTACCCACTTGCTATCTAAAATTTGATAAACAATACCATTATCGAGCCACTTAATGACCTCTTTCTGCACCACATCTTTCATCACTAGATTTAACCTATATTGTTGCTACACCTTTGGTTTGAAACCTTCCTCCATGTGTATTTTGTGCATGCAAAAAACTAGATTTATTACTGTAATGTCAGATATTTGCCACCCGATCGCCTTCTTCCTCTTTTTCAAGACTGTTATTTGTTCCTGTACCTGCATATCAGATAATCCTATAAACAAAATAACAGGAAAGGTATCATTATCACCAAGGTAAACATATTTCAAGTGAGGATAAATAAGCTTAAGCTCTAATTTTGAAGCTTCATCAATTAAAGCTTTGGGGGATGGCCCAATTGTCCTATTCAATGGCTCAAAAGGCAATTTTCTTGTTTTAATGACCGCCGAATTTATGAATTGAACTAATTCCAACGCATCCATATCTCCATAAAGATCACGACCTACTAAAGCTCGCTCTAATGGATCATCTGACAATAACAACCTATGATCAGACTAAAGATCTAGAACAGATATAACAGACCACTCATCATATATAGCTGGAAATTTTAACACCTAATACACATCAAAAACCTCCACTTTATCATGCGCTATCATTGTCATTTTCCCTGATTCTTCATCAATTAACGACTGTCCCATTGCTAAGAAAGGTCATCCCAAAATAAATAAAATAACATGATCAGCTTCAAAGTCAAGAATTACAAAATCCACCATAAATATTAAGGATCCCACTTGCACTAAGACATAAGAATAGCCCATGCACTTCTCCTCCTCGGTGGGGACATCATCATCCAATGGCTCATCAAAATCAGGGCCAATACACAGCATAGTCCGAGCATGAGGCCCTAGTGCATAGTCCAACTATACAACACGAACCTCCTGTTGGGTGGCTGGATGCCCGCAATTCTTTAATTGCAGTATAGAAAGCCCATACATACAGGCTGTGATATCATCATTCCGAGCTAGACGCTCGGACATAGTCAAAGTAACACCATAACAAGCAGGCCATTTTATATGTGATAAATCCAATGGTCTGAGATTAACAGGTGGTTTGTAATCTACATCCTTCTCGGGAACACCCTGATCCTCATTGATGATACAAATTCTATCACACATCACCTCTGTCATAAATGTCTCATGATCAAGGAAAGCATAGATAATTTTTGCCCATAAGCAAGCTCCCTATTCATAAGAGGGAAGGGGAGTGACACATGAGTACCACCCTCTTTGTGATGAATCCATTGGGCTGTCGAATGAGTGCCATATAAGAGATGGAGAATATGCTAGTACGATGGCTCAACATTCATTCTTTTCAGTGGCTCTGCATCCACCACAGGTGTACCTAGTAGGTCATTCAGAGAAATAGCAATAAAAGTTACCACAAAACCCCTTACCTCAACCTCTACATCCTTGTTTTGTGGATCTCAATTAGCGTAAAATTCCCTAACAAGACTCAGGTTGCATTCAGATGGCTATTCAAAGAAGAAATTCATATGCAGCGCCTTAATTCTGTGCACCACACTCAGATACTCTTTCATCAGGCTATCCCTATCAATGAATTGATCTGCTAAATACTTAGACTCTTTGTGTTAGGATTACCATTTTATCCCTGACTCGACAACTGCCTTTGTTCCGTATCTCCTTGATTGACCCCGTGGCATATGTGGGGATGGGGGTACACAGTCAGCATGTAGACTTCTTTTGTGTCTGCATTCAGACGAACCAGCTACATTATTTCCCTTGCTCCTTTGTTGCTGGCTAGACATTTCACCTATTAATCACAATAGGCCACACATGCATCAAACAAGTACCTTAGGAACTAGCAAACACTAAGTATGAATTTTACCCCACACTTAGTTGCTAGCATAGGTGCATAAGTAAGTGAACCAGGGTACTTAGACTTCCTCTGTTCATCATACAATTACCGTCATAAATCATTTAACATCAAATAAAATTTCATCTCAAAAAAGTGGTAATTCAAAATCTCATCATAATAGCTTAACGGTATAACAGCCTCTATAGAACATAAAGTCCTTTACTAACATATTACCTTTCTTCAACAATTTCACAAGTGTGCATTCACATTACCTCAGATCAATGGCACTCAATTCAATAATTTCTATCTAACACTAAGGTGGTGTAAGATCTGGATCTACCCTACACTTAATTTCCATTATGAAGTGAATATTAACACCCCAAATTTATTAAAATTTGCAGTAGTATTCAATAACTCAGCATGTAGGAACAGGATCAACTTAAAAGAGCAATTTACTATTTCAACTAGAGCAAACACAAAAACAATCCTATTTTGTCCCAACTCATCATCAATCACACAAATGGACTAACAGTGAAACAAAGCAATTGTAACATAACGCCATTTTGGATCCCAAAACTCTCATGTCATTAGCCATAAATTCTACCCAACAAAATTTCTAAATTAACATTCAGCTTAAGCCTTCAATTTACCCTATAACTTTGAATGAATCTACGCACAACACACTAAAAAATTAACTTTTATGCATGCCAATTTCACATATCATAAATTATAAACCAATAACCTCATGTCTTCATGTAGTGTATTTAAACTCATAAGAATTTTGAAGACATACCTTAGTCTTGATTAAGATGAGGAAGATGAAAATCACTACAAGAAAAATAGCCTATAAGGAAGGGAAATCTGGTCCAAAAAAGTTCAAATCTCATCCTAATTAGGTTTTTAGGATGGGAAAAAACCGGTCGTGTCCCGTCCTAACAGGCTCCGCAGCAAAAGCTAAATAGCGATGATGTAGTAAAGTCGATCCTTAAAATCCTTTTGAGACGGCCAAAAATCCAGTCCTAATTATCCTTTTGCTATGATATATCTCGTCCCAAATAGACTAACTACCTTGTCCTAATTATCCTTTTACGATGATATATCTTGTCTTAAATAAACTAACTATCTGGTCCTAATCATCTTTTAGCGATGGTATATCTCGTCAAAAATAGACTAACTACCTGATCATAATTATATTTTAGCGATGATATATCTCATCCAAAATAGACTAACTACTTGGTCATAATTATTTTTTAGCGATGATATATCTCATCTCAAATAGACTAACTATCTGCTCCTAAATTATCTTTTAGGGATGAGAATTTTTTTTTTCCTAGATCAACCTTTAAGGACGAGAAAAATCATGGTCGTTGATCAACTTTTAAAGACGAGAAATATTAAAGACCTAAATCAATCTTTAAAAAGGAGCGATATTTCTAGTCTCTAATTGACCCAAAATAAGGCTAATATATATCACAAAATAATAAATTTCATCAATTTATATGAAATTGCTATCGAGAATCTTGATACAAAAAAATGATATAATTAGAGACCATAAAACTAAGTTAACATCTCATGGTATTAGTTTCAATATTTATTTCAAAAAAAACATAGTTACCATCCTGATCGAGCTAAGTATGATATCAATTTTTCCATAAGAATTGAATACATAGCAAAAAAATAATAAAGTAACTCTTGTTTCTACTGTTTAGGTACTCAACTTTTAGTTCAAATCTCCAACTTCCATCGTAGGGAAAAAATAATAAAGTCCTCCACTTTTAGTTCCTGTTGCTTCACCTAAATCAAGAAACTCCTGCAACAGTAAAGCAGAAAATTAGTACATCACTTTAGGAGAAAAATAATCTGTGAAATCGGTTCAACTAGACTTGCATAGACAAAGGGAAAAAACTTTGGGCAAGAAGACAACACCTAGTTACTTGATCATGACTAGAGTGATTATGATAAAATCTGTTATTCGTTGATTCATTTCTGTTAACTATATATTGACCTTTATTAAGGTCCATAAAAGAAGATGTTACTATTAATCTAAGTCTACATATTAACATATTTACAAAGAATACAAGATAGTGAAGAACAAAAGAATCAGTTTGAAAATGAATAATAGCATATATCTAGGATGTATTCAATACCTCCAAACAATCTTTTAAATATTTGAACTCCATAGGACCACCACAATTCATAAATTAATAGAGTAAAGCCATAACTTTTATAAAAATCAAAACTTTAACGACAACAATACTCCATATACTAATATCTCAATTAACGATTGACTCCAAAAATCTCTGGATTCATTATACAAATAACTCCTTCCATCAAATAAACAGAACACTAAGTTTCCACCAAAATGCAGTCAATAAGAACAAAGGGCTAACTGACAGGGGTCTAACTTTCAGTTACATGTAAGAACTTTATAACCACTATCTGACAAACCTTATAGGGACAAAAATAACAAAAATCACGAATTTAGCGAGACCCTATTTCAAGAAAAGTGATAATTTTTAGTGGTTTAAAGCAACTCTAACAAAATTAAACAATAACAACCAAGAATCAAGAAACTTAACGACAACCCATTATCAAGAACTTGAATGAATGATTATGACAATAGAGATAAAATGGGAATGAATTAAGCAAAAAGGTTTATCAAAGATAGTATCTTTTTCACTCTTACATTACTTGGAAATCAAAAATCCTTCAAGAACAAGCAGTACAAATAGGCAAGAAAGGAACTTATTAAGCAAAGCAACTTGTTTTACATGAATGAATTAGAGCAAAGTACTTGAAGAAATTGAATGGGAAGTTGACAAAATGTAGGAAGAAAACTGAATGTAGTTTTCTTGCCAAACTTGGCTAGACTCTCTATAGTAGGTAATCTTGTAAACAGGGCCAGCCAACTTGTATGTGGTTAGGTGGTTAGGAAAATTGACTATCATACTAAAGTGTTTGCAACGAAGGTATTGGTCACTCCGTCTTATGTAACTTCTACCATAATTTTCCAAATATGTAAACTATCTTCCCTAATAACTTGTACAAATCACCCAAGCAAAGGATGGGAGACCAGCTATTATTGAGCTAACTGATGCCAAGGCAAAAGAAGTAAAGGATACTTTAGAGGTAATACAATATTATTGAGCTTTTCCTATTGGTTTTTACTAGAATATGTACAGTCATTTCACAAAATTTTGTCCTAAGGACATTGTTATAGGTTTATGATTGTTCACAATTTCGATGAAACTAAATCATCCCAAGGAATCTTCATCAAACAATCATGAACCTATAGAATCATTTCATCAAATATTTTCAGGGACTCTACTATAGGCCTATCTCTCCAAGGGTTGTTCATCTTTTTCTCTCGGTATTCTTTTACCTCATCAGGTGTCTGGGTTATGCAGAAAATTAGTCCATGTATGTCATAAAAATATCTAGCTAGAGTAAAATCATACCAATCAATTACACCCTTTAAAATAGAGGTTTGCTCAGGTCAGCAAGGGTAAACTAGAAAAGAAACAAAAAATGAGTATCGAGAGAAAAATAATGGCAAGTTTCATGTATTAAACATAAGTTGTATTTATAATAGCCTTATTACCTGGTGGTCAACATATGCACGGCCTCTTCTTATCAGCTCTATAGATAGATCATAAGGGTCTTAGAAATAATCACTAGTGTAAGTGATCTGCAAAATGCCAACACATCAGTATAGAAAACATGAAAAGAAAACCATTAGGAATGAACAACACCATACCTTGAAAGGCTCATATCCCATCCACCCAATAATTTCTTTAATGTGATCGATGTACTCTTTCTTCTCAGCTTCAAGGTTGGTATCATCAAACCTAAATCCAATAGCAAAGTTATGAGGAACCTAACACTCCTAAGTAAAAAACATGTTCCATTAAAAAAAATTAGAGGTTGCAAGTGAAGAGCAGACAGAGTACAAAAACCAACTATTTCTGCATTGTAAACTATGTGCCATGTTTTTCAACGCTTTGGACCAAAAACCTACAGTTCCTTGAATTGTATTGGATCTTCTATAAGATCCTGAACAACTACCCTGTGGATTGTGTAGTGAACTGCATTCAAAAAACCTAATGCAGTGTTTTCTCGGCCAACGAACCACAACTTTATCCGACTCTTCGCTTTACCGTGCCTCTCGCTAGCGCTCCAAATCGCACCATCGTTTCTTGTCTGGGTGGCCTAATTTAAGCTAAATTAATGCAGAATTTTTTTATCAAAATCGTGAGATTATATCACACAGACACACACACACCCTAAGAGTCCACCAGTGTTATATTCCTACCTTATCTTGTCCTATACCAATCCCACCAGCATTGTACATCCATCCTAGACCTGAGGGTATAAGAGAAAAGCATTATCCCATTTTAAAAAATCAAAACCAAAAGACTACAAGTGGGTGTGAGTGTCGAATGATGAAAAGGCCCAGGACAGACATCCATTTTCAAAACTCATAAGTACGTATTCTAGGCATAAAAAACAATCACCTTTATCATCATAAATTGCTTCATCTTGAGCACATCAAAGCTTTAGCAAAAAGTGTAGTAATATTTACATGAGAAATTGAGGAAGAAAAACACATCACGAGAAGGACAAGAAAAGCCTACCTCATGTAATAGCCACCACCTCTTTCTTTTGCCAGACCAAAGTCAACAAACATAGCCTGTATAGTATCAAAGTCAAGATTAGAGCATGACTGAAATGACAACTACATAATATCCAAATTGTATATACCTTTGTATGTCCAATGTGTAAAAATCCATTAGGTTTAGGAGGAAAGCGCGTCTGAAATTTTCCTCTAGTCACTTTCAAATGCTTTTCAAGTAGCTCTTTGGAAATGCACTCTCAAAGCACAGAACGGTCACTAAAATATACTTCTGTATGCACTTGAGTATCAGGACAGCAGATACTCATATACTAAAAATAAGATCATAGATAAGAATTTTGCATAAACTTTCCTAAAGAGCTTAAAAGTGGGGAAATTTAACAACAATAGATTGCGTTAATCCAAAAACTGATACTACAAATATGCCAACTAGCCTAACAAGCGATTACCTAAGTTTTACAACCAAACGGAATCTGCCAATGATAAATGAATGAGGAAAATGTGGGCAGCTATACATATTTAAGGACCCAAAAATTAGGGAAAAAAAATTCTCACATTTATAACTACAACTGTAAAAAGAGGATAAGCAGACCAGCACCATATCATTTACAAACTATTAAGGATGTTCTTATGCAGCCAAAATGTATTTGTTGTTCTAGTTTAAAAAGCAGTGTAGTTAATCATGTAAAAGATTAAAGTCTGGAAATAGCACTAAGATTTAAGTGAAGAAAATATCGCAATATTAAGATTTAAGCTTGAGACTGACAAGTTAGACTTATAAACACGAGTACACGACAATGGATATAACATAAGCTTAAGCACCTTATAATTTTCCTCAGGTGAAAGGAAGATCAAGTATGGATTTAGTTCTTCTTCAGACTGCTTTGGTACAGAGGTCTCCTCAACTTTAGCTTTATCCTACATAAGATGACAAAAAACAATAACTCAGCCTAGCTTAGGAAAAAGTAATATTAGATGAAAAATCTCCACTTAAACATGTGGTCAGCAAAAGGTAGGACATGGTTCTATAACCCTATCAGCTTAAGAATATATATATATTATATGAAGCACAACCTCAGTTTTCACGAGCTTCTCTTCTTCTTTTTAACAGGCTTTTCATTATCTGTTATAGTTCTTTCCCCGAGTAATTTATATAGCTAGAGATCTACTAATTCCTATGACAATAAATAATCTTAAAATATCCAAAAAAAAAGCACAATGCAAAATCCATCTTATAATTGAAACCAATTATAGCTCATAAATTAGCCTAACCATTGATGACAAAAAGAAAACGTACCTTGACAATTTTTGGATCTTCCCACGGCAACTTCTTTCGAACATGACCAAAAACTTCACCAACTATTAGGGAGAGATTAGATAAAAGCATATTAGGTAAGTTACTATGTTATGCCTTTTTTTCTATATAATTGCTAGCATTACTAAGTTCTCAACGTTCAATAAATTGCATATAAACACACAGATATAGATTATCCAATTAGAGAAAAAATAACTAGTTGGTTTTACAAGCATCAATATACTGACCATTGGTTCTATAATGTTGTTCTAATATATTGGCCTTCTTCTCTTCAAAGAACTCACTCACAGCACGTTCAATGTATTCCTTAGATACCTCAACACCTGCTCAAAATTATGGGAAATACATATAACCTTTGTTTTGAAAGGAACATATGTTATTGTTTCTAGAGAAGAGCAATTCAAAGCCACCACCACCACCCCACCCCAAAAGTTTACCTCAGTGATAATTTAAGAGATACGTCAATCTAATGTCATAAATATTATATAGTCAAACTTTAGCAAAAATGATTTGTTCTTACCAATACCACAAGCCTCTTTAAAATCCTGGACCTTAATATTTTTAGAGGAAGTTGCAGAAAGGTAGGCAAATGCAGTTTCTAACTGCGCAGTGGTTTTAATCTGCAACAGTCCAGTAAAAGAAAAATTTGAAGGGACTTCAATTAATCATATCAGCCTCAATACTTTTACAAGTATAACTCCAACAAAATAGGACTTGTGTTGCTAGTGCAATAGAAAATGATGATTTACAAAAGTTAAGTGAGAACCTACTGCTATGCTTGCATAAATGAACCCCCAAGTAAAATAGATAAATAGAGACTTTGGTGAACAACAAACCTTTGTAGATACAATGTACTGAAGCAATGTGGGTCGGTGGTTAAGTCTGTTGGTTGGAAACTTAGTAGCAACCTAACATGCAAAAGGATAAAGTTCAGTAACATAATTTATACTTGTATTTCTTGCCATCCCAACATAACGGAAGGAATGAGATATAATTGGATTTTATCTTCAAATATAGATGTGTAAATTAAAATAACTGAAATGTCCCTAAGCTTTGAATAATGCATTGACAGAAAATGAACCTCAAACATCTTATTTATGCATAAGCAAGTAGAAGAATATAAAGGACGGAATTTTCAATTTATGTCTCGAGATTCTAGAAGCCTACCGTGTAGAGCAGGTTGCCTAAATCACGGTCACAACCATCGGTCACAACAGCCTTGATTAATCACGACAAAAAGTTAGGAGCAAATTTAAGACATGTTATTATTTTTTCTGGAACTTCTATTGAGAATAAAATTTGACATCTCAGAAGATGATTAAAAATACAAGCGACAAAACCTAGCAGAATAAAAAACACCCCATGAATCCACAAGATCCAATGTACGTAGCTATCTATCCTATAGACATTGCTATAGGTTCATGATTGTTCAAAAAAAAAACTTCACAATTTCGATGAAACTAAATCATCCAAATAAAGTTCATATACGAGGTGCACACAAACTAAATCATAAGATCTTAATGCAAAGCAGCTACTCAATAAGTAAAATCTCATCTCTTCATTAAAAAATCACATGATTCTTAAAGCTAGTCGTTATATAAGCATTTTAACAACAAAAATGCAGTCATTACAGTAAAGCTCAATAAGATCGCAACATAAAGTAGCAGCTTCACAATATTGAAAAATTGAATTGTCAGATGAAACCATACTCTCTGCTAATGCAAAAAATTATCCCAAACCTAGATGAAAAATACATCAGATTAATTGAGACTAACACAGCCCATTAACATAAAATGAAAAAACACAAAACAAGTTGTAATAAACCTAGACTCCTTTTGTTCATTGACATTAAACCATAAAAAGTTCATTACTGATTGATCAATTTGCCCTACTCTCGAATGAGACTCTCAACACACATACTATAAAGAACACAAATGAAGAACCACATGTTTTCAATCACTAAACATCCAATATATACAAACAATAACAAGTCCAAAGGGATATCCCAACACTGCGAACACAAAGATGTACAAGAAAACACATTGGAATCGCTAAAGCACAATGACCAATCTAAAGGTAATACAAACTGCATTACACAGGAAAAATAGAGTAAAGTAGAGATCACTGAAGGGAATCGAGTATCAATTTAAGCACGTCACAACGAATAGATGAGAGAATTGCGCACATATAGTGAATTGAGAAGAGTAATTTGAGAGATGCAAATTAGGGCTTATTAATTTTGTTAATTGTTACAGAGAATGATCTATTCGTATGTTTTAAGGGAGAAGCTGAATAGTATTATTTTTATATTTTTAATTAGGTTTTATGTTTAATTTAATAATTAGCGCCCAATTACGATTTTATTAATAATTAAAATTTTGGTGGTATTTCTTTTTTCCGCTTAAGACTCCAAATTATCAATAGGGATCTGTTAAAAATTATTGTAGGGACCAGATTTTATACCTTCGCAATAAATTACACATTTAGGGACCGGAATATAATCTCGTCTCAATGAATATACTTTTAGAGACAAGATTATATTTTTGTCCCTAAATGTTGGTCTTAAATACACCTTTTCATTGTAGTGAATTAAGTTTGAATTTAGCACCACAAGGAGGACACTTGAAAGAAATTATTTTAGGGTTGTGGATTTTTAGGGCAGCGGCGGTGGCTAGGGTTTAGGGAATGGGTGAATGAGGGTAATTGGATATATATAGAGGTGAAAATGAGGGGTCCGATTAGGGTTAAATTTATACTAAAATGGGAAGTCGATGCGACACGACAACAATCGCATTAAAGAAGTGATGCGACGTGTCAAGTCTGCATCGTTACACTGGATTTTTCCTTTAAAAATTTATTCAAGTGTTATCTGGATGATTATCGATGCGACTTGATGGTACAGGCATTGGAAGGACTAACGCGATGCGTTGTCATCGTGTTAGCTCACTGGAACTAGCCTTTGAAAATTTTTCTAAGTGTGGGCATAATGCCCATTGATGCGACGCATCGATTCATTGGAATTTGCCTGAAAAAAATTTCAAAGTGTGAGCATAGGCCTAGTGACGCGACGTATCGACTTAGCATCAATCCGCTCGAAATTGTATTCAAAAAATTTTCTAAGGCCAAATTTCCCATATTTTGAGGCATCTTTTCTTCCCCCTTACCTTTTTTACCTCTTATCACCTATTTGACATACTCAAAGATTGTTGTTCACCCTCTTCTCATCTTCTCTATCTTCACCACATTTCTCATTCCTTCACATCAACCAAAAATAATAAAATTACGTAATAAAAAGTGGGTTGCCTCCCACCAAGCGCCTTATTTTTGGTCGTGGCACGACTCATCTTTTTGTATTTTTCTCTTTATCTTTAACAACTAAAAATTAAACTACATATTACATTACATTTATGGGTTTCCTCCCATATAGCGCCTTATTTTACGTCGTGGCACAACTTAGCTCAATCTCACTTATCATCCAAAGAGATGGACACATTGTGCTTGTCTCCATAATCAGCCTAATAATACTTCACACATCGTTCATTCCCTAGAAACTTCTCAGTCTTCTTTTTGTTCCACAATTCAACCACTCCTGAGGTGTCATTTGTACTACTTCGAAAATTCCAGATCACTTAGACTACAATTTGCCCATAAACAACTTTAACCTCAAATTAAATAGCAAAACAAGTTGTCCGAGTTCAAACACACTGTCTTGAATTTGTCTATCATGCCATCTCTTGGTTTTCTCCTTGTACAGCTTGGCATTTTCATATGTGTGGAGAGAAAACTCATTAAGTTCAACAAGATGCAATAATCTTTTCTCTCCCGCGACCTTCATCTCAAGATTCAACTTTTTAACGGCCCAATAAGTTTGATGTTCCATCTCTGCAGGTAAATAATAGGGTTTCCCATAAACCAACCTATATGGAGAAGTACCAATTGGCGTCTTATAAGATATCCGTTATTCCCATAATGCATCGTCTAGATTTTGGCCCAATCTTTACATTGCCCATTAACAGTCTTCTGTAGTATTTGCTTTATCTCCTGGTAGGAAACCTCAACTTTTCCACTCATTTGTGGATGATACACAGTGGCCACCTTGTGCCTAACACCATATATTGCTACAAGATTCTTAAATCAAGTGTTAATAAAGTGAGTACCTCCGTCACTGATTATTGCTCTTAGAGTGATAAACCGGGAAAATATTTGCTTCTTCACAAACTTCAGCACTACTCTAGCATCATTAGTGGGACAAGCTGCATCTTCCAACCATTGGGATACATAATCAACTTCTACTAGAATGTACAAGTTGACTTTGGACTGTGGGAATGGTCCCATGAAATTAAATCCCCAAACATCAAACACTTCAACTTCATGAATATTATTTAGGGGCATCTCATAACGCCTTGAAATTGTTCCCAACCTCTAGCATTAATCATAAATCTTTACAAAAGTCATTGTATCTCGAAACAAGGTTAGCCAAAAGAAAGCAGATTGCAACAGTTTTCGAGATTTTCTCTCACCTTCATAATGTCCACCATAAGAGGATCAATGACACTTTTGTAGCACTTGTGTGAATTCAGCTTCCAAAACACATCTGCGTATAATTCAATCTGGACCCTACTTGAAAAGATATGGCTCATTCCAAATATAAGCACGAGAATCATTGATCAATTTCAACCTCCGTTGAATTTTAATTTCAAGAGGGTAAAAGTTACTTGCCAACAAATTCACAATATCCGCATACTAAGGAACTTCATACTCCTTTAAATACAATAATTTTTCATCCATAAACTCTTTCGGAATGCAGAGAAAGTTATCAACAACATTATCATGAGTCTCTAACCGTGACAAATGGTCTGCAACTTGATTTTTTGCTCCTTTACGATCACGAACATCTAAGTCAAACTCTTACAGTAACAAAATCCACCAGATCAATCGAGGCATTGCATCCTTTTTATTAAAGAGATACTTGATGGCCGCATGGTCTGTGTGAACAACAACCTTTATGCCCACTAAGTACGCATTAAATTTATCAAATGAATAGACCACCACTAACATCTCCTTTTAAGTGACTGTATAGTTCATTTAGGCATCGTTCTAGACTTTACTAGCATAGTAAATAGAGTGAAATACCTTTTCTTTTCTTTGCCCAAAAATAGATCCAACAGCCATGTCACTAGCATCACATATCAATTCAAATGGTAGCTCCCAATCTGTAGAAATCAAAATAGGAGCTTCTATCAGCTTCTTCTTCAACTTCTCAAAGGCTTCTTACAATCTGCCCTAAAATCAAACTTGGACTCTTTTTCTAACAATTTGCACATCGATCTTGCATTCTTTGAAAAGTCCTGAATAAAACGCCTATAGAAACCTGCTTGCCCCAAGAAACTTTGTACTCCCTTTACTATGATAGGATGTGGCATCTTTTCAATCACTTCAATTTTGGCTCGATCTACTTCAAGTCCTCTACCTGACACTTTATGGCCAAGGACTTTTCCTTCCTTCACCAAAAAGTGGTACTTCTCCCAGTTTAGCACCAAATTTGTCTCTTCACATTGAGCTAGGACTCGATCTAAATTCTGCAAGCATTATCAAAAGAATCACCATAAACAGAGAAATTGTCCATGAATACCTCAACAAATTCTTCAACCATGTCGTAGAAGATTGTCATCATGCATCTCTGAAACGTTGCAGGTGCATTGCAGAGGCTAAACGACATACATCTAAAAATATATGTACCATACAGGCATGTAAAAGTCATCTTCTCTTGATCCTCCGTAGCAATGGTGATCTGATTATAACCTGATTAACCATCAAGAAAATAGTAATACTCCTGCCCAGCCAACCTCTCCAACATCTGATCAATGAATGGGATGAGGTAGTGGTACTTCCTTGTGCCTTCATTCAGCATTCGATAATCAATAAAAATTCGCCATCTAGTCACCATGAGAGTGGGAATGAGCTCATTTATTTTATTAGTAACCACGGTCATCCCACCTTTCTTTCGAACATAATGTATTGGGCTTACCCACTTGCTATCTAAAATTGGATAAAAAAATACCATTATCGAGCTACTTAATGACCTTTTTCCATATGATACGCCCAAATTACAACTCTCGTTAGAAAGTGTAAGCGGTCGCTGTCAAATATAGAACCCAATTGGGTTGGGTGTCAAATCCCACGGGGAATACTATGATATCTAAGTATTGCGATTATTATTAGACTGTTGGTCGAAGGTTCCAAGATAAAGGGGTTTAGTTTAAGTGCACAGTAATATTATCAGTGTAATAATGAGATGATATGTGTAATTAGATTTGATCACAGAGGATGATAAGTTAGGGTTATGTCCACCTTGTAGTTTCTACTTCTCTTTTAACTATGAGTAATGCGGAGTTTATACATGCATGCACTTATAGAGAGTCATATTCTAATTCTAAATCCAAGTGTTTTTCAACCATCAAGGATTTATTCACCTTAGCTCTCTCAAACCTAAAGTGTACAACAAATGGTACGAATTCTCCAAGAAGTTAATCCTGCTAGGGCATTAACATGTAAAATAGAGGTTAGAAACCCTATTTTCTCGTCACACTCTCTTTTCCAAATAGTAATTTTTCTATCGAACAAATTATTGTTATAATGGCGCATTCTCTATGTTTGAAACCACGAGAATTCAATTATAATGAAGAGAGTAATGATATAAGTGCATTACACATCATAAATTCACAAACCCATAGAAATAGAGAGTATACTACAAGGTTTCCATAACCCTAACAGATAAGTTTAGGTACTCATGAATACAACGGAAATCAAAATAGACATAATCATCATACCAAAACTTAGAACAATCTCGGCGATGGAGATGACTAGCGATAATAAGAGAGGAACGTGTTTCTCTCTCTCCGTTGCTCAAGCTAAGCCGTTTTCTGCTTTAAAAAAATATTACAGAATCTCAATTATGAATAATAATCCCTAAAAAATCAGCAATAATGCTTTTAATAACATCCTACTCTAATAAATTGCTACTGCATCCTTAACTATTTAAAAATACTGAGTTTGCCCGGGAAAAAGTTCCCATGCATCACATTCAGTCCAAGAGCTGCTTTCCTTTTTATGTGAAGTTTTCCTTTGTTGTCCACAGGTCCCCAAAGTGCTGAAATCTTCCTCATTAGTACCTGAAAAGTATGCTAATCACATAGGTCAGCTCACTTAACTAGAAATGGACTAAAAGTGCAAGAAGTATGTATTTTAACCTCAAAACTTAGCTAAAACATGGGTAAATTATGGTGCTTAGACGTATAAATACGCCCAACGTCACCACCCCACACTAAAAGCTTTGTTTGTCCTCGAACAAAATAGTACATCCATACGAATACCTAACTAAACTTCACAAGAGCAACACAAAATTTTCAACAAGACATACACGGCAATTATTAACAAAGAGTAGATTTCTTGATCATTACTAGAAACAACTCACCCTCCAACATAGACTCATTAAGTTGGTTAATTCGTATACACAAGTTAAGCCAAAAAAATCATATAAAACTACCCAACAATCATCAACCATATGCCCTCACAACAAAAGAGTTACCTATAATCCCTCACAATCATGTAATTTCTAACAAAATGGGTACAAGAATCAAGTTGCGCTCACTCTCAGAAAGAATTCTCAAATTACAACTGATGACCATATGCTTGCCCTTAGTGTAATACTCCACTAATATCATAATGCTAAGATTAGGATCAAATAGGTCTTTTACGGGTTGTAATGTAGGCTAAAGGATGGGTAGGAACTATTTTTGCCAGAAATAGTGACTATCTTCCCTAAGCGCTTTAATACATGATAACGCCCAAACTACAACTCTCGTAAGAGTGTAAGCGGTCGCTGTCCAATATAGAACCCAACTGGCTTGGGTGTCAAATCCCACAGGGAATACTTGGTCACTAAGTGTTGCAATTGTTAGCAGACTGTTGGTCGAAAATTCTACAGAAAGGGGGGATGGTTTAGGCGTGAATTAAAAGTATCAAAATAGCAAAGTAAAAGCGGAATGCTTTGTTTAGTAAGATTTTAATCAATGAGAATTGTAAGTTAGGGTTATGTCCACCTTATGAATTCTACGTATCTATTAACTATGAGTAATGCAGGATTCAGACATGCATGCACTTATAGAGATTCGTATTCTACTGGTAAATCCTAGTGTCTCTCGACCATCAAGGATTATCTCACTTTAACTCTCTCGAGCTTAAAGCGTATAACTAATGGTATGAACTCTCCAAGAGTTAATCCAGTTACGGCACTAACGTGTAAATAGGGGTTGGTAGCCCTATTTCCTTGTCACACTCTCTTTTCCAAACATGTAACTTTTCTCTCGAACAAGTTATTGCTATAATGGCGTATTCTATATGTTTGCAACCACAAGAATGTAATTAAGATGAAGAGAGTAATGATATAAGTAGCATAAGTATCAAGAATTCACAAACTCATAGTAATAGATAGTATATCATAAGGCTTCCATAACCCTAACAGAGAAGTTTAGCTACTCATGATTACAACGGAGATCACAATAAACATCATCATCGTACCAAAGCTCAAAGAATCTCACGTTGAAGATGGGTGTGGCGTCAAACTAGGTTGACGTTTTTTCCCTCTAGACGTTTCTCACAAGTTAGCATTTTTTTCTCTGTTAAAACTTACAGAATCTGTAAACTGAATAA
Source organism: Capsicum pubescens (assembly GCA_030864215.1). Lineage (NCBI taxonomy): Eukaryota > Viridiplantae > Streptophyta > Magnoliopsida > Solanales > Solanaceae > Capsicum > Capsicum pubescens. Next base: position 191,581,548 of record CM061546.1, read on the forward strand.
TACTAACAAGTCGAATGAATAATGAAAGTATCTATCAATTCGTGAATAATGAAAAGCATGAATGCTGAAAAATTCAGCAAAATAGGGCTTTTATAACATCCTTGTCCTATTCCTACTAAGTTACTGCTGATCCCCAAGTCTTTAGAAATACTATTTTTGCCCGGGACAAGTTCTCCATGCATTACTTTCAGTCCATAATCTTCCAAAAGCTGCCTTCCCTCTTATGTGAAGTTTCCCTTGCTACTAAAAGGTCCACAAAGTGCTGAAATCTTCATCATTAATACCTGAAAACATGCTAATCACGTTGGTTAGCTCACTTACAGGAAAATGGACTAAAAATGTAGGAATTATATATTTTTTCCTTAAAACTTAGCTAAAATATGGGTAAATTATGGTACTTTAGGCTGATTTAGACCCACCAAATTATAGAGAATCGAATTAGCTTTCCAACGATACCAATTTTGCCTTAATCCAATACCCAAGCGAAAAGTTATGCCCATTTTTGTGAGAGACAATAAGGATAGGCGATTGGTTAGGCGCCGCCCAAACAAACTTAGGCGATTGTTTAGGAGCCGCCCAACCTAGCTTGTGTAATTACTTGGGCGCCGCCAAAGTCAATTCCAAGTGCCAAAAACACTCTATTTTGAGTTATTTTGAGGGTAATTAAGTCTTTTAACACTCCTTACACGTCCCTAAACGTAACCCTACGAAATATATAGCTTCTAAACATATTACAACCCTGTTATCATCTCAAAGATCATCATCCAAGAGCACTAAAAGAGAAAAACAACTATGGTTGCATAATTAAGCTTGAAGATCTAATTTCAAGGAAAATTTCTCCGTCAATCATCAAGAATCTTCCTTCTAAGGTATGCGTGAGTTGATTCATGGACTTCTTTCGTCCATGAAGCTCAAGAACCATCTTCTAAATTATGTATTATGATGTTTATGTTGTTGGTGGTTGATGTTCACGTGGTTGGAGTTTGATGATGCCTAAGATGGGATCTTTGTATGTTTTGTGTGAAGATATGGTGGTATTTAATGTATAAATATGTGAAATTGGTGGTTGAATATTTGTAATCTTGATGAATCCACCTATGCCTAAGATGTGCATGTAAGGTGTTTGTGAAAATACCTAAGGGAATAGAATTCATGATTTTATGACATAATAAGTCCTAAATGACTATTCCATGTTCTAAGTTTATGTTCAATGTCATCCCCATGCTATTGTCTTAAATTGAAGATATTGTATGAGATGATCATGATATTGTTGTGATATGGAATGACCATGTTATTGAAGCCATGCAAGTATATACATGTTGTGTGCATTCCTAATCATGTGACAGTTTGTTGAGAATCATTCTTATTATGAAATCCTTACTTATGATATTGTGAATTGTGGACTCAAATCTTATGATCAAGTCATGTCATGTGTGTCAGTTTCCTCCTATTGAGTCCTGGGGGTATTCGTACCCAAAAACTATAGTTGTGTGCCTAGAGCCATGTCATGTTTCACGATATCCGAACTCAAGCTATGGTTCCATAGACATCAATCAGTCATGTGACTCAGAAAAACCTCATGATCTCAGTCAGTTGTCAGATATCAGTAACATTCCGCCAGTCAACGGAATTCATTAAGATTAAGTCATGTATAGTCATTTATTCATGTCCAGTCCCTCCAGATGGGAGTAGAGATTAGCACCGAGTGAACCCAAGGATGGGAACTTACCCTCCAGTTTAGGGTGTGATCCTTAGAAGCAGTCCCTGTGTTCCAGAACTACGTAGCCAGTGTAGGTTGAGACATCTTAAACTTTCAAATTAGGGTTGATGAGGTGGTTTAACCCATTAGTTTAGGGTTCCCATCGTTCTCATTAAGTACCTTCCAGATAAGGGTCACTCACAAGCTGTCCTTACCCGTGGCACGATATTGACTCCCCTCCAGTAGGGGTAGAGATTGGACCCCAGCTTAGCCATAACGGCATACATGGGGCATGTCGGTTAAACACTACCTCCCACAGTTTCAGTATCAGTCTCAGTAAAAGAACTCAGGGCGTTCTTTAGATTTTAGTATATACAGGACTGTCAGATACAGTTGTCCATGTTATCATCTTGCAGTATCAGTCATGACAGTTACCAGTAAACCATGTATTAGCTTACAGGTCATGCTATCACGTATTCATGATCCCAGTTTCTATATATGTGTGTTTTCACTCCTACGTTCATATTAGTCAGTCAGTGTTGTTCATGCATGAAACCCTTTATGTTCAGCCTACCTTTCTCATATACTCAGTACACCAGTTATACTGACGCATTTGTGCTATGGTTCTTTCTTTTCATATTACACCATAGGTTCCGAGACACGAGCTCCATCCCAGCAGTTGCGGAAGCATTCCAGTCGCAGAGACACAGTAAGTCCTCATTGATTCGAGGATAATATGATTTGATACATTTAGTTATTTCTTCAGTTCAGTTTTACGGAGTTAGTTGGAGACATGTTCTTTCAACTCCTTATTTAGATAGTTTAGAGGCTTTCAAATTTATGTTCAGATTTACGTTCAGACTTAGTTTTCATATTGAGTTGTTTTGGGTATTTTCACCCACAAGGTTTTATTCAGTTGAACCTGATGGCCTTACAGTTTTACGTATTCCGTATTATTATATCATGATTTGTAGTATACAGGTACAGATATCATTCATGGGTTAGCTTTTGGTCCCTCGGGGTCATGAGCACCGTGTAGCATTCCGGTTCAGCGAATCGGGGTGTTACAAATTTGGTATCAGAGCCTAAGGTTCAATAGAGTCGTAGGAAGTCCGAAAGCCGCATCTAGTAGATTCTTGTACATGTGTGTGTTGTGCGCCATATTTATGTACAGGAGGTTATAAGATCCTTTAGGAACAGTCCCCTTTCTTCAGTATTCATGTCATGCTAGTGAGCATAATCACAAGTTAAACTCTCAGTCTAATCCATTCTTCTCTTATTCCAGACCATGGCCACAAAGAGAAGAAACCAGCCAGCTCCTCAGCCTGAAGATCCTTTGGGCGAACATGTTTCCCATGTGGAGTTTAGAGCCGTATTTACCACACTTGCTCAGTCTGTGGCTGCACAGAATGAACGGCCTCCAGTTATTCGGGCCAATCCATTAGCCAATCCCATAGCATCTAGGGTTCAGGACTTCACCTGGATGAACCCTCCATCTTTCCATGGGTCTAAGTCTGATGAGGACCCTCAGAAGTTCATTGACCAAGTCCAGAAGGTCATTGACATCATGGGTATTACTTCCATTGAGATTGCCGAGTTAGCTGCCTACCATTTATAGGATGTTGCTCATGATTGGTATAAACAGTAGAAGTCTGAGAGGTTAGATGATGCAGGCCTATCGTGTGGGAGGAATTTGTCACAGCCTTCTTAGACAGATTCTTTCCCCAAGAGCTGAGGGAAGCCAAAGTTCTTAAGTTCATCAACCTCAGGCAGGGGAATATGACGGTTAGGGAGTATTCTCTCAGATTTACTCAGCTAGCCAGGTATGCTCCTCATGTGGTTGCAGACAATAGGGCTAAGATGAGCAAGTTCGTGTCAGGGGTCAACGATAGCGTGGTAAATGAGTGTAGGTCTGCGATGTTGATCGGTGATATGACCTTAGCCAGACTCATGACCCATGCCCAACAAGTAGAAGAGCAGAAGGTTAAGACTAGGGAGAGGCAAAACAAGATAGCAAGGTCAGGTAACTTCAACTTTGCTCACCCCAAGTCAGATGGAGGAAACCGTACACAGTTTCACTCTAAGTCAACCGTTCCAGCCCCTTCCTCTGCCAGTGCTCCAGTGCTAAAGTTTAGAGACGGCAATAGAGATAAAGTGCTAGGCTCTAAATCTCAGGGAAGTGTTAGCAGTGCCCGAACGAATCCCCTTTGTCAGACTTGTGGTAAGAACCACAAGAGAATCTGCAGAGCCGGTAGTGATGTCTGTTTTGGATGTGGCAAGCCAGGCCACAGGATTAGGGAGTGTCCGCAGTCAAGTCTTCAGGGTCAGCAAAATCATTCTACAGCTCAGTTCGGTCACCCAAACTAGTAGGGTGCCGTTTCCAATGCTACCAGTGGGCAACGCCCAAACAGACTCTATGCTCTTCAGTCCTGGCAGGATCAGGAAAATTCTCCTGATGTCGTTACTGGTATGTTACAGATTTTTCATGTTCAAGTTTATGCTTTGCTAGACCCAGGTGCATCCTTGTCTTTTGTTACTCCATACATAGAAGGCAATTTTGGAATCAGTCCCAAAATTCTAGCAGAGCCCTTTTCAATCTCTACCCCAGTGGGTAAAACCATCATAGCCCGGCAGGTATACAGGCACTTCCCAGTTATGATATCCCAGAAATCCACGTCAACAGATTTAGTTGAGTTAGAGATGACTGATTTTGATGTCATTCTCGGCATAGATTGGCTTCATTCCTGCTATGCCACAGTTGACTTCAGAAACAGGATAGTTCAGTTTTAGTTCCCGAATGAGCCCATCCTTGAGTGGAAGGGTAGCATTTCAGCGTTCAGGGGTCAACTTGTTTCCTACCTTAGGGCAAGGAAAATGATTTATAAGGGGTGTGTGTATCATCTCGTGCATTTTAAAGATTCTAGTTTTGAATCTCCCAGTCTCAAAACAGTCCCTGTTGTTAATGAATACTCAGATGTCTTTCCCGAAGATCTTCCAGGCATTCCTCTCGAAAGGGAAATAGACTTCAGCATAGACCTTCTTCTGGATACTCAACCTATTTCTATTCTGCCATACAGAATGGCACCAGCAGAACTCAAGAAACTGAAAGATTAGTTGAAGAATCTCTTAGATAAGGGATTCATCAGACCTAGCGTTTCCCCATGGGGTGCGCCAGTACTATTCATGCACAAGAAAGATGGTTCTCTCAGGATGTGTATTAATTACCGTCAACTCAACAAGGTCACGGTCAAGAATAGATATCCTCTACCCAGGATTGATAATCTATTCGACCAACTTCAGGGTGCCAGTTACTTCTCCAAGATAGACCTCAGATTAGGCTATCATCAGCTCAGAGTTAGAGAATGTGACATTCCAAAAATAGCTTTCCGTACTCGGTATGGTCACTTCAAATTTTTAGTCATATCATTTGGTCTTACCAATACCCCTGCAGCTTTCATGGATTTGATGAACCGTGTGTTCAAGCAGTACTTGGACATGTTTGTCATAGTCTTTATTGATGATATTCTGGTCTATTCTCGCATTGAGTGTGATCATGCAGACCATCTCAGGATTGTTCTTCAGACTCTCAGGGATCACCAGTTATTCGCTAAGTTCAGCAAGTGCAAATTTTGGCTAAGATCAGTAGCATTCCTTGGTCATATTATTTTCGGTGATGGCATTAGAGTAGATCCTCAAAACACCACGGCAGTAAGAAACTGGCCCAAACCCGTATCTCCATCAGATATCGGGAGTTTCTTGGGTTTGGATGGCTATTACAGGCGGTTTGTTGAGGAATTTTCTTCTATTGCATCTCCCATGTCCAGATTGACTCAGAAGAAGATTAAGTTCCAGTGGTCAGATTCATGCGAGAAGAGCTTTCAAGAGTTGAAGACTCGACTCACCTCAGCTCCAGTTCTAGCTATTCCAGATGGTTCAGATGGTTTTGTAGTCTATTGTGATGCATCCAGAGTGGGTTTAGGTTGTGTCCTCATGCAGCATGGTAAGGTCATAGCCTACGCCTCCAGACAGTTAAAGTCACATGAGAAGAATTATCCTACTCATGATCTTGAGTTAGCAGCGGTAGTTTTTACCTTGAAGATTTGGAGGCATTATCTCTATGGAGTTCATGTAGATGTCTTCACAAACCATAAAAGCCTCCAGTATGTCTTTTCCCAGAAAGATCTCAATCTTCGTCAGAGAAGGTGGTTAGAGATCTTGAAGGATTATGACATGAGTGTTCTTTATCATCCGGGCAAGGCCAATATTGTGGCCGACGCTCTCAGTAGACTCCCCATGGGTAGTATTTCTCACCTTGAGGGTAGCAAGAAAAACATAGCTCAGGAGACCATTAGCTTGCCATACTAGGTGTTCGCTTAGTCGATTCTTCAGAGGGTGGTGTGTATGTTCATAGTAGTTTAGAGTCATCTCTAGTTTTCCAGGTGAAAGAGAAGCAGGACAGTGATCCTAGCCTTGTCAAGCTCAAAGAGTCAGTTCAAAATCAGAAAGTCGAGGTTTTCTCCCAAGGGGGAGATGGTGTTCTTTGTTGTCAGAATCGTCTATGTGTTCCAGGTGTAGATGAATTGAGGCAGGGAATTCTTGCAGAAGCGCATGGTGCACGATATTCTATTCATCCAGGGGCCACTAAGATGTACTGTGACATGCGGGAGATCTATTGGTGGAGTGGGATGAAGAGAGATGTGGCAGAGTTTGTGGATAAGTGCTCTACATGTCAGCAGGTTAAGATAGAGCATCAAAAACCTAGTTGTTCCATGCAAGAGTTCACCATTCCTACTTGGAAGTGGGAAGAAGTGAACATGGACTTCATGACGGGTTTGCCTAGAACTCATCATTAGCATGATCAGTCTGGGTCATTATAGATAGAATTACCAAGTCAGCTTATTCCCTTTTTGTTCGTACTTCTTATTTTGCCGAGGATTATGCCAAACTCTATATCAGGGAGTTAGTCAGGTTAAACGGTGTTCCACTATCTATCATCTCAGATAGAGGTACCCAGTTCACCTCTCACTTTTGGAAAGCATTCCAAACGGGTCTCGGTACCTAAGTCCATCTCAGCATAGTATTTCATCCTCAGACAGATGGTCAAGAAGAGAGGACCATTCAAACTCTTGAAGATATGCTAAGGGCGTGTGCAATTGACTTCAAGGGAAGTTGGGATGACCATTTTCCTTTAATTGAGTTTGCATACAACAATAGCTATCATTCTAGTATTTAGATGGATCCATTCGAAGCTCTCTATGGTAGGAGATGTAGATCTACGATTAGTTGGTTCAAAGTTAGTGAGGCCTCAGTTATAGGTCCTGACTTAGTATTCGACGCTTTAGAGAAAGTTCAGTTGATCAGAGAGAGACTTCAGGATGCTTAGAGCCAACAGAAGTCCTATGCAGATGTTTGTAGAAAGGATCTCGAGTTTGAGGTCAATGACTATGTCTTTCTTGATATCTCTCCCATAAAGGGAGTGAAGAGGTTTGGCAAGAAAGGCAAACTCAGTCCCCGGTATGTCGGTCCCTTCTGAATTCTCTGTCGCTTCGGCAAGGTAGCTTATGAGCTTGAGTTTCCTTCAAATTTAGCCTCAGTCCATCCAGTCTTCCATGTCTCTCTGCTCAAGAAGTTCATAGGTGACCCAGCAGTTGTTGTCCCTATTCAAAGCATCGACATTCAGAACAGCCCCTCTTATGAAGAGATTCCAGTCAAAATCATAGATTATCAGACTCGTAGATTGAGTAACAAAAAAGTCCCTCTAGTCAAGGTTCTTTGGCAAAATCAGTCTTATGAGGGAGCTACTTGGGAAGCAAAAGCAGATATGCACACCAAGTATCCTTACCTCTTCCCCGCAAATTCAGATCAAGCTCAAGGTAACAGTTCTCCTTAAGCTTATTCAGTTTCATGTTCATGTTTCCAGTATAAACTTGGTACCTATTAACCGTTGCATACTCAGTCATGCATTCATGTATCAGTTGTCCGTGCATCAGATATGCACGAGTTCAGTATGTTTAACATGTCAGTCATGAGATCAAGTTTCAGTTCTTCATGTTCAGTTCAGGTTCTGTTGTCTTTTATCCCTTTTTAGTAAATTCTCATTCGAGGACGAATGTTTCCAAGGGGGAGATATTGTAATACCCCACATGTTTCTAAGCTAGGAAGTGAATAAGTTTTCCTATCCTATGAGTAGCATTTTAGTGCATGACTTACAATGAATATCCTAGCGATAGGATAGCTTGCGATGTCTTAAGCATGCTCATATGAGTCGCTTAGAGTGATGCAAGCTAAGAGTTTTTGAATCCATCAAGTTTTAGTGTTCGATTTTGTAAGGGTCATATTTTAACGAGTATAACTCGATGTTAATGTGGTATTTTATCTGATTTAGACCCACCAAATTATAGAGAATCGAATTAGCTTTCCAACGATACCAATTTTGCCTTAATCCAATACTCGAGCGAAAAGTTATGCCCATTTTCGTGAGAGACAGTAAGGATAGGCGATTGGTTAGGCGCCGCCCAACCAAATTTAGGTGATTGTTTAGGCACCACCAAACCTAGCTTGTGCAATTACTTGGGTGCCGCCTAAGTCAGTTCCAAGTGCCAAAAAACACTCCGTTTTGAGTTATTTTGAGGGTAATTAAGTCTTTTAACATTCCTTACACGTCCCTAAACTTAACCCTACGAAATATATAGATTCTAAACATATTACAACCCTATTATCATCTCAAATCTCATCATCCAAGAGCACTAAAAGAGAAAAATAACTAGGGTTGCATAATTAAGCTTGAAGATCAGATTTCAAGAAAAATTCCTCCATCAATCATCAAGAATCTTCCTTCTAAGGTATGCATGAGTTGATTCATGGACTCCTTTCGTCCATGAATCTCAAGAACCATCTTCTAAATTATGTATTATGATGTTTATGTAGTTGGTGGTTGATGTTCATGTGGTTGGAGTTTAATGATGCCTAAGATGGGATCTTTGTATGTTTTGTGTGAAGCTATGGTGGTATTTAATGTATAAATATGTGAAATTAGTGGTTGAACATTTGTAATCTTGATGAATCCACCTATGCCTAAGATGTGCATGTAAGGTGTTTGTGAAAATACCTAAGGGAATAAAAATCATGCTTTTATGACATAATAAGTCTTAAATGACTATTCCATGTTCTAAGTTTATGTTCAAAGTGATCCCCATGCTATTGTCTTGAATTGAAGATGTTTTATGAGATGCTCATGATATTTTTGTGATATGGCATGACCATGTTAATGAAGCCATGCAAATATATACATGTTGTGTGCATTCCCAATCATGTGATAGTTTGTTGAGAATCATTCTTATTATGAAATCCTTACTTATGATATTGTGAATTGTGGACTTAAATCTTGTGATCAAGTCATGTCATGTGTTTCAGTTCCTCCTATCGAGTCCTGGGGGTATTCGTACCCAAAAACTATAGTTGTGTGCCTAGATCCATGTCATGTTTCACGATATTCGAACTCAAGCTATGATTCCATAGACTTCAGTCAGTCATGTGACTCAGGAAAACCTCATGATCTCAGTCAGTTGTCAGATATCAGTAACATTCCGCCAGTCAACGGAATTCAGTAAGATTAAGTCATGTATAGTCAGTTATTCATGTCTAGTCCCTCCAGATATGAGTAGAGGTTAGCACCGAGTCAACCCAACGATGGGAACTCACCCGCCAGTTCAGGGTGTGATTCTTAGAAGCAGTCCTTGTGTTCCAGAACTACGTAGCCAGCGTAGGTTGAGATAGCTTAACCCGTCAGATTACGGTTGATGAGGTGGTTTAACCCGTCAGTTTAGGGTTCCTACCGTTCTCATTGAGTACCTTCCAGATAAGGGTCACTCACAAGCTGTCGTTACCCGTGGCACAGTATTGACACCGCTCCAGTCGGGGCAGAGATTGGACCCCAGCTTAGCCATAATGGCATACATGGGGCATGTCGGTTAAACACTACCTCCCACAGTTTCAGTATCAGTCTCAGTAAAAGAACTCAGGGCGTTCTTCAGATTTTAGTATATACAGGACTGTTAGATACAGTCATCCATGTTATCATCTTGCAGTATCAGTCATGACAGTTATCAGTAAACCATGTATTAGCTTACAGGTCATGCTATCATATATTCATGGTCCCAGTTTCTATATATGTGTGTTTGCACTCCCACGTTCATATTAGTCAGTCAGTGTTGTTCATTCATGAAACCCTTTATGTTTAGCCTACCTTCCTCGTATACTCAGTACTCCAGTTATACTGATGCATTTGCACTATGGTGCTTTCTTTTCATGTTACACCATAGGTTCCGAGACACGAGCTCCAGCCCAGCAGTAGCAGTAGCATTCTAGTCGCAGAGACATAATGAGTCCTCATTGATTTGAGGACAATATGATTTGATACATTTAGTTATTTCTTCATTTCAGTTTTACGGACTTAGTTAGAGACATGTTCCTTCAACTCCTTATTCAGATAGTTTAGAGGCTTTCAGATTTATGTTCAAATTTATGTTCAGACTTAGCTTTCAGATTGAGTTGTTTTGGGTATTTTCACCCACACGGTTTTATTCAGTAGAACCTTATGGCCTTACTGTTTTATGTATTCTGCATTATTATATCATGATTTTCAGTATACAGGTACAGATATCAGTCATGGGTTAGCTTGTGGTCCCTCGGGGTCATGATCACGGTGTAGCATTCCGGTTCAACGAATCATTGTGTTACAGGGCCCTTCTTTGAAATTTGTCCCTATTGTCAATGAGTTTCTTGAAGTATTTCCTAATGATCTTTCTAGTATTCATCCCAATAGGGAAATAGAATTTGGGATTGATCTTCTTCCGGATACCCGTACTATCTCTATCCCTCCTAATAGAATGGCTCCAGATGAATTAAAAGAACTTAAGAAGTAAGTGAAAGATCTTCTTGATAAGGGTTTTATTTACCCTATGTTTATCGGTTGATCCTCATGTTATTTTTAGGCGTAATAAGGATGGTTCCATTTGAATGTGTATAGACTATCGACAGTTCAATAATGTGACTATGAAGAATAAGCATTCTTTTTCTAGGATTGATGCCCTGTTTGACCAGTTGTAGGGTGCTAAATACTTTTCTAAGTTTGATCTTCTATCAGGTTAGCATTAGTTGAATATTAGGGAGGTAGACATCCCTAAGACTACTTTTCAAATCCGGTATGACTACTATGTATTCTTGGTTATGTCCCTTGATTTGACTAATGCCCCAACAACATTTATGTATCTTACGAATCGAGTATTTTATCAGTTTTTAGATTTATTCATCATTGTGTTTATTGATGACATCTTAGTATATTCTAAGAGTGAGGATTATTATGACAATCACCTTTGTATATTGTTGTAGACTCTTAAGATCAGCGGTTGCCTGCTATATTTTCAAAGTATGAGTTCTGGTTGAATGTTGTTAGTTTTCTAGGTCATGTTGTTTCTAGTTAGGGGATCATGGTGGATTCACAGAAAATTGAGATGGTTAAGAAGTGTCCTAGACCTAAGACTCCAACCGATATTTGAAAATTCTTAGGTTTAGCTAGGTATTATAAGAGGTTTATGGAGAGTTTGTCTTCAATCGTTGCTCCATTTACTAGGTTTAATCGGAAGATGGTGAAGTTTCTATCCAATACTTATGAGGGAGCTTTGAAAAGTTTAAGGTTAAGTTGACCTCTGCTCTGATTTTGACCCTACTCGTGTGTACTGATGGATTTGTTATATATTGTGATGTATCTCGTGTGGGACAGGGTTGTGTCTTGGTGCAGTATGGTAAGTTTGTGGCGATGCTTCTAAGAAGCTTAAAGTGCATGAGAAGAATTATCTGACTCATGATTTGGAGTTGCTGGTTGTGGCTTTTTCTTTGAAGATTTGGCGACATTACTTGTATGGAGTTCATGTTGACATATATTCAAATCGTAAGAGTTTGCAGTGTGTGTTCACCCAGAAGGAGTTGAATCTCAATCAAAGGATATGGCTTGAGTTAATTATGACATGAGCCTTCATTATCACCCATGTAAAGATAATGTGGTTTTTTATGCTCTTAGCAGGTTGTCTATGGGGAGCTTATCTCATGTTGATGAAGAGAAGTGAGGTTTGGGGAAGGAAATTCACCATTTGGATAATCTTGGAGTCCGTGTTTTTGACTCTGAGGATAGAAGTGTGATTGTCATAGAGGTGGTGAAGTTATCTCTTGGCGCTGACGTGAAGGAGAAGCTTGTTCTGGATTATATCTTTATGCAGCTAAAGTATGATGTGGGACGACAGAAAGTCATGGCTTTTGAAATTGGTGGTGATGGTATCCTGAGATACCAAGGTAGATTGTGTATTCCCATTGTTGATGGGCTGTGGGAAAGAGTCTTGGCTGAAGATCCTGAGTTAAGGTACATGTGAAATGACCCAAACTAAGGCCTGGCCGTGTCAGGTATATCAAGTCCTTTGTGGATCAAAGATCACCACCTGTACCTAACAAACCGAAACACAACACACCCCAAAGTCAAATTTCGAGCATATAACAAGATAGCGTGCAATAGCTTAAGAAAGTTTTAATAAAGGTCTATAACCCACCACAGACAACTGGCTAAATGACAGACTGATATCACCCAATAACTACAATACTCCATACAAAGCCTTTTAAATAGTGAACCAAAACTGAATATCAATAAAATATCGGGACATGCCCCCGAATATAGCCAAAAATAGTATCCAGTAGTATATAACTAAAAAGAGAAACATAATCCTTAAATGGAGCCTTCCAAAGCATGAAAGCTCACCACTTCAAGTCGACTCTCAATCAATCCATAATTATTGAGAAGGATAAGTAGAAGTATGGCCAAATCCTGCATCGCATGGGGATACAGCGTCCGAAGACGGTTAGCGGGGTGGACTCTAGCATTTATTTCAGGGATAAAGATAAAATAATGTCGTCAATTCAAATCAAGTTGACCAATGCACAATAACCATATGCAAATACATATATACATATCATCTCAGGATAGGGAACAAGGTTTAGCATGCACTTTAAAACCTTAACCTGGATTGGGTATCTTAACAGTCAAATAATAGTACCCACGGACTATATGGGCCCAGTTCTCACCACCTGGTCGGGGCCCATTGCGTGTAGCTGCACGAGCTAGAGATTAATCTCATAAATATGCACACGGGGGACTCGAACCTCCCAACATATACTAAGGGGACTTAAGCACTAGATCATATAATGATTTACATGGGACTCGAACCTCCCTAATAATGAAATAATAATAAGGGGGACTTGAACCTCCCAAGTCACTTTGACCCCCGCATCGGTAAATCCGGTTCGTAGTGTCAGTCACCCAAACCTCCACTTTCATGACTCAGCTACACAACCCTATTTATAGCCTAGTTAAAACACCTACCACACAATCCCAGTCATGAACCACATTCCAAATTAAGGCATACATTGTTGGAATCGTCATACCAACTACACTTGTAAGGTAATACATCATGCCGAAACAATTTCCATTAACTTGGGGAGGACAACTCCCATTGTTCATAAATACAATGTGGTGGAACACCGACTCCATTTGTTCATTAAATCATACCATTGTGTTTTCAAATACCTCTTTATATCATGCAATGGTTCAAGACTAGTTCAATTTACAAATTCCCACCTTTCTCATAACTTAAAAAAAAAATCACACAATGGGTTGGGGTCATAACTATTTCATAGTCATAAGTTTGGGAAAATCAAAATTCCCTAGTTTATTCACCATACCAATGCACCCATAAGTTCAGAACCATATTTAAAGCATGAATAATCATAATTAAATCATGGGAAACATTATTCAACAATAAGCATTCAAAACCAACAACCCTTGTTTCCAAAGCCAAAATAATTCCATGTGAATAACACTTTAATACATACGCTTCTTAACAAATTAACAATGAAGGAAGAGTCACATGCCTGTAATAGTAAGATGTACAGAGAGAAAGCACCCTTGAGATCCCTAAGTGATCAACCTTTTGAAAACCCTAAGTATTTTGACCTTTAAGAATTTAAGAGTGTTGAGAAGTTACTTTGATATGTTTATGAGAACTAATGACACCCTAGTGATGTTATAAGACATGGGTTTCATGTTGGGTTAGAGGGAAAATATCTAAAATGCCCGAAACTTAAAAGCTAAAAAAGGGTCATCTTTTACTACAAGTCAAACTTCGCGATAATGGTGCATCGTGCCAAACTTCTAGGTTGTAGACAAGGTGGAAACATGATAGCTCCACATCGCGCTACCATGCAGTTTCCCAATTATCAATTTCCAGTGACACGGCGCGATAACGCCGCATCGCACCAATGACCCAATTCGGGAAATTTTACTGAAAATTAAATTACGTGTCCAGGGTTAAAATGGTCAATTTTCTCCCACTATATAAGATTCCAAATACGGGATTTAGCCCTTACTCATCTAAAATATTGATTTTTTTCTCAAATACTATCAAGAACTCAAGCTAGGGTTTTCATAGAAGGTCCAATTTCAAGAAAGTTTCACCATCAATCTTCAAGAAATCACGAACTAAGGTATGCATAGTGTTCATTCATGGAATCCTTTCATCCATGAATTCTAAGAATCCTTTTTCTAAACTCAAGTTATGGATTTTCTATATGTTTTTCATGTTTTGGCTGCTCATGTTCATGTTTGATAGATGTGAAATTGGATTCTACTCCATGAATGTTGATAGTTTCTATGTGGGCTTAATTACTATATCCATAGATTCATGTAACCCTAAGATTTAAAACCTTGAATGATGAAATTAGAATTGAATAATGATGTTTACATGTACCATGCCTGTCATATGTTTGATTAAATGCCTAGATGAAGGAATATTGTCTAACTAGCATGATATCATGAAATCCCCATGTATGCACAAGATCATGCCTATTACATGTTTGATGAAACGCTCTTATGATGGTAGTATGTATTACGATGATAGTCAAGTCTTCAAGTAAATCATGTTATATTAGTTTCCTTCAATCGAGTCCTGAGGGTACTTTTACCCAAAATATTAGCTGTGTGCCTAGATCCATGTCATTTTTTTCACGATACTCTCAGTCAATCTATGAACTCTTAGACTTCAGATAGTCTTATGACTCAGGAAAAATCTCCATGATCTCATGACTCAGTCAGTTTTCAGATATCAGTAGTATTCCGTCAACCACAGAAATTCAGTAACTCAGTCCATGCTCAGGTCAGTTCAGTAAATCATGTTCAGTGTCCATTTAGATGGGAGTAGGAATTAGCACTGAGTGAACCCAAGGATAAGGACTTACCTGTTATACGAGGGTGTGATTCTTAGAAGCAATCCTTGCATTCCAGAACTATGTATCCGGCATAGGTTGAGACATCGTAGCCTGCTATATGAGGGTAGATGAGGTGGCTTAACCTGTTATGTGAGGGTTCCCACCATTCTCGCTAAAGTTACCTATTATGTGAGGGCTACTCACATGTTGTCCTTACCAGTGGCGCGGTATTGACACCCTTCCAATCAGGGCATAGATTGGACCCCAGCTGAGCTATTATAGAATATTTGGGGCATATCGGTTAGATACTACTTCCCATAGTTTCATGTTACAGAATTAGGACTGTCAGATACAATCAATCAGTCTCAGTAATAGAACTCAGATAGTTGTTCAGATTTTAGGACTGTCAGACACAGTCAACTCAGACATAGTACAGAACTCAGATAGTTCCATCAGATTTAGAACTGTCATACACAGTCACCCATGTTCTCAGTTATATTCAGATACAATCATTCATGTTATCTGTTATGTCATGTTATTAGTATCCAGACTCAGTAGTTATGCTACCACGGAATTAGTATCATGTTATCACGTTGTCAGTTATATTTGCGTATTTTTGTATGCATTCTTACGTTTATGTTAGATAGTCAGTTAGTATTGATGATGCATGCAAACCCTTGCATATATCCTACCTCATATGTATACTCAGTATATTCCATTATACTGACGCATTTGTGCTATGGTGCTTTCTTTTTATGTTATACCATAGGTTCAGAGACACGAGTTCCAGATCAGCAGTAGATTCCAGATTTAGTAGTCAGAGTAGAAGTGAGTCCTTATCATTCGAGGACATAATGATTTTCTTTAGTATCCCATTGATTAGCTTATTAGTTGGAGTTAGTTGGGGACATATACCATCAACTCCTTATTCAGATTCTTCAGATAGTAGAGGCTTTCAGACTAGATGCAGAATAGATAAAGACTATAATGTTTTAGACTTCAGTTTGGTTTTTTGTATTCTATTACCCCACACAGATGTTACGTTATTCAGTTATGTTCATGATCTAACCTTATGGCCTTTCAGTGTATGTTTCAGCATTATTATGTTATCTTATGCAGTATACAGGTACAGATATCATTCATGGGTTATCTTGTGGTCCTTTGGGGTCATGAGCATCGTGTAGCATTACGGTTCAACAAATTGGGTCGTTATAAACTTGGTATCAGAGCCTAAGGTTCAATAGAGTCCTAGGAAGTCTGAAAGTCGCATCTAGTAGAGTCTTGTACATGGGTGTGTTTTGCGTCACATCTATGAGATGTTTTAAGAATAGATTCCCTTCTTTCAGTATTCATGTCGTGTTTGTGAGAATAATCACAAGTCGGTCTCTCAGTCTTATCTGCTTCTTCTCTTTATTTCAGAACATGCCTCCTAAGAAAAGAAATCAGTTAGCCCCTCAGCCCGAAGAACCTTAGGGAGATCATATTTCTCATGCGGAGTTCAGGACCTTATTTACCACTCTTTCTCAATCAGTCGCTACTCATAATGAACGGCCAACAGTTATTCTGAACAACCCAGTGGCCAACTCAGCTGCAGAGAGGATTCGATACTTCACTCGAGTGAATTCTCCAACCTTCCTTGGGTCTATGGTAGATGAAAACCCTCAGGAATTCTTAGATCAAGTTTAGAAAGTGACAGACACCAGAGGGTGACTACTGTTGAGAGTGCTGAGCTAGCTGCATACCAGTTACAGGATGTGGATCATGCTTGGTTCAAATAGTGGGAGTTCGAAAGATCAGATGATAAAGGTCCTATAGAGTGGGAGGAGTTTGTCACTGCATTCTTATAAAGATTCTTTCCCCATGAGCTTAGAGAAGCCAAGGTGCTAGAGTTCATCAACCTCAGGCAGGGCAATATGACAGTGAAAGAGTATTCTTTTAAGTTTACTCAATTATTAAGGTATGCCCCTCATGTGGTTGCAGACAGTAGATCCAAGAGGAGTAAGTTCACTTCAGGGGTGAACGACAGTGTGGTTAATGAGTGCAGATC
This sequence comes from Capsicum pubescens, assembly GCA_030864215.1. NCBI lineage: Eukaryota > Viridiplantae > Streptophyta > Magnoliopsida > Solanales > Solanaceae > Capsicum > Capsicum pubescens. The sequence goes on from CM061546.1 coordinate 191,598,599, forward strand.
CGCTGTAATACCCCGAGATTCTAAGAAATAGTGTAAACATGACTCAAGATCAAGAGAAATAAATTATAGTGTTTTGGTTTTTTTCTGATCAAGGGTAATGTTATTAAGTCCTCAAAGATGTCCTAGCGATTAGGTGAATCAAAACATTCTTTACCAATTGAATTCTTGGGAAGGATATTGCAATATTCAACTTCAAATAAGTATATCTCTCGTTATACTATGAATTATTTATCTCATAACCTACCAAAAGGTAGATAATATAATTACCTTTCCAACGATACCAATTTCGCCAAAATCCGGTACAGTACCAAAGAGTTATGCCCATTTTACTCCAGCTTGTCAGGCTGGAAAACTGAGTGACGACATTCGTGATAAGCTGTCACAAGTATGATGACTTATCACCAATGTCTTCATCCTTAGGCATATTTCCACCCCCAGTTATGACATTTTGTGATAAGTTGTCACGAATGTGATGACTTATCACCAATGTCGTCAACCTTAACCAGAAAATCATAAATTCTACCTTTTTGTGATATTTCGTGAAGACTTGTCACTAGTTTGATGACTTGTCACGAATGTCGTCAGCTATATTTTTCAACAATTAAGGGACGTTTTTTCAAGGGTATTTTGTTCTTTCTCATCTTCTAGAAGTCTCTATAAATAAGAGAATCCTCATCCAAACCCTAATTTCTCCATTTTCTGTTCCAATTTTGTTAAGAAATATATCTAGGGTTTCAATCAAGAGTATTAATCTTCCAAAAATCTTCCACAAATCTTCAAGAACCAAGTTCCTCATAGTGTGGGCTTCAAGAATTATTTATTACAAGTGCAGATAGAGTCTCAAGCACTAGAGTTCATCCAATTTCAAAGATTAAGGTATGTGGGGTTTAAACAAGAACACTTCTTTTGTTCTTCTGCCCAAAGATTTAATTTCTACTATTGAATTTCATGAATTTGCAAGTAGGTTTACCCCCAAATTACTTTATTAATTATTTATGAGATTTGAGTTGTTCAAGTTTAATATACAAGATTATTTCATCATTTTATTTCTTAAATTAAGAACTTATGCCATGAGTTGAATATTGTTATTATGAATTAATGATTTCCGAATGATTTGAGATAAGTGTCATGATTTAAGCTTTTCTATGAGAATTTTGATTATTGAATATATATTGATATTTAAGCTTGAGAGTCAAGAATGAGTTCTTTGATGTTTTCTTGAAGTTTTTGATATTTGTATTGAGTTAATGAGCAAGTACACTTGATGTTGAGAAAGATTGTTTGAGTTTGAGTCGATTTAGGAATCCACAATTACTTTGATTTAAAGATGAGAAATATTTATGATTTGGTCTCTATGGTAGACCCTTGAGTTTATTAAGTTAGATTTGTCTAGGAGTAGTATTTAGCACCAAGCGGGAAGTGTGAGTTTAGCGCATCCTACTTCCCCAGAACTATGTTCCACTGTAGGATTAAGATTAAGGGCCAAAGGCCAAGATAGTGATCACTAAAGTTAAGGTTCTACTCCGATGGCAAAGATAGAACAGCTTTCCCTAACGTGGGAAAGACATTGGACTCCATGTAAGCTCACATGGCTTATATCGGTTATAAGAAACTCCCAAGTCCATAATAGTCTAAGTTTCATGAGTTACCGAGTCACTCTAAGTCATGAGTCAAAGAGTTTGAGTTGAGTCCAATGGTTTATGAGATTTAAGAAGCATGTGTTATTATTGATGATTTATGGAAACTATGTTTCTGGTAATTCAAGCGAAGAGAGTCATTAGTGTCAACATGCATGATTTTCTTATACAATTATGATATTATTTAAAATGCTACTTGCACCCCCACATACTCAGTACATTCCCAAGTAATGATTCACATACTTTTTTGTGTTCTATACTCCCTTGTGATATAGGTTCAGGTGCTCAGTCTCAGCGGCGACAGTGATTTTTAAGTACCTCCATCTACATTCTTGCAGTTGGTGAGTCCTCATAGTTCAAGGACCTATGTCCCTGACTTTGGATTTTACTAGAAGATGATTACTTCTTTTCAGTTTAGTACGAGTCAGTTGGGGATCTGTCCCAATGGCTCCTCAGTCTTATATAGTAGAGGCTTGGTCAGACTAAAGTAAAGTTTCAGTATGTACAGAATTTCAGTATTTTTATTATACAGGCTAGTTTCTTATCTTATTATAGTATCTTAATGATATGTCATTCTTTCTTATATTAGTGTGACTATTGTAACAGTGAGTTCTAGAAGTGATGATAGGCTTAGAGGGTTAGCTTGAGGCCGCGTGTGGCCTTAAGCACCGTGTGACATCTCAGGATGGGATCTTGGGGTGTTACAAGATTGGTATCAAAGCCTAAGGTTTGAAGAGTCCTAGGGAATCTGACAAGATGTGTTACATAGAGTCTTGATCATCGGTGTGTAGCGCACCACATCTATAAGCAAGAAGCGACGGGACATTTTAGGAAAAGTCATTTCTTTCTTTCAAAAGTCTATTGTTCCTATGACTGCTTCTTTCTGCTTTTAATTCATGCTCTTTTATGACAAAAAATGCCTCCTCATAGATCTCGCAGAAACAATGAACGACCTCAGCCCATTGATCCTCTAGGTGATGGTGTCCCACGCTGAATTTTGGGTAGCTTTTCAGGTGCTAGCCCAGGCGGTTACCTCCAATGCTCAGGTCACCGTTCCACCTCTGCAAGAAAGTAATTCAGCTGCAGCTCAGGTTCATGATTTTATGCAAATAAATCCACAGATATATCCGCTAGAGTTTTATGGGTCAAGGGCAGGTGAGGATCCACAGATGTATATTGATGAGGTGAAAAAGATTACCCAAATTATGCATGTAATAGAGAAATAAAGTATGGAGCTATCTTCCTATCGCTTGAAAGATGTTGCTTATGACTGGGTAGAGGTGTGGAGGTGGCAATTATTCCAAGATGCTTTCTTGGATAGATTCTTTCCCCCAGAGATGAGGGAAGCAAAACTAAAAGAATTTATGAGCTTAAGACAAGGCTCCATGATAGTTAAGGAGTATTGTGTTAAATTTATCCAGTTGTCTAAGTATGCTCCCGATATGATGGATGATTCCAGGACCAGTATGAGTAAGTTTTTGACTGGCATATTGAGTTATGTTGTAAAAGAGTGTAGATCCACTATGCTCAATAGGGATATAGATCTTTCTAGATTAATAATACATGCTCAGTAGATTGAAGCGGACAAGGTGAAGGAGAGAGAGAATAAGAGGAAATAAGAGAGTTAGATAAGAGCACAAGGGGCATGGTCAGACTAGATTTTCTGGAGGGATCCGCCCTCAGTTTCAGAGCCATTCATTCATGTCAACACCTTCATCAGCTAGTTCCACCGCATCCATAATCAGGAAGGAGTAGGGTAATAAGCTAACTATGTCCAGGTCCCAGGACAGTATGAGTAATAGACCTAACTATCCCCCATGTCCTAAATGTGGAAAGACGCATCCCGGAGAGTTTTTGACTGAACATAAAGGTTGTTTTGGTTGTAGTAAGTTGGGCCACAGACTCAGAGATTGCCCATATGCTAGACAGGGGAGCCGTGATCTTTGTCCCCAGAGTCAGGCTATCAGTGCCCCAGCCTCTTTATCTCGTCCAACTCCTCCCCAGGGTGCCTCGTCGAGTACTGCAAGTGGTATGCTCTAGAATCACTTTTATGCTATTCCACCTCGCTAGGAGTAGGAGGATTCCCCAAATATTGTTACTGGTATGCTCCGTGTATTTCATTTTGATGTGTATGTGTTAATGGAGCCTGGGTTAAGTTTTTCTTATGTGACTTCGTTGGTGGCTGTGAATTTTAAGATCAATGCTAAAAAGGTTCCTGAACCTATCCTAGTTTCTACCCTAGTAGGTGAATCTGTTAATGCTAAACAAGTATATAAAAAGTATCCTATCACTGTTCTTCACAGAGTCTTGTTCGCAGACTTGATTGAGTTAGACATGGTTGATTTTGACATTATTCTGGGTATGGATTGGCTTCACTCCTGTTATGCGTCTATAGACTGTAGTACTCGTGTAGTCAAGTTTTAGTTTCCCAATGAGCCCGCCTTTGAGTGGTCCAGAAATTCTTTATCTCCTAAGAGTCATTTCATATCCTATCTTAAATCTAGGAAATTGATATCCAAGGGTTGAATCTATCATTTGGTTTGAGTTAAAGATACTAAGTCCAAGACTCCAACCGTTCAGTCAATCTATGTTGTTAATGAGTTTTATGATGTTTTTTTGAAAGATCTCCCAAGGGTACCTCCCAATAGAGAGATAGAATTCAGGATTGATCTTCTTCCTTATACACAGCTTATTTTTATTCCTCTGTATTATATGGCCCCCGCAGAACGTAAGAAGTTGAAAGAGCAACTCAAAGATCTTCTAAATAAGGGTTTCATAAGGCCTAGTATATCTCCTTAGGGTCCACCCATTGTATTCGTGCGAAAAAAAGATGGTTCATTGCAGATGTGTATCGACTATCGTCAGCTTAACAAGGTCACAGTCAAGAACAAGTACCCTCTTCCTAGAATTAATGACCTGTTTGATCAGCTGCAAGGTGCCAACTATTTCTCAAAAATAGACTTGAGATCCGATTATCACCAGCTTAAAGTTAGGGAGTGCGATATTCCAAAGATAACTTTTCGCACCTGTTATGGTCATTTTGAATTCCTGTTCATGTCCTTCGGGCTAACAAATGCCCCAGCAGCTTTTATGGACCTCATGAATCGGGTGTTCAGATAGTACCGGGATATGTTTGTTATTGTGTGCATAGATGATATTATTATATACTCCCGAAGTGGGAACGACCATGCAAATCATCTCTGAGTAGTCTTGCAAACCCTTAGAGATCATCAACTATTTTCTAAATTTAGCAAGTGCAAATTTTGGCTAAGGTCAGTTGCTTTTCTGGGTCATATTATTTCTTCTGAAGTTATTCGAGTTGATCCTCAAAAGGTAGAAGCTATGAAGAATTGGTCTAGACCTATTTCCCCGTTGGATATTAGGAGTTTCTTGGGTCTAACTGGTTACTACCATTATTTTGTTGAGGGTTTATCTTGTATCGCGTCTCCATTCACTCGGTTGACCCAAAAGAAAGTTAAATTCTTATGGTCTGATTCTTTTGAGAAGAGTGTTCAGGAGTTGAAGACTCGACTCACTTCGGCCCCTGTGTTGATCCGTGCTAATGGTGTAGATGATTTTGTGGTATACTGTGATGCTTCTAGAGTTGGGTTGGGTTGCGTGTTGATACAAAAGGGTAAGGTTATAGCCTATGCCTCTAGGCAGTTGAAGCCGCATGAGAAGAATTTCCCAACCCATGACCTTGAGTTAGCTGCAGTGGTTTTTGCGTTGAAAATCTAGAGACACTATTTGTACGGTGTTCATGTTGATGTCTTTACGGATCACAAGAGTTTGCAGTATGTGTTTACTCAGAGATAGTTGAATCTTCGACAGAGGTGATGGTTAGAATTGCTAAAGAACTATGATATGAGTGTGTTGTATCACCTGGTCAAGGAATATGTAGTGGCAGATGCCCTTAGCAGGTCGTCCATGGGTAGTGTAGCACATGTCGAGAAAGATAAGAAGGAGTTAGCTCGTGAAGTGCATTATTTGGCTAGGTTGGTAGTTATATTTCTTGATTCAGCTGAGGTTACTGTTTGGGTCTAGAGTAGTTCCGAGTCTTCTCTAGTTTCGGAAGTAAAGGAGAAGCAAGATATGGATTCTTGTTTGGTCAACTGAAATAGTCAGTTAAAGACCAAAAGGTAGAGGTTTTCTCCCAAGGGGGAGATGGTGTATTGATATTTTAGAATAGATTGTGTGTGCCTGATGTTGATGATTTGAGGCAGAGAATTATAGCTGAAGTGCATGGCGCGCAATATTCTATTCATCCCGGTGCTACCAAGATGTTCCACGATTTGTGGGAAATCTATTAGTGGAATGGTATGAATAAGGATATAGCAAAGTTCGTAGAGAAGTGTACAACTTGCCAACAAGTTATGATAGTGCACCAAAGACCCGATGGAATGATGCAAGAATTCAGTAGTCCTACTTGAAAGTGGGAGAAAGTGACTATGGATTTTATGACTGGTTTACCTCCTTCTCAACGTCATCATAATTCGATTTGGGTCATTGTAGATAGGTTGACTAAGTCCGTGCATTTCTTTCCAGTGCATACATCTTACCCCGCTGAGGACTATGCTAAGCAGTACATTCGAGAATTAGTCAGTTTGCATGGAGTTCCTTTGTCTATTATCTCTGACAGGGGTACTCAATTTACTTCTCATTTTTGAAGGTCTTTTCAGAAGGGTCTCGGTACCCAAGTTCATCTTAGCTACACTTTTTATCCGAAGATCGATGGTCAGGCTGAGAGGACCATCCAGGCCTTGGAGGATATGTTGAAGGCATATGTTCTTAATTTCAAAGGAAGTTGTGATGAACATTTTCCATTGATTGAATTTGCATATAACAATAGTTTTCATGTTAGCATTGGAATGGCTCCGTTTGAAGCTTTGTATGGGAGGAGATGTAGGTCGCCCATAGGTTGGTTTGAAGTAGGTGAAGCCGCTGTGATTGGACTTGATGTTGTGTTTGAGGCTATGGAGAAAGTTAAGATAATTTGAGAATGGTTGAAGACAGCCCAAAGTCGTCACAAGTCATATGCAGATGTGAGAAAAAGAGCTCTTGAATTTAAAGTTGATGATTTGTTCTATCTAAATATTTCACACATGAAAGGGGTGAAAAGATTTGGTAAGAAAGGTAAGCTTACTCCCCGATACGTTGGCTCTTATAGAGTTTTGCATCGTGTTCGGAAAGTAGCTTATGAGATTGAATTGCCTACCAAGTTATCAGCTGTCCATCCTGTCTTTCACATATTTATGCTTAAGAAGCACATTGGTGACTCTGTTGTTGTTGATCCATCATAAATCTTTGATGTTCAGGATAACCTTTCATATGATAAATTTCAGTTGAAATCCAAGATTATCAAGTTCGTAGACTAAGAAATAAGAAAATTCCCCTGGTCAAGGTTCTAGGGCGAAATCAATCTGTCGAGGGTGCTACTTGGGAAGCAGAAGCATATATGCGAGACAAGTACCCTCACCTCTTTTCTGTGAGTTTGGAGAGAGCGGAAGGTACCATTCTTTCTTAATTACGCCCTTTTCTTATTAAAGATTCAGCTGTGTGTCTACTTCCATCATGAATTCATGCATTTTGTATGGAATCCGAAGGTATAAAGTGAAGTAAGCCCTTTGAGTGAGTCATTCCAGTTATACGTCCTCATTTTTTTCTCTTGTTCTTGGCCTATATGGCAACATTCGAGGACGAATGTTCCAAGGGGGAGATAGTGTAATACCCCGAGATTCAAACAAATAGTACAACCATGATTCAAGCTCATGATAAATAAATTATAGTGTTTTGGTTGTTTTTTGATCAAGGGTGATTTGTATTAAGGCCTCAAAGATGTCCTAGTGATTAAGTGATCAAAACATTCCTTACCGATTGAATTCTTGGAAAGGATATTTCCATATTCAATTTCAAATGAGCATATATCTCGTTATACTATGAATTATTGAGCTCATAACCTACCAAAAGATATATAATCGAATTATCTTTCCAACGATACCAATTTTGTCCAAATCCGATATCGGAGCAAAGAGTTATGCCCATTTTACTCCAGCTTGTCAGGCTAGAAAACTGAGTGATGACATTCATGATAAGCTATTACAAGCGTGACGACTTATCACCAACGTCGTCAGCCTTAGGAAGATTTCCACCCCTAGAGATGACATTTTGTGATAAGTTGTCATGAGTGTGACGACTTATCACAAATGTCGTCAACCTTAACCAGAAAATCATAAATTTCATCCTTTTATGACGACATTTCGTGATGACTTATCACCAGTCTGAAGACTTGTCAAGAATGTCGTTAGCTATTTATTTCAGCAATTAAGGGACGTTTTTGCAAGGGTATTTTGGTTTTTTCCCATATTTTGGAAGCCTCTATAAATATGAGAATCCTCATCCAAACCCTAGTTTCTCCATTTTTTCTTCCAATTCTCTTAAGAAATATATCTAGGATTTCAATCAAGAATATTAATCTTCCAAAAATCATCCATAAATCTTCAAGATTTCTTCAAGAACCAAGTTCCTCATAGTGTGGTCTTCAAGAATTATCAATTACAAGTGAGGAAAGAGTCTCAAGCACTAGAGTTCATCCAATTTCAAAGATTAAGGTATGTGGGGTTTGAACAAGAACACTTCTTTCGTTCTTGTGCCCAAAGATTTAATTTCTACTATTGAATTTCATGAATTTGCAAGTGGATTTACCCCCAAATTACTTTATTAATGATTTATGAGATTTGAATTTTTCAAGTTTAATATACAAGATTATTTCATCATTTTATTTCTTAAATTAAGAACTTATGGCATGAGTTGAATATTGTTATTATGACTTGATGATTTCTGACTGATTTGAGATAAGTGTAATGATTTAAGCTTTTCTATGAGAAGTTTGATTATTGAATATATATTGATATTTGAGCTTGAGAGTCAAGAATGAGTTCTTTGATGTTTTCTTGAAGTTTTTGACATTTGATATGAGTTAATGAGCAAGTACACTTGATGTTGAGAAAGATTGTTTGAGTTTGAGTCGAGTTAGGAATCCACAATTGTTTTGATTTACAAATGAGAAATATTTATGATTTGGTATCTATGGTAGACCCTTGAGTTGATTAAGGTGGATTTTCTAACATTTTTTTAGCTTAAGTCTGGGAGTAGTATTTAGCACCGAGCGAGAAGGGTGGGTTTAGCGCATCTTACTTCCCCAGAACTATGTGCCACCGTAGCATTAAGATTAAGGTCCAAAGGCCAAGACAGTGATCACTAAAGTTAAGGTTCTACTTCGATGGCAAGGATAGAACAGCTCTCCCTAACGTGGGCAAGACATTGGACTCCATGTAAGCTCACATGACTTATGTCAGTTATAAGAAACTCCCAAGTCCATAATAGTCCAAGTTTCATGAGTTACCGAGTCACTCTAAGTCATGAGTCAAAGAGTTTTAGTTGAGTCCAATGGTTCATGAGATTTAAGAAACATGTGTTATTATTGATGATTTATGTAACCTATGTTTCTGGTAATTCAAGCGAAGAGAGTCATTAGTATCAGCATGCATGATTTTTTTATACAATTATGATATTATTTCAAATGTTGCCTTGTCACGACCCGAACTAGGGCCTGGCCGTGACGGATATCCCGTACCCTGAGGGCCCGAAACGTCCCTTTTTATCGGGTAAGCATTCACACATTCATATAAATAAAGAAGATACGGAAACATATTCTTCTATGGAAACATGGTCAATTATGAATTCAGCATAAGTATGAAAATTGAAAATCAACTACATCTAATAACATCTGACTCAGTCTGTAAATCTCTACTACAGAAAAATCTGACAACTATCTGAAAACTGGGATAAGTCCCCCAGTAGACCAAAATGGTAATAAGGGACATAATATGAAAGACGGGCCATCTAAAATAGAGAAGGATCACCAACTAATCACGGTCACTATGTCCGACGAATTTACTGCCTTTCTGGACCCCTAGACCGAGCCTCAGAACCTGGAGGGAGAAGGGGGTCAATACAGATGTACTGGTATGCAAATAAATCCAAAATATAGCTTATATGTAAATAAAATAGTTTGGAAAACAACTTTGTCAAAACATTATACATCAAGTGGTTTTCGAAACACATGGGCGCATTTCTGCAAAACATGTAACCTGCCTGTCAATGCAAGTTCTGATCTGTAAATTACTTCTGAGTTAGGTGGCACTCCCCTACAATTCTGATATTCCACGGGTGGTATGGAATTAGTCATTGACTCAGTGGGGAAGCCCCCAACCCGAGTGTTCCCCAAAGGTTTGAGTTCCTAAATCTGATATGCCACAGAGCTCTAGACCAGCGTAATAAATAAATCTAAACCGGCAAATCACGATTTTGGGCGATGAGATATTTAATACTCACGCCTTCTTTGGGGAACCACCTAAACTCTCTTTATGCCCAATTTTATCCTATTCGAAATCATGCATGTTTCTAGTTTCAACATTTGAAAAGTCTAATTTCAAAAATGCATTAAATCTGTTATGTATTGTCATGGAATAAACTGAATTGGTGTCGTCACACCAACACTTTCAAGTTCCTTTTCTGAGCCATAATGCATCATGCATAATTATTTCATTAAAACACTGTGCAGACCACCCAAACATGCAAACAATATAAAACATTTCATGTTCCGAGAACACAAGTCAAAACTATGCTGAGATTGTTCAAACATATGGTGGTCATGTGCTTTTGGAAAAATCATGCACTCTTTCATTATATGAATATTTTCAACATTTATAAATATGCGCAACCCTCTCTTTCGAATTCAAAACCATAAATCAATTTGTATCATTAATCAAGATATTTCATATCATGCTTTTCAAGATACATTCAAAACAATCTATATCATAAGAAAATTGGGAAAATCATACCAAGAGACGGATTCATGTGTGTCATGCTCTAAATTCATTCATAAATCATAAAACATATGCATATGTATATATATAATTTCAAATCAATTTGGGGAAGGTGAAAAGACAAAAACAATACCGTCAAGACTTCTAAAATATGAATGTATTCATAAATCTGAAAACCCCTTTCTTAAAATCATGATTTCTATCCCCATGAGATTTTTAGAAAACCCCGCGTACCTCAAAATAGGAAAACAATGGGTGTTTCTTGAAGCCTATGATCCGTGGATTCCGAATCTTCAATCAATTTTGAAAACCCACGGTTGAATCTTGAGTTTTTTGAAGTTCTTGTTTGAAGCTCTAGAGAGGATTCTTGATGGTTTTGATGAAAGTAGGGTTAAGTTGCTCAAACATACCCTAAATCCTTTATTTGGATGGTTTTAAAGGCTAGGTAAAAGTCAAAATTACCCTTAATGACTCCTAAACGGAACTGGAAATTTAAACTTTAAAACCCGATTTTGGGTGCCACCGCGACGCGCCACAATTGCGGTGGTCCACTGGAATTTAACGAGTGGGAAATTGAGTACCTCCGCGATGCACCACCATCGCGGAGCCCCACTGAAATTTGACGATTGTCAATTTGACCCTCTTTGCAACGCGCTAGACACCAAAATGATGATGTTTACAACTGGAACTTTAAATTATTTATAACTTCTTCACCAAGGGTCCGTTTTGGATGAATCTTATATCGTTGGAAAGATAATTCAGTCATCTATGTAATAAAAGGTTGAAATCTAGGAAATTCCACATTAAAATTAGTTTAGATCATTCTAAAATATAATTCTTAGACTTTCTATGGACGGAATTTAGCTAAGAAGACGTCGGGGTGTTACAATATACCCTTTTGGGATCATTCGTCCCCGAATGATGATGTGGAAAATACATAAGCACGATTCCAAGCATACTAAAGCATAGAAATATTAAGGTAAGGGTTGTACCTTCAACTCCATCATCTACTAGGTCAAAAAATTGTGGGTATCTTGCTCTCATGTCATCCTCTGATTCCCAAGTGGCTTCTTCAACTTTCTGATTTTTCCACAACACCATAATTGAAACTATTTCTTTACTTCTCAACTTTTGGAACTAACGATATAGGATTGCAATAGGTTCCTCTTCATATGATAAGGAGGCTGTCATCTTGATCTCTTCTACAGGCAACACCAAAGAATGGTCTCCAATGCATTTCTTCAACATCGATATGTGAAATACCGGATGGACAGAACCCAAACTGGCAGGAAATTCTAACTCATATGCAACACCACCTATTCTCCTCAAAATATGATATGGTCCTATATAGAGAGGACTCAATTTACCTTTCTTCCTGAATAGCATGACTCCCTTCATAGGAGAAACTTTTAGAAATACCCAATCACCGACCTCAAACTCTAAATATCTTTTCCTAACATCGGTATAAGATTTTTGACGACTCTAAGCTGTCTTAAGTCATTCTCTGATGACTTTCACATCCTGCATTGCCTTATGAACAAGATCGGGCCCAAACATTTGCATCTCACCTACTTTATACCATCCTATAGGAGACCTACATCTTCTCCCATACAGTTTCTCAAATGGTGCCATCTTAATACTGGAATGGAAACTGTTATTATATGTGAAATCTATCAACGGCAAGTGATCTACCCAACTACCTTTAAAATCAATCACGCAGTCCCTCAACATGTCCTCGAGGGTCTGAATGGTTCGTTCGGCCTACCCATTGGTCTGAGGCTGAAAACCAGTACTTAGGTTCTCTTGGGTAACTAATCCTTTCTGGAAAGATCTCTAAAACTGAGAATAAAACTATATACCTTGATCGGATATGATGGACACGGGCGTACCGTGCAAACGAAGTTTTTCTGCAATGAACAGCTTAGCATAATCCTCTCCCGAATAGTTAGTCCTGACAGGTAGAAAATGGGCTGACTTGGTCAGTCTATCTACAATCACCCAAATAGAATCATACTGGTTTCGAGACTTTGGGAGCCCTGTAATGAAGTCCATATTAATCATCTCCCACTTCCAGAAGGGCAAAGCTATCTCATGGGAAGAACCACCTGGCCTCATGTGTTCTACTTTAACTTGTTGACAATTCAAACCCTTCGAAACAAAGTTAGCCACATCACGCTTCATATTATTCCACCAATACAAAGATTTCAGATCCTGGTACATCTTAGTAGAGCCTGGGTGAACAACATACCTCGAAGTGTGAGCTTCGTCAAGGATTCTATTCCACAAATCATCTATATCTGGTACACATAATCTACCCTGGTATCTCAAAATACCATCACCACCAATCTCAAATGACATCACATTCTGCTGACCCACATCATTCTTAATTTGCCTCAAGATGGGATCTTCAACCTGCTTCTTTTTAACTTTCACACATAGGGAAGATATATCTATCTCATGAAAAACTATTCCCCCATCTTTGGAATCCAAGAGTCGCACTCTTAGATTTTCAAGTCGGTGAATATCTTTCACCATCTCTCTCTTCCCTTCCTCAACATGAGAAAGACTGCCCATAGTTAATCTATTGAGGGCATCGGCTACCATATTTGCCTTACTCGAATGATAGTGAAGGCTCATGTCATAGTCTTTCAAAATCTCCATCTAATGCCTTTGCCTGTTAGTTCTTTTTGAGAGAAAACATACTGAAAACTCTTATGGTCAATGAAAATATCAACATGCACCCCATAAAGATAATGCCTCCAAATTCTAAGAGCAAATACCACAACTGCTAATTCCAAATCATGAGTGGGGTAGTTCTGCTCATGCAACTTTAACTGCCTAGATGCATAAGCCACCATCTTTCTATGTTGCATAAGTACACACCCAAGTCCCATACAGGATGCATCACAGTACATAACAAAACCCTCTGTACCTTCCGAAAGAGTCAAAATAGGAGTCGTAGTCAACTTGTTTTTGCACTTCTCAAAACTATTCTAACAAGAGTCGGACCATAAAAACTTCACCTTTTTTAGAATCAACTTAGTAAGTGGAGCAGCTATAGAAGAGAAAATCTCTACAAAACTCCGGTAATACCCTTCCAAACCCAAGAAACTCTGAATGTCGGTTGGAGTCATGGGTCTGGGCCATTTCTTTACTGCCTCAATCTTTTGGGGATCAACCTTAATCCCTTCACTAGACACAATATGCCCCAAGAAAGCAATAACATTCATCTAGAATTCACACTTGGAGAATTTTGCATACAACTTATGATCTTTGAGGGTCTGAAGAACAGTGCGGAGGTGATTGGCATGGTCCTCCTCACTTTTAGAGTAAACCAAGATGTCATCAATAAAAACTATGACAAACAGGTCTAGGAACTGATAGAAGACCCTATTTATTAGGTCCATGAAAGTTACAGGGGCGTTGGTCAACCCGAAGTACATGACTAAGAATTCATAATGACCATATCTGGTTTTAAAGGCTGTTTTAGGAATGTCTGACTCCCTAACTTTCAACTGATGATATCCCGAATGAAGGTCTATTTTTGAAAAACACTTAGCACTCTGAAGTTGATAAAAAAGGTCATTGATTCTAGGAAGAGGATATTTATTTTTCACTGTGACCTTATTCAACTGGCGGCAATCTATGCACATACGCAGGGAACCATCTTTCTTTCGCACGAAGAGTACAGGTGCACCCCAAGGAGAAATACTAGGTCTGATAAAACCCTTATCTAGGAGATCTGCTAGCTATTCTTTCAACTCTTTTAACTCTGTAGGAGCCATTCTATATTGCAGAATAGAAATAGGACGGGTATCTGGCGACACATCAATGCAAAAATCTATCTCCCTATCAGGTGGAATTCCTGGGAGATCATCTAGAAAAACTTCTGGGAATTCATTTACTACTAGGATAGACTGAAGGGGGAGACTTTCGGCGTTAGAATCTTTAACCCGAATAAGATGGTACAAGAAATCCTTGGAAATAAGTGTACGGGTTCTGAGATAAGATATGAAGTGCCCTCTAGGTTCTAAGGAATGCCCATAGACATTCAAGCACCAGATCATCTGAAAGGCCAGAAACAAACTTCCTCATTCGGGCCCTCATACTGTTCGTCATCTCAGGAGCATAACAGGCCAGCTGATTAAACTTTAAAGTATACTCCTGAACACTCATCTTACCCTACTTAAGGTTTATGAACTCCCCCAATTTGTCTTCCCTCAACTCTAGAGAAAAGAACCGGTCAAGAAAAGCTTTCACCATCTCATCCCATACTGTGGGTTCAGCACTGTCACCCTTCGCCTCTTTCCACTTATTATACCATTGGTTCACTACATCCTTTAGCTGGTATGCCTCTAGCTCAACACCTTCCTCCTGATCCATATGCATCACTATAAAAATCTTCTCTATTTTTTCTATGAACTCTTGTGGATCCTCTTATACCTTAGTGCCAGTAAACTTAGGCGGGTTCATTCTCATGAACTGACCCACCCTAGTAGCTTCAGATGTAACAGGTGTGGACCCAACATCTTTTGATCGTTGGGCCTGATTAGCCACCAACTGTGTCATCATATGAATAGATTGTCTGAATTCTGCATTCGAAATATCCCTCTGAGTAGTTGGGGGATGGTTAACATTAGTTCGAGGAGCCCTAGGTGGACTCGTTGGGACTGGAGGGACTCCCAGAGTAGGGACATGTTCTGGAGTGTGAGCTTCATTACGTGTCCTCATCCCATGAGTGGGACAAACTTCATCCTCTTGAGCATTAATGTTGGTACGACAGGGAGGCATAACTGGTTTTTCTGAAAAACAAGAGATCATTGATTAGGGGACAGATTAGACTCTGAAGCACGAACTAAATCACAAAGAAGATAAACATTCCTAAATACCTAGTAGCCTCCTGCTTATAAGTGTGGTGCGCCACATACTCATAAACAAGACTCTACCCGACACAATTTCATAGACACCCTAGGACCATGAATCGTGCTTTGATACCAAGTTTGTCACGACCCGAACTAGGTCCTAGCCGTGATGGAAATCCCAAACCCTGAGGGCCCAAAACATCCCTCTCTATCTGGTAAGCATGCACACATTCATATAAATAAAGAGATGCGGAAACATAATATTCTACTGAAACATGGTCAATTCTGAATTCAGCATAAGTGTGAAAATTGAAAATCAACTACATCTAATAACATTTGACTCAGTCTGCGAAATCTCTACTACGGGAAAATATGACAACGATCTAAAAATTGGGATAATGCCCCCAGTAGACTAAAACAATAATAAGGGACATAATCTGAAAGACGGGCCTTCTGGAATAGAGAAGGCTCACCAACTAATCATTGCAACTCTGTCTGACGAATCTACTTCCTTTTTGGACCCCTAGACTGAGCCTCAGAACCTGGAGGGAAGAGGGGGGAGGGGTCAATACAGATGTACTGGTACATAAAGAAATCCAAAATAATGTTATATATAAATAAAATAGTTTGGGAAACAACTTTTTCAAAACATTATACATCAAGTGGCTTTCGAAACACATGGGCGCATTTCTACAAAACATGTAACCTGCCTGTCAATGCAAGTTCTGATCTGTAAATCACTTTTGAGTTAGGTGTCACTCCCCTACAATTCTGATATTCTACGGGTGGTATGGAATCCTCCATTTACTCGCCGGGGAATCCCCCAACCTGAGTGTGCCACAAAGGTTTGAGTTCCTGAATCTGATATGCCACAGGGCTCTAGGCCAGCATAATAAATAAACCTGGATCGACAAATCATAGTTTTGAGCGATGAGTTGTTTAATACTCGCACCTTCTTCGGGGAACAACCTAAACTCTCTTTATGCCCAATTTTATCCTGTTCTAAATCATGCATGTTTATAGTTTCAACATCTGAAAAGTCTAATTTCAAACATGCATTAAATCTGTTCTGAATTATCATGGCATAATCTGAATTTGTCTCGTCACACCAAGACTTGCAAGTCCTATTTTTGAGCCATAATGCATCATGCATAATTCTTTCATTAAAACACAGTTCAGACCACCCAAACATGCAAACAATATAAAAGATTTCATGTTCCGAGAACACAAGTCAAAACTATGCTGAGATTGTTCAAACATATGGTGGTCATGTGCTTTTGGCAAAATCATGCACCGTTCATTATGTGAATATTTTCAATATTTATCAATATGCACAACCCTCTTTTTCGAATTCAAAACCATAAATTAATTTGTAGCATTAATCAAGATATTTCATATCATGTTTTTCAAGATACATTCAAAACAATCTATATCATAAGAAAAATGGGAAAATCATACCAAGAGAGGAATTCATGTGCGCCATGCTCTCAATTTATTAATAAATCATAAAACATATTCATATGTATATATATAATTTCACATCAATTTGGGGAAGGTCAAAAGACCAAAACAATACCGTCAAGATTTCTAAAATATGAATGTATTCATTAATCTGAAAACCCCTTTCTTAAAATCACGATTTCTATGCCCATGAGATTTTTAGAAAAACCCACATACCTCAAAATAGGAAAACAATGGGTGTTTCTTGAAGCCTATGATCTGGGGATTCCGAATCTTCAATCGATTTTGAAAACCCACGGTTGAATCTTAAGTTTCCTAAAGTTCTAATTTTGAAGCTCTAGAGAGGATTCTTGATGATTTTGATGAAAGTAGGGTTATGTTTCTCAAACATACACCAAATCCTTTGTTTGTATGGTTTTAAAGTCTAGTGAAAATTCAAAATTACCCTTAATGACTCCTAAACGGAACTGGAAATTTGAACTTAAAAACCCGATTTCGGGTGCCACCGCGACGCACCACAATCGCAGTGGTCCACTAGAATTCGACGAGTGGGAAATTGAGTGCCTTATTGATGTGCCACCATCGTGGAGCCTCACTAGAATTTGATGATTTTCAATTTGACCCTCTCCGCGACGCGCTAGACACCAAAATGACGATGTTTACGACTGAAACTTTAAATTATTCATAACTTCTTCACAGAGGGTCCGTTTTTGATGAATATTATATCGTTGGAAAGATAATTTAGTCATCTACGTAATGAAAGGTTGAAATCTATGAAATTCCACATGAAAATTATTTTAGATCATTCTAAAAGCTAATGCTTAGACTTTCCATGGACGAAATTTAGCTAAGAAGATGTTGAGGTGTTACATTCCTGCACCCCTACATACTCAGTACATTCCCAAGTACTGATTCACATACTTTTTTGTTTTCTATACACCCTCATAATGTAGGTTCAGGTGCTCAGTCTCAGCGGCGACAGTGATTTTCAAGTACCTTCATCTACATTCCTACTGTTGGTGAGTTCTCATGGTTCGAGGACCTATATCCCTGACTTTTGATTTTACTAGAAGATGATTGCTTTTTTTTAGGTCAGTATGAGTTAGTTGGGTATCTGTCCCAATGGCTCCTAAGTCTTATATAGTAGAGGCTTGGTCAGACTAAAGTAAAGTGTCAGTATGTACAGAATTTTAGTATTTTGACTGTACAGGCTAGTTTCTTATCTTATTCCAGTATGTTCATGATATGTCATTATTTCTTATTTTAGCATGACTATTGTCAAAGTAAGTTCTAGAAGTGATGACAGCCTTAAAGGGTTAGCTTGAGGTCGTGTGTGGCCTTAAGAACCGTGTGACATCTTGGGATGGGATCTTGGGGCGTTACAAGCTTGGTATCAAAAACTAAGGTTTGAAGAGTTCTAGGGAGTCTGACAAGCCGCGTTACATAGAGTCTTGATCATCGGTGCATAGCACGCCACATCTATGAGCAAAAGGCGATGGTACATTTTAGGAAAAGTCATTTCTTTCTTTCAAAAGTCTATTGTGCCTATGACTGTTTCTGTCTACTATTAATTCATGCTATTTTATGACAGAAAATGACTCCTCGTAGAGCTCATATAAATAATGAATGACCTCAACCCATTGATCCTTTAGGTGAGATGGTATCCCACGCTGAATTCCGAGCAGCTTTTCAAGCGCTAGCCCAGGCGATTACCACCAATGCTCTGGTCATTGTTCCATTTCCACAAGAAAGTAATTCAGTGGTAGATCGGATTCATGATTTTATGTGGATGAGTCCACCAGAGTTTTATGGGTAAAGTGCAGGTGAGGACCCACAGATGTATCTTGATGAGGTGTAAAAGATTACCCAAATTATGTATGTAACAGAGGAATAAAGTTTGGAGCTATCTTCTTATTGCTTGAAAGATGTTGCTTATGACTGGGTAGAGGTGTGGATGAAAAATAGAGGGGAGATTGCCGCTTCTATGACTTGGCAATTATTCCAAGACGCATTCTTGGATAGACTCTTTCCACCGGAAATGAGAGAAGCAAAACTAAAAGAATTTATGAACTTGAGACAAGGCTCCATGACACTTAAGAAGTATTGTCTTAAATTCAACCAATTATCTAAGTATGCTCCCGATATAATGTTTGATTCTAGGACAAGTATGAGTAAGTTTTTGACTGGCGTATCGAGATATATTGTGAAAAAGTGTAGATCTGCTATGCTTAATAGGTTCATAGATATTTCTAGATTAATGATACATGCTTAGTAGATTAAAGCGGACAAGTTGAAGGAGAGAGGGAGAATAAGAGGAAATAGGAGAGTTAGATAAGAGCAGCAGGGGCATGGTCAGACTAGATTTTCTAGTAGGATCTTCCCTCAGTTTCAGACTCATTCATTTATGCCAGCACCTTCATCAACTATTGCCCCCGCATCCATAATCAGGCGGGAGCAGGGTAATAGGCCAACTATGTCCAGGTCCCAGGAGAATGTGAGTAATATACCTAACTATCCCATATGTCCTAAATGTGGAAAGACGTATCCCGAAGAGTGTTTGGAATAATAGAAAGGTTGTTTTGGTTGTGGTAAGTTGGTACACAGACTCAGAGATTGCCCGTATACTAGACAGGGGAGCCGTGATGTTTGTCCCTAGAGTCAGGCTATCAGTGCCCCAGCCTTTTTACCTCGTCCAACTCCTCCTTAGGGTGCCTCATCGAGTAAGACAAGTGGTCTGTGCTTGAATTGCTTTTATGCTATTCCACCCCACTAGAAGCAGGAGGATTCTCCAAATGTTATTACTGGTATGCTTTGTGTATTTTATTTTGATGTGTATGAGTTTATGGACCCTGGGTCAAATTTTTCTTATGTGACTCTATTGGTGGTTGTGAATTTTAAGATCAATGCTGAAACGGTTCCCAGTAGTTGAATCTGTCATTGCTAAACTAGTATATAAGAAGTGTCCTATCACTGTTCTTCATAGAGTCTTGTTTGCAGACTTGATTGAGTTAGACATGGTTGATTTTGACATTATTTTGGGTATGGATTGGCTTCACTCTTGTTATGCGTGTATAGACTATCGTACTCATGTAGTCAAGTTTTAGTTTCCCAATGAGCCAGCCTTTGAGTGGTCCAAAATTTTTTTTTCTCCCAAGAGTCATTTCATATCCTATCTTAAAGCTAGGAAATTGATATCCAAGGGTTGCATCTATCATTTGGTTCAAGTTAAATATAATAAGTTGGAGACTCTGACCGTTCAGTCAATTAGCATTTTTAATGAGTTTTTTGATATTTTTCTGGAAGATCTCCCAGGGGTACCTCCCGATAGAGAGATAGAATTCAGGATTGATCTTTTTCCTGATACACAGCCTATTTTTATTCCTCCATATCATATGGTCCATGTAGAACTTAATGAGTTGAAAGAGCAACTCAAAGATCTTCTAGATAAGGGTTTCATAAGGTCTAGTGTATCTTCTTAGGGTGCACCCGTTCTATTCGTGCAAAAGAAAAATGGTTCATTGCAGATGTGTATCGACTATCGTCAGCTTAACAAGGTCACAGTCAAGAACAAGTACCCTCTTCCTAGAATTGATGAACTGTATGATCAGCTGCAAGGTGCCAACTATTTCTCAAAAATAGACTTGAGATCTGGTTTTCACTAATTTAAAGTTAGGGAGTCTGATATTCCAAAGACAACTTTTTGCACCCGTTGTGGTCATTTTGAGTTCCTGATCATGTCCTTCGGTCTAACAAAAGCCCCAGCAACTTTTATGGAGCTCATGAATCGGGTGTTCAGATAGTACCTGGATATTTTTGTTATTGTGTTCATAGATGATATTCTTGAATACTCCCGAAGTGAGAACGACCATGCAGATTATCTCTGAGTAGTCTTGCAAACCCTTAGAGATCATCAACTATTTGCCAAATTTAGCAAGTGCGAATTTTGGCTAAGGTCAGTTAGTTTTCTGGGTCATATTGTTTCTTCTGAAGCTATTCGAGTTGATCCTCAAAAGATAGAAGCTGTGAAGAATTTACCTAGACCTATTTCCCCATTGGATATTAGGTGTTTCTTGGGTCTAGCTGGTTACTACTGTTGGTTTGTTGAGGGTTTCTCTTCTATCGCGTCTTCTTTGACTCGGTTGTCCCAAAAGAAAGTTAAATTTTTGTGGTCTGATTTTTTTGAGAAGAGTTTTTAGGAGTTGAAGACTCGACTCACTTCGGCCCCTGTGTTGACCCTTCCTAATGGTGTAGATAATTTTGTGGTGTACTGTGATGCTTCTAGAGTTGGGTTGGATTGCGTGTTGATGCAAAGGGGTAAGGTTATATCCTATGCCTCTAGTCAGTTAAAGCCACATGATAAGAATTACCCAACCCATGACCTTGAGTTAGCTGCAGTGGTTTTTTCCTTGAAAATCTAAAGACACTATTTGTACGATGTTCATATTGATGTCTTTACGGATCACAAGAGTTTGCAGTATGTGTTTACTCAGAGAGAGTTGAATCTTCGACAGAGGCGATGGTTAGAATTGCTAAAGGATTATGATATGAGTGTGTTGTATCACCCAGGAAAGTCCAATGTAGTGGAAGATGCCCTTAGCAGGTCATCCATGGGTAGTGTAGCACATGTCGAGAAAGATAAGAAGGAGTTATCTCGTGAAGTGCATCGTCTGGCTAGGTTTGGAGTTATACTGCTTGATTCATCTGAGGGTATTATTTGGGTCCAGAGTAGTTCCGAGTCTACTCTATTTTCAAAAGTAAAGGAGAAGAAAGATATGGATTCTTGTTTGGTCAAACTAAAAGAGTCAGTTAAATACCAAAAGGTGGACGTTTTCTCCCAAGGGGAAGATGGTGTATTGAGATTTCAGAATAGATTGTGTGTGCCTGATGTTGATGATTTCAGGCAGAGAATTATGGCTTAAGCGCATGGCACATGATATTCTATTCATCCTGGTGCTACCAAGATGTTCTGCGATTTATGGGAAATCTATTGGTGGAATGGTATGAAAAACTATATAGCGAAGTTCGTAGAGAAGTGTACAACTTGCCAACAAGTTAAGATAGAGCACCAAAAACCCGATGGAATTATGCAAGAATTCAGTATTCCTACTTGGATGTTAGAGAAAGTGAATATGGATTTTGTGACTGGTTTACCTCCTTCTCGACGTCATCATGATTCGATTTGGGTCGTTGTCGGCTGGTTGACTAAGTTCGCGCATTTCTTGCCAGTGCATACATTTTTCCCCGCTGAGGACTATACTAAGCTGTACATTCGAGAATTAGCCAGGTTGTATGGAGTTACATTGTCTATTATCTCTGACAGGGGTACTCAATTTACTTCTCATTTTTTAAGGCTTTTCAGAAGGGTCTCGATACCCAAGTTTATCTTAGCTCCACTTTTCATCCACAGATCGATGGTTAGGCTGAGAGGACCATCCAGACCTTGGAGGATATGTTGAGGGCATGTGTTCTTGATTTCAAAGGAAGTTGGGATGAACATTTTCCATTGATTGAATTTGCATATAACAATAGTTTTCATGCTAGCATTGGAATGGCTCCATTTGAAGCTTTGTATGGGAGGAGATGTAGGTCGCCCATAGGTTGGGTTGAAGCAGGTGAAGCCGCTGTGATTGGACCTGAAGTTGTGTTTGAGGCTATGGAGAAAGTTAAGCTAATTTGAGAACGGTTGAAGACAGCCCAAAGTCATCAAAAGTCATATGCAAATGTGAAAAAAAGAGCTCTTGAATTTGAAGTTGATGATTTGGTTTATCTAAAGATTTCACTCATGAAAGGGGTGAAAAGATTTGGTAAGAAAGGGAAGCTTAGTCCCCGATACTTTGGCCCTTATATAGTTTTGCATCGTGTTCGGAAAGCAGCTTATGAGATTGAATTACCTGCCGAGTTGTTAGATGTCCATCCTGTCTTTCACGTATCTATGCTTAAGAAGCACATTAGTTACTCTATTATTGTTGATCTGACAGAAATATTTGATGTTCAGGATAGCCTTTTGTATGATAAAGTTCCAATTGAAATCTTAGATTATCAACTTCGTAGACTAAGAAATAAGGAAGTTTCATTGGTTAAGGTTCTGAGGTGAAATTAATCTGTCGAAGGTTCTACTTGGGAAGCAGAAGAAGATATGCAAGCCAAGTACCCTCACCTCTTTTCTGTGAGTTCGGAGCGAGCAGAAGGTACCATTCTTTCTTAATTCCGCCCTTTTCTTATTAAAGATTCAGTTGTGTGTCTACTTCCATCACGAATTCAAGCATTTTGTATGGTATCCGAAGGTATAAAGTGAAGTAATCCCTTTGAGTGAGTCATTCCATCTATACGTCCTCATTTTTTTCTCTTGTTCTTGGCCTATCTGGCAATATTCGAGGACGAATATTTCCAAGGGGGAGATATTGTAATATCCTGAGATTCTAACGAATAGTGCAACCTTCACTCAAGCTCATGAGAAATAAATTATAGTGTTTTGGTTGTTTTCTGATCAAGGGTGATGTGTATTAAGGCCTCAAAGATTTCCTAGCGATTAGGTGAATCAAAATATTCCTTACCAATTGAATTCTTAGGAAGGATATTGCCATATTCAATTTCAAATGGGCATATCTCTCATTGTACTACAAATTATTGATTTCATGACCTACCAAAAGATATATAATCTAATTAGCTTTCCAACGATACCAATTTTTCCAAAATCCAATATCGGAGCAAAGAGTTATGCCCATTTTACTCCAGCTTGTCAGGCTGGAAAACTGAGTAACGACATTCGTGATAAGCTGTCACAAGCATGACGACTTATCACCAACGTCATCAGACTTAGGCAGATTTCCACCCCTAGTGATGACATTTTGTGATAAGTTGTCACGAGTGTGATGACTTATCACCAATGTCGTCAACCTTAACAAGAAAATCATAAATTTCTTTCTTTTGTGACGACATTTCATGACGACTTATCACCAGTCTAACGACTTGTCACGAATGTCGTCAGCTATTTTTTTCAATAATTAAGGGATGTTTTTTAAAGGGTATTTTGGTCTTTTCCCATCTTTTGGAAGCCTCTATAAATATGAGAATCCTCATTCAAACCCTAGTTTCTCCATTTTCTCTTCCAATTCTCTTAAGAAATATATCTAGGCTTTCAATCAAGATTATTAATCTTCCAAAAATCATCCATAAATCTTCAAGATTTCTTCAAGAACCAAGTTCCTCACAGTGTGAGCTTCAAGAATTATTTATTACAAGTGCGGATAGAGTCTCAAGCACTCGAGTTCATCCAATTTCAAAGATTAAGGTATGTCGAGTTTGAACAAGAACACTTTTTTTGTTCTTGTGCCCAAAGATTTAATTTCTACAATTGAATTTCATGAATTTGCAAGTGGGTTTACAACCAAATTACTTTATTATTAATTTATGAGATTTGAGTTGTTCAAGTTTAATAAACAAGATTATTTCATCATTTTATTTCTTAAATTGAGAACTTATGCCATGAGTTGAATATTGTTATAATGAATTGATGATTTCCGAATGATTTGAGATAAGTATCATGATTTAAACTTTTCTATGAGAAGTTTGATTATTTAATATATATTGATATTTGAGCTTGAGAGTCAAGAATGAGTTCTTTGATGTTTTCTTAAAGTTTTTGACATTTGATATGAGTTAATGAGCAAGTACACTTTATGTTGAGAAAGATTGTTTGAGTTTGAGTCGAGTTAGGAATCCATAGTTGTTTTGATTTTAAGATGAGAAATATTTATGATTTGGTCTCTATGGTAGAACCTTGAGTTGATTAAGGTAGATTTCCTAACGCGTTCTGCGTTTAAGTCTGGGAGTAGTATTTAGCATCGAGCGGGAAGTGTGGGTTTAGCGCATCCTACTTCCCCATAACTACGTGCCACCGTAGGATTAAGATTAAGGGCCAAAGGTAAAGACAGTGATCACTAAAGTTAAGGTTCTACTCTGATGGCAAGGATAGAACGGCTCTCCCCAATATAGGCAAGACGTTGGACTCCATGTAAGCTCACATGGCTTATGTCGGTTATAAGAAACTCCCAAGTCCATAATAGTCCAAGTTTCATGAGTTATTGAGTCACTCTAAGTCATGAGTCAAAGAGTTTGAGTTGAGTCCAATGGATTATGAGATTTAAGAAGCATGTGTTATTATTGATGATTTATGGAAACTATGTTTCAGGTAATTCAAGAGAAGAGAGTCATTAGTGTCAGCATGCATGATTTTCTTATGCAATTATGATATTATTTAAAATGTTGTCTGCACCCCCACAAACTCAGTACATTCCTAAGTACTGATTCCTATACTTTTCTATGTTCTATACTCCCTCGTGATGTAGGTTCAGGTGCTCAGTCTCAGCGGCGACAGTGATTTTTGAGTACCTTCATCTACATTCCTGCAGTTGGTGAGACCTCATGGTTCGAGGACCTATGTCCCTAACTTTTGATTTTACTAGAAGATGATTACTTCTTTTTAGTTCAGTACGAGTCAGTTGGGGATCTGTCCCAATGGCTCCTCAGTCTTATATAGTAGAGGCTTTGTCAGACTAAAGTAAAGTGTTAGTATGTATAGAATTTCAGTATATTGATTGTACTAGCTAGTTTGTTATCTTATTCCAGTATGTTCATGATATGTTATTCTCTCTTATTTTAGCATGACAATTGTCAAAGTGAGTTCTAGAAGTGATGACAGGCTTAGAGGGTTAGCTTGAGGAAGCGTATGGCCTTAAGAACCATGTGACATCTCGGGATGGGATCTTGGGGCGTTACATCCGCCATGATGAATAATTACATGACCTTAGCTAGACTTATGACCCATGCTCATCAGATAGAGAAGTAGAAGATTAAGGAGAGAGAGAAACAGAATAAGAAAGCGAAGACAGGTAGTTTCAACTTCTCTCAGCTTAAGTCAGAATGAGGAAACCATTCCCAGTTTTGTCCTAAGTCATCAGTTCCATCCCCCCTTTATAGCCAGTGCTCCAGTTCATAAGTTTAGAGAAGGTAACAAATATAAATCGTCAAGCTCTAAGATCCAGAGTAGTGTTAGCAGTTTCTGCACCTATCCTCTTTGCCAAACTTGCGGTAAGCACCATCAGAGCGTGTGTAGAATAGGTAGTGGAATTTGTTTTGGTTATGGAAAGATAGGCCATAGAGTTAGAGACTGTCCACAGCCAGGTCCTCAGGGTCAACAGAATCGCTCCTCAGCTCAGTTCGGTCGCCCAAATCAGCAGGATGCCACTTCCAGTGCTACTAGCGGGCAATGCCCAAATCGTCTCTATGATTTTTAGACCCGACACGATCAGGAAAGTTCTCCTGATGTAGTTACTGGTACGTTACATATTTTTCATGTCTATTTTTACGCTTTGCTAGATCCAGGAGCTTCCTTGTCTTTTGTTACTCCTTATATAGAAGTTGATTTTGGAATCAATCTCGAAATTCTATTAGATCCCTTTTCAGTCTCTACCCCAGTGGGTAAAACCATCATATCCTGGCGGGTATACAAGAACTTCTCGGTTATGATATTTCAGAAAGTCACTTAGGCAGACTTAGTCAAATTGGAGATGACTGATTTTGATGTCATTCTCGACATGGATTGGCTTCATTCCTACTATGCCACAGTCGACTGCAGAAATAGAATAGTTCGGTTTCAGTTCCCGAATGAACCCGTACTTGAGTGGAGGGGTAGTACTTCAGTGTTTAGGGGTCAACTTGTTTCCTACCTTCGGGTAAGGAAAATGATTTCTAAGGGATGTGTTTATCATCTAGTTCATGTTAGAGATTCCAGTTCCGAGGTTCCTAGTCTCGAATCAGTCCTAGTAGTGAATAAATATTCATATGTCTTTCCCAAAGATCTTCCAGGAATTCCTCCCGAAAGGGAAATAAACTTCGGTATTGATCTTCTTTCAGACACTTAGCCTATATTTATTCCGCCATACAGAATGTCACCAACAAAACTCATAGAACTAAAAGATCAGTTGAAAGATCTCTTAGATAAGGAATTCATCAAACCCAGTATTTCCCCGTGGGGCACACCAGTCTTATTCGTGCGCAAGAAAGATGGTTCACTCAGAATGTGTATAGATTACTTTAACTCAATAAAGTCACGGTCAAGAACAAGTATCCTCTTCCCAAAATCGATGACTTGTTTGACCAACTTTAGGGTGCCAGTTATTTCTCTAAGATAGACCTCAGATTCGGCTATCATCATCTCAGAGATAGAGAAGGTGACATCCCTAAGACAACTTTTCATACGTAATATGATCTCTTCGAATTTCTAGTCATGTCATTGGGTCTTAAAAATGCCCCAGACACTTTCATGGACTTCATGAACCGCGTGTTCAAATAGTACTTGGACTTGTTCATCATAGTCTTCATAGATAATATTTTGGTCTATTCCCTCACTGAGTACGATCATGCAGACCATCTCAGGACAGTACTTCAGACTCTCAGAAATCATCAGTTATTCACCAAATTTAGTAAGTGCAAATTTTGGCAAAGATCAGAAGCATTCCTTGGCCATATTTTTTCCGGTGATGGCATTAGAATAGATCCTCAAAAGACCAAAGCAGTAAGGAACTGGCCTCGTCCTGTCTCTCCTTCAGATATTAGGAGTTTCTTGGGTCTGGCTGGCTATTACAGACATTTTGTTTAGGGATTTTCTTCTATTAAATCCCCTATGTCCAGATTGACTCAGAAGAAAGTCAAGTTTCAGTGGTCAGATCCATGCGAGAAGAGTTTTCAAGAATTAAAGACTCGACTCACCTCAACTTCAGTTCTAGCATTACCAGACGGTTTCGTAGTATATTTTGATGCATCAAGAGTGGGTTTAGGTTGTGTCCTCATGCATCATGGTAAGTTCATAGCCTACGCCTCTAGACAGCTTAAACCCCATGAGAGGAATTATCTTACTCATGACCTTGAGTTAGCATTCGTAGTCTTTGCCTGAAAAATTTAGAGGCATTATCTCTACGGAGTTCATGTAGATGTCTTCACAGATCATAATAGCCTTCAATATGTCTTTTCTCAAAAATATCTCAATCTTTGTCAGAGAAGGTGGTCAGAGCTCTTGAAAGATTATCACATGAGTGTCCTTTATCATCTGGGCAAGGCCAATGTAGTTGCCGACACTCTCAGTAAACTATCTATGGGTAGTGTTTCTCATGTTGAGGATAGTAAGAAGAAGTTAGCTCAAGAATTACACCAACTTGCTAGACTAGGTGTTCACTTAGTCAACTCTTCAGAGGGCGGTGTATGTGTTCATAATAGTTCAGAATCATCTCTAGTTTCCGAGGTGAAAGAAAAGGAAGATAAGGATCCTAGCCTTGTCAAGATAAAAGAGTCAGGTCAGAATCAGAAAATAGAGGTTTTCTCCCAAAGGGGAGATGGCGTCCTTCGTTTTCAGGGTTATCTCTGTGTTCCAGGTGCAGATGGCATAAGGCATCAAATTCTTGCAGAAGCACATGGCGCGCGCTACTCTATTTATTCAGGGGGCACTAAGAATTACCGAGGCTTGCGGGAGATCTATTGGTGGAGTGGGATGAAGAGAGATATTGCTGAGGTTTGTGTCTAAGTGATCTACATGTTAACAGGTTAAGATAGAGCATCAAAAGCCTAGTGGTCCTATGCAGGAGTTCTCCATCCCTACTTGGAAGTGGGAAGAAGTGAACATAGACTTCGTGATGGGTTTTCCTCGAACTCATCATCAGTATGATTCAGTTTATGTCATTATAGACAGGATGACCAAATCATCTCATTTCTTTCCGGTTCATACCTCTTATTCAGCTAAGGATTACGCCAAACTCTACGTCTAGGAGTTGGTTAGATTGCATGGTGTTCCATTATCAATTATCTCAGAAAGAGGTACCCAATTCACCTCTCATTTTTGGAAAGCATTCCAAAAGGGTCTTGGTACCCAAATTCATCTCAGTACAACCTTTCATCCTCAGACAGATGGTCAAACATAAAGGACCATTTAGACGTTAGAAGATATGCTAAGGGCGTGTGAAATAGATTTCAAGGGAAGTTGGGATGACCACTTTCCTTTGATTGAGTTTGCATAATACAACAACTATCATTCAAGTATTCAGATGGCACAATTTGAAGCTCTCTATGATAGGAGATGTAGATCTCTGATTGGTTGGTTTGAAGTTAGTGAGGCCTCAGTCATAGGTCCTGACTTGGTATTCGACGCCTTAGAGAAAGTTCAGTTAATTAGAGAAAGACTATGAGCTGCTCAGAGCCGACAAAAGTCTTATGCAGATGTTCGTAGAAAAGATCTCGAGTTTGAGAATGGTGATCATGTCTACCTCAAGATCTCCCCTATGAAGGTAGTGAAGCGACTTGGCAAGAAGGGAAATCTCAATCCCCTATATGTTGGTCCCTTCAAGATTCTCAGTCGATTTAGAAAGGTAGCTTATGAGCTCGAATTACCTTCAAATCTAGCCTCAGTTCATCCAGTCATTCATGTCTCTTTGCTCAAGAAGTGTATAGGTGACCCATCAGTCATAGTCCCTATTTAGAGCATTGATGTTCAGAAAAGCCTCTATTATGAAGAGATTCCAGTTGAAATCTTAGACTATCAGACTCGAAGAATGAGGAAAAAGAAGTCCCTCTGGTTAAAGTTCTTTGGCGAAATCAGTACGTCGAGGGAGATACTTGGGAAACAGAAGCAAATACGCATACCAAGTATCCTCACCTCTTCCCCGCCAACTCAGATCAATCTCAAGGTAATAGTTCTCCTTAAGCTTACTCAATTTTATGATTAGCTTGCATCACTAACTTAGTATACCATGATAATCTTGGTATCAAGTACCACCGCATATTCAATCATGCATTATGTATCATATTAGTTATATAGTTATGCATCAGACATGCATTCTCATTGTGAAAAAACTTACTTCTTCAGAACTTTCAGTTATGCATTTATGAATCAGTTATGCATGCTTCAGATATGCATGTTCAATATATTATGTTCAGCTTGTCAGACACGTCCGTCATGAGATCATGTTCCAGTTATTCATGTTCATCTCATTGTTTCCCCTCTCAGTCAGTTTTATTCGAGGATGAATGTTCTCAAGGGGGAGATATTGTAATACCCGTGCTTTTTCTTATCTTAAAAATCCTCTCAAAGATGTTAGAACTTTCTTTGAAATAAGAATTCATTCTTATACACGTGGTATTTCCATAATTTATACTTCCTATCACGTGGGAAATAGAATAATATTTCCATCGATATATAATTTGCCCAAATCCGACACCCGGGCGAAGAGTTAGGTCCTTTTAGAGAGACAGTATTTGACCTGAGCCTGCAGCGCGTCGCAGAGATAGCTCAAATGGAAATTGTCAAATTCCAATGTTTCTCCCGATACTAGCACGTTGTACCAAACTTCTAGGTCATAGACAAGGTGGCAATGCGATAGCTCTGCGTCGCACCACCGTACAGTTTTCCAATTGTCAATTTCCAGTGACACAGCGTGATAACTCCGCATCACTCCAATGGTCTGATTCTGGAAATTTTACTAAAAATTAAAATACGTGTCCAGGCTTAAAAGGGTCAATTCCCCCTCCCCCCTCTTTATATAAGCTTCCAATCAATAAATTTAGCCCTTATTCATCCAAAATATTGATGTTTTTCTCAAATACTCTCAAGAACTCAAGCTAGGGTTCTCATAGAAGGTCCAATTTCAAGAAGGTTTCACCATCAATCTTCATGAAACCACGACCTAAGGTATGCATAGTTTTCATTCATGGACTCTTTCGTCCATGAAGTCCAAGAATCCCTTTGCTAAACTCAAGTTATGGATTTTCTATATGTTTTTCATGTTTTGGCTGCTCATGTTCATGTTTGATAAATGTGAAATTAAATTCTACTCCATGATTGATGATAGTTTCTATGTGGGTTTAATTACTATAGCCATATATTCATGCAACCATAAGATTTAAACCCTTTAATGATGAAATTAGAAATGAATAATGATGTTTACATGTACCATGCCAATCATATGTTTGATTAAATTCCTAGATGAAGGAATATTGTCTAACTAGCATGATTTCATGAAATCCCCATGTATGCACAAGATCATGCCTATTTCATGTTTGATGAAATTCTCTTATGAAGGTAGTATGTATTATGATGATAGTCAAGTCTTCAAGTAAATCATGTTATGTCAGTTTCCTTCTATCGAGTCCTGGGGGTACTTGTACCCAAAATATTAGTTGTGTGCCTAGATCCATGTTATGTTTTTACGATACTCTCAGTCAAGCTATGAACTCTTAGACTTCAAATAGTCTTATGACTCAGGAAAAATATCCATGATCTCATGACTCAGTCAGTTGTCATATATTAGTAGTATTCCATCAGCCATGGAAATTCAGTAACTCAGTCCATGCTCAGTTCAGTTTAGTAAATCATGTTCAGTGTCCATTCATATGGGAGTAGGAATTAGGACAAAGTGAACCCAAGGATGGGGACTCACCTATTATACGAGGGTATGATTCTTAGAAGCAATCCTTGCATTCCAGAACTATGTAGCCAGCATAGGTTGAGACATTGTAGCCTGCTATATGAGGATAGATAAGGTGGCTTAACCTGTTATGTGAGGGTTCCCACCGTTCTCTCTAGAGTTACCTGTTATATGAGGGTTACTCACATGTTGTCCTTACCAGTGGCGCGGTATTGACACCGTTCTAATTAGGGCATAGATTGGACCCCAACTCAGCTATTATAGCACATTTGGGGCATGTCGATTAGATACTACTTCCCACAGTTTCATGTTACAGAATCAGGACTGTTAGATATAGTCAATCAGTCTCAATAATAGAACTCAGATAGTTCTTCAGATTTTAGAACTGTCAAACACTGTCAACTCAGACATAGTACGAAACTCAGATAGTTCCATCAGATTTAGGACTGTCATACACAGTCACCCATTTTATCAGTTATATATTCAGATA
This sequence comes from Capsicum pubescens, assembly GCA_030864215.1. NCBI lineage: Eukaryota > Viridiplantae > Streptophyta > Magnoliopsida > Solanales > Solanaceae > Capsicum > Capsicum pubescens. Next base: position 191,630,408 of record CM061546.1, read on the forward strand.
CAGTCATTTTTGTTATCAGATATGTCATGTTATTAGTATCTAGACTCAGTAGTCATGCTACTACAGTATCAGTATCATGTTATCACGTTGTCAGTTACAGTTGCGTATTTATGTATGCATTCTCATGTTCATGTTAGATAGTTAGTTAGTATTGATGATGCATGAAACCCCTTGAATATAGCCTACCTCACATGTATTCTCAGTATATTCCATTGTACTGATGCATTTGCGCTATGATGCTTTCTTTTTATGTTACACCATAGGTTCAGAGACACGAGTTCCAGATCAGCAGTAGATTCTAGATTCAGCAGTCAAAGTAGAAGTGAGTCCTCATTCTTCGAGGACATAATGATTTTTTTTAGTATCCCATTGATTAGCTTATTAGTTGGGGTTAGTTGGAGACATGTCCCATAAACTCCTTATTTAGATTTTTCAGACAGTAGAGGATTTCAGACTAGATGCAGACTAGATACAGACTATCATGTTTTAGACTTCAGTTTTGTTTTAGGTATTCTATTACCCCACACAGATGTTACGTTATTCAGTTATGTGTTCTGGAAGTTCCTACTGAAATTTTGGCTAAGGCACAAAATTTACGGGATGACACAACGCATCGAGTTAGCGTCTGCATCGCGTCACTGGAAATTCACTCTAAATATTCACTTAACTCTCGTAAATCCTCTTTTTCAGCTACTTCCTTTTATCCTTGCTCTCATGCATCTACACATGTTCTTGGACTGGATAAAAATGGTCTTCCAACTCAATCATGATTACTTCCACACCATCGATAAACAATTGTTTCATAATGTGTCCAATTTTTGTCAGAATCCTTTAGAAATTTACCATGTATCACTAATTACATTGGTTATCCACGAAACACAATTAAGCTCACATTAAAATATAATTAACATAATTTTTGTTCTCAAAATAAGTCCAAATATGGGTAGATAGCGGTGTTTGAACATATAAATACGCTTAAGATCACCACCCCACACTTAAAACCTTGTTCGTCCTCGAACAACTTCAAGAAGCACAATCACTAAACCTTCTAATCACAATCTAAGAGCCATGCTAGTGTTGGGCTCAAGAATAATTTATTTCAAACTTCACCATCTCAACAGTAACATTCAATTCGTTGGTAAACTTAATCAAAAAATACAATAAGTAATCTGGCCTTTCATCTGCATGCACCCTCACAACAAGAAAGTTTTCCCCATATCACTCATAATTTTTCAATATTTATCCTGAGGGGAATATCAAAATTCAATCACTCGCTCTCAACAAAGAATTCATACATAATAGATAATGAACCATAAGCTTGCCCTTAGTGTAATACTCCACTAATAGTCAGATGTTGAAATGTATGATCAATTAGGTCTTCCATGGTTGTAATGTAGCTAAGGGACAGGTAGGAACTATTTAGGAAATACTGACTAATCTCCCTAAGCACTTTAATACATAACCACCTTTAATCGAAATCACATATTGTAAACCCAATTTTTCACTTCATTACCTTCACACATCAATTGTTTCACCCCAATCTTTTTAAGCATATTAATAAAACTACGGTAGGAGTATTTATCCTTTTACATCATAATTCAATTCTCAGCTTTTCTTCACACCCCAATTCTTGTTTCACACCCCTATAGTAGCCACCCTCAACCTAAGAGATTCTCCTTGGTTGAGGTGCACATTGTCCTAAATGGACCAGGGCCAAAACAGGTTCATTGTAACAAAAATCGGGCAACAAAAATTGAAATTTCTTTCACATTTTCTCTAACTCCTAACCGTCATAATTAAACACACAATGAACACTTCTTTAGAGCTTCACTTTCACCTTTCTCCTTTTTTTAATTGAACACTGCCTTCTTATTCAGTTATCTATATCAAAGCGCTTAGGAACTATGGATCGAATTAAGGTCTATCAAACAAAGGATTAGGCTACATATGAGGCTACAAAAGAAATCAGGTTATAGGCTCAACAGGGCTAACTGGGGACATGCATAAGTATAGGTAAATAACGTCTTTACAATTCGATTAACAAAGAAATACCTAAATCTCTTCCTATACCCAACGCCCTTTATTTTATTTTGTACACACACCTGGCAAGTTCTAGGCATTCCTATTCATGTACAATACCAACAATTACTCACACACTCAGTGCATGCTAAGAATCAAGTCGGATCCTTAAGGTTCCCGATCTTTCTCTTTGTTAAATTCTATATTAAGACAATCAAATTACAGTACACCTGTTAGGATTTAACATTTAAAAACAACCATTCTCTTGTTTCAAAACAATTAAATTTATAATAACAAAAACAATCTGACACAACACAAAGCAATTCTCAAAGGTCGCAATCGGGATCTTATCACTTTCTCAGATTCTAAAGACAAACCCTCCTTAAGACGGTCGTCATCCATCTATCATAGGGGAGGACACTAACTATGACGAGTTATTTCTAATTTCCATAAAGGGCAAAAAATAATACTGTAAACTGAAATTTGCCAAGGAGGGCGAAAATAAATAAAACAAACACTTTAAACAAAATTTGCCAAAGAGGGCAATAATCTAAAATGTAAAATTACTAACTATTACAGACATACTGTTTTGAATAGCTAGAAAATCATCCAAACAAAACATAAATTCAAAATTATTCAATCACCACATAGAACATAAGAAAGAAGATAAAATGAGAAATTCCACCCCACCCCACACTTAAAATAAAGTATTGTCCATGTGCTATCAAATAAGCATATGGAAAGGTGGTGTTATACTCCCTTCTTAGTCGAATGGTACTAGTGATGTCATGTCATCATCAGCACCATCGTCATCACAAAAATTATCACCAGAATTGCCATCATCAGATTGCTCTTCCTCTTCAGACTTTTCATCAGAATAGCCCCTGTGCCTATCCTCCTCAGTGGGGACATCATCATCCAATGGCTCATCAAAATTAGGGACAATCCACAGCATAGTCTGAGCATGAGACCCTAGTGGGTAGTCTAACTCTACAACACAAACCTTCTGTTGGGTGGCTGGACTCCCCCAATCTTCAATTAAAGCATAGTGAGCCCATACATACGGGCTGTAATCTCATCATTCAGAACTTGACGTTCAGGCATAGTCAAAGTAACACCATAAGAAGTAGACCTCTTTATACATGAGAAATCCAATTGTCTGGGATTAACTGGTGGTTTGTAATCCATATCCTCCTCGGGCACACCCTGCTGCCTCAGAAACCTAGTCAACAGCCCACCAAACCATATCAATGACCCCCTAAAATCTAGTTTTTCTCATGGTAGAAAAAATAATTACACCAACATTCAACTCAACATCTTCGTGCATCAAGGCATAGATGATACACACCCTATCATGAGTCACGTATTTCATATGTGTCCCATGAACAAGGAAAGCATAGATGATTTTTGCCCATAAGCGAGACTCCATGTATATGTAAGCGAAGGGGAAAGACACATGAGTACCACCCTCTTTATGATGAATCCACCGGGCTTTCGAACGAGTTCCATATAAGAGATGGCTAATGTGCTAGTACGGTGGCTCAACATTCATTCTTTTCAGTGTCTCCGCATCCACCACAGGTGAACCTAGTAGGCTATTCACAGAATTAGTAGTAAAAGAAACCACATAACCCCTTACCTCAAACTCTACATCCTTGTTTTGCGGATCCCAATTAGCATAAAATTCCCTCATAAGACTGAGGTTGCATTCAAATGGTAGTTTGAATAAGAAATTCATGTGCAGCGCCTCAATTCTGCGCACCATACTCGGATACTCTTTCATGAGGCTAACCCTATCAATGAATTGATCAGCTGAATACTTAGACTCATTATGTTGAGAATACCATTTTCTCCCCGACTCCATAATTGCCTTTGTTTTGAATCTCCTTGATTGACCCCATGGAATATGTGGGGCTGGGGGTACACGATCAGCATGCCGACTCCTTTTGTTCCTAGATTCAAAAGTACCATCCACATTCTTTCCCTTTCTCCTCTATTGTTGGCTAGAAATTTTACTTATTAATCACAACAGGCTACACACGCATCAAATAAGTACCTTAGGAACTAGCAACCACTAAGTGTAAATTTCACCCCACTAAGTAAGTGAACTAGGGTACTCAGACTTCCAATGTTCATCATACAATTACCGTCATCAATTATCTAACATCAAACAAAATTTCATCTCAAAGAAGTGGCAATTCAAAATCTCATCATAATAGCTTAACGGTTTAACAGCCTCTATAGAACATATAGTCCTTTACTAACACATTACCTTTCTTAAACAATTTCTCAAGTGTGCATTCACATTACCTCACGTCAATGGAACTCAATTCAATAATTTATAGCTAACGCTAAGGTGGTGTGATATCAGGATCCATCCCACAGTTAATTTCCATTATGAAGTGAACATAAACACCAAAAAATTATTCAAATTCGCAATAGTATTCAGCAACTCAGCATGTAGGAACAAGATCAACTTTAAAGTGCAATTTACTATTTCAACTAGAGCAAGCCCAAAAACAATCCTATTTTGTCCCAACTCATCATCAATCACACAAATGGACTAATAGTGCAACAAAGCAATTGTAACATAACACCATTTTGGATCCCAAAACTCACATTTCATCAACCCCAAATTCTATCCAACAAAATTTCTAAATTAAAATTCAACTTAAGCCCTCAATTTACCCTATAAATTTGAATGAATCTACGTACAATACACTATACATTTAACTTTTATGCATGCCAATTTGACATATCATAAATTTTAAACCAATAATCTCATGTCTTCATGTATTGTATTTAAACTCATAAGAATTTTGAAGACTTACCTTAGTCTTGATTAAGATGAGGAATATGAAAATTAAGTTTGAATTTGGCACCACAAGGAGGACACTTAAAAGAAATTATTTTAGGGTTGCGGATTTTTGGGGCGGCGGCGGTGGCTAGGGTTTAGGGAATGACGTGAATAAGGGAAAAGAGATATATAGAGAGGTGAAAATGAGGGGTCCGATGAGGGTTAAATTTATACTAAAATGCACAGTCGATGCAACGCGTCAACAATCCCATTGAAGAAGCGATACGATGCATCGAGTCTGCCTCGTTATATAGGACTTTGCCTTTAAAAAGTTATCAAAGTTTTGTCTGGGAGATTATCGATGCAACATAATGGTAAATGCAATGGAAGGACGACGTGATGCGTTGACATTGCGTCACCTCACTAGAACTAGCCTTCGAAGATTTTTCTAAGTGTGGTCATGATGCACATCGACGCAATGTGTCGACTTAGTATTGATTCACTGGAATTTTTCTGGAAAAATTTTCTAAGTCTGAGCACAGGCCCAGTGATGCAACGCATCAATCCACTGGAAATTATATCCAAACAATTTTCTAAGGCTAAATTTCCCATATTTTGAGGCATCTTTTCTTCCTCCTTACCTTTTTCACCTTTTATTGCTTATTTTACTTACTCAAAGATTGTTGTTCACCCTCTTCTCATCTTCTCTATATTCACCATATTTCTCATTCCTGAACATCAACTAAAAACAACAAAATTACGTAAGAAAAAGTGGGTTGCCTTAATAAATAACCTTATTTTCTGTCATGGCATGACTCATCTTTTTGTGTTTTTCTCTTTATCTTTAACAACTAAAATTAAACTACCTATTACATTTGGATACATAATCAACTACCACTAGAATGTACAAGTTTCCATTGGACTGTGGGAATGGTCCAATGAAATCAATTCCTCAAGCATCAAACACTTCAACTTCAAGAATATTATTTAGGGGATTCTCATGACGCCTTGAAATTGTTCCCAACATCTGGCATTGATCACAACTCTTTACAAATGTTACTGTATCTCAAAACAATATTCGCCAAAAGAAACTGGATTGCAACACTTTTCAAGTTGTTCTCTCACCTCCATGATGTCCACCATAAGGGGATAAATGACACTTTTGTAGCACTTGTGTGAATTCAGCTTCTGGAACACATTTGCGTATGAATTCAGCTTCTGGAACATATTTGCGTAACATTCCATCCAGACCCTTCTTGAAAAGATATGGCTTATCCAATATATAAGCATAAGAATCATGGAGCAGTTTCTTCCTCTGTTGAATTTTACTTTTAGGAGGGTAAAAGTTATTTGCCAACAAATTCACAATGTTCGAATACCAAGGAACTTCACACTCCATTATAGACAATAATTTTTCATCTGGAAACTCTTCTAGAATACAGAGAAAGTTCAACAATATGATCATGAGTCTCTAACCTTGACAAATGGTTTGCAACTTGATTTTTTGCTCCTTTATGATCACGAACCTCTAAGTCAAACTCTGGCAGTAGCAAAATCCACCGGATCAATCGAGGCTTTACATCCTTTTATTGAATATATACTTGATGGCCGCATGGTCTGTGTGAACAATAACCTTTATGCCCACCAAGTATGCTCTAAATTTATCAAATGCATAGACCACCGCTAACATCTCCTTTTCAGTGATTGTATAGTTCATTTGGGCATCGTTCAAGACTTTACTAGCATAGTAAATAGAGTGAAATACCTTGTCTTTTATTTACCCCAAAACAGCTCCTATAGCCACGTCACTAGCATCACACGTCAATTCAAATGGAAGCTCCCAATATGGAGAATTTAAAATAGGAGCTTCTATCAACTTCTTCTTCTGCTTCTCAAAGGCTTCTTAACAATTTGCCCCAAAATCAAACTTGGCCTCTTATTCTAACAATTTGCACATCGAACTAGCAATCTTTGAAAAGTCCTGAATAAAATGCCTGTAGAAACCTACATGCCCCAAGAAACTTCGCACTCCCTTCACTGTGACAATATGTGGCAGCTTTTCAATTACTTCAATTTTGTCTTGATCTACTTCAAGTCCTCTACATGACACTTTATGGGAAAGGAATATTCCTTCCTTAACCAAAAAGTGGTACTTCTCCCAGTTCAGCACCAAATTTGTCTCTTCACATCGAGATAGGACTCGATCTAAATTCTGCAAGCATTTATCAAAAGAATCACCGTAAATAGAGAAATCGTCCATGAATACCTAAAAAATTCTTCAACAATGTCATAGAATATTGCCATCATGCATCTCTGAAATATTATAGGTGCATTGCAGAGGCCAAACGGCATGCGTTTGACCATATATGTACCATACGGGCATGTAAAATTCGTCTTCTCTTGATCCTCGGGAGTAATGATGATCTGATTATAACCTGAGTAACCATCAAGAAAATAGTAATACTCCTACCCTGCCAACCTATCCAACATCTGATCAGTGAACAGGATGGGGTAGTGGTCCTTCCTTGTGACTTTATTCAGCATCTGGTAGTCAATATAAATTCTCCATCCAGTCACCATGCAAGTGGGAATGAGATCATTTGTTTTATTAGTAACCACGGTCGTCCTACCTTTCTTTGGGACATAATGTATTAGGCTTACCCACTTGCTATCTAAAATTTGATAAACAATACCATTATCGAGCCACTTAATGACCTCTTTCTGCACCACATCTTTCATCACTAGATTTAACCTATGTTGTTGCTACACCCTTGGTTTGAAACCTTCCTCCATGTGTATTTTGTGCATGCAAAAAACTAGATTTATTACTGTAATGTCAGATATTTGCCACCCGATCGCCTTCTTCCTCTTTTTCAACACTGTTATTTGTTCCTGTACCTGCATATCAGATAATCCTATAAACAAAATAACAGGAAAGGTATCATTATCACCAAGGTAAACATATTTCAAGTGAGGATAAAGAAGCTTAAGCTCTAATTTTGAAGCTTCATCAATTAAAGCTTTGGGGAATGGCCCAATTGTCCTATTCAATGGCTCAAAAGGCAATTTTCTTGTTTTAATGACCGCCGAATTTATGAATTGAACTAATGCCAACGCATCCATATCTCCATAAAGATCACAACCTACTAAAGCTCGCTCTAATGGATCATCTGACAATAACAACCTATGATCAGACTAAAGATCTAGAACGGATATAACAGACCACTCCTCATATATAGCTGGCAATTTTAACACCTAATACACATCAAAAACCTCCACTTTATCATGCGCTATCATTGTCATTTTCCCTGCTGCTTCATCAACTAACGACTGTCCCATTGCTAAGAAAGGTCATCCCAAAATAAATAAAATAACATGATCAGCTTCAAAGTTAAGAATTACAAAATCCACCATAAATATTAAGGATCCCACTTGCACTAAGACATAAGAATAGCCCATGCACTTCTCCTCCTCAGTGGGGACATCATCATCCAATGGCTCATCAAAATCAGGGCTAATACACAGCATAGTTCGAGCATGAGGCCCTAGTGCATAGTCCAACTATACAACACGAACCTCCTGTTGGGTGGCTGGATGCCCGCAATTCTTTAATTGCAGTATAGCAAGCCCATACATACAGGTTGTGATATCATCATTCCGAGCTAGACGCTCGGGCATAGTCAAAGTAACACCATAAGAAGCAGGCCATTTTATATGCGATAAATCCAATGGTCTGAGATTAACAGGTGGTTTGTAATCTACATCCTTCTCAGGAACACCCTGATCCTCATTGATGATACAAATTCTATCACACATCACCTCTGTCATAAATGTCTCATGATCAAGGAAAGCATATATAATTTTTGCCCATAAGCAAGCTCCCTATTCATAAGAGCGAAGGGGAGTGACACATGAGTACCACCCTCTTTGTGATGAATCCATCGGGCTATCGAATGAGTGCCATATAAGAGATGGAGAATATGCTAGTACGATGGCTCAACATTCATTCTTTTCAGTGGCTCTGCATCCACCACAGGTGTACCTAGTAGGTCATTCAGAGAATTAGCAATAAAAGTGACCACACAACCCCTTACCTCAACCTCTGCATCCTTGTTTTATGGATCTCAATTAGCGTAAAATTCCCTAACAAGACTGAGGTTGCATTCAGATGGCTATTCAAAGAAGAAATTCATGTGCAGCGCCTTAATTCTGTGCACCATACTCAGATACTCTTTCATCAGGCTATCCCTATCAATGAATTGATCTGCTAAATACTTAGACTCTTTGTGTTAGGAATACCATTTTATCCCTGACTCAACAACTGCTTTTGTTCCGTATCTCCTTGATTGACCCTGTGGCATATGTGGGGATAGGGGTACACAGTCAGCATGTAGACTTCTTTTGTGTCTGCATTCAGACGAACCAGCTACATTATTTCCCTTGATCCTTTATTGCTGGCTAGACATTTCACCTATTAATCACAATATGCCGCACATGCATCAAACAAGTACCTTAGGAACTAGCAAACACTAAGTATGAATTTTACCCCACACTTAGTTGCTAGCATAGGTGCATAAGTAAGTGAACCAGGGTACTTAGACTTCCTCTGTTCATCATACAATTACCGTCATAAATCATCCAACATCAAATAAAATTTCATCTCAAAAAAGTGGTAATTCAAAATCTCATCATAATAGCTTAACGGTATAACAGCCTCTATAGAACATGTAGTCCTTTACTAACATATTACCTTTCTTCAACAATTTCACAAGTGTGCATTCACATTACCTTAGATCAATGGCACTCAATTCAATAATTTCTATCTAACACTAAGGTGGTGTAAGATTTGGATCTACCCCACACTTAATTTCCATTATGAAGTGAATATTAACACCCCAAATTTATTAAAATTTGCAGTAGTATTCAATAACTCAGCATGTAGGAACAGGATCGACTTAAAAGAGCAATTTACTATTTCAACTAGAGCAAACATAAAAACAATCCTATTCTGTCCCAACTCATCATCAATCACACAAATGGACTAACAGTGAAACAAAGCAACTGTAACATAACGCAATTTTGGATCCCAAAACTCTCATGTCATTAGCCCTAAATTCTACCCAACAAAATTTCTAAATTAACATTCAGCTTAAGCCTTCAATTTACCCTATAACTTTGAATGAATCTACGCACAACACACTAAAAAATTAACTTTTATGCATGCCAATTTCACATATCATAAATTATAAACCAATAACCTCATGTCTTCATGTAGTGTATTTAAACTCATAAGAATTTTGAAGACTTACCTTAGTCTTGATTATGATGAGGAAGATGAAAATCACTACAAGAAAAATAGCCTATAAGGAAGGGAAATTTGGTCCAAAAAAGTTCAAATCTCATCCTAATTAGGTTTTTAGGATGGGAAAAAAACGGTCGTGTCCCGTCCTAACAGGCTCCGCTGCAAAAGCTAAATAGCGATGATGTAGTAAAGTCGTTCCTTAAAAACCTTTTGAGACGGCCAAAAATCCAGTCCTAATTATCCTTTTGCTATGATATATCTCATCCCAAATAGACTAACTACCTTGTCCTAATTATCCTTTTACGATGATATATCTTGTCTTAAATAAACTAACTATCTGGTCCTAATCATCTTTTAGCGATGGTATATCTCGTCACAAATAGACTAACTACCTGATCATAATTATATTTTAGCGATGATATATCTCATCCAAAATAGACTAACTACTTGGTCATAATTATTTTTTAGCGATGATATATCTCATCTCAAATAGACTAACTATCTGTTCCTAAATTATCTTTTAGGGATGAGAAAAAAAATTTCCTAGATCAACCTTTAAGGACGAGAAAAATCATGGTCCGTGATCAACTTTTAAAGACAAGAAATATTAAAGACCTAAATCAATCTTTAAAAAGGAGCGATATTTCTAGTCTCTAATTGACCCAAAATAAGGCTAATATATATCACAAAATAATAAATTTCATCAATTTATATGAAATTGCTATCGAGAATCTTGATACAAAAACATGATATAATTAGAGACCATAAAACTAAGTTAACATCTCATGGTATTAGTTTCAATATTTGTTTCAAAAAAACCATAGTTACCATCCTGATCGAGCTAAGTATGATATCAATTTTTCCATAAGAATTGAATACATAGCAAAAAAATAATAAAGTAACTCTTGTTTCTACTGTTTAAGTCCTCAACTTTTAGTTCAAATCTCCAACTTCCATCGTAGGGAAAAAATAATAAAGTCCTCCACTTTTAGTTCCTGTTGCTTCACCTAAATCAAGAAACTCCCGCAACAGTAAAGCAAAAAATTAGTACATCACTTTAGGAGAAAAATAATCTGTGAAATCGGTTCAACTAGACTTGCATAGACAAAGGGAAAAAACTTTGGGCAAGAAGACAACACCTAGTTACTTGATCGTGACTAGAGTGATTATGATAAAATCTGTTATTCATTGATTCATTTCTGTTAACTATATATTGACCTTTATTAAGGTCCATAAAATAAGATGTTACTATTAATCTAAGTCTACATATTAACAGATTTACAAAGAATACAAGATAGTGAAGAACAAAAGAATCAGTTTGCAAATGAATAATAGTATATATCTAGGATGTATCCAATACCTCCAAACAATCTTTTGCATATTTGAACTCCATAGGACCACCACAATTCATAAATTAACAGAGTAAAGCCATAACTTTTATAAAAATCAAAACTTTAATGACAACAATACTCCATATACTAATATCTCAATTAACGATTGACTCCAAAAATCTCTGGATTCATTATACAAATAACTCCTTCCATCAAATAAACAGAACACTAAGTTGCCACCAAAATGCAGTCAATAAGAACAATGGGCTAACTGACAGGGGTCTAACTTTCAGTTACATGTAAGAACTTTATAACCACTATCTGACAAACCTTATAGGGACAAAAATAACAAAAATCACGAATTTAGCGAGACCCTATTTCAAGAAAAGTGGTAATTTTCAGTGGTTTAAAGCAACTCTAACAAAATTAAACAATAACAACCAAGAATCAAGAAACTTAACGACAACCCATTATCAAGAACTTGAATGAATGATTATGACAATAGAGATAAAATGGGAATGAATTAAGCAAAAAGGTTTATCAAAGATAGTATCTTTTTCACTCTTACGTTACTTGGAAATCAAAAATCCTTCAAGAACAAGCAGTACAAATAGGCTAGAAAGGAACTTATTAAACAAAGCAACTTGTTTTACATGAATGAATTAGAGCAAAGTACTTGAAGAAATTGAATGGGAAGTTGACAAAATGTAGGAAGAAAACTGAATGTAGTTTTCTTGCCAAACTTGGCTAGACTCTCTATAGTAGGTAATCTTGTAAACAGGGCCAGCCAACTTGTATGTGGTTAGGTGGTTAGGAAAATTGACTATCATACTAGAGTGTTTGCAACGAAGGTATTGGTCACTCCGTCTTATGTAACTTCTACCATAATTTTCCAAATATGTAAACTATCTTCCCTAATAACTTGTACAAATCACCCAAGCAAAGGATAGGAGACCAGTTATTATTGAGCTAACTGATGCCAAGGCAAAAGAAGTAAAGGATACTTTAGAGGTAATACAATATTATTGAGCTTTTCCTGTTGGTTTTTACTAGAATATGTACAGTCATTTCATAAAATTTTGTCCTAAGGACATTGCTATAGGTTTATGATTGTTCACAATTTCGATGAAACTAAATCATCCCAAGGAATCTTCATCAAACAATCATGAACCTATAGAATCATTTCATCAAATATTTTCAAGGACTCTTCTATAGGCCTATCTCTCTAAGGGTTGTTCATTTTTTTCTCTCGGTATTCTTTTACCTCATCAGGTGTCTGGGTTATGCAGAAAATTAAACCATGTATGTCATAAAAATATCTAGCTAGAGTAAAATCATACCAATCAATTATACCCCTTAAAATAGAGGTTTGCTCAGGTCAGCAAGGGTAAACTAGAAAAGAAACAAAAAATGAGTATCGAGAGAAAAATAATGGCAAGTTTCATGTATTAAACATAAGTTGTATTTATAATAGCCTTATTACCTGGTGGTCAACATATGCACGGCCTCTTCTTATCAGCTCTACAGATAGATCATAAGGGTCTTAGAAATAATCACTAGTGTAAGTGATCTGCAAAATGCCAACACATCAGTATAGAAAACATGAAAAGAAGACCATTGGGAATGAACAACACCATACCTTGAAAGGCTCCTATCCCATCCACCCAATAATTTCTTTAATGTGATCGATGTACTCTTTCTTCTCAGCTTCAGGGTTGGTATCATCAAACCTAAATCCAACAGCAAAGTCATGAGGAACCTAACACTCCCAAGTAAAAAACATGTTCCATTAAAAAAAATTAGAGGTTGCAAGTAAAGAGCAGACAGAGTACAAAAACCAACTATTTCTGCATTGTAAACTATGTGCCATGTTTTTCAACGCTTTGGACAAAAAACCTACAGTGCCTTGAATTGTATTGGAACTTCTATAAGATCCTAAACAACTACCATGTGGATTGTGTAGTGAACTGCATTCAAAAAACCTAACGCAGTGTTTTCTCTGCCAACGAACCACAACCTTATCCGACTCTTCCCTTTACCGTGCCTCTCGCTAGCGCTCCAAATCGCACCATCGTTTCTTGTCTGGGTGGCCTAATTTACACTAAATTAATGCAGAAATTTTTTATCAAAATCGTGAGATTATATCACACAGACACACACACACACCCTAAGAGTCCACCGGTGTTATATTCCTACCTTATCTAGTCCCATACCTATCCCACCAGCATTGTACATCCATCCTAGACCTGAGGGTATAAGAGAAAAGCATTATCCCATTTTTAAAAATCAAAACCAAAAGACTACAAGTGGGTGTGAGTGTCGAATGATGAAAAGGCCCAGGATAGACATCCATTTTCAAAACTCACAAGTACGTATTCTAGGCATAAAAAACAATCACCTTTATCATCATAAATTGCTTCATCTTGAGCACATCAAAGCTTTAGCAAAAAGTGTAGTAATATTTACATGAGAAATTGAGGAAGAAAAACACATCACGAGAAGGACAAGAAAAGCCTACCTCAGGTAATAGCCACCACCTCTTTCTTTTGCCAGACCAAAGTCAACAAACATAGCCTGTATAGTATCAAAGTCAAGATTAAAGCATGACTGAAATGGCAACTACACAATATCCAAATTGTATATACCTTTGTATGTCCAATGTGTAAAAATCCATTAGGTTTAGGAGGAAAGCGCGTCTGAAATTTTCCTCTAGTCACTTTCAAATGCTTTTCAAGTAGCTCTTTGGAAATGCACGCTCAAAGCACAGAACGGTCACTAAAATATATTTCTGTATGCACTTGAGTATCAGGACAGCAGATACTTATATACTAAAAATAAGATCATAGCTAAGAATTTTGCATAAACTTTTCTAAAGAACTTGAAAGTGGGGAAATTTAACAACAATAGATTGCGTTAATCCAAAAACTGATACTACAAATATGCCAACTAGCCTAACAAGCGATTACCTAAGTTTTACAACCAAACGGAATCTGCCAATGATAAATAAATGAGGAAAATGTGGGCAGCTATACATATTTAAGGACCCAAAAATTATGGAAAAAAAAATTCTCACATTTATAACTACAACTGTAAAAAGAGGATAAGCAGACCAGCACCATATCATTTACAAACTATTAAGGATGTTCTCATGCAGCCAAAATGTATTTGTTGTTCTAGTTTAAAAAGCAGTGTAGTTAATCATGTAAAAGATTAAAGTCTGGAAATAGCACTAAGATTTAAGTGAAGAAAATATCGCAATATTAAGATTTAAGCTTGAGACTGACAAGTTAGACTTATAAACACGAGTACACGACAATGGATATAACATAAGCTTAAGCACCTTATAATTTTCCTCAGGTGAAGGGAAGATCAAGTATGGATTTAGTTCTTCTTCAGACTGCTTTGGTACAGAGGTCTCCTCAACTTTAGCTTTATCCTACATAAGATGAAGAAAAACAATAACTCAGCCTAGCTTAGGAAAAAGTAATATTAGATGAAAAATCTCCACTTAAACATGTGGTCAGCAAAAGGTAGGACATGGTTCTATAACCCTGTCAGCTTAAGAATATATATATATTATATGAAGCACAACCTCAGTTTTCACGAGCTTCTCTTCTTCTTTTTAACAGGCTTTTCATTATCTATTGTAGTTCTTTCCCCGAGTAATTTATATAGCTAGAGATCTACTAATTCCTATGATAATAAATAATCTTAAAATATCCAAAAAAAAAAAAAGCACAATGCAAAATCCATCTTATAATTGAAACCAATTATAGCTCATAAATTAGCCTAACCATTGATGACAAAAAGAAAACGTACCTTGACAATTTTTGGATCTTCCCACGGCAACTTCTTTCGAACATGACCAAAAACTTCACCAACTATTAGGGAGAGATTAGATAAAAGCATATTAGGTAAGTTACTGTGTTATGCATTTTTTTCTGTATAATTGCTAGCATTACTAAGTTCTCAACGTTCAATAAATTGCATATAAACACACAGATATAGATTATCCAATTAGAGAAAAAATAACTAGTTGGTTTTACGAGCATCAATATACTGACCATTGGTTCTATAATGTTGTTCTAATATATTGGCCTTCTTCTCTTCAAAGAACTCACTCACAGCACGTTCAATGTATTCCTTAGATACCTCAACACCTACTCAAAATTATGGGAAATACATATAACCTTTGTTTTGAAAGGAACATATGTTATTGTTTCTAGAGAAGAGTAATTCAAAGCCACCACCACCACCCCACCCCAAAAGTTTACCTCAGTGATAATTTAAGAGATACGTCAATCTAATGTCATAAATATTATATAGTCAAACTTTAGCAAAAATGATTTGTTCTTACAAATACCACAAGCCTCTTTAAAATCTTGGACCTTAATATTTTTAGAGGAAGTTGCAGAAAGGTAGGCAAATGCAGTTTCTAACTGCGCAGTGGTTTTAATCTGCAACAGTCCAGTAAAAGAAAAATTTGAAGGGACTTCAATTAATCATATCAGCCTCAATACTTTTACAAGTATAACTCCGACAAAATAGGACTTGTGTTGCTAGTGCAATAGAAAATGATGATTTACAAAAGTTAAGTGAGACCCTACTGCTATGCTTGCATAAATGAACCACCAAGTAAAATAGATAAATAGAGACTTTGGTGAACAACAAACCTTTGTAGATACAATGTACTGAAGCAATGTGGGTCGGTGGTTAAATCCGTTGGCTGGAAACTTAGTAGCAACCTAACATGCAAAAGGATAAAGTTCAGTAACATAATTTATACTTGTATTTCTTGCCATCCCAACATAACGGAAGGAATGAGATATAATTGGATTTTATCTTCAAATATAGATGTGTAAATTAAAATAACTGAAATGTCCCTAAGCTTTGAATAATGCATTGACAGAAAATGAACCTCAAACATCTTATTTATGCATAAGCAAGTAGAAGAATATAAAGGACGGAATTTTTAATTTATGTCTCGAGGTTCTAGAAGCCTACCGTGTAGAGCAAGTTGCCTAAAGCACGGTCACAACCATCGGTCACAACAGCCTTGATTAATCACGATAAAAAGTTAGGAGCAAATTTAAGACATGTGATTATTTTTTCTGGAACTTCTATTGAGAATAAAATTTGACATCTCAGAAGATGATTAAAAATACAAGCGACAAAACCTAGCAGAATAAAGAAACACCCCATGAATCCACAAGAGCCAATGTACGTAGCTATCTATCCTATAGACATTGCTATAGGTTCATGATTGTTCAAAAAAAAAACTTCACAATTTCGATGAAACTAAATCATCCAAATAAAGTTCATATACGACGTGCACACAAACTAAATCATAAGATCTTAATGCAAAGCAGCTACTCAATAAGTAAAATCTCATCTCTTCATTAAAAAATCACATGATTCTTAAAGCTAGTCGTTATATAAGCATTTTAACAACAAAAATGCAGTCATTACAGTAAAGCTCAATAAGATCGCAACGTAAAGTAGCAGCTTCACAATATTGAAAAATTGAATAGTCAGATGAAACCATACTCTCTGCTAATGCAAAAAATTATCCCAAACCTAGATGAAAAATACATCAGATTAATTGAGACTAACACAGCCCATTAACATAAAATGAAAAAACACAAAACAAGTTGTAATAAACCTAGACTCCTTTTGTTCATTGACATTAAACCATAAAAAGTTCATTACGGATTGATCAATTTGCCCTACTCTCGAATGAGACTCTCAACACACATACTATAAAGAACACAAATGAAGAACCACATGTTTTCAATCACTAAGCATCCAATATATACAAATAAAAACAAGTCCAAAGGGATATCCCAACACTGCGAACACAAAGATGTACAAGAAAACACATTGGAATCGCTAAAGCACAATGACCAATCTAAAGGTAATACAAACTGCATTACACAGGAAAAATAGAGTAAAGTAGAGATCACTGAAGGGAATCGAGTATCAATTTAAGCACGTCACAACGAATAGATGAGAGAATTGCGCACATACAGTGAATTGAGAAGAGTAATTTGAGAGATGCAAATTAGGGCTTATTAATTTTTTTAATTGTTATAGAGAATGATCTATTCGTATGTTTTAAGGGAGAAGCTGAATAGTATTATTTTTATATTTTTAATTAGGTTTTATGTTTAATTTAATAATTAGCGCCCAATTACGATTTTATTAATAATTAAAATTTTGGTGGTATTTCTTTTTTCCGCTTAAGACTCCAAATTATCAATAGGGATCTGTTAAAAAAATTTGTAGGGACCAGATTTTATACCTTCACAATAAATTACACATTTAGGGACCGGAATATAATCTCGTCTCAATAAATATACTTTTAGAGACAAGATTATATTTTGGTCCCTAAATGTTGGTCTTAAATACACCTTTTCATTATAGTGAATTAAGTTTGAATTTAGCACCACAGGGAGGACACTTGAAAGAAATTATTTTAGGGTTGTGGATTTTTAGGGCAGCGGCGGTGGCTAGGGTTTAGGGAATGGGTGAATGAGGGTAATTGGATATATATAGAGGTGAAAATGAGGGGTCCGATTAGGGTTAAATTTATACTAAAATGGGAAGTCGATATGACACGACAACAATCGCATTAAAGAAGCGATTCGACGTGTCGAGTCTGCATCGTTACACTGGATTTTTCCTTTAAAAATTTATTCAAGTGTTATCTGGATGATTATCGATGCGACTTGATGGTACACGCATTGGAAGGACTAACGCGATGCGTTGTCATCGTGTTAGCTCACTGGAACTAGCCTTTGAAAATTTTTCTAAGTGTGGGCATGATGCCCATTGATGCGACGCATCGATTCACTGGAATTTGCCTGAAAAAAATTTCAAAGTGTGAGCACAGGCCTAGTGACGCGACGTATCGACTTAGCATCAATCCGCTCGAAATTGTATTCAAAAAAATTTCTAAGGCCAAATTTCCCATATTTTGAGGCATCTTTTCTTCCCCCTTACCTTTTTTACCTCTTATCACCTATTTGTCTTACTCAAAGATTGTTGTTCACCCTCTTCTCATCTTCTCTATCTTCACCACATTTCTCATTCCTTCACATCAACCAAAAATAATAAAATTACGTAATAAAAAGTGGGTTGCCTCCCACCAAGCGCCTTATTTTCGGTCGTGGCACGACTCATCTTTTTGTATTTTTCTCTTTATCTTTAACAACTAAAAATTAAACTACATATTACATTACATTTATGGGTTTCCTCCCATATAGCGCCTTATTTTACGTCGTGGCACAACTTAGCTCAGTCTCACTTATCATCCAAAGAGATGGACACATTGTGCTTGTCTCCATAATCAGCCTAATAATACTTCACACATCGTTCAATCCCTAGAAACTTCTCAGTCTTCTCTTTGTTCCACAATTCAACCACTCCTGAGGTGTCATTTGTACTACTTCAAAAATTCCAGATCACTTAGACTACAATTTGCCCATAAACAACTTTAACCTCAAATTAAATAGCAAAACAACTTGTCCGAGTTCAAACACACTGTCTTGAATTTTTCTATCATGCCATCTCTTGGTTTTCTCCTTGTACAGATTGGCATTTTCATATGTGTGGAGAGAAAACTCATTAAGTTCAACAAGCTGCAACAATCTTTTCTCTCCCGCGACCTTCATCTCAAGATTCAACTTTTTAACGACCCAATAAGTTTGATGTTCCATCTCTGTAGGTAAATAATAGGGTTTCCCATAAACCAACCTATATGGAGAAGTACCAATTGGCGTCTTATAATATATCTGTTATTCCCATAATGCATCGTCTAGATTTTGGCCCAATCTTTACATTGCCCATTAATAGTCTTCTGCAGTATTTGCTTTATCTCCTGGTAGGAAACCTCAACTTTTCCACTCATTTGTGGATGATACACAGTGGCCACTTTGTGCCTAACACCATATATTGCTACAAGATTCTTAAATCAAGTGTTAATAAAGTGAGTACCTCCGTCACTGATTATTGCTCTTAAAGTGACAAACCGGGAAAATATTTGCTTCTTCACAAACTTCAGCACTACTCTTGCATCATTAGTGGGACAAGTTGCATCTTCCAACCATTGGGATACATAATCAACTTCTACTAGAATGTACAAGTTGACTTTGGACTGTGGGAATGGTCCCATGAAATTAAATCCCCAAACATCAAACACTTCAACTTCATGAATATTATTTAGGGGCATCTCATAACGCCTTGAAATTGTTCCCAACCTCTAGCATTAATCATAAATCTTTACAAAAGTCATTGTATCTCAAAACAAGGTTAGCCAAAAGAAAGCAGATTGCAACAGTTTTCGAGATTTTCTCTCACCTTCATAATGTCCACCATAAGAGGATCAATGACACTTTTGTAGCACTTGTGTGAATTCAGCTTCCAAAACACATCTGCGTATAATTCAATCTGGACCCTACTTGAAAAGATATGGCACATTCCAAATATAAGCACGAGAATCATTGATCAATTTCATCCTCCGTTGAATTTTAATTTCAAGAGGGTAAAAGTTACTTGCCAACAAATTCACAATATCCGCATACTAAGGAACTTAATACTCCTTTAAAGACAATAATTTTTCATCCATAAACTCTTTCGGAATGCAGAGAAAGTTATCAACAACATTATCATGAGTCTCTAACCGTGACAAATGGTCTGCAACTTGATTTTTTGCTCCTTTACGATCACGAACATCTAAGTCAAACTCTTACAGTAACAAAATCCACCAGATCAATCGAGGCATTGCATCCTTTTTATTAAAGAAATACTTGATGGTCGCATGGTCTGTGTGAACAACAACCTTTATACCCACTAAGTACGCATTAAATTTATCAAATGAATAGACCACCACTAACATCTCCTTTTAAGTGACTGTATAGTTCATTTAGGCATCGTTCTAGACTTTACTAGCATAGTAAATAAAGTGAAATACCTTTTCTTTTCTTTTCCCCAAAATAGATCCAACAGCCATGTCACTAGCATCACACATCAATTCAAATGGTAGCTCCCAATCTGTAGAAATCAAAATAGGAGCTTCTATCAGCTTCTTCTTCAACTTCTCAAAGGCTTCTTACAATCTTCCCTAAAATCAAACTTGGACTCTTTTTCTAACAATTTGCACATCGAGCTTGCATTCTTTGAAAAGTCCTGAATAAAACGCCTGTACAAACCTGCTTGCCCCAAGAAACTTTGTACTCCCTTTACTATGATAGGATGTGGCATCTTTTCAATTACTTCAATTTTGGCTCAATCTACTTTAAGTCCTCTACCTGACACTTTATGGCCAAGGACTATTCCTTCCTTCACCAAAAAGTGGTACTTCTCCCATTTTAGCACCAAATTTGTCTCTTCACATTGAGCTAGGACTCGATCTAAATTCTGCAAGCATTATCAAAAGAATCACCATAAACAGAGAAATTGTCCATGAATACCTCAACAAATTCTTCAACCATGTCGTAGAAGATTGCCATCATGCATCTCTGAAACGTTGCAGGTGCATTGTAGAGGCTAAACGACATACATCTAAAAATATATGTACCATACGGGCATGTACAAGTCATCTTCTCTTGATCCTCGGTAGCAATGGTGATCTGATTATAACCTGATTAACCATCAAGAAAATAGTAATACTCCTGCCCAGCCAACCTCTCCAACATCTGATCAATGAATGGGATGAGGTAGTGATACTTCCTTGTGCCTTCATTCAGCATTCGATAATCAATAAAAATTCACCATCCAGTCACCATGAGAGTGGGAATGAGCTCATTTATTTTATTAGTAACCACGGTCATCCCATCTTTCTTTCGAACATAATGTATTGGGCTTACCCACTTGCTATCTAAAATTGGATTAAAAAATACCATTATCGAGCCACTTAATGACCTTTTTCCGTATGATACGCTCAAATTACAACTCTCGTTAGAAAGTGTAATCGGTCGCTGTCAAATATAGAACCCAATTGGGTTGGGTGTCAAATCCCACGGGGAATACTATGATCACTAAGTATTGCGATTATTATTAGACTGTTGGTCGAAGGTTCCAAGATAAAAGGGTTTAGTTTAAGTGCACAGTAATATTATCAGTGTAACAATGAGATGATATGTGTAATTAGATTTGATCACAGAGGATGATAAGTTAGGGTTATGTCCACCTTGTAGTTTCTACTTCTCTTTTAACTATGAGTAATGCGGAGTTTATACATGCATGCACTTATAGAGAGTTGTATTCTAATTCTAAATCCAAGTGTTTTTCAACCATCAAGGATTTATTCACCTTAGCTCTCTCAAACCTAAAGTGTACAACAAATGGTACGAATTCTCCAAGAAGTTAATCCTGCTAGGGCATTAACATGTAAAATAGAGGTTGGAAACCCTATTTTCTCGTCACACTCTCTTTTCCAAATAGTAATTTTTCTATCGAACAAATTATTGTTATAATGGCGCATTCTCTATGTTTGCAACCACGAGAATTCAATTATAATGAAGAGAGTAATGATATAAGTGCATTACACATCATAAATTCACAAACCCATAGAAATAGAGAGTATACTACATGGTTTCCATAACCCTAACAGATAAGTTTAGGTACTCATGAATACAACGGAAATCAAAATAGACATAATCATCATACCAAAACCTAGAACAATCTCGGCGATGGAGATGACTAGCGACAATAAGAGAGGAACGTGTTTCTCTCTCTCCGTTGCTCAAGCTAAGCCATTTTCTGCTTTCAAAAAATATTACAGAATCTCAATTATGAATAATAATCCCTAAAAAATCAGAAATAATGCTTTTAATAACATCCTACTCTAATAAATTGCTACTGCATCCTTAACTATTTAAAAATACTGAGTTTGCCCGGGAAAAAGTTCCCATGCATCACATTCAGTCCAAGAGCTGCTTTCCTTTTTATGTGAAGTTTTCCTTTGCTGTCCACAGGTCCCCAAAGTGCTGAAATCTTCCTCATTAGTACCTGAAAAGCATGCTAATCACATAGATTAGCTCACTTAACTAGAAATGGACTAAAAGTGCAAGAAGTATGTATTTTAACCTCAAAACTTAGCTAAAACATGGGTAAATTATGGTGCTTAGACGTATAAATACGCCCAACATCACCACCCCACACTTAAAGCTTTGTTTGTCATCGAACAAAATAGTACATCCATGCGAATACCTAACTAAACTTCACAAGAGCAACACAAAATTTTCAACAAGACAGACACGGCAATTATTAACAAAAAGTAGATTTCTTGATCATTACTAGAAACAACTCACCCTCCAACATAGAATCATTAAGTTGGTTAATTCGTATACACAAGTTAAGCCAAAAAAATCATATAAAACTACCCAACAATCATCAACCATATGCCCTCACAACAAAAGAGTTACCTATAATCCCTCACAATCATGCAATTTCTAACAAAATGGGTACAAGAATCAAGTTGCGCTCACTCTCAGAAAGAATTCTCAAATTACAACTGATGACCATATGTTTGCCCTTAGTGTAATACTCCACTAATATCAGAATGCTAAGATTAGGATCAAATAGGTCTTTTACGGGTTGTAATGTAGGCTAAAGGATGGGTAGGAACTATTTTTGCCAGAAATAGTGACTATCTTCCCTAAGCGCTTTAATACATGATAACGCCCAAACTACAGCTCTCGTAAGACTGTAAGCGGTCGCTGTCCAATATAGAACCCAACTGGGTTGGGTGTCAAATCCCACAGGGAATACTTGGTCACTAAGTGTTGCAATTGTTAGCAGACTGTTGGTCACAAATTCTACAGAAAGGGGGGATGGTTTATGCGTGAATTAAAAGTATCAAAATAGCAAAGTAAAAGTGGAATGCTTTGTTTAGTAAGATTTTAATCAATGAGAATTGTAAGTTAGGGTTATGTCTACCTTATGAATTCTACGTATCTATTAACTATGAGTAATGTAGGATTCAGACATGCATGCACTTATAGAGATTCGTATTCTACTGGTAAATCCTAGTGTCTCTCGACCATCAAGGATTATCTCACTTTAACTCTCTCGAGCTTAAAGCATATAACTAATGGTATGAACTCTCCAAGAGTTAATCCAGTTACGGCACTAACGTGTAAATAGGGGTTGGTAGCCCTATTTCCTTGTCACACTCTCTTTTCCAAACATGTAACTTTTCTCTCGAACAAGTTAATGCTATAATGGCGTATTCTATATGTTTGCAACCACAAGAATTTAATTAAGATGAAGAGAGTAATGATATAAGTAGCATAAGTATCAAGAATTCACAAACTCATAGTAATAGATAGTATATCATAAGGCTTCCATAACCCTAATAGAGAAGTTTAGCTACTCATGATTACAACGGAGATCACAATAAACATCATCATCGTACCAAAGCTCAAAGAATCTCACGTTGAAGATGGGTGTGGCGTCAAACTAGGTTGACTTTTTTTCCCTCTAGACGTTTCTCACAAGTTTGCATTTTTTTTCTCTGTTAAAACTTACAGAATCTGTAAACTGAATAATACTAACAAGTCGAATGAATAATGAAAGTATCTATCAATTCGTGAATAATGAAAAGCATGAATTCTGAAAAATTGAGCAAAATAGGGCTTTTATAACATCCTTGTCCTATTCCTACTAAGTTACTGCTGATCCCCAAGTCTTTAGAAATACTATTTTTGCCCGGGACAAGTTCTCCATGCATTACTTTCAGTCCATAATCTTCCAAAAGCTGCCTTCCCTCTTATGTGAAGTTTCCCTTTCTACCAAAAGGTCCACAAAGTGCTGAAATCTTCATCATTAATACCTGAAAACATGCTAATCATGTTGGTTAGCTCACTTACAGGAAAATGGACTAAAAATGCAGGAATTATATATTTTGTCCTTAAAACTTAGCTAAAATATGGGTATATTATGGTACTTTAGGCGTGTAAATACGCCTATCATCAACACCCCACACTTAAAGCTTTGTTCGTCCTCGAACAAAATATTACGTCCATGCAATCATCTACTTAGAATATCACAGCAACAACATAAAATGTTCAACAAGACAGGCACGACAATTATTAACAAAGAGTAGTTTTCTTGTTCACTACTAGAAACAATTCAACCTCCAACATAGACTCGTGATGATGGTTAATTCGTATCCACAAGTTAAGGCACAAAGAATCATACAAAACTACCCAAAACTCATCAACCATGTGTGTCTCACAATATATCACCCATAATCACTCACAAGTATTTCATTTTTCGAAACATGGGTATAAGATTTTCCTTGCTCTCACTCTCACAAAGAATTCATATGTTGCAACTGATGACCATAGGCTTGCCCTTAGTGTAATGCTCTACTAATATCAGAATGCTAGGCTTAGGATCAAATAGGTCTTTACAGGTTGTAATGTAGGCTAAGGGACAGGTAGGACTATTTTGGCCAGAAATAGTGACTATTTTCCCTAAGCGCTTTAATACATCACATTATGCCATTAACACTCTCTTTTAAACAACCCTTCTACCTTTCTTTTCATCTAACACCCCTTTTCACCTATTTTGTTATTTAATTATAAACACAAAGATGGGAATATACAACTTATTTTTTCTTTTTCTATTTCTGTTTTTTTTCTTTTTTTTCTTTTTTTTTTATAAAACACCTCTATGATAGCCACTCCTTTTCACAACAATTTCAAGTACCAATACACTCTGAGGCATCACTCTCACCCAATTTCCTCTTATTTTGTCACATGACTCTACAATTTAAAGCGCTTAGGAATTTGGATCAAATTATGGTCTTGAAAAAAAAATGGATTAGGCTACATATGAGGCTGTCAAAGAAAATAGCTAAAGGCTCAAGGGGGGTTAACTAGGATAATGTCCATGGGTAGGTAAAAAGAAGGTAAACAATCACAGGCTGCCAAAGAAATACCTAAATCATCTCCTAAACTCACACTCTTTATTTTGCTTTACACACACACCAGGCAAGTTCTAGTATCAGTCATAACACAGAATATACTATAACCTCACACACACAAGGCACATGGTCAACTTTATTGGGAGCAGTATAGACTCTTTACCCAACAGGTGAATGAATTAAACCACACACTTATCACACAGTGAGTCACACTTAGAGCCTAAACGTCTCAATAGTAATGATTTTGGCACAAACTCTTGTCATAATACCATGCCGCCTATCAGAACTATTTCATGCAAAATCTAAAAGATCTAAAATTAAAATAACTAATTACGACTAATTAAAACAAACAAGAACTAGAATCAATATAGGCAAAGCAGTACAAGAAGCATACAAATACCAGCACCCCACACTTAGATGGGACACACTGCCCTCAGTGGAAAATAAATAAGGAAAACCTGATTAGTCGGACTCCTCCTCTATGTCTGGGGTCATACCTCCTGCATCGGAATCATCATCAGAGTCATCGTCATCAGAGTTCTCCTCCACGTCTGAGTCTGGCATTCGGCGATCGTCATCAGTTGGCACGTCATCATCAAGAGGTTCCTCAAAATATACACCTACTCCGCACATAGCCCTCGTATGCTCATTCATTGGGTAGTCATAATCCAACTGTTGGATCTTTGCAGCAGTTGGAACACGACCCCCCGCTCATCATGGTGAACCTCGTCATGCCATATAAATGGCGGAAGAAGCTTTCGTCGCGAGCATGTCTTTCTGCAGTGGTCAGGTTGACGTCATGCATAGATTCAACATCTTTCACCTTTGTGAGGTCAACTTCCTTTGGGTTGTGTGGAAGCTTATGATCTGCAGGTTACTCTTCGATGTCCTCCTTCCTCAATATCGCAGTCAACAGATTGCCAAATCTTAAGTGGGACCTCTTGTGCAGCCTAGCCTTACGCATTGAAGATCGAATAATTGCCCCAATGTTGATGGGGATGTTCGTTATCAAAGCTTACACCAAGCATACTTTATCACGTGTGATCTTTGTGTACTGTGACCCTGGAATCAGGCAAGAGTTTACTATCCGCAACCATATCTGAGCTTCTCTTTTCAAGGAAGCATACGGGAAGGTATTGTGCCGACCGGTATCCTTGTGACGACTCCAACATGCCATTGATCTTGTTCCGCACAGTGTGTGTCTGATTTCCCTGTATGGAGGTCTGTGATAAAGTTCCTTGAGCGATGATGGATCCACAGATGGAAGAACCAGAAAAGAGTTGAAGAACTCCGCATTCAGTTGTAAGACTTGGCCCCGAATCTTCACTTCACTTCCGGTAGTCTTTGGGGACCAATTGGCATAGAATTCTCGCGTTAGATCAGGATTGCATTCTCCCATATCTTGGAAGATGAAATCAAGATGTAGCGCCATGATTTTAGCCAAAATGCGAGGTTCTCTCTATGCTAGACTCTCCTTTTGTATCAACTCCATGTGAACATATTTTTTTACTTTGTTGTTCTTGTACCACTCCTTTCCTTCCTTCTCTAGGACCCATTTTATCCCGAATATGTGGCGAGGTATTTGCAACGAGGAGGATTCAGCTTGCTCTTTTCTTCCCCTTTTTTGACCTTTCTGTGAGGTGGACGCTTTTTCTTTTCCTGGTCGACCTTTTGGTGCCATTTTACCTGAGATTAAAATAAAGTCATGTTAGCTTATCTCGGAAGATTTGATCGACAAACAAACAATAATGGCTCCACCCCACACTTAATTTTTTGGCACCAACTAATTAAGTGGATGATATCGATTACTCAGACTTCATCGACATACATGTAGGCGATATGTTCCAACAATATGTTCAACACAGTCATACTTTCATGGAACCTTAACTATCCTTTTCAGCTCTATGTCATGTAATCTTGACCATACTTTGTGTTTTGGATTAATGCACTTTTTGAACAAGACTACTACGTAGAGATCAAATCAAGTTTATGGCATAGAAATAATCACAACATCTCATGCTTGTATTCAATCATGATCTTTATCTCGATGAACGAGCCTTTCAAAACATTCCAAAGTTCGACTTACACGATTATGTGATTAGCTTTACCATTTCAATTCCGCAAAAAGATGACAGTGTATAACAACCAAAATACAAATCGGAACAAAGTTTAGAACACCTATACGTATTCTTTCACTCAACTAGATGTATCAATACAAACCAACTACATTCAAATCACCAACACTACTTCAAGATTTAACAAATCATTATAGGCGTAGTATTGTAATAACTACGGAATATAAAAGAAGTACTTACTTGGTGATGGCCTCGGAAGATGATCTTGCAAGGTTAGAAGAGCAAAAAGAAAAATTTTGAGAGATTTGGAGAGTAAAGGCGGCGCCTAGGTTGAGAAAATAAGTGTGTTTTGTTCTAATGTTGAAGTTTTATTTATAGGACAAGGCTTGGGTCGGGTTTGACCCATTTAAAATCGGATTAGGAGACCAAAAAGTAAGCATAGGCGGCGCCTAATGCTTTGCCTATGCTTAGCATAGGCGGCGCCTTTTGCAAAGCCTAGTTGAGCATAGGCGGCGCCTACGCTATGGCATTGTTAGGCATAGGCGGCGCCTATGCTATGGCATTGTAGATTCAGAGAGCAAAGGCAATGGCATAGGGGGCGCGTATGCTATGGCATTGTTGGGCATAGGCGGCGCCTATGCTATGGCATTATAGATTCAGAGAGCTTAGGCCATAGCATAGGCCTTGCCTTGTTCGTTGCCTAGATTTACATAGGCCTTGCCTAACCAATAGCCTTTGTTTCTTCATTCCAAACTTACCACCTTCAACATGACACAATTCTAAATTAAAATTTGGGCTAGATCTCCTCCTTTATACGTCTTACACCTACATTTACTCAAAAACAACAAAAATAATTAGAACAATGGGTTGCCTCCCACCAAGCGCCTTAGTTTTTGTCGTGGTTCGACTATTCTTTTTGGATTTTTATTTAACAAAAACAAAATCTTAGTAAAACAAAACGATTAAAAACGATGGGTTGCCTCCCACCTAGCGCTTGATTTATTATCGCGGCACGACATAGTTACCTCGATTACTTAGACTTCGTCGAGATAGATGGTTTCCATGCATTTTATCGAGTCAAGAGGACCGATATATGGCTTCACTCGTTGTCCATTCACTTTAAAGACACCACCATCAATGCCTTCTAACTCTACTACTCCAGACGAGTAGACTTGGCTAATTCTGAATGGACCAGACCATTTAGACTTTAACTTACCTGGAAATAGCTTTAGTCTGGAGTTGAAAAGAAGTACCATCTCACCCTTCTGAAAGTTTCATTGGATAATGCGCCGATCATGGTACTTTTTCATCCGTTCTTTGTAGAGGTCTGCCCTTTCATACGCATGTAGACGGAATTCATCCATCTCATTCAGCTGCTCCAATCTCAGATTAATTGCATCATCCCAAGTCAGGTTAAGCCTCTTCAACGCCCACAATGCTTTATGTTCGAGCTCAATCGGCAAGTGTGAAGCCTTCCCATAAACTAGTTTGTACGAGGATATGCCAACTGGTGTCTTGAATGCAGTTCTATAATCCCATAAGGCATTATCCAGCTTTCGAGACCAATCCTTCCTACTAGAATTTACAGTCTTAGCAAGGATCAGCTTGATCTCCCGATTAGAAACCTCTACCTGCCCACTAGTTTGTGGGTGGTAAGGTGTAGCCACCTTATGTTGCTTGACCCCATATTTCACCAATACGGCTCTGAACAGCTTGTTACAAAAGTGTGATCCTCCATCGCTTATGATAGTACGTGGTACCCCAAAACGAGAGAAGATATTTCTCTTTAAGAATGCTACAACACGTTTACCTTTATTATCAGCCAGCGCTACTGCTTCGACCCATTTTGGATACATAATCCACAGCAACTAGGATATATTTTATCCCAAACGAACTCACAAATGGGCCCATGAAATCAATACCCCATACATCAAATAGCTCCACTTCAAGAATTTTAGACATGGGCATCTCATGGTGCTTTGAGATAGAGACTTGCCTCTGACACTGATCACATCTTCTCATAAAATCGTAAGCATCCTTGAATAATGAAGGCCAATAGTAGCATCTTTGCAATACCTTCCTGGCTGTCCAATCACCTACATGGTGACCCCCAACTTGGGAAGCATGACTTGCTTCCAAGATGCTAGGCACCTCCACATCAGAGATGCATCGCCTAATAACACCATCAGCACATTATCGAAAAACATACGGTTCATCCTTGTAGTAGTGTTTCACATCATGCATTAACTTTCTCTTTTGATGAAAGGAGAGATTCTCAGGCATCACTTTACTTATAACGTAGTTCGCAAAGTCTGCATACCACGGTAAGTCTTCCACCATAGCGGCTAGGATCTCTTCGTCGGGAAATGCATCATCAATCTCAAGGTCGGGTTGCACTATGTCCGCACTCTCAAGTCTAGATAGATGATCAGCTACTTAGTTTTTGCAACCTTTTCTATCCTTTACCTCGAAATCAAATTCTTGAAGCAATAACACCCACCGAATTAGCCTTGGCTTAGCATCCTTCTTTGCCATTAAATATCTCAAAGCCGCATGATCTGTATGAACCACCACTTTGGTTCCCAACAAGTAAGCACGGAACTTTTCAAAAGCATAAACAACTGCTAGAAGCTCTTGTTCCGTGATGGTATAGTTCTTCTGGGCTCCATTCAAGGCCTTTCTCGCATAGTATATTGGATGAAATAGCCTTTCTCTTTTCTGACCAAGTACAGCACGCAAAGCTACCCCACTTGCATCACACATCACTTCAAACGGTAGAGACCAATCGGGTGCTACGATAATAGGAGCTTCAACTAGCTTCCCTTTGAGGCATTCAAATGCCTTCACGAAATTTTCACCGAAGTCGAACTTTGCATCCTTCTCCAAGAGTTTGCATAATGGACTAGCAATCTTGGAGAAGTCTTTGATAAACCTTCGATAAAAACCTGCATGACCGAGGAAACTACGAACTACTTTTACAAAAATTGGAGGTGGTAGTTTCTCGATAACTTCAATTTTGGCTCGATCAACCTCAATTCCTCTTTCGGATACTTTGAGCCCAAGAACAATGCCTTCCTTAACCATAAAATGGAACTTCTCCCAGTTTAGCACCAAGTTGAACTCAACACATCTCTGTAACGCCATACTCAGATTCGCCAAGCATGATTCAAACGATTCACCCACAACTGAAAAATTGTCCATGAACACCTCTAAGGTATCTTCAACCATATCAGAAAAAATGGACATCATACAACGCTGAAAAGTGGAAGGTGCATTACATAACCCAAATGGCATACGTTTGAAGGCAAACATACCATATGGGCATGTAAAAGTGGTCTTCTCTTGATCCTCAGGAGCAATGCAAATCTGATTATAACCGGAATAACCATCTAAGAAACAAAACCATCCCTTCCCTGCCAATCGGTCAAGCATTTGGTCCATGAATGGCATTGGGAAGTGATCCTTAAGCGTCCATGAATTCAGCTTCCGGTAGTCCATACACACTCTCCACCCTGTGATAGGTCTAAGTGGAATCAGCTCATTCTTTTCATTCGCAACTACCGTCATGCCCCCTTTCTTGGGCACATACTGTACCGGACTTACCCACTTACTGTCGGAGATTGGATACACTACCCCAGCATCTAACCACTTAATAATTTCTTTTTGCACCACCTCCTGCATGGGTGGATTCAAACGTCGTTGATGCTCAATGGTAGGCACATAATTTTCCTCGAGCTGAATCTTGTGCATACATATCCCAGGAGGGATACCAATAATATCAGCAATAGTCCACCCGATGGCTCTCTTGTATCTCCTCAAAACAGAAATAAGAGCCGCAACCTACTGCTTACCTAAATCAGCCGCAATAATAACCGGAAGTGTATCACCACTTCCCAAAAACGCATATTTCAGGTGACTGGGCAGCTCCTTCAATTCTAGCACTGGTGGTTCTTTAATGGATGGCTTTGCTGGTGGTGAAGGGCGATTTTTCAGATCCAGATCCAGCTTCTTAGGAGCATGAGAATAGGAGACAATTCCTGTTAGAGCACAAATAGTTTCTTTATACTCTTCAACATCTTCACGCTTAAAATTCATAAGCACAGCAGCCAATGGATCAATAATTAGTTGCTTCTCTACAGATAATTCTTTCTCATCATCATAATAAACATCAGCTACAGAGAACACATTCATATCTTTGGGCTGCTTCATTTATTTGCATACATCAAAATGGACCACTTCGTCATTCATCCAAAATAAAAGCTCATTAGCTCTTAGATCAATAAGCACACTTCCTGTTGCAAGGAAAGGACGCCCCAAGATTATGGGAACTTCAGAATCCACCTCGCAATCCAAAATAACAAAGTCTGCTAGAAAGATGAAGGTGGAAACCATCACCAATACATCATATAAGATACCAACAGGTCATTTTACCGACCTATCTGCCATCATGAGCCGCATATTGGTTGGTGTAGGATTACCCAACCCCAACTTTCTGTAAATAGATAGTGGCATCAAATTAATGCTAGCTCCCAAATCGCACAATGCCTTAGCAAAATCCAAAGATCCAACCGTGTAAGGAATAGTGAAAGCACCAGGATCTGCCTTCTTCTGAACTAGCGATCTTGTAGCAATTGCACTGCAATGATGAACATAATCTACCAGCTCATAGCTTACTGCCCGCTTCTTTGTCAAAATGTCCTTCATGAATTTAGCGTATCCGGGCATCTGCTCTAGCGCCTCCACCAAAGGAACATTAATAGTCAGCTGCTTCAACATAGTCATGAATTTACTGAACCTGGTGTCATCGGCTTTCTTCTTCAGTCTCTGAGGAAAAGGTGGTGGTGGAAGGGGAATAGTTTTCTCCGCCACTTCCTTTTTATCTTGCTTTTGATTGTCGATCTTTTCAGGTTGCAGACGTCTAGGGGTAACGTCAGGAACACTTTCTTCAGCTTCTACGACATCTTCACATTCTTCATCAATAACATTATCTGTTATATCATCAACCACCTGCTTGCCTTTGGATGGATTTTCCAACGCTTTACCACTCCTGGTAGTAATAGCCATGCATGATCCATCATTCCTTGGGTTTTGCACAGTGTCGCTAGGTAAGGTGCCAGCCTTTCTTTGATTGAATACCGCTGATAGTTGACTCAATTATTGCTCCAGCTGTTTTATCGCTGTAGAATGTGAATCAACCAATTGATTTACTGATGACAAATCATTCTTTACCTCAGTAACGCCTATATTGGTTGCCTCCACCCCTTTCAACAGCTTAGCCATCATATCATCCATGGACATTTTTCCAGAGCCAGACGCCACAGCCTCACGGTTTCCAGGAGAAACATACAAACCACTCCTGTCAGTCTTATTCTTCCAACCACCTTGATCGCGGTCCTTGTAGCCAGATTTATCATAATAGTTCCGACCTTGGTTTCCTTGGGCATTGTCTCGGAAACCCTCCTGATTATTCAAGTAGTTCGCTTCTTCCTCAGAGTCGGATTCATCTCTTCCCTGTGATACAACGGCCTTAACCTTTTAGGTCTTCCCTGATAATAAGTGCTTGGTAAGAAGATCTATCTGCATTTTCATGTGATCCATATCTTGGTCACGTTCCTCTTGTCTACGCCTCTGCTCTGCAGTCAAGACAATAGATACGGTAGATCTTGCTACCTCAGAATCCCTGGTATGCCAAGATCTACTCTGCTTTGTCATACGATCTAGCATATCACTTGCCTCAAAAAAAGTAAGGTCCATTAATGACCCACCTGCAGCATTATCAACCACTGGCTTTGTCACCGAGTTCAAAGCCCTATATAATATTTTCATCAAGTGGATATTCGTTATCTGATGGTTTGGGCACCGCATAAGCTTCTTCTTGAACCTCTCCCATGTTTCATGGAGAGCTTCAGTTGGAAGCTGTCGAAAATTGCTGATCTCATCCCGTAATTGGGCTCTCTTGGATGGCAGAAAGAATCTATCTAGGAAAGCGTCTTTCAGTTGCCTCCAATTAGTAATAGAATCAGGAGTTAGCCCATTCAACCATAGAGTTGCCTCCCCAGACAGAGACAATGGAAATAAGATCAGCCGAATTGCATTCTGCCCAACTCCTGGATTATCAAACGACTTGCATGTTGAAATAAAGTTGATCAGATGCATATTCGGATCATCGCCTGCGAGTCCACCAAATAACCCCTTGAGCTGCAATAACTGAATCATGGTGCTAGTGATATTGAACTTAGCTTCGGGTGCCAAGGGTGGAGGAATAATAGCCCCTGTGGCACCAGCTCCATCCAGATCGTCATCATCATCATCAAAAGGAGCCTGCACAGCTCGGCGGTCAGGTCTCATTCTAGCTTGACGTTCCCTCCTATGCATAGGTGCCGCCACCTCATCAGTACGCCTAGGATTCAGTAACTCGTCATCACCCAGGTCCTCATCATAAGGATTTGTTGCTCGCCCTGGGTTATCAATATTCTGTTGATGTACTTGAGCAGCTGCCAACGCAGCTAATCTAGCCTGCTCCTGTTGAGCAGTCCTTCTTTCAATGTCACGTTGTGCATCCATTATGCCAATAAGTTGTGGTTCAGGATTTATGGGTAATAATGGCTGACCAGAACTACGAGTATTTGGCATGCACTCAACAGATTCTGAATAAAACAAAAACAACAAACAAAAAGTAAAATTCAAGAATTTTAGACCAAAGGGTCTATTAACTATCACAAACTTAGTTGACAACCGTATTCCCCGGCAACGGTGCCAAAATTTGATAACGCCCAAACTACAGCTCTCGTAAGAGTGTAAGCGGTCGTTGTCCAATATAGAACCCAACTGGGTTGGGTGTCGAATCCCACAGGGAATACTTGGTCACTAAGTGTTGCAATTGTTAGCAGACTGTTGGTCGAAAATTCTACAGAAAGGGGGGATGGTTTAGGCGTGAATTAAAAGTATCAAAATAGCAAAGTAAAAGCGGAATGCTTTGTTTAGTAAGATTTTAATCAATGAGAATTGTAAGTTAGGGTTATGTCCACCTTATGAATTCTACGTATCTATTAACTATGAGTAATGCAGGATTCATACGTGCATGCACTTATAGAGATTCGTATTCTACTGGTAAATCCTAGTGTCTCTCGACCATCAAGGATTATCTCACTTTAACTCTCTCGAGCTTAAAGTGTATAACTAATGGTATGAACTCTCCAAAAGTTAATCCAGTTACGGCACTAACATGTAAATAGGGGTTGGTAGCCCTATTTCCTTGTCACACTCCCTTTTCCAAACATGTAACTTTTCTCTCGAACAAGTTAATGCTATAATGGCGTATTCTATATGTTTGCAACCACAAGAATGTAATTAAGATGAAGAGAGTAATGATATAAGTAGCATAAGTATCAAGAATTCACAAATTCATAGTAATAGATAGTATATCATAAGGCTTTCATAACCCTAACAGAGAAGTTTAGCTACTCATGATTACAACGGAGATCACAATAAACATCAGCATCGTACCAAAGCTCAAAGAATCTCACGTTGAAGATGGGTGTGGTGTCAAACTAGGTTGACGTTTTTGCCCTCTAGACGTTTCTCACAAGTTAGCATTTTTTTTTCTCTGTTAAAACTTACAGAATCTGTAAACTGAATAATACTAGCAAGTCCAATGAATAATGAAAGTATCTATCAATTCGTGAATAATGAAAAGCATGAATGCTGAAAAATTCAGCAAAATAGGATTTTTATAACATCCTTGTCCTATTCCTACTAAATTACTGTTGATTCCCAAGTCTTTAGAAATACTATTTTTGCCCGGGACAAGTTCTCCATGCATCACTTTCAGTCCATAATCTTCCAAAATCTGCCTTCCCTCTTATGTGAAGTTTCCCTTGCTACCAAAAGGTCCACAAAGTGCTGAAATCTTCATCATTAATACCTGAAAACATGCTAATCACGTTGGTTTGCTCACTTACAGGAAAATGGACTAAAAATGCAGGAATTATATATTTTGTCCTTAAAACTTAGCTAAAATATGGGTAAATTATGGTTCTTTAGGCGTGTAAATACGCCTATCATCAATACACTACATTATGCAATTAAGATCAATCTCAAACAACCAATTTCCACTTCTTCTATCTTCACAAATTTGCTTTTCACCCCAACTCGTTAAGCTTAATTAATAACACTGTGGTGGGAGTATGCAACCATTTCAAGTATTTCCTCTTTTTTTTCTTTTTTTTATTTGCACCCTTTTCATGTTACGCACCCCTATACTAGACACCCTCAACTTAAGTACTTTGCCTTAGTTGGGGTGCACAATGTCCAAGAAGGACCAGGGCCAAAACAGGTTCATTGTAATATGTCCGGGATAAAATTTTGAACTTTCTCAACAATTTTAGCTACTCCCAACCACATCAATTGCTCACGCCAATAACTAGACTTTGGGGCATCAATTTTACCTTTTTCCTCTTATTCTCAATCTCCTAACTCACATTGATTTTACATTAAAGCGCCTAGGAGCTTTTTGGATCAAATTACGGTCTATTAAAGAACGGATTAGGCTGCATATGAGGCTAACAAAAGAACAAGCTAAAGTCTCAATGGGGCTATCTAAGATAATGTACAAAGGTAGGTCAAAAGAAGATAAAAAAATATCAGGGCTGCCAAAGAAATGCCTAAATCATCTCCTAAACTCACAATCTTTATTTCGCTTCATACACACACTAGGCAAGTTCTAGCATCAGCCGCAACAAAGAATATACAATAACCTTACACACACATGGCACATGGTCAACTGAATTTGGAGCATTATAGATTCTTGACCCAACAGATAAATGAATTAAACCACAAACAATTATCACAGAGTGAGTCACAACTTGCAGCCTAAATGTTTCAATAGTAGTGATTTAGCACAAACTCCTATTATAATACCATGTCGTCTATAAGAACAATTTTATGCAAAATTTGACTAATTACAACTAACTAACTACGACTAAATCAAAATGACTATAGATTTAAAAAACAAGGGTGGTGTTCAAAGGTAGAGGATATATTTAAAGGATGAGCCATGGGTCGGGTTGGTCCATTCACAAACGGGTTAGTAGGCAAAAAGCATAAGTAGGCGGCACCTATAGCATTGCCTAAGCATAAGTAGGTGGCGCCTAACCTATTGTCTATCTTGGCATAGGCGGCGCCTAGCCTATCGCCTATGTTGGCATAGGCGGCGCCCAGTCTATCGCCTATGTGAGGCAGTGAGCATAGGCAATGGCATAGGCGGCGCCTAACCTATTGCCTATGTTGGCATAGGCGGCGCCTAATCTATTGCCTATCTTGGCATAGGCGGCGCCTAACCTATTGCCTATGTTGGCATAGGCAATTGAAAAAGCGTCGCACTCTTGGTCGAAAAGGTCCATACCCGCCCCCGCACCCCCATCGAGGTCAGTGGTGGGCTTCAGGATTGGACCTATTGTCCCGATCCCTACGCTACCACCACAGACCTCATTGAAAGTCATAAAATAAAGTCGCACCACGAAACTTTTTGGGTCGAATCTTCATAATTCGTGGTGCGACTCTAATGCAAATCATACTTGAACCTTACACATTTGACCACTCCCACTTACCTGTATTGTTCCATCATTCCTAGACTTACCACCATTGACATGACTCACTTCCAAATCAAAATTGGGACTAATCTCCTCCTTTGTACTTTGTGCACCTACACTTAATCAAAAACAACAAAAATGATTAGAAGGATGGGTTGCCTCCCACCAAGCGCCTTAGTTTTGGTCGTGTCTCAACTCTTGTTTTTGAATTTTTATTTACCGAAAACAAAATCCAAGTAAAATGATGGGTTGCCTCCCATGTAGCGCTAGATTTATTGTCGCAGCACGACATAGTTATCTCGATTACTCAGACTTCATCAAGATATATGGTGTCTTCGCCGGTGGTGAGGGTCGATTCTTAAGGTCAAGGTCCAGCTTCTTGGGGGCATATAAATACGACCCCATTCCTGTTAAAGCACAGATTGTTTCTTCGTACTTTTCAACACCCTCACGCTCAAAGTTCAAAAGCACTGCAGCTAATGGCTCAACAGTAAGCTGCTTCTCCAAAGATAATTCCTTCTCATCCTCATAATAAACATCATCTATAGAGAACACATTCATATCTTTGGGTTTCTTCATTGATTTGCATACATCAAAATGTACCACTTCGTCATTCATCCGAAATAAAAGCTCATTTTCCCGTAAATCAATAAGCACACTTCTTGTTGCGAGAAAAGGTCGACCCAAGATTATGGGCACCTCAAAATCCACCTCGCAATCCAAAATAACAAAGTCTGCAGGAAAAATAAAGGTATAAACCTTCACTAATACATCATGTAAGATACCAACAGTTCGTTTTACCGACCTATCTGCCATTACCAGCTGCATGTTTTTTAGTGTAGGATCGCCCAACCCCAACTGTCTATAAATGGCTAGTGGCATCAAATTAATGCTAGCCCCCAAATCACACAAAGCCTTGGCAAAATCTAAAGATCAAACTGTGCAAGGAATAGTGAAAGCACCTGGATCTGCCTTCTTCTGTACCAAAGACCTCGTGGTAATCGCACTGCAATGATGAAAATTATCTGCCAGTTCATAGCTCACTACCCTTTTCTTTTTCAAAAGGTCCTTCATGAATTTGGCATATCATGGCATTTGCTCCAGTGCCTCCACCAAAGGCACATTTATAGTCAGCTGCTTCAGCATGGTCATGAATTTACTGAACCTGGTGTCATCAGCCTTCTTCTTCAGTCTCTGAGGAAAAGGTGGTGGTGGATTTGGAAGAGTTTTCTCCACCACTTCCTTTTTATTGTGCTTCCCATTATCAACCTTTTCAGACTGTTGTTCTCTAGGTGTAGTATCATGACCGTTCTCATCCTGATCTTCAACTTCTACAGAATCATCACAATCTTCTTCGATAGCGTTCTTCTCTATACTATCAACCACGGGCTTGCCCTTGGATGGATTCTCCAACACTTTACAACTTCTAGTTGTAATAGCCAAACATGATCCATCTTTCCTTAGATTTTAGACAGTGTCACTCGATAAAGTGCCAGCTTTTCTTTGATTGAATGTTGTTGATAGTTGACTCATTTATTGTTCCAGCTATTTTATTGAAGTGTAATGTGAGTCAACCAATTGATTTATTGAGGACAAATCATTTTTTACCTCAGTTACTCCCGTGTTGGTTGCCTCCACTCCTTTAAAATGCTTAGCCATCATGTCCTCCATGGACATCTTCCCAGAGCTAGATGCAGCAGCTTCACGATTTCCAGGGGGACATATAAACCGCTCCTATCATTTTTATTCTTCCAATTCCCTTGGTCTCGATCCTTGTATCCAGATTTTTCATAATAGTTCCGACCTTGGTTTCCTTGGACATTGCCTCGGAAACCCCCTGATTATTCAAGTAATTTGCTGCCTCCTCAGAATCGGAGTCGTCTCTTCCCTGTGATACAACAGCTTTGACCTTTTTTGTCTTTCCTGATAATAAATGCTTGGTAAGAAGGTCCATCTACGTTTACATGTAAGCCATATCCTTGTCACGTTCCTCTTCTCTGCGCCTCTGTTCTGCTGTCATGCCAATAGATACAGTAGAGCTTGCTACCTCAGAATCCTTGGTATGCCAAGCTCTACTCTGCTTTGTCATACGATCCAGCATGTCAGACGCCTCAAGAAAAGTTAGGTCCATGAATGACCCACCCGCAGCATTATCTACCACTGGCCTAGTCACCTAGTTCAAAGCCCTATATAATATTTCCATCAAGTGGACATTGGTCATCTGATGATTTGGGCACCGCGTAAGCTTCTTCTTGAACCTCTCCCATGTTTCGTGGAGATCTTCAGTTGGAAGTTGTCTGAAATTGCTTATCTCATCTCTCAATTGTGCCCTCTTGGATGGCGGAAAGAATCTTTCTAGGAAAGCGTCTTTCAGTTGCCTCCAATTGGTAATAGAGTCAGGAGTTAGCCCGTTTAACCATAGAGTTGCCTCTCCAGATAGAGACAATGGGAATAAGCGCATCCGGATCGCATTCTGTCCAACCCCTGGATTGTCAAATGATTTTCATGTTGAGATAAAATTAATCAGATGCATATTCGGATCGTCGCCTGTAAGTCCACCAAATAACCCTTTGAGTTGCAATAGCTGGATCATGTGCTAGTGATATTGAACTTGGCTCCGGGTGCCAAGGGCGGAGGAATAATAGCCCCTGTGGCACCAGCCCCGTCCAAGTCGTCATCATCATCATCAAAAGCGACTTGCACCGCTCAGCGTTCGGGTCTCATTCTAGCTTGACGATCTCTGTTGACATTTCTGTTTACTAGTGCAGCCACATTATCTGCACGCCTTGGATTTAATAACTCATCATCACCCAGGTCCTCATCATCAGGATTTGGTACCCGACCTGGGTTATCAGTATTCTGTTGATTTACTTGCGCAGCTGCCAATGCAGCTAATCTAGCCTGCTCCTGTTGAGCAGCTATCCTTTCAGGGTCTCGTTGTGCATCCATTCTGCCAATGAGATGTGGTTCAGGATTTATAGGTAATAATGGTTGACCAGATCTTTGTGTATTTGGCATGCAATCCACTAAACCTAAACAAAACAAAAACAACAAACAAAAAGTAAAATTTGAGAATCTTTGACCAAAGGGGCTATTAACTATCACAAACTTAGTTGTCAACCGTATTCCCCGGCAGCGGTGCCAAAATTTGATACGCCCAAATTACAACGCTCGTTAGAAAATGTAAGCGGTCGCTGTCAAATATAGAACCCAACTGGGTTGGGTGTCGAATCCCACAGGGAATACTATGATCACTAAGTATTGCGATTATTATTAGACTGTTGGTCGAAGGTTCCAAGATAAGGGGGGTTTGGTTTAAGTGCACAGTAATATTATCAGTGTAATAATAAGATGATATGTGTAATTAGATTTGATCACAGAGGATGATAAGTTAGGGTTATGTCCACCTTGTAGTTTCTACTTCTCTTTTAACTATGAGTAATGCGAAGTTTATACATGCATGCACTTATAGAGAGTCGTATTCTAATTCTAAATCCAAGTGTTTTTCAACCATCAAGGATTTATTCACCTTAGCTCTCTCAAACCTAAAGTGTACAACAAATGGTACGAATTCTCCAAGAAGTTAATCCTGCTAGGGCATTAACATGTAAAATAGAGGTTGGAAACCCTATTTTCTCGTCACACTCTTTTTTCCAAACAGTAATTTTTCTATCGAACAAATTATTGTTATAATGGCGCATTCTCTATGTTTGCAACCACGAGAATTCAATTATAATGAAGAGAGTAATGATATAAGTGCATTACACATCATAAATTCACAAACCCATAGCAATAAAGAGTATACTACAAGGTTTCCATAACCCTAATAGATAAGTTTAGCTTCTCATGAATACAACGGAAATCAAAATAGACATAATCATCATACCAAAACTTAGAACAATCTCGACGATGGAGATGACTAGCGACAATAAGAGAGGAACGTGTTTCTCTCTCTCCGTTGCTCAAGCTAAGCCGTTTTCTGCTTTCAAAAAATATTACAGAATCTCAATTATGAATAATAATCCCTAAAAAATCAGCAATAATGCTTTTAATAACATCCTACTCTAATAAATTGCTACTACATCCTTAACTATTTAAAAATACTGAGTTTGCCTGGGAAAAAGTTCCCATGCATCACATTCAGTGCAAGAGCTGCTTTCCTTTTTATGTGAAGTTTTCCTTTGCTGTCCACAGGTCCCCAAAGTGCTGAAATCTTCCTCATTAGTACCTGAAAAGCATGCTAATCACATAGGTCAGCTCACTTAACTAGAAATGGACTAAAAGTGCCAGAAGTATGTATTTTATCCTCAAAACTTAGCTAAAACATGGGTAAATTATGGTGCTTAGACGTATAAATACGCCCAACATCACCGTACCATATCTTTCATCGCTGGATTCAACCTGCGTTGTTGTTGCACCCTTGGTTTTAAACCCTCCTCCATGTGTATTTTGTGCATGCAAAAAGATGAATTTATTTCTGTAATGTCAGGCATCTACCACCCGATGGCCTTCTTCCTCCTTTTCAACAATGTCAATGCTTCCTATACCTGCATATTAAATAATTCTACAGATAAAATAATAGGCAATGTATCATTAACACTAAGGTAAACATATTTCAAGTAAGGAGAAAGAACCTTAAGCTTCAATTTTGGAGTTTCATCAATTAAAGCTTTGGGGGATGGCCCAATTGGCCTATTCAATGGCTTAAACGGTAATTTTCTTGTTTCAATGACACCCGAATTCATGAATTCAACTAATGCCAATGCCTTCACATCTCCATAAAGATCATGACCCACTAAAGCTCGCTCTAATGGATCATCTGACAATAACAGCCTCTGATCAGACTCAAGATCTAGAACAGATATAGCACACAACTCCTCATATATAGTTGGTAATTTTAGCACCTTATACACATCAAAAAACTCCACATCAGTTAATGACTATCCCATTGCTAAGAAAGGTCGTCCCAAAATAAATAAAACAACAGGATCAACTTCACAGTCAAGAATTACAAAATCCACCAGAAAGATTAAGGATCACACTTTCTGCAAGACATTAGAATAGCCCATGTGTCTCTCCTCTTTAGTGGGGACATCATCATCCAATGGCTCATCAAAATTAGGGCCAATCCATAGCATAGTCCGAGCATGAGGCCCTAGTGAGTAGTCCATCTCTACAGCACGAATCTCATGTTGGGTGGATGGACGCCCCCAATCTTCAATTGCAGCATAGCAATCCCATACATATAGGCTGTGATCTCATCATTCCGTACTTGATGCTTGGGCATAGTCAATGTAACACCATAAGAAGCAGGCCTTTTTGTACGTGAGAAATCATTGGTCTGAGATTAACAGGTAGTTTTCAATCCATATCCTCCTCGGGCATACCCTACTGCCTCAAAAACCTAGTGAACAGCCCACCAAAACCATATCGACGACCCCCTAAAAATTTGTCTTTTCTTATGGCGGAGAAAATGATTGCACCAACATT
The DNA here is from genome assembly GCA_030864215.1 of Capsicum pubescens. Taxonomy (NCBI): domain Eukaryota; kingdom Viridiplantae; phylum Streptophyta; class Magnoliopsida; order Solanales; family Solanaceae; genus Capsicum; species Capsicum pubescens. The sequence goes on from CM061546.1 coordinate 191,672,945, forward strand.
CAACTCAACATCTTTGCTCATCAAGGCATAGATGATACACACCCTGTCACGCATCACCTTTATCATATGTGTCCCATGAATAAGGCAAGCATAGATGATTTTTCCCATAAGCGAGCCTCGTTGTTCATGTGAGCGAAGGGGAGTGACACATGAGTACCACCCTCTTTGTGACGAATCCACCGGGATGTCGAAAGAAGCCACCGCATACACCATAGGTGTACCTAGTAGGTCATTCACAGAATTAGTAGTAAAAGTAACCATACGACCCCTTACCTTAACCTTTGAATCCTTGTTTTGTAGATCCCAATAAGCATAAAATTCCCTCACAAAACTCAGGTTGCACTCAGATGTTATTCGAATAAGAAATTCATGTTCAGCGCCTCAATTCTGCATACCATACTCGAATACTCTTTCATCAGGCTCGCCCTATCAATGAATTGATCAGCTAAATACTTAGAGTCCTTATGTTAAGAATACTATTTTCTCCCCGACTCTACAACTGCCTTTGTTCCGTATCTCATTGATTGACCCCATGGAATATGTAGGGCTGGGGGTCCACGATCAGTATGTTGACTCATTTTGTGTCTGGATTCAAACGAACCAGCCTCATTCATTTCCTTGCTCCTCTGTTATTGGCTAGACCTTTTACCTATTAATCACAATAGTCCACACACGCATCAAACAAGTACCTTAGGAACTAGCAACCACTAAGTGTGAATTTCAACCCACACATAGTTGCTAGCATAGGTACATAAGTAAGTGAACTAGGGTACTCAGAATTCCCCTATTCATCATACAATTACCGTCATCAATCATCCAACATCAAACAAAATTTTATCTCAAAGAAGTGGTAATTCAAAATCTCATCATAATAGCTTAACGGTTTAACAGCCTCTATAGAATATATAGTCCTTTACTAACACATTACCTTTCTTCAACAATTTCACAAGTGTGCATTCACATTACCTCACGTTAATGGTAGTCAATTCAATAATTTCTAGCTAACACTAAGGTGGTGTGAGATCGGGATCCACCCCACACTTAATTTCCATTATGAAGTGAACATTAACAACCCATATTTATTCAAATTTGCATTAGTATTTAGCAACTCAGCATGTAGTAAAAAAATCAACTTAAAAGAGCAATTTACTATTTCAACTAGAGAAAGCACAAAAACAATCCTATTCCATCCCAACACATCATCAATCACACAAATGTACTAACAGTGCAACAAAGTAATAGTAAAATACTACCATTTTTTATCCCAAAACTCACATGTCATCAGCCCCAAATTCTACCCAACGAAATTTCTAAATTAATATTCATCTTAAGACCTCAATTTACCCTATAACTTTGAATGAATCTATGTACAACACACTAGATATTTAACTTTTATGCATGCCAATTTCACATATCATAAATTATAAACCAATAATCTCATATCTTCATGAAGAATATTTAAACTCATAAGAAATTTGATGACTTACCTTAGTCTTGATTAAGATGAGGAAGATGAAAATTAAGTTTGAATTTAGCACCACAAGGAGGACACTTGAAAGAAATTATTTTAGGGTTGCGGATTTTTGGGGCGGCGGCAGCTAGGGTTTAGGGAATGAGGTGAATAAGGGTAAAGGGAAATAAATAGAAGTGAAAATGAGGGGTCTGATTAGGATTAAATTTATACTAAAATGGGCATTCGACGCGACGCATCAATAATTCCGTTGAAAAAGCGATGCGACGCACCGAGTCCGAGTCGGTACACTGGATTTTGCCTTTAAAAATTTATCCAATTATTACTTGGGTGATTATCGATGTGACATGATGGTAAATGCATTGGAAGGACTGAGGTGATGCTTTGAAACTGCGTTAGCTCACTGGAACTAGCCTTCCAAAAATTTTCTAATTGTGGGCATGATGCACATCAATGTGACGTGTCGACTTAGCGTCGATTCACTGGAATTTTCCTGGAAAAATTTTTCTAAGTACGAGCACAAGCCCAGTGATGCGATGCATCAACTTAGCATTGATCCACTGGAAATTGTATCCAAAAAAATTTCTAAGGCCAAATTTCCCATATTTTGAGGCATCTTTTATTCCCCATTACCTCTTCGACCTCTTATCACCTATTTAACTTACTCAACGATTATGGTTCACCCTCTTCTCATCTTCTCTATCTTCACCACATTTCTTATTCCAGCACATCAACCAAAAATAATAAAATTACATAATAAAAAATGGGTTGCCTCCCACCAAGTGCCTTATTTTCGATTGTGGCACGACTCATCTTTTTATATTTTTCTATTTATCTTTAATAACTAAAAATTAAACTACCTATTACATTACATTTGTGGGTTGCCTCCCACATAGTGCCTTATTTTACATCATGACACGACTTAGCTCAGTCTCACTCATCAGCCAAAGTGATGGACATGTTGTTCTTGTCTTCATGATCAGCCTAATAATGCTTCACACATTGTCCATTCACTAAAAACATCTCAGAGTTATCTTTATTCCACAATTCAACCGCTCCATGAGGTGTCATTTTTACTACTTCAAAAGGTCCAGACCACTTAGATCGTAATTTGCCCATAAACAACTTTAACCTTAAATTAAATAGCAAAACAAGTTGTCCGGGTTCAAACACTCTGTCTTGAATTTTTCTATCATTCCATCTCTTGGTTTTCTCCTTGTATATCTTGTAATTTTCATAAGCGTGGAGACGAAACCTATCAAGTTCAACAAGATGCAACAATCTCTTCTCTCCCGCGGCCTTCATCTCAGGATTTAACATTGTAATGGCCCAATAAGCTTTATGTTCTAACTCTAAAGGTAAATGAAAGGCTTTCCCATAAACTTACCAATATGGAGAAGTAACAATAGGTTTCTTATAAGCTTTCCAGAATGCCCATAATGCGTCGTCTAGCTTTTCAGCCTAATCATTATGTTGCCCATTAACAATCTTCTACAGTATTTGCTTTATCTCCCAGTTGGAGACCTCAAATTGTCCACTCATTTGTGGATGATACACAGTGGACACCTTGTTCCTAACACCATATTTCACTAAAATATTCTTAGACCAAGTGTTAATAAAGTATGTACCACCGCCACTGATTATTGCTCTTGGAGTGCCAAACCGGAAAAATATTTGCTTTTTCAAAAACTTCAGCACTACTCTTGCATCATTAGTGGGACAAGATGCAGCTTCCACCCATTTAGATACATAATCAACTACTACTAGAATGTACAAGTTTCTATTGGATGGTGGGAATGGTCCCATGAAATCAATTCCCCAAACATCAAACACTTCAACTTCAAGAATATTATTTAGGGGTATCTCATGACGCCTTGAAATTGTTCCCAACCTCTGGAATTGATCAAAACTCTTTACAAAAGTTAGTGCATCTCAAAAAAATATTGACCAAAATAAATTGGATTACAAGACTTTTCAAACTGTTCTCTCACCTCCATGATGTCCACCATAAGGGGATGAATGATACTTTTGTATCACTTGTGTGAATTATGCTTTCAGAACACATCTGCATATAATTCCATCTAGACCCTGCTTGAAAAGATATGGCTTGTCTCATATATAAGCACGAGAATTATAAAGCAATTTCTTCCTCTGTTGAATTTTACTTTCAGGGGGGTAAAAGTTACTTGCCAACAAATTCACAATGTCCGCATACCAAGGAACTTCACACTCCTTTATAGACAATAATTTTTCATCCAAAAACTCTTCCTAAATTCAGATATAGTTATCAACAACATGATCATGAGTCTCTACTCTAACCTTGACAAATAGTCTGCAACTTGATTTTCTTCTCCTTTACGATCGCGAACCTCTAAGTAAAACTCTTGCAGTAGCAAAATCCACCAGATCAATTGAGGCTTTGCATCTTTTTTATTGAAGAGGTACTTGATAGCCGCATAGTCTGTGTGAATAATAACTTTTGTGCCCACCAAGTACGCGCTAAGTTTATTAAATGCATAGACCACCGCTAACATCTCCTTTTTAGTGACTGTATTGTTTATTTGGGCATCATTCAAGACTTTACTAGCATAGTAAATAGAGTGAAATACCTTGTCTTTTCTTTTCCCCAAAATAGCTCTTACAACCACATCACTAGCATCACACATCAATTCAAATGCCAGCTTTCAATCTGGAGAAATCAAAATAGAAGCTTCTATCATCTTCTTCTTCAGCTTCTCAAAAGATTCTTGACAACCTACCTACAAATGAAACTTGGCCTCTTTTCTAACAATTTTCACATCGGGCTTGCAATCTTTGAAAAGTCCTGAATAAAATGCTTGTAGAAACCTGTATGCCCCAAGAAACTTTTCACTCCCTTCATTATGATAGGATGTGGCATCTTTTCAATTACTTCAATTTTGGATCGATCTACTTTAAGTCCTCTACATGAAACTTTATGGACAAGGACTATTTCTTCCTTCACCAAAAGTGGTACTTCTCCTAGTTCAGTACCAAATTTGTCTCTTCACATTGATTTAGGAATCGATCTAAATTCTACAAACATTTATCAAAAGAATCACCGTAAATAGAGAAATCACCCATGAATACCTTGACAAATTATTCAACCATGTCGTAGAAGATTGCCATCATGCATCTATGAAATGTTGCAGGTGCATTGCAGAGGACAAATGGCATGCGTCTGAATGCATATGTACCATACTGGTATGTAAAAGTTATTTTCTCTTGATCCGCGGGAGCAATGGTGATCTGATTATAACCTGAGTATCCATCAAGAAAATAGTAATACTCCTGCCCTGCCAACCTGTCCAATATCTGATCAATGAATAAGATGGGATAGTGCTCCTTCCTTGTGGCTTCATTCAGCATCCGGTAGTCAATATAAATTCTCCATCCAGTCACTATGTAAGTGGTAATGATCTCATTTATTTGACTAGTAACCATGGTCATCCCATGTTTTTTTGGGACATAATGTATTGGTCTTACCCACTTGTTGTCTAAAATTGGATAAAAATACCATTATCAAGCCACTTAATGACCTCTTCTGCACCACGTCTTTCATCACTTGATTGAACCTGCGTTGTTGTTGCACCCTTGGTTTGAAACCTTCCTCCATATGTATTTTATGCATTCACAAAGCTGGATTTATTCCTATAATGTCAGATATCTGCCACCCGATCACCTTCTTTCTCCTTTTCAACACTGTCATTACTTCTTGTACCTACATATCAGATAATCCTGCAAACTAAATAATAGTCAAGTTATCATTATCACCAAGGCAAACATATTTCAAGTGAGGAGGAAGAACCTTAAGCTCCAATTTTGGAGCTTCATCAATTTAAACTTTGGGGGATGACCCAATTGGCCTATTCAATGGCCTATTCAATGGCTCAAAAGGCAATTTTCTTATTTCAATGACCGCCGAATTCATGACTTGAACTAATGCCAATGCTTTCAAATCTCCATAAAGATCACGCCTCATAAATCTCGCTTAAATGGATCATATGACAATAATAGCCTCTGATCAGACTCAAGATCTAGAACAGATATAGCAGACAACTCCTCATGTATAGAAGGTAATTTTAGCGCCTTATACACATCAAAAACCTCCACTTTATCATGTGATCTCATTGTCATGTTCCCTGCCTCTACATTAATTAATGACTATCCCGCTGCTAAGAAAGGTCGTCCTAAAATAAATAGAACAACAGGATCAGCTTCAAAGTCAAGAATTACAAAATCCACCAAAATGATTGAGGATCCCACTTGCTCCAAGACATTTTTGATAATACCATCAGGCCTAGCAAGGGACCTATCTGCCAATTACAAAACAATAGTAGTAGGTTTGGGACTCCCAAGACCCATATTCCGGTACTAAGATTTGGGCATATGATTGATGCTAGCCCCTAAGTCACACAATCCAAGAGCACTAATGGTCTGCTCGATAGTGATCTGCAAAGTGAAACCACCTTGATACTTTAGCTTTGTGGGCAGTTCCTTTTGAATCTTCGATGTGCACTCCTCAGTAATTTCAACTATAGCATATTCGGTCAACTGATTCTCATTCGCTACTATATCCTTCAGGTATTTTTGATATTTTGGAACACTATGGATAATATCAACAAGATGGATATTTTTTTGAACCTTCTTTAGAAGATCCAAGAACTTCTTATAACTCACCTTCTCCTGATGTTTCCTTGCCCTTTGAGAAAAGGGCAAAGATAAAGTCATCTTTTCCACGTGCATTTCTTCACTTGCAGCTTTTTCCTTAATTTTTTTCTCCTCATTGTCTTTAGAACCATCATCAGTGACTGTGGGAATAATCTGCTCCTAAACTATCTCGTTAGTTTGTAATCCATTTCTTGTTGTCACCGCATTCACTTGCTTTGGATTTTCCTCGGTATCACTGGGTAGGCCTCTTTGAGGCCTTGTATTTTGTGTTCCTGCAATCTGACCTAGTTGCAACTCCATATTTCTCATAAGCAATTGTTGACTCTTCAACTCTGCTGCAAACTGCGATTGTTAAGTCTTCACTTTTGTTGCAAACTGCGCGTGTTGAGCTAAAAGTTGCTTCATCATCTCGTCTATATTACTAGATTGAGCTATAGACTGATTATTCTGAGCAGGCTGTTGGTTTGGTTGGACTGACCCCTTAAACTGATTAGTGTTCTATACCTGATTTCCTCCCCATGAGAAATTGGGATGGTTCTTCCAGTTGGGATTATACGTGTTACTAAAATTTTGTTGTCCCAGATGATTTCCATTCCCTATGTAGTTTACAGAATCTGGATTATCCATGCAATCATTTGTTGTATACTCACTACTTCCACAAACCTCACACCAAAAATTCACCTGTTCGACAGCATTAGCTGTAACTGCGGTTTGTGTAACCCCCAACTTTATGTTATTAATATGAGTAATCATATGATTTTGCATTGCTATGATCTGTGCTTGTAATGCTGTAAATTGGTCTACCTCTAATACCTCTGCAACTTTTCTAGGAGCACTCTTTGAGTTAGCATGCCAATCAGGATTCCCTTGTGAAATCCGATTCAGCAGTGTGTACAATTCTTCATAGGTCTTTTCAAGAGTCTGCCTGCCTGCTGCTAAATCCCAGAGAATCTTCGTATTTGGCTCCAATCCCTCAATGAAAGTATGAACAAAAACATCATTGGACTGATAATGGTGGGGGAAATTTCTAAGCATACTCTTAAATCTCTCCCAAGCTTGGTTGAGATTCTCTCCTTCTTTCTGTCTGAAACTCAGAATCTCACTTCTCAAACATGTAGTCTTCCCTGATGGAAAGAATCGAATAAGTAACTTTCATGCTAGATCTTCCCATGAAGTAATGGAGAGTGTTGGTTCAACATGTAACCATATTTTTTCTTCCCACAATAGAGAAAAAGAAAGGCGTGTCAGTCTAACATAATCAGAATTTACCCTTTCAGGAATGTAAGTATCGCTTATTTCTAAAAAGTTATGTATGTGCTGCAGTGGTTCTTTATGTGAAAGGCCATGAAATTTCCACGTTGAATTCAATAATTGCACCATATTCTACTTTAATTCAAATCGACCACCTAGTTCGGGCTTGTGAATATTGTTCATCACATGGTTCGTGAGTGGGATTTCCATCTCATGAACAGGCCTAGCAGCTGGTTGTGCAGGAACAACTAGAATAATTGGAGTGGGATATTTCTAGAATTTGGATTTATAGGGTCATTTAGATCTCTTATATCATCCATTTAGACCTATTAATTTGGATATTACGATCTTCGCCTTTGTTGAAAGATCTATTCTGGTTCTGCAAAAGGCTCTACCAACTCTTTATCTCTCGCCAGTCCGGTATTCAGCTACCTGCAAAAATTCAGTTGCTAAGATCAAGTTGTTAAAACTTAAACTTTTTATCAAAAAAACAAAAATTTAGCAAGTTACTAATTATACTAGTCCCCGGCAGTGGCGCCAAAAACTTATTGCAACTCAAACGCACACGCAAGTGAACGCAACCGTATAAGCAATATAATGACTTAGACAGTTAGATATCATTCCTACGAGGAATAAGCAACTAGAAATTTACCCAGCTTTTAGTTTTAGACAATCAAATTATTAAGTGTTGTAAATTATCAAGATGATTGTGTATTAAAAAGAAAAATGTAAATAAATAAATAATAAATAAAAGTTTACGACTAGAGCAAAGCGAGCCACAGTTGTAAACAGTAATGATAAGAATTCCAGGTTTGAGGCATATTGAACATTCATACAAATCTCTATTCTTATAGCAGTCTAATTGGTTATCGGGTTGTTGATTCGCAAGGTTTATACTATGATCTTGATCTCCCGACTTCAAATCTTCTATCTTTTGAATATTGCAACTACCACTCTCGCGGAGATACAATAATTCTTCTAGATTCATAAAGTTGTCTTCTTGCAATTGAACCAAGCAAGGCTTCTAGGTATATCCCTATCCTAAATGCCAATTCAAACCCTTTATTTCATAAAAGTATAAGAACTTTGCTCCTCAATTTTTTCGTTCTATCCGACGATTCTCCTCCCGGATGCACTAATAAATATAGATTTATTCTAATGGTGGCCACTCATCAAAATAGTAAGATCAAGAAATTAAGAACAGCCCAGGTGATAATCCAAAAAGAAACTACAATAAAGAATATCTAAGAGTACTCATGTTCTTGATCTCAACCCCAGAACAAGGGTATTTATCCACTCATGTTTGAATTAAACATCAAAAACAAGTAATTATTCATATCCAAAATTTATCTTGAAGAAAATAAGTTCAAAAGAAATAATATGAACCCTCAAAGAGAGAATTTTCAGCTTTTTTGCCACTGCTATGCTTGCAAAAAGTGTTAGAAATTGTGCTCATGTGTTCCTTTTATACTTGGGAAAATATCACCAGATTTGCACTATTGATGCGATGCGTAACTAATCGTGTTACTCAGTCCAATGCATCGCATCAACTTTGTGTTGATGCACTAGAACTTCACTTTAAAAATCCGACTAAGTCTGATTTCCCCACACACGACGCGATGCGTCGACATCACGTTGTGTCACTGGAATTGTTATCTGAAATTTTGACTAAGTCCTTAGACTCACGCATCGATGTGACACCTTGATTAGCATCGATGTTCTGGAAGTTCCTTCTAAAATTTTGGTGAAGGCATAGAATTTACGGGACGACGTGACGCGTCGAGTTAGCATCGCGTCACTAGAAATGCACTCTAAATATTCACTTAACTCTCGTAAATCCTCTTTTTCAGCTGCTTCCTTTTATCCTTGCTCTAGTGCATCTACACATTTTCTTGTACTCGATAAAAATGGTCTTCCACCTTAATCATGATTTCTTCCACACCATCGATAAATAATTGCTTCATAATATATGTCCAATTTTTTTCAGAATCCTTTGGAAATTTACCCTGTATCACTAATCACATTGGTTAGCCAAGAAACACAATTAAGCTTACAATAAAATATAATTAAGACAACTTTTGTTCATAAAACAAGTCCAAATATGGGTAGATAGCGGTGTTTGAATATATAAATACGCCAAAGATCAAGCCCCCATCCATTTAAAAGTGTTACTCTATTCAGGATTAGCCCCACATCTGTTTACACCTACCTATTTAGTTTGTTTCTTAAAAATCCTATAGAAAAAATGATCACTTTATTCTGCAATACCTTTCAGGTGTGTCTGGGACAGTTCATCCCAAGAGTATGGAGAATTGTTACTTGTGTTTGCATGCTATCAAATTTTGTTGATGAGGAGTTTTCTTACTCTTTTACTTCTTTATTCCCTAAGATTAGCTAGAGGAGGGATATTACAACTATTAGGTTGCAGAAGACGTCCCTGTTGGGAAATCTTAAAGATCCTAAAGACAGATGCTAGGCAGATTATTTTGTCGCCATGTTCCCTAAGGACCCTTCTAGAAATACTTTTCCCACATCCTAGAATATCTACTGAAAGAAAATCGAGTCGAGGCCTTTCTTTTATCCTTTTCACATCCTTATTTATATATTTTTAGCTTACCATTAGAAAAAAATTTTGCAGCATCTCACCAGTGTACTACTATGGTAATTTCCATTATTTATTTGGTCAAAAAACTTGGCTCATCGGTTGATAAGATTTTAAATATCTCCACTACCACTAGTCGATCACAGGAACATCTATGCAACTTATTATGTTAGAACACCAATAACCATGGTACTATTACTACCTTATTTCAATTGTTATTTCTTTAGAGTTGTTTTCTCCTTAGAATTTGTTCTTACTGGTCTAACATCTGGTTTGGTGATTCTATCACCCCGGTTCCTGATGTAATTTGGTGGCATTTATGTGATTTTGGGGTTTTGGTAGCTTTATAAGCCTTATAGTTGATTTCAGTGGATATATTTTGATACATGCGATGGATAGTAAAATAAATTACGCCAGTAGATCTAAAACATTGATTTTAGGGTGGTAACATGGTTGGTGTGGTTTTATTGCTTTTAAATCTCATTTCATCCCTCGATTTGGAAAGTTGTGTTTTTGTGATTCGAGGGTCAACTTTGTGAAATTGATGGTTTTTCAAAAATCTGATATCGCCATTGAGTCTGGAGTGTCAAATTTGATAGGGTAACATAGTTCATTGCATTTACCGACTTTTAGATGAATCTCGAGGGGCCCGTAATGACACGACCTAAACCAGGACCTTGTCATAATGGGCACCTCAAGTACAACAAGGAATGGAGATCAGCCTCGATACCCAATACAACCAACATACATATACCCTGAGTCGGAACAATTCCAAACATATAACAAGATAGAGATCATTTACAATATAATGACTTTGGGAAGGCCTATAACGATGACCAACCCAAACAAGTCAACCATCCAAAATTAAACCAACAAACCTCAAACCAACAACCAAATCCATATCCATTCCATAACATACCCAAATCCATAGTTTTCTTATACAAAAGACTCTAAACAAACAAAGAATATCCGATTGGGACATTCCCCCAACCATAGCCAAAACTAATATCCAAGTCTAAGCCAATAAAGACATAGGAAAACTCAATGCAAGAAATAGAGCCTTCCGAAGTATGGAAGCTCACCAATTCAAGTCAACATAAGTTGTCCTCGAATCCAAGTCACTGAGAAGGAGTTGTGATAGTATGACTAGTCCCTGCATCGTATATGAATACAACGTCTGAAGATGGTTAGCAGTTAGAGCACTATCATGTAACTCTAGGATAGGGATAATATAATGTCAATAGTTCAAAAACTAATCAACCAATACACACAATCAATGCAATACATACATATACATATATACCATGCCAGGATAGGGAACAAGATTAGCATGAACTTTGAAAACATTAACCTAGGTTGTGTAGAATAACCGTCATATACCAAAGCACCCACGAGATATATGGGCCCAGCTCTCCCCAGCAGGAAGAGCCTCAGTATGTGTAGCCATATGAACAAAAGAATATCCATAACTGTATATGTTTATATAGGGGACTCAAACCTTTTGGCATAATCAAGGTAACTTAAGCACCAAATCATGTATTAAGGAGCACTCGAACCTCCCATTTATATATTCATTTGGGGGACTCAAACCACCTGTCCATAAAGACACCCACACTGGAAAGCACGATTTCCTGTGATAGTCCTTCAGAATTTCACTTTTACGGACCAGATACACATCCCACTTTAAAGCCCAATTTCAACATCCATTGCACATAAACACCTGTTAAACCAATTACTTACCAATACATTTCTTTGGTATCATCATACCAAAACCACCTCCAAGCATGCCACATGTCATTAACTTTATTAATCAATTGTTCATTTGGGACTCAAACCCATTATCTAACAAAGACATTTATTCAATTTAATACGTTGGGACTCGAACCTGTTTAGCCAATTAAATCACCAAGGTTACAATTCAAATAAATGTATATCCAACAAGTCCTTCATAAAACCAATTACCAATGATTCACAATAGGCCAATACTATTGTTCAAAACACAATTCAATATGTGACAAGTTTGTTTTGTTAGATATTTTCACAAAAACATTGAGGGCATACCATTACAAAGACCAAAACCAAAGTAAAAAACATCAAGTTTAAGGTTAACCATGACCCAATTGTTAAACCACAATTACCAACCACCCACATGTGCAAAACCATCATTCAAAACATGTATAAACATAACTAAAACCAAGAGTAAAAAATATGCAACAAACCCTCAATATTAGTTTTCAAAACCACCATTTATGATTTATAAACAAAGCTTTAAACACATGATTTTCATGAACTAACATGAGGGAAGAGTCACATGGATTATTCACGAAGATTCATAGAGAGATTTTTCTCTTTAAGCCTCTACATGTACACCGTGAAGAAACCCTAGCCCAATCTTCTTAAGACCCTTTAGAGAGAGTTTTAAGAGTGTTTTGATCTTCTAAAGTGAGTATTAAGAGACTAAAAGGGGTTCTATGACATGGGGTCTTAAGGGTTGGCGTGGGAAATGTCTAAAGTACCCTCATCTTAAAAGTAGTAAAATAAATACAAGTGGGTACGATTTGGGCCCCTCACTCGTACCCATATCATAAGAGTGGTACCCCTAACTCCTACCCTAAGCAATAAGTCAAGGGCTTGACATTGTAAAACATACTATTTGCCTTAGTCTCTCATATCATCTCCATACGACTCATATAGAGTCTAGTAGTACCTTGGACAGTAAATGACCTAGAACATACTATGTAACATATGACTTGGTCTCCTAAGTCGTACCCACATTATAAGACTAGTAAGATTAAGTTGTATGATGGCCAAAGAGTTCAAAACCTAGGAAATTTCTAAGGGTCAAACTCAGGTTATCTCAATTCTCCCCCACTCGGATCATTCATCCTTGAATAATGGGTAACAGCAAGCATAAGCATGATTTAACATATTAGTATCCACCAAACATCTCTCACAAGCATTGGACAAGAAGAATTTTACCTTCTTCTGGGTCAATCTAGTCAATAGGGCAGTTATAGTCGAAAACCTTTCCACTAATCTCCTATAGTAACTGGCAAAGCCTAAGAAGCTCTAAATATTGGTTAGAGTCGCGGGTTTAGGACAATTTTTAACTAGTAAAACCTTCTGAGGATCCACAATGATCCCCTCACTAGAGATAACATAACCAAGAAAAGTCACAACCTTCAACAAAAACTCACACATTGAGAACTTGGCATATAACCGTTGTTCCTTCAAGGTTTTTAACACAGCATAGAGGTGATCAACATGATCTGTATAACTCTTAGAGTACACCAAAATATCATCTATGAAGACAATGATTAACAAGCCAGAAACCAATGGAAGACCCTATTCATCAAATCCATAAATATTACTGGAGAATTAGTCAACCTTGAAGACATAACTAGGAACTCATAATAACCATACTGGGATCTAAAGGCAGTCTTAGGGATATCCACTTCCCTAATCTTAAGATGATGATAACCCGACCTAAGATCAATCTTAGAGAAACATTTTGCACCTTAAAGTTGATCGAACAAGTCATCGATCCTAGGAAGAGGATATTTATTTTATAAAGTCACCATATTCACTTGACGATAATCAATACACATCCAAAGGGAACTATCCTTCTTGCACACAAACAACACAGGAGCGCCTAAAGAAGGCACACAAGAATGGATAAAGCCTTTATCTAAGAGATCCTTCAGTTGCTTCTTAAGCTCATTCAACTCATTCAGAGCCATTCTATAAGAAGGGATGGAGATAGGACGAGTGTCTGAAACAAGATCAATCCCAAAATCAATTTTCCTATCAGGAGGAACACCAGGAATTTCATCAAGAAAAACCTTAGGAAACTTATTTTCAACAGGAACAAATTCTAAAGAAGGACCTTTCGAGTTTGAATTTTCAACCCGGACCAAGTGATACAAACACTCTTTAGAAATAAACTTTTAGTCTCTAAGATATGAGATAAACCTTCCCTTAGGCACTAAAGAACCTCCTTCCATACAATGTCATGCTTATTATGGAATTTAAACATGACTTCATGGGTCTGACAATCTAATGAAGAATAGCACAAATGCAACCAATCCATCCCCAATATGACCTAAAAGTCAACCATATCTAACTCTATCAAATCCATATGAGTTTCTCTACCATAAATAGATACCACACCCTCTATAGAATCTTTTTGCAATCATAGAGGCTCCAACTGTGGTAGATATAGAAAAAGATCAGAAATAAACTCAGAGAAAAAACCAAAATGCACTGCCACGAATGAGGTCACATAAGAAAGAGTGGATCATGGATATAGTAAAGAATATACATCATAGAAGAAGAGTTTCAACATACTAGTAACGACATTGGGAGATACCTGAGAATCCTGATGAGACACAAGATCATATAAGCAATTTTGGCCAGTGCTAGTACTATAAGAAGAAACAAATGCAAAAATAGACCACTTTGGTGTAGAAATAGATGAAGAGGCAACAACAACTTTGTTAGCCCCAGAAGCTATCGTTGAATTATAGTCATGTTGCATATGACCAATCTGACCATAGTAAAAACATTTGTTCTTCTCTTCCTCACAGAACCCATGGTGCAATTGCCTATAAAATATACAAGAAGGGTAGGATGGAGCCGACTAAAACCCACTGGCCTAAGATTGGCCACCCTGTGGTCAAAAACTATTATCATGTTGAGACCGATGATCACCCGATGGATTTAGGTAAGAAGCACTACCCGTGGAGAAAGAACCAAAACTCTCCCACTTCTTCTTTTTCGACTTACCACGATCTCTACCATTATGCTCAGAAGGCCTAAATTTTTTCCCCTGCCTCCCACTAAACTCAGACTGCTTCCTCTTCTCTTTCTCTACCTATTATATGTACACAACTATCCTGGAGATATCTATGTCCTTGTTCAACAAAGAACTGTTGCTTTGAAGGATAAATACATGAGACAATACCGAAGTGAACTTTCACATCCTGTCCCTAATTTTAGAAATCAACTATAGAGTATACCATGATAACTGGTGAAATTTCAAGGCATACTCATTAACAGACATCTTACCTTTCCTTAAATTCACAACTTTTCTGCTTTTACCTCTCTCAACTCTGGAGGAAAAAATCAGTCCCGAAATGAACTAGTGAAATCCTCCTACAAAAATGACTCAGCACCATCACCCCTTGCCTAATCCTATTCCTCGTACCATTGGTACGCCATATCCTACTGTTGGTAGGCAGAAAACTACACGCTTTCCATTTAGTGGCATGCATAATAGGTAAGATCTTTTCCATCTCATCTAGAAAACCTTAAGGATTTTCCTAAACCCTAACACAGTAAAGGTCGGAGGATTTAACTCATGAGCTGGCCAACCCTTATAGCCTCAGAAGATAGAGTAACAAGAAAACCATGCTGAGACTAAGTAACTACAAACTTTTCCAACATATGATAAGACTGATGAAACTCACCATTCATCACTTCAGCTGAGGAGTTTGAGAACGACTAGAGAGAGCCAGTGGAACTCCCACAAAATCAGGAATTGGACCCTTAGACCGATTCTAGAATCCATAAGTAAAGTGTATCCCATCAACATTGTCCCCAGTTAGTACATAGGAGTTTCTGTGAACTTCAGATCGTCGAGCCATAATCTGAAAAGTGAATAAATAGGAATTAGAGATTATTTTAGAACTTAGACTCTACAGCTTGAACATAGATCACAATAAAGAGAAATATTCCTAAATACCCTGTAGCCTCTCTCTTATGAGTATGACATTCTAAACACCCCTAAAAGAGACTCTACTTGGTACAGATTTGTAGACTCTCAATTGACCATGAACCTAGGGCTCTGATAGAAATTTGACATGAATCGAACCAGGACCTTGTCATAATAAAAACCTCAAGTCCAACAATGACTGGAGATCACCCCCAATACCCAATACAACCAAAATACATATATCCTGAGTTGGATAAATCCCGAACATATAACAAGATAGAAATTATTTACAATGTAATAACTTTGGGATAGGCCTATAACCAAGACTAAACCAACAAATTCAACTACCCAAATTATACAAACAAACCTCAAAACAATAATAAAACCTATATCCAATCCATGACATACCCAAATCCACAGTTTTTCCATATAAAGCCTCTAAACAAACCAAGAATATCCAGTCAGGACATTCCTTCAACCATAGCCAAAACCAATATCCAAGTCTAAACCAATAAAGACATAGAAAAACTCAATTAAAGAAATAAAGCCTTCCGAAGTATAGAAGCTTACCACTTCAAGTCAACACAAGTTGGCCCTGAATCTAAGACACTAAGCAAAAGGTGTGATAGTATGAATAGTCCCTATATTATGTGTGGATACAACATACGAAGATGGTTAGAGGTTGAGGTGCTAGCATGTAACTCAAGGATAATATAGTTGGAAGGGCCCTTGTGTGTGTAGCTGCACGAACCAGAAAATATCCATAATAGTAAATGCCTATAAAGGGGACTCAAACCTCCCGAAATAATCAAGGTGACTTAAGCACCAATGAATTTATTAAAGGGGCTCAAACTTCCCATTCAGATATTCATTCGATGGACTCAAACCACTCGGTCCCAATGACACCTGCATCGAGTAGCATGGTTTCCAGTGTTAATTCTTTGGACTTTTACTTTTACGGCTCAACTACACATCCCATATTAAATCCTAATTAAAACATCCATTACCCATACAAAACTATTAAACCAATTACTTATGGAGGCATTCCGTTGGTATTATCATACAAACACTAATTGCAAGCATACCATATATCGTTACTATTATTAATCAATTGTTCATTTGAGACTCAAACCCATTGTTTAATATAGACATTTATTAATTTCAATGTGTTGGGACTCAAACCCGTTTAGCCAATTTAAAGCACCAAGGTTACAATATGTATCAAAGTAAAGCTAACAAAGCCTTCACAAAACCAATTACCTATAATTCACAATATTTAGGCCAATGCCTTAGTTTAAACATATGATTTCCATCAACTAACAATGCGGGAAGAGTTACATGACTTATTCACGAAGATTCATGGAGAGATTTTGGTCTTTAAGCCTATAGATGAACACCTTGAAGAAAACCTAGTCCAATCTTCTTAAAAGGATTTAGAGAGAGTTTTAAGAATGTTTTTATCTTCTAAAGTGAGTAATCAGATACTAAAAGGTGTTATAGGACGTGGGTCTTAAGCATCTGGTGTGGAAAATGTCTAAAGTATCCTTAGCTTAAAAGTTGTAACATAAATGCAGGTGGGTATGGTTTGGTCCCCTCACTCGTACCTATATCATACAAGTGGTACCCCTAACTCGTACGCTAGGCAGCAAGTCAAGGTCTTGAACCTTTGCATTATACGATTTACCCTACTCCCTTTTATCATCTCTTTATGAATCGTATAGAGTGTAGTCATATCTTGGACAGTAAATGACCTAGAACACACTGTGCAACATATGAATTAGGCTCCTAATTCATACTCATATTATATGAATTGTAAGATTGAGTTATATGATGGCCAGAGAGTTCAAAATCCTAAGAAATTTCCAAGGGTCAAACGTAGGGTATCTCATGCAGTGACTTGGAATTGGACCAAGTCTGTAATACCCTAGATTTTTAGTCCTAAAAACCTTTTGGGTTTTGGACTCACTGCCCTGATTACAACTGACCTTACGAGTTATGAGGGAACCTTATGGGTCTTAAGACCCCATATCATAGTCTGACTAGCATGTTATCCTGAATTTTCTATTGTGATTATAATTGGGGGGTGAAAAGTCATAAAGACTCTATAGAAAAAAGTATAGTCTAATTTGTAACCAAACCAGTGTAATTGGCCAAGTTTTTATCTTGAACATGATTGCCACCTAATGTTTTGTAATGACTCTTCATAAGTCATAGTATGTGATATGTAGGGTCAATAGTAAGGAGTCCTTGATCCACTACTTAGACTACGAGTCATGGAGATGACTTTTAGCTAGATTTCATGAGTCGAAAGGTGGCCCATGATGACTGGGCGACTATTTCTGCACTTTTAAGTGGGGTCATTCTTCTCATTTCCCTCTTTCCCCCACTTTACCCCATGTCCATAAAATATGTTGGGGACTCTTTTTTCAACACTTAACCATCCAATACACTCTCTCAGTCTCTCTCAAATCCCTAAGTCAAGAACACCTGGGTTTCCAAGGAATTGGCAATTAGAGCATCAAATGATTGGTTTTTGTCTATAATTCTTGATATCTCATGCATGTTACTCTTTCTTAAATTTTATTTTTTAAAATCAAGTATTTACAATTTTTATTCATGTGATTAAATTATGGTTTATAAATATGGATTAAGGGATTTTGAGCCTTAAGGAATGAATTGTTTTTCCCATGGCTTTTATGGATGATTCATAATTTAAATTGACGGTTTTGAACTATTTGGGGTGCATAGGTGTGTCTAATTGGATTGGGGTCATGGATTCCCCCAAATTGATGATTTTGACAATTGTAATGTGTATAACCTCAACCTAATCTTGTGAAACTTATTTTGAACATAAAGGTATGAACATTAAGATACTTTTGGAACCATTGGATGATATAAAGAGGCTACTTCAACATAATTGTTTTGAGTTAATTAACAAAGGGGGTCGTAGGGGCCACATTAATTTAATAAACAAAAGGGGTCATGGCATTCTGCCATATTGATTTAATGAAGAAAGAAGTTTTCGGCATACCCCCCTATTGATTTAATGAACAAAGGGAGTCATGGCATTCCCCTACACTAATTTAATGAACAAAGGGGGTCGAGGCATTGCCCTATGTTAATAGAATTATAATGGCATAATTATAAGCTTGCAAGCATAAGGGTTTGACGATACCTATGGCGTGCCTTAATGGTAATTTTGTGGTTAAATGGATGGGTTGTGTGAAACTTCTTTCAATCTGGATTAATAGGGGTTATGTAGCTAATCCATAAAGGTGGAGTTCCTGAAGGACCAAAACTAGAAACTCACGTTTATCGGCGTGAGGAATTGGTCTTGATGATCATGTGCATGGTTTACACTATTGATATTTATTTGTATCCTTGATTGACGTGGGTTTGGGGAATTTCTTGGTCTTTATTGCTATTTATGGTTTGTGCGGCTAACACGCACCGGGGCCCTTTCAGCTGGTGGAGCTGAATCCATGTAGTCTGTGGGTACCATATTATGATGGTTAAGCTACATAGTTCAGGATATTGATTTTCTTTCATTCTAAATATTTCTCCCTATCCCAGCATGTTATATATATATATGTATGTATATATATATATATATATATTAGATATATGTAAAATGTGTGTATGTTGATTTTATTGTGGTTTGGACTTGGCATTATTTTATCCCTTCCTGATTTACATGCTAGTGCTCACCCTACTAAAAATCTTTGAACTTTGTATCACCATGCGATGCAGAAACCACAGATACTTTTACTTTTCCTACACAGAGAAAGGATTTTAGGGTTACCAGCAGTCAACTTTGAAGTAGTAAGCTTCCATTATCCAAAAGGAATATCATTTTGAAGTATTGTTTTATTTATATCTTAAACTACTTCTATTGGATTCTTTTATCTATCATCGGAGGCATGTCCTCACTTAGAATGGTTTTTATCTATCTTGAGGCTTTGTGGATTACTGTTGATTGGGATGTTGTTAAAATAATTAAATTTCTTTTTGAGTTGCCCATCTTTTTATATGTTCGGAACTTATCTTATCTTGTTATATGCTTGGAATTTATCCACTTCTTGTTGTATTATGTTCTGTTTTTCTAGGTAAAGGTGGTGGTTTCTGGTCTTCGACGAACTTGAGATACCCGTCATGGCCAGGCCTTATTTTAGGTCATGTTAAAAAAAATTCAGAACCCTAGGTTAATGGTCAACTGTGTGTCCACAAAGCCACGTTGAGCAGAGTATCTTTTATGGGTGTTTAGTGCTCAATACTTATAAGGGAGAGGCTATGAGGCAATTTAGGAATATTTCCCTTTCTTGTGTTCTACTTTCGGGTTGTAGAGTCTAGGATATTGAAATCTTCTCTAATTCTATCTGTTCACATTTCAGATCATGCCTCCTCGAAGGTCTAATGCTCGTAGAAACTTCTATATCCCAATTAAGTACAATGTCGACGAAACCCATCCTTTATGGAGTAAAGACCCGATCTAGGGTCCCTATTTTTAATTTCCCTCATGGAGTTCCACCGGTCCCTACTAGTCCTCCTTGGTCTTCTCGACTGATGGCACTTCTGCCACAATGCCTCAAGGTGATGTGTCTACTGTTGAGTTTCACTAGTTGATTCACTTGCTTACTCAGTTGGTGGCCTCTCAATAGCTCTAGTATGAGTGTGTTTTGTCTTATCACTTCTTTTTTCAAGGCTATTAGGGTTGGCCGGTTTATGAGGTTTATTCCTTCAACCTTTACTGGTTCCAAGGTTGAGTAGGATCCTCAAAGGTTCATCGATAAGATGGAATTATTTTTTGAGTGAAGCATGCCACTAACTTTGAGGGTGTGGAGTTCACCGCATATCAGTTAAAGGATGTGGCATATAAATGGTATGAAGAGTGGGAGCAGTCGGGGGGTAAAGGTGTAGGGCCAACTATGTGGGATGACTTCTCTAGTGACTTTCTTGATCGTTTTTTTCCTTAAGTGTTGAGGGAGGCAAAAGCTGAGGAGTTTGTGAATTTGAAACAAGAGATAATGATGATAAAGGATTACGCCTTGAAATTTCATCAGTTGTCGCACTATGCTCCAAAATTGGTGCCTTCTTTGTGGTCTAAGATGAGGAACTTTGCTTCAAGATTGTCTCCGAACTTAGTGTTAGAGTGAAAGACCTCCTTGATAAATAACAACATGGATATCTATAGGCTTGTGGTGTATATACAAAAGGTTGACGACAAAAAGAAAAAAACAAGACAAAATAAGAGAAATGGCAGAGTAAAAATTTAGGTCTTCTGATAAGGGAAGAGGCCAGAAGAATAGTGGTAGAGATGGTAGGTATCGGTCTAAGAAGAAGTAGGGAAAATCTAGTTCTTATTCTACGGCTAGTTCTCCATATCCTAAGTTATTTGGTGATCATTATTTTCTGAGCAACGTTCATTTAAGGCATAAGATGCCCAATCTCAGGACATTGGGGCCCTGTTAGCTCCATCATATCCTTTTTACAGATTATATGGATAGTTGCACTGTGGTTATTTTGATGAAGAGAGAAATAAGTGCTTCAGATGTTGTAAGCCTAGCCATATTCAGAGGGATTGCCCTGCAGGCAATGTCGCTACTGGAGCTAATAAGTTTCTAGTTTCTATGTCTTCAGCTAAAGCACTGAAAGGTGCTACTTCTAGTACCGACATTGGTAAAAATCATTTGTATGCTCTCAACACCAGCCAGGAATCTGGGGATTCTCCTAATGTTTTCACTGGTATGTTATATCTCTTCTCTCGTGACATGTATGACTTACTTGATCTAGGTCTAATATTTCTTATTGATCCCTTATATGGATATTCATTTTGGTTTCAGTACTGAATGTATTTCTGGTTCCTTTTCTATGTCTACCTATGTGGGTGACTCTGTTGTGGCTAAAAAAGTCTATAGAGATTATATGGTATCTATTTGTGGTAAGAAGACATTGGTGGATCTAATAGAGTTGAATATGTTGGATTTTTATATGATACAGGGGATGGATTGGCTCCATTCATGCTATGCGTCTCTTGATTGTAGAACCCAAAGGGTCAGTTTCTAATTCCTGATTGAAGCGTTGATTTAGTGGGAAGGGAGTTCCCTAGTGCCTAAGGAAAGGTTTATTTCTTATCTTTGAACCCAGAAATTGATTTCCAAGGGGTGTTTATATCATCTAGTTTGAGTTAAAGATTCAAATTTTGAGGAGCTGTAATACCCCACATGTTTCTAAGCTAGGAAGTGAATAAGTTTTCCTATGTATGAAACCTCCTATCCTATGAGTAGTAATTTAGTGCATGACTTACAATGAATATCCTAGAAATAGGATAGCTTGCGATGTCTTAAGCAAGCTCATATGAGTCGCTTAGAGTGATGCAAGCTAAGAGTTTTTGAATCCATCAAGTTTTAGTGTTCGATTTTGTAAGGGTCATATTTGAATGAGTATAACTCGATGTTAATGTGGTATTTTGGCTGATTTAGACCCACCAAATTATAGAGAATCGAATTAGCTTTCCAACGATACCAATTTTGCCTTAATCCAATACCCAAGCGAAAAGTTATGCCCATTTTTGTGAGAGACAATAAGGATAGGCGATTGGTTAGGCGCCGCCCAAACAAACTTAGGCGATTGTTTAGGCGCCGCCCAACCTAGCTTGTGTAATTACTTGGGCGCCGCCAAAGTCAGTTCCAAATGCCAAAAACACTCCATTTTGAGTTATTTTGAGGGTAATTATGTCTTTTAACACTCCTTACACGTCCCTAAACTTAACCCTACGAAATATATAGCTTCTAAACATATTACAACCCTGTTATCGTCTCAAAGCTCATCATCCAAGAGCACTAAAAGAGAAAAACAACTAGGGTTGCATAATTAAGCTTGAAGATCTAATTTCAAGGAAAATTCCTCCGTCAATCATGAAGAATCTTCCTTCTAAGGTATGCGTGAGTTGATTCATGGACTCCTTTCGTCCATGAAGCTCAAGAACCATATTCTAAATTATGTATTATGATGTTTATGTTGTTGGTGGTTGATGTTCACGTGGTTGGAGTTTGATGATGCCTAAGATGGGATCTTTGTATGTTTTGTGTGAAGATATGGTGGTATTTAATGTATAAATATGTGAAATTGGTGGTTGAATATTTGTAATCTTGATGAAGCCACCTATGCCTAAGATGTGCATGTAAGGTGTTTGTGAAAATACCTAAGGGAATAGAATTCATGATTTTATGACATAATAAGTCCTAAATGACTATTCCATGTTCTAAGTTTATGTTCAATGTGATCACCATGCTATTGTCTTAAATTGAAGATGTTGTATGAGATGCTCATGATATTGTTGTGATATGGAATGACCATGTTATTAAAGCCATGCAAGTATATACATATTGTGTGCATTCCCGATCATGTGACAGTTTGTTGAGAATCATTCTTATTATGAAATCCTTACTTATGATATTGTGAATTGTGGACTCAAATCTTATGATCAAGTCATGTCATGTGTGTCAGTTTCCTCCTATTGAGTCCTGGGGGTATTCGTACCCAAAAACTATAGCTGTGTGCCTAGAGCCATGTCATGTTTCACGATATCCGAACTCAAGCTATGGTTCCATAGACATCAATCAGTCATGTGACTCAGAAAAACCTCATGATCTCAGTCAGTTGTCAGATATCAGTAACATTCCGCCAGTCAACAGAATTCATTAAGATTAAGTCATGTATAGTCATTTATTCATGTCCAGTCCCTCCAGATGGGAGTAGAGATTAGCACCGAGTGAACCCAAGGATGGGAAATTACCCGCCAGTTTAGGGTGTGATTCTTAGAAGCAGTCCCTGTGTTCCAGAACTATGTAGCCAGTGTAGGTTGAGACATCTTAAACTTTCAGATTAGGGTTGATGAGGTGGTTTAACCCATTAGTTTAGGGTTCCCACCGTTCTCATTGAGTACCTTCCAGATAAGGGTCACTCACAAGCTGTCCTTACCCGTGGCACGATATTGACACCCCTCCAGTAGGGGTAGAGATTAGACCCCAGCTTAGCCATAACGGCATACATGGGGCATGTCGGTTAAACACTACCTCCCACAGTTTCAGTATCAGTCTCAGTAAAAGAACTCAGGGCGTTCTTTAGATTTCAGTATATACAGGACTGTCAGATACAGTTGTCCATGTTATCATCTTGCAGTATCAGTCATGACAGTTATCAGTAAACCATGTATTAGCTTACAGGTCATGCTATCACGTATTCATGATCCCAGTTTCTATATATGTGTGTTTTCACTCCTACGTTCATATTAGTCAGTCAGTGTTGTTCATGCATGAAACCCTTTATGTTCAGCCTACCTTTCTCGTATACTCAGTACACCAGTTATACTGACGCATTTGTGCTATGGCTCTTTCTTTTTATATTACACCATAGGTTCCGAGACACGAGCTCCATCCCAGCAGTTTCGGTAGCATTCCAGTCGCAGAGACACAGTAAGTCCTCATTGATTCGAGGACAATATGATTTGATACATTTAGTTATTTCTTCAGTTCAGTTTTACGGAGTTAGTTGGAGACATGTTCTTTCAACTCCTTATTTAGATAGTTGAGAGGCTTTCAGATTTATGTTCAGATTTACGTTCAGACTTAGTTTTCAGATTGAGTTGTTTTGGGTATTTTCACCCACAAGGTTTTATTCAGTTGAACCTGATGGCCTTACAGTTTTACGTATTCCGTATTATTATATCATGATTTGTAGTATACAGGTAGAGATATCATTCATGGGTTAGCTTTTGGTCCCTCGGGGTCATGAGCACCGTGTAGCATTCCGGTTCAGCGAATCGGGGTGTTACAAATTTGGTATCAGAGCCTAAGGTTCAATAGAGTTGTAGGAAGTCCGAAAGCTGCATCTAGTAGATTCTTGTACATGTGTGTGTTGCGCGCCATATTTATGTACAGAAGGTTATAAGATGCTTTAGGAACAGTCCCCTTTCTTCAGTATTCATGTTATGCTAGTGAGCATAATCACAAGTTAAACTCTCAGTCTAATCCATTCTTCTCTTATTCCAGACCATGGCCCCAAAGAGAAGAAACCAGCCAGCTCCTCAGCCTGAAGATCCTTTGGGCGAACATGTTTCCCATGCGGAGTTTAGAGCCGAATTTACCACACTTTCTCAGTCTGTGGCTGCACAGAATGAACGGCCTCCAGTTATTCGGGCCAATCCATTAGCCAATCCCATAGCATCTAGGGTTCGGGACTTCACCCGGATGAACCCTCCATCTTTCCATGGGTCTAAGTCTGATGAGGACCCTCAGAAGTTCATTGACCAAGTACAGAAGGTCATTGACATCATGGGTGTTACTTCCATTGAGATTGACGAGTTATCTACCTACCAGTTACAGGATGTTGCTCATGATTGGTATAAACAGTAGAAGTCTGAGAGGTTAGATGATGCAGGCCCTATCGAGTGGGAGGAATTTGTCACAGCCTTCTTAGACAGATTCTTTCCCCAAGAGCTGAGGGAAGCCAAAGTTCTTGAGTTCATCAACCTCAGGCAGGGGAATATGATGGTTAGGGAGTATTCTCTCAGATTTACTCAGCTAGCCAGGTATGCTCCTCATGTGGTTGCAGACAATAGGGCTAAGATGAGCAAGTTCGTGTCAGGGGTCAATGATAGCATGGTAAATGAGTGTAGGTCTGCGATGTTGATCGGTGATATGACCTTAGCCAGACTCATGACCCATGCCCAGCAAGTAGAAGAGCAGAAGGTTAAGAATAGGGAGAGGCAAAACAAGATAGCAAGGTCAGGTAACTTCAACTTTGCTCACCCCAAGTCAGATGGAGGAAACCGTACACAGTTTCACTCTAAGTCAACCGTTCCATCCCCTTCCTCTGCCATTGCTCCAGTGCTAAAGTTTAGAGACGGCAATAGAGATAAAGTGCTAGGCTCTAAATCTCAGGGCAGTGTTAGCAGTGCCCGAACGAATCCCCTTTGTCAGACTTGTGGTAAGAACCACAAGAGAATCTGCAGAGCCGGTAGTGATGTTTGTTTTGGATGTGGCATGCCAGGCCACAGGATTAGGGAGTGTCCGCAGTCAAGTCTTCAGGGTCAGCAAAATCATTCTACAACTCAGTTCGGTCGCCCAAACCAGTAGGGTGCCGTTTCCAATGCTACCAGTGGGCAACGCCCAAACAGACTCTATGCTCTTCAGTCCTGGCAGGATCAGGAAAATTCTCCTGATGTCGTTACTGGTATGTTACAAATTTTTCATGTTCAAGTTTATGCTTTGCTAGACCCAGGTGCATCCTTGTCTTTTGTTACTCCATACAAAGAAGGCGATTTTGAAATCAGTCCCAAAATTCTAGCAGAGCCCTTTTCAGTCTCTACCCCAGTGGGTAAAACCATCATAGCCCGGCGGGTATACAGGCACTTCCCAGTTATGATATCCCAGAAATCCACGTCAGCAGATTTAGTTGAGTTAGAGATGACTGATTTTGATGTCATTCTCGGCATAGATTGGCTTCATTCCTTCTATGCCACAGTCGACTTCAGAAACAGGATAGTTCAGTTTTAGTTCCCGAATGAGCCCATCCTAGAGTGGAAGGGTAGCATTTCAGCGTTCAGGGGTCAACTTGTTTCCTACCTTAGGGCAAGGAAAATGATTT
Source organism: Capsicum pubescens (assembly GCA_030864215.1). NCBI lineage: Eukaryota > Viridiplantae > Streptophyta > Magnoliopsida > Solanales > Solanaceae > Capsicum > Capsicum pubescens. The sequence goes on from CM061546.1 coordinate 191,699,318, forward strand.
ATAAGGGGTGTGTGTATCATCTCGTGCATTTTAAAGATTCTAGTTTTGAATCTCCCAGTCTCAAAATAGTCCCTGTTTTTAATGAATACTCAGATGTCTTTCCCGAAGATCTTCCAGGCATTCCTCTCGAAAGGGAAATAGACTTCAGCATAGACCTTCTTCTGGATACTCAACCTATTTCTATTCTGCCATACAGAATGGCACCAGCAGAACTCAAGAAACTGAAAGATTAGTTGAAGAATCTCTTAGATAAGGGATTCATCAGACCTAGCGTTTCCCCATGGGGTGCGCCAGTACTATTCATGTGCAAGAAAGATGGTTCTCTCAGGATGTGTATTAATTACCGTCAACTCAACAAGGTCACAGTCAAGAACAGATATCATCTACCCAGGATTGATGATCTATTCGACCAACTTCAGGGTGCCAGTTACTTCTCCAAGATATACCTCAGATCAGGCTATCATCATCTCAGAGTTAGAGAATGTGACATTCCAAAAATAGCTTTCCGTACTCGGTATGGTCACTTCAAATTTTTAGTCATGTCATTTGGTCTTACCAATGCCCCTGCAGCTTTCATGGATTTGATGAACTGTGTGTTCAATCAGTACTTGGACATGTTTTTCATAGTCTTTATTGATGATATTCTGGTCTATTCTCGCATTGAGCGTGATCATGCAGACCATCTCAGGATTGTTCGTCAGACTCTCAAGGATCACCAGTTATTCGCTAAGTTCAGCAAGTGCGAATTTTGGATAAGATCAGTAGCATTCCTTGGCCATATTATTTTCGGTGATGGCATTAGAGTAGATCCTCAAAAAACCAAGGCAGAAAGAAACTGGCCCAAACCCGTATCTCCATCAGATATTAGGAGTTTCTTGGGTTTGGCTGGCTATTACAGGCGGTTTGTTGAGGAATTTTCTTCTATTGCATCTCCCATGTCCAGATTGACTCAGAAGAAGATTAAGTTCCAGTGGTCAGATTCATGCGAGAAGAGCTTTCAAGAGTTGAAGAATCGACTCACCTCAGCTCCAGTTCTAGCTATTCCAGATGGTTCAGATGGTTTTGTAGTCTATTGTGATGCATCTAGAGTGGGTTTAGGTTGTGTCCTCATGCAGCATGGTAAGGTCATAGCCTACTCCTCCAGACAGTTAAAGTCACATGAGAAGAATTATCCTACTCATGATCTTGAGTTAGCAGCGGTAGTTTTTACCTTGAAGATTTGGAGGCATTATCTCTATGGAGTTCATGTAGATGTCTTTACAAACCATAAAAGCCTCCAGTATGTCTTTTCCCAGAAAGATCTCAATCTTCGTCAGAGAAGGTGGTTAGAGATCTTGAAGGATTATGACATGAGTGTTATTTATCATCTGGGTAAGGCCAATATTATGGCCGACTCTCTCAGTAGACTCCCCATGGGTAGTATTTCTCACCTTGAGGGTAGCAAGAAAAAGATAGCTCAGGAGATCCATCAGCTTGCCATACTAGGTGTTCGCTTAGTCGATTCTTCAGAGGGTGGTGTGTATATTCATAGTAGTTCAGAGTCATCTCTAGTTTTCCAGGTGAAAGAGAAGCAGGACAGTGATCCTAGCCTTGTCAAGCTCAAAGAGTCAGTTCAAAATCAGAAAGTCGAGGTTTTCTCCCAAGGGGGAGATGGTGTTCTTTGTTGTCAGAATTGTCTATGTGTTCCAGGTGTAGATGAATTGAGGCAGGGAATTCTTGCAGAAGCGCATGGTGCACGATATTCTATTCATCCAGGGGCCACTAAGATGTACTTTGACATGCGGGAGATCTATTGGTGGAGTGGGATGAAGAGAGATGTTGCAGAGTTTGTGGATAAGTGCTCTACATGTTAGCAGGTTAAGATAGAGCATCAGAAACCTAGTTGTTCCATGCAAGAGTTCACCATTCCTACTTGGAAGTGGGAAGAAGTGAACATGGACTTTATGACGGGTTTGCCTAGAACTCGTCATTAGCATGATCAGTCTGGGTCATTATAGATAGAATGACCAAGTCAGTTTATTCCATTTCTGTTCGTACTTCTTATTTTGCCGAGGATTATGCCAAACTCTATATCAGGGAGTTAGTCAGGTTACACGGTGTTCCACTATCTATCATCTCAGATAGAGGTACCCAGTTCACCTCTCACTTTTGGAAAGCATTCCAAACGGGTCTCGGTACCTAAGTCCATCTCAGCATAGTATTTCATCCTCAGACAGATGGTCAAGCAGAGAGGACCATTCAAACTCTTGAAGATATGCTAAGGGCGTATGCAATTGACTTCAAGGGAAGTTGGGATGACCATTTTCCTTTAATTGAGTTTGCATACAACAATAGCTATCATTCTAGTATTCAGATGGATCCATTCGAAGCTCTCTATGGTAGGAGATGTAGATCTCCGATTAGTTGGTTCAAAGTTAGTGAGGCCTCAGTCATAGGTCCTGACTTAGTATTCGACGCTTTAGAGAAAGTTCAATTGATCAGAGAGAGACTTCGGGATGCTTAGAGCCGACAGAAGTCCTATGCAGATGTTTGTAGAAAGGATCTCGAGTTTGAGGTCAATGACTATGTCTATCTTGAGATCTCTCCCATGAAGGGAGTGAAGAGGTTTGGCAAGAAAGGGAAACTCAGTCCCCGATTTGTCGGTCCCTTCAGAATTCTCTGTCACTTCGGCAAGGTAGCTTATGAGCTTGAGTTTCCTTCAGATTTAGCCTTAGTCCATCCAGTCTTCCATGTCTCTCTGCTCAAGAAGTGCATAGGTGACCCAACAGTTGTTGTCCCTATTCAAAGCATCGACATTCAGAACAGCCTCTCTTATGAAGAGATTCCAGTCAAAATCTTAGATTATCAGACTCGTAGATTGAGTAACAAAAAAGTCCCTCTAGTCAAGGTTCTTTGGCAAAATCAGTCTTATAAGGAAGCTACTTGGGAAGCAAAAGCAGATATGCACACCAAGTATCCTTACCTCTTCCCCGCAAATTCAGATCAAGCTCAAGGTAACAGTTCTCCTTAAGCTTATTCAGTTTCATGTTCATGTTTCCAGTATAAACTTGGTACCTATTAACCGTTGCATACTCAATCATGCATTCATGTATCAGTTGTCCGTGCATTAGATATGCATGAGTTCAGTATGTTTAGCATGTTAGTCATGAGATCAAGTTTCAGTTCTTCATGTTCAGCTCAGGTTCTGTTGTCTTTTATCCCTTCTCAATAAATTCTCATTTGAGGACGAATGTTTCCAAGGGGGAGATATTGTAATACCCCACATGTTTCTAAGTTAGGAAGTGAATAAGTTTTCCTATCCTGTGAGTAGCATTTTAGTGTATGACTTACAATGAATATCCTAGCGATAGGATGGCTTGCGATGTCTTAAGCATGCTCATATGAGTCGCTTAGAGTGATGCAAGCTAAGAGTTTTTGAATCCATCAAGTTTTAGAGTTCGATTTTGTAAGGGTCATATTTTAACAAGTATAACTCGATGTTAATGTGGTATTTTATCTGATTTATACCCACCAAATTATAGAGAATCGAATTAGCTTTCCAACGATACCAATTTTGCCTTAATCCAATACTCGAGCGAAAAGTTATGCCCATTTTCGTGAGAGACAGTAAGGATAGGCGATTGGTTAAGCGCCGCCCAACCAAACTTAGGTGATTGTTTAGGCACCGCCAAACCTAGCTTGTGCAATTACTTGGGCGCCGCCTAAGTCAGTTCCAAGTGCCAAAAACACTCTGTTTTGAGTTATTTTGAGGGTAATTAAGTCTTTTAACATTCCTTACACGTCCCTAAACTTAACCCTACGAAATATATAGATTCTAAACATATTACAAACCTATTATCATCTCAAATCTCATCATCCAAGAGAACTAAAAGACAAAAATAACTAGGGTTGCATAATTAAGCTTGAAGATCAGATTTCAAGAAAAATTCCTCCGTCAATCATCAAGAATCTTCCTTCTAAGGTATGCATGAGTTGATTCATGGACTCCTTTCATCCATGAATCTCAAGAACCATCTTCTAAATTATGTATTATGATGTTTATGTAGTTGGTGGTTGATGTTCATGTGGTTGGAGTTTAATGATGCCTAAGATGGGATCTTTGTATGTTTTGTGTGAAGCTATGGTGGTATTTAATGTATAAATATGTGAAATTAGTGGTTGAATATTTGTAATCTTGATGAATCCACCTATGCCTAAGATGTACATGTAAGGTGTTTGTGAAAATACCTAAGGGAATAAAAATCATTCTTTTATGACATAATAAGTCCTAAATGACTATTCGATGTTCTAAGTTTATGTTCAACGTGATCCCCATGCTATTGTCTTGAATTGAAGATGTTTTATGAGATGCTCATGATATTTTTGTGATATGGCATGACCATATTATTGAAGCCATGCAAGTATATACATGTTGTGTGCATTCCCAATCATGTGATAGTTTGTTGAGAATCATTCTTATTATGAAATCCTTACTTATGATATTGTGAATTGTGGACTTAAATCTTGTGATCAAGTCATTTCATGTGTGTCAGTTCCTCCTATCGAGTCCTGGGGGTATTCGTACCCAAAAACTATAGTTGTGTGCCTAGATTCATGTCATGTTTCACGATATTCGAACTCAAGCTATGATTCCATAGACTTCAGTCAATCATGTGACTCAGGAAAACCTCATGATCTCAGTCAGTTGTGAGATATCAGTAACATTCCGCCAGTCAACGGAATTCAGTAAGATTAAGTCATGTATAGTCAGTTATTCATGTCTAGTCCCTCCAGATGTGAGTAAAGGTTAGCACCGAGTCAACCCAACGATGGGAACTCACCCGCCAGTTCAGGGTGTGATTCTTAGAAGCAGTCCTTGTGTTCCAGAACTACGTAGCCAGCGTACGTTGAGATAGCTTAACCCGTCAGATTACGGTTGATGAGGTGGTTTAACCCATCAGTTTAGGGTTCCCACCGTTCTCATTGAGTACCTTCCAGATAAGGGTCACTCACAAGCTGTCCTTACCCGTGGCACGATATTGACACCACTCCAGTCGGGGAAGAGATTGGACCCCAGCTTAGCCATAACGGCATATATGGGGCATGTCGGTTAAACACTACCTCCCACAGTTTCAGTATCAGTCTCAATAAAAGAACTCAGGGCGTTCTTCAGATTTTAGTATATACAGGACTGTCAGATACAGTCGTCCATGTTATCATCTTGCAGTATCAGTCATGACAGTTATCAGTAAACCATGTATTAGCTTACAGGTCATGCTATCATATATTCATGGTCCCAGTTTCTATAGATGTGTGTTTGCAATCCCACATTCATATTAGTCGATCAGTGTTGTTCATGCATGAAACCCTTTATGTTTAGCCTACCTTCCTCGTATACTCAGTACTCCAGTTGTACTGATGCATTTGCACTATGGTGCTTTCTTTTCATATTACACCATAGGTTCCGAGACACGAGCTCCAGCCCAGCAGTAGCGGTAGCATTCCAGTCGTAGAGACACAATGAGTCTTCATTGATTTGAGGACATTATGATTTGATACATTTAGTTATTTCTTCATTTCAGTTTTACGAACTTAGTTAGAGACATGTTCCTTCAACTCCTTATTCAGATAATTTAGAGGCTTTCAGATTTATGTTCAAATTTATGTTCAGACTTAGCTTTCAGATTGAGTTGTTTTGGGTATTTTCACCCACACGGTTTTATTCAGTAGAACGTTATGGCCTTACAGTTTTATGTATTCCGCATTATTATATCATGATTTTCAGTATACAGGTACAGATATCAGTCATGGGTTAGCTTGTGGTCCCTCGGGGTCATGATCACGGTGTAGCATTCCGGTTCAGCGAATCGTTGTGTTACAGGGCCCTTCTTTGAAATTTGTCCCTGTTGTCAATGAGTTTCCTGAAGTATTTCCTAATGATCTTTCTAGTATTCATCCCTATAGGGAAATAGAATTTGGGATTGATCTTCTTCCGGATACCCGTACTATCTCTATCCCTCCTAATAGAATGGCTCCAGATGAATTAAAAGAACTTAAGAAGTAAGTGAAAGATCTTCTTGATAAGGTTTTTATTTACCCTATGTTTATCGGTTGATCCTCATGTTATTTTTGGGCGTAATAAGGATGGTTCCATTTGAATGTGTATAGACTATCGACAGTTCAATAATGTGACTATGAAGAATAAGCATTCTTTTTCTAGGATTGATGCCCTGTTTGACCAGCTGTAGGGTGCTAAATACTTTTCTAAGTTTGATCTTCTATCAGGTTAGCATTAGTTGAATATTAGGGAGGTATACATCCCTAAGACTACTTTTCAAATCCGGTATGACTACTATGTATTCTTGGTTATGTCCCTTGATTTGACTAATGCCCCAACAACATTTATGTATCTTACGAATCGAGTATTTTATCAGTTTTTAGATTTATTCATCATTGTGTTTATTGATGACATCTTAGTATATTCTAAGAGTGAGGATTATTATGACAATCACCTTTGTATATTGTTGTAGACTCTTAAGATCAGCGGTTGCCTGCTATATTTTCAAAGTATGAGTTCTGGTTGAATGTTGTTAGTTTTCTGGGTCATGTTGTTTCTAGTTAGGGGATCATGGTGGATCCACAGAAAATTGAGATGGTTAAGAAGTGTCCTAGACCTAAGACTCCAACCGATATTTGAAAATTCTTAGGTTTAGCTAGGTATTATAAGAGGTTTATGGAGAGTTTGTCTTCAATCGCTGCTCCATTTACTAGGTTGAATCGGAAGATGGTGAAGTTTCTATCCAATACTTATGAGGGTAGCTTTGAAAAGTTTAAGGTTAAGTTGACCTCTGCTCTGATTTTGACCCTACTCATGTGTACTGATGGATTTGTTATATATTGTGATGTATCTCGTGTGGGACAGGGTTGTGTCTTGGTGCAGTATGGTAAGTTTGTGGAGATGCTTCTAAGAAGATTAAAGTGCATGAGAAGAATTATCTGATTCATGATTTGGAGTTGCTGGTTGTGGCTTTTGCTTTGAAGATTTGGCGACATTACTTGTATGGAGTTCATGTTGACATATATTCAAACCGTAAGAGCTTGCAGTGTGTGTTCACCCAGAAGGAGTTGAATCTCAATCAAAGGATATGGCTTGAGTTAATTATGACATGAGCCTTCATTATCACCCATGTAAAGCTAATGTGGTTTTTTATGCTCTTAGTAGGTTGTCTATGGGGATCTTATCTCATGTTGATGAACAGAAGTGAGGTTTGGGGAAGGAAATTCACCATTTGGCTAATCTTGGAGTCCGTGTTTTTGACTCTGAGGATAGAAGTGTGATTGTCATAGAGGTGGTGAAGTCATCTCTTGGCGCTGACGTGAAGGAGAAGCTTGTTCTGGATTATATCTTTATGCAGCTAAAGTATGATGTGGGACGACAGAAAGTCATGGCTTTTGAAATTTGTGGTGATGGTATCTTGAGATACCAAGGTAGATTGTGTGTTCCCATTGTTGATGGGCTGTGGGAAAGAGTCTTGGCTGAAGATCCTGAGTTAAGGTACATGTGAAATGACCCAAACTAAGGCCAGGCCGTGTCAGGTATATCAAGTCCTTTGTGGATCGAAGATCACCACCTGTACCTAACAAACCGAAACACAACACAACCCAAAGTCAAATTTCGAGCATATAACAAGATAGCGTGCAATAGCTTAAGAAAGTTTTAATAAAGGTCTATAACCCACCACAGACAACTGGCTAAATGACCGACTAATATCACCCAATAACTACAATACTCCATACAAAGCCTTTTAAATAGTGAACCAAAACTGAATATCAATAAAATATCGGGACATGCCCCCGAATATAGCCAAAAATAGTATCCAGTAGTATATAACTAAAAAAAGAAACATAATCCTTAAATGGAGCCTTCCAAAGCATGGAAGCTCACCACTTCAAGTCGACTCTCAATCAATCCATAATCATTGAGAAGGATAAGTAGAAGTATGGCCAAATCCTGCATCGCATGGGGATACAGTGTCCGAAGACGGTTAGCGGGGTGGACTCTAGCATTTATTTCAGGGATAAAGATAAAATAATGTCGTCAATTCAAATCAAGTTGACCAATGCACAATAACCATATGCAAATACATATAGACATATCATCTCAGGATAGGGAACAAGGTTTAGCATGCACTTTAAAACCTTAACCTGTATTGGGTAGCTTAACAGTCAAATAATAGTACCCACGGACTATATGGGCCCAGTTCTCACCACCTGGTCGGGGCCCATTGCGTGTAGCTGCACGATCTAGAGATTAATCTCATAAATATGCACACGGGGGACTCGAACCTCCCAACATATACTAAGGTGACTTAAGCACTAGATCATATAATGATTTACATGGGACTCGAACCTCCCTAATAATGAAATAATAATAAGGGGGACTTGAACCTCCCAAGTCACTTTGACCCCCGCATTGGTAAATCCGGTTCGTAGTGTCAGTCACCCAAACCTCCACTTTCATGACTCAGCTACACAACCCTATTTATTGCCTAGTTAAAACACCTACCACACAATCCCAGTCATGAACCACATTCCAAATTAAGGCATACATTGTTGGAATCGTCATACCAACTACACTTGTAAGGTAATACATCATGCCGAAACAATTTCCATTAACTTGGGGAGGACAACTCCCATTGTTCATAAATACAAGGTGGGGGAACACCGACTCCATTTGTTCATTAAATCATACCGTTGTGTTTTCAAATACCTCTTTATATCATGCAATGGTTCAAGACTAGTTCAATTTACAAATTCCCACCTTTCTCATAACTTAAAACAAATTTCACACAATGGGTTGGGGTCATAACTATTTCATAGTCATAAGTTTGGGAAAGTCAAAATTCCCTAGTTTATTCACCATACCAATGCACCCATAAGTTCAGAACCATATTTAAAGCATGAATAATCATAATTAAATCATGGGAAACATTATTCAACAATAAGCATTCAAAACCAACAACCCTTGTTTCCAAAGCCAAAATAATTCCATGTGAATAACACTTTAATACATACGCTTCTTAACAAATTAACAATGAAGGAAGAGTCACATGCCTGTAATAGTAAGATGTACAGAGAGAAAGCACCCTTGAGATCCCTAAGTGATCAACCTTTTGAAAACCCTAAGTATTTTGACCTTTAAGAATTTAAGAGTGTTGAGAAGTTACTTTGATATGTTTATGAGAACTAATGACACCCTAGTGATGTTATAAGACATGGGTTTCATGTTGGGTTAGAGGGAAAATATCTAAAATGCCCGAAACTTAAAAGCTAAAAAAGGGTCATCTTTTACTACAAGTCAATCATTAACTTGTAACCATTCCTTACGACTCGTCACCACGATTCATAACCAAGGAAATACCACTAAGGCACGCTACACTACAGACCTTACAACTAGACCACAAGACTTGTAATGGGACCCTACGACTGGTAGGTCCCTATCGTAATCAACACAGAACCCATTTGGGGTATACACTATACACTCAACGATTTACACCCAACGACTTGTAACAAATTCCTATGGCTCCTAGTAAGCAACTTGTACTTAGAGCAAAATCATCCAAAAACATTACTACTCATCCCAAAGACTCTTTGAGACACCCTAAGACTTATAGGGTGATTCGTAACCATGATAGTGAGCTCAAAGCTTAAGGAATTTTCAAGGGCCAAAAATCTGGGATATTTCAATTCTCCCCTGCTTTGATCTATCATCCTCGAATGAAGGGAAAATTATTTTATTAGCATGAATTGACTCCACATACCTCTATTCTTACCGTTAACAATGATAGAAAACAAAGATGCTAAGAAAATCATCCTTTTCTTTAACAAAGTCTGAAAACAAATATGTCAGGGAATATGCATACCTTAAGCACAATTATCCAGAGCAGAAAACAAGAGCGGATACTTGGAATTCATGTCCTCTTCATCTTCCCAAGTAGCCTCTTCGACCTTGTAACTCCTCCATCGAACCTTTACCGAAGCTACATTCTTCATCCGCACCAACGAACTTTCCAATCCAAAAGTTCAATCGGTACTTCCTCATAAGATAAGGAATTCAAAATACTTACCTCCTCCAATGGAATAACCATCAAAGTATCACCCAAGCACTTTCTCAATATTAAAACATTAAACATTGGATGGATATAGATAAAACTAGAGGGAAACTCCATTTCAAGTGCAACATTACCTACACTCTTTAACACCAAACACAGACTAATATATTGGGGACTGAACTTCCCCTTCTTACAAAACTACATCACTCTCTTATGTGGGATACCTTTATGAATACCCAATCACCAATACTAAACTCCAACTCCCTTCACCTAACATCCGCACAGGACTTTTGGCGACTTTAGGTGGCTTTAATCCTATCTGGAATCACCTTTTCCATTGCTTGGTGAACCAAATATGGGCTAAATATCTCAGCCTCGCCAACTTCAAACCACCTAAAGGGAGGCCTATACTTCCTACTATACAAGGCCTCAAAAGGAGCCATACCAATACTAGAGTGGTAGATTTTATTATACGCAAACTCTATAAGAGTCAAATGATCAACACAACTACCACCATAGTCAATCACACAAGCTCTAAGCATGTCTTCTAATGTCAGAATAGTCATTTCCACTTTCCCATCCGACTGCGGGTGGAAAGCAGTAATAAGGCTCACCTTAGTTCCTAATCCCCTGTGAAATGATCGCCATAAATCCGATGAGAAGTGAGTGCCAAGATCTGAAAAGCTAGAAACAGTCGCCCCATGCAAATTCACAATCTCTTGGAGGAACAACTTCGCATAATCCTCTATCAAATAATTAGTCCTCAATAGCAAGAAATGAGCAGACTTAGTCATCATATCCATGATGACCCATATCAAATCAAACTGATTCTGAGACCGAGCAAGACCAGTAACAAAATCCATGTTAATTACTTCCCACTTCCACACAGGCAACTCGACTTCTTGATACAACCCTCTAGAACGTAAGTGTTGAACCTTCACTTGTTGACACACCATGCATTTAGCCTTAAAACTAGCCACATCTCATTCTTATTATAATGCCAATAAATCTCCTTAAGATAATGATACATCTTCATCGAACCACGATGAATCATATACTGTGACTTATGAGCCTCAACCAAGATCCTCTCTCGCAACCCATCTACTTCGAGAACACATAATATGCCTTGGTCTCTCAAGATACCATCACCATCAATTTCAAAAGCTACAACCTTTTGTTGTCCCACTTCTACCTTAATCTTCACTTAAATAGGATCCAATACCTATTTCTCATTTATTTCATTACCAAGAGATGACTACGCCACCTTTTTCACAAATACACACCTGTTCTTAGAGTCCAAGAGACAAGCTCCGAGGATAGACAAATGGTGAATATCTTTCACTATTTCTCACTTATCCTTATCCACATGAGCTAGATCCCCATTGATAACCTGCTAAGAGCATTAGGAACCATATTAAATTTATCTAGGTAATAGTGCAGACTCATGTCGTAGTCTTTCATCAAATCAAGTCACCTCTTTTACCTGAGATTTAACTCTTTCTGATTAAATACATATTGAAATATTTAATGATCAGAAAAGATATCTACATGGATTCTATACAAATAGTGATGCCAAATCTTCACTACAAACTCCACAGCTAACAACTCTAAGTCATGAGTTGAATAATTCCTCTCATGAACTTTTAACTACCTAGAAACATAGGCCACTACCCTACCATGCTACATCAACACACAACTAAGTCCCATACAAGATGCATCGCATTAAACCACATTTCCATCATTACCTTCAGGCAGGGTCAAAACTAGAGTTGAAATCAACTCATCTTTCATCTTTTCAAAACTATCCTTACAAGCATCCGACCAAAAACACTTCACCTCCTTTTGTGTCAAGTTACTTTGCAGGGCAGCTATAATGCAGAAGCTCTCCATATATCTCCTATAGTAACCAGCTAAACTTAAGAAGCTCCTAATATGAGTTAGTGTTATGGGCATTGACCACTTCTTAACCAGTACATCTTCCTATGGATCTACCACGATCCATTCACAAGAAATAACTTGACCAAGATAAATAACAGCTTCCAACCTGATTTCGCACTTCAAAAACTTAGCATATAAATTCTGATCTTTTAAGGTTTGCAACATGATATGAAAATGGTCAGCGTGATCCACCTCACTCTTAGAGTACCCAAGAATATCATATATAAACACGATGATGAATAAATTTAAAAACTAACTCATCAAGTCCATGAATGTCACCGGGGCATTAGTCAGACCAAAGTACATGACTAAGAACTCATAGTTACCATACTGGGTTTGGAAGGCAGTCTTAGGGACATTAATCTCCCTTATCTTTAGCTAATGATAACAAGACTTAAGATCAATCTTAGAGAAATATCTAGCGCCTTGAAGCTGGTCAAACAACTCATCAATCTAATGAAGAGAATACTTACCGTAACCTCATTCAACTTTTGGTAATTGATGCACATCCGAAGGGAACCATCCTTCTTATGTTCAAACAAAACAAGAGCACCCCACAAAGACGCACTATAATGGATAAACTCCTTGAGAAGGTCTCACTACTAGAAATGAGGTCAATGGGAATGCTTATTTAGCGACGATTCTTGAACCATTACTATAAACATCCTATTGTGATGGTTTTAACCGTAGCATAATGTTATCTAAACTATTAGCACAAAAAATATTTAAAACAGTTGCAATAGGATTATAATCGTCGCAATAGGGTATTCTTTAGTAACGGTTTTTAGAACTATTGCTATAGACTATTTTTAGCCACGCTTATTTTTTTGATGAAAAATAAAATTTCCCGGGAATTTCCCCCCCCCCCCCCAACATTTCATTTACCTGCTTCTTTTAATTATATATGATATTTACACTATAATTAAAAAATAAAAATACTATTTTGTCTTTCTTAGCTAGGGTTTAGATCTAGAAAGCCCCAAATCGATATATACGATAACTTCATAGTTGGACTCATCTCTTATCAATTCTTTAATATCAGTCTTCCATAGTTGGATTCATCTTTATCTTGATCAATTCTTTAATATTAGACAATTAGATAGTTGGATACATCTTCTCTTCATTGTATAAATCTTTAATTGGTTGTTGGATACATCTTCAATCAATTGAAGATAGTTGGATACATCTTCAATCGGTTGTTCAAGTGAAAGACACTTTGATTTGGTTTGTATCGGTTCAACCGCTCTTGTTCTACTAATCTTCTTCTCCGTTCAATTCGGTTTGAATCGTTCCCTACAACAGCCTTTTTGTCAAGGTCAGCAAAATATTCTAGTATTTCTTTTTTGCTTTCTTCTAATCACCTCATTTTCTCTTTTTTTTCCTTGATACGAATTTCACTAAGTTCATTATTGTGTTTAGAGTTGATTTGGGTAATTCCTTGAACTGTTGGTTATGCAATTTCGTATAAGTTTTTGAATTGTGATGGGATTAAGAGTTGTAAGTAACAAAAATGGGATTTAGGGTTCTCTTGAAATTGTTCAATTTTATCGTTGGTAGTGTAATTTCATAGAATTGTTGGTTGTTAGTTTAATTTATCTATTGTACGTGACCTATTTTGTTTGAATTTCAATGTTAAACTATTATTGTTGTTGTTGTAGGAGAGAAACTGAAATAGCAGGAGAGAACCAGGAATGAGGAGATTGTATCTCTGTCTTAAACCTCTACCGTATCAAAAGATTTAGAAGGTACTCTATTTATATTGATAGAATAAGAAATTGAATGGAAGCATTTTATAATTCATGTAACAAACATGTCAGGGAAAATACCTCTCTTTTACTTTTAATTCTGAATTTATGAGATAGCGGTTGAGATGTTTTTTTTTCAGGTTCTTTCACATTTGACAACTTCTAATCTCTGTAATTTTGAGTGAGTCAGGAAAGTGACATTAATAAAAGCCATTTGTCTTGTGGGGGGAAAATTGAAGGAGGCAAAGATCAAAGATACAGGTATGCTTTGAGTGTCTTGTATTCTCATTTATGAGCAGTTAACTAAAATGGAGGTCACTTGATGATTCCGTGCAAATAGTCATTAATAACTAAGAATAATTATTTATCTAATAAACATCCTTCCAGCATTTGGGAGACTGTATAGTGCATTAATTTGCTCTGCTCTAAAGTTGACAAATTTACCCTAAATTTTCATTACTGGGTCTTTGAGTGAAACTACACAGTGGTTTGTGTAGAATTAACTCACACATGGTTCATTTTCTAAGTAGGGTTCAGGGGAAAAACATGTCCACCGGGTTGCAGTGAGCAAGGCATGAAATTCTGGGAACTTCTCTTCCATCTTTTCTTGGCTGATACCTCTCTCTAGGAGTAGCTTTGTTCTGTGCAAGTCTGCAAGATACTGGTGTTTGTATTCTGCAGACATGAATTGGGTATCATTTAAATCTCTTATTTTTTAGTAGCTTAGAATCTGTAAACAATGCAACTCAAGCCAATATTAGTACAATCACATTAAAAACATGCTAGAGCAAACATATATGATCATGTGGTAGTGTTATGAAGGGTTTTAGGGTCAGCAAAGACTAAGCAAAATTATTATTTTATGTCAAATCATACTCTTAGGTATGGTGATCGCGGACTACTAACTGCGATTGCATTAACGCAATTGCGGCTATCGAGACTGCGAGTGCGTTACCCGAGAGCAAATTTGACAGGTTCTGCACATTGTTTGAATTTCAATTTTAATCCCAAACCTCAATCTGAATAGGCATAGCAACATTTGAAATAGTGAATTTAAGCCTAGACTGTATGATCATAGCCCAATCTTCTAAAGAGTTGATCAAGGAATTTGTAGGGGCATTTAATCGAACATGGAATACAAGTCAATTTAAGCGGCTTAAACCACAGATTTGGATACTTAAGGCTGCCCCAATTAGTGTGTACACCAACAACAACAACCTACCACAGTACAATTTCAAACTATGCATGTATTTAGTAACTAAAAGTACTATTGTAGGCCATATTCTACACTACAGAATTTATGCATGCAATTATGTTCAATTATGTTTAACTCTAGTACCATTTCTTTTATTTGGGCCTCTTCTTCCTCGTGTGATTTGGATAATTGGGAAGTCATTTAGGAATCTTCACTACAAATCTCATCATCATAGCTTGGTTTCTTTTCTTGACAAAACTCCTCTTGGGTCATGGGCAAGGTGATGATAGTTTCAAGCTTTTCATCTTTGCCTATTGCCTTCTCCGTGACACTTTTCCATTCTTTAAGCATGTATTCTAGGTTCTCCCCCATTGCATCTAACCGATCCAAAATTTCTAATAACCTTATGTCACAACTATTGGACTCAATATCTTGTCCATCCTTCTTCGCATCTGAAAACCTACTAACCTCGCAAAAAGAACTAGTAATTTGATTAGTACAAAATGGGGGAGGGTAATTTGGATACTCATCCTAATGTCCTTATACACGGCCGCACAAGTAACAACCATACTCCCGATAGGATTGAGATGGTGATTTCATCTCTTCCCGGGGAACATAGTTACAATCTCTCCTGAAGTGTGGTCTGTAATAGTATGAACATGTGGGGTCACGATATGACTTCCATCTATTCAACTCACTTTTGTTAGAAGATGCCCTCAAGAAAAGTAAAAAAAAAAAAAGCAAAATCTACCTACAAAGAAAAACCACAAATACATATATACAAGCTTGAATTCAAGCAAGTAGTTAAAATTCCAAACTAACTTAATACATTAAATTATTCCCCAGGAACGATGCCATTTTTTATAACGCTCAACTTTCACGTCAATTGAAGTACAGGGCAGTAGTTGTCAATATATTTACCAAACAAGAGTTGGGGTCGAATCCATAAGGAATAATGTAAGTGGCGATTAAATCAATTTGAAATGATAGGTACAAGTTAAATTAAAACGAATGGTACAAAAAGATAAAATGGGGTAGATAGGTTCCTACATTAATGTTTATTTTTAGGATTTTCTAGTATAAATTCAGGGCTACGAATAATTAGATTATTAACAATTATGCACGGATCATGGGATCATGCGTTACTAAGGTAGTGATATGTTGGAGCTAATTATCAATATCTCTTCAATAATTCAAATATGGGTAGTCTTGGTTATAGGTTTTGATTTTAGCCTTTCAACAAAACACCAAATGGTCACCCACTGTTTCATTCAAATACCTAATGGGTGTATTCAACAATTACCAACCACAACCTCAACCATTATGCCATGCATTTGTCTCAAGAAACAAACCTAACCAATTAGTAATGCATAAACATAAAAAAATTATCCAAGTGGGTTGAGTTTATTACCAATTTCTATTCCAAAATAGTCAATTTGGGTTTATGGACACCAAAGCCTTTTCCAACCATTTAAAAACAACCAAACAAATTTATCTTCCATCACAATATTATGCAATGCATATATTTAAATAATAGTCAAACTATGTGACAAAAACATTCTCATAGTCATTTTAACAAACATGTTAAGGGCACATAGTTTCCAAAACCAAAACAAGTATCAATTGATCATTCCCATGTAACCACGTGTTTAAACCATAAGTAAAACATGAAAAGCCATAAGAAAAGAATGGGAAAACATTATCCAACCGTAAACAACCAAAACCCCAACATCTATTTCAAAACCAAAACAAATCCTTAATAATACCATGTAAACCAACAAGTAAAACATGATTGTAGTTGAACTAACTATGAGGGAGGAGTAACATGCCTTACACATGAAGATTCAAGGAAATAACTTGACTCTTGAGCCTCTAGATGAACACTTAAAGAAAAACCTCGCACAACCTTCTTAAGAGAATTTAGAGAGAGTTTTAGGAGTGTTTTGATCTTACCAACTCAGTTATGAGAGGCCATAAAGTGTTACAAGGCGTGAGGTCTTATGGGTTTGGGGGTTGGAAATGTATAGAATACCCTCAGCTTAAAATCTTAAAAATAAATGCAAGTTGGTATGGTTTGGGCACCTCACTCATACCCAATCATACGTGTGGTACTCCTTGCCATACCCTAGACAGGAACTCAAGGTCTTGACACTGTTAATCATATGATTTTCCTACTTATATCGTACCATCTACATATGACTCGTATGTAGTCAAGTCGTACCTTGGACAGTAAGTGACATAGTACAAACTTTTTACCCTACGACTTCGGCTCCTAAGTCATACCAACATCATACGACTAGTAATATCAAGTTATATGATGGCCAGAAAGATCAAAACTCAGGAAATTTCTAAGGGTCAAACTCAGGGTGTTTCAATTCTCCCCCACTTGGATTATTCATTCTCGAATGACGGGTAAAGGAAAGCACAAGCACGATTTAGCACATTATTACCCATCAAATCTCCCCTTAACTAAGTTAGGAAACAATATGTTATGAAGAACACATACCTTACGCACGAATTTTTGGAATGGATAACAAATGTTGATACTTATACTTCATATGCTCTTCCACATCCCTAGTAACTATTTCATCCACAACCAATATATCTAATATCCCATAAATACGACCACACTCTACACCGGGCTTTCTACATGAATTCAACACTTCTCAATCTCAAATTTTCAATTTCCCCTCTCCCCCATGAACACAAAACTAGAGGGCCTGAGTTTAACCGCAGTCCATCCAATGTTAAAGACTAACTAGGAGTTAAAAGGTGATAGTGGAAGCCATAGGACCCTATACTTTACACCACTACAATAATACTACCATTTCTCTCTCTATATTCAAGAAACCTCAGGTCTTAATGAAGGAGCTAGAACCGCACAACACAATGGGTGGGTGTCTATCAACGCCCAATATTTAAGCCTACCTCTACCCCCATTTTACGGATCTCCCACCTAAAATCAAGAAACATCAATCACCATTACAAAGGTTTTCACTGTACCTCCCCTCCTTAACTATTTCATAGGACAAATTTATCTTATTCATCACTCTACTCATATAATCTTAGCTTTAGCATTCACCATAAAATTTCACCACCAATAATATCTACTCCCTTGTCCAAAATATTAATACCACTCCACAACCACTACCACCCTAACATAACAAGGGTCACCAAGGATCTAGAGTATAAGCATCAAGAAGAAAAGGGTTACTTCCCAATTACGATTCCTATCTAGCATACTACCCAAGGTAATACCAGTAAAATAAGATATGATATTATAGGCACGAGGTACTCCAAAGAAATAATCCAGGTTATAAATGAAGGATTACTCCAACTTAAATACACCATAATATGAGTCCTTAGGACTGGGCATCGGAAGAAGCACGACTGCATACATCATAGGTTGTGTAGCATAAAGTCAAGATTCATATTCTGAGAATAAAGAAAAGATTGCCTCTTGAAACTACTATTTCCTAGAACCTGGCATGATGTAAGACATGAATATACGAATCATAAGTATCATGGCATATAGCTTGAACACCTAGAAGGTCAAATTTTTTAGGACCACTGTTACCTTTGATCTAGCGACCTGAGTCTGGACATACGTAGCATATAGAATGTGGACCTTAGGCATAATCACTATTAGAATGCATGGAATAGTAGTAGAGTTCCCTCTTAATCAAAATAGGAGGGAATCTCTAGAAAAGGAGTAAATTCACCCTGACTTTCCCTTGAAGTTCATAGCTAGCAGAAAATTTAAGATTAGACCTTTGATCTCCATCTTACTAAACCTACAAGAAGAACACTCTGCTCTAAGGGGTATTACTACGAACATGTACTAGGGACACATTGATCTTTTATACATAAAACCTCATCTATCCAGATTCTACTTGGGGTCCAGTATTGACTTACAAATCCCATGCCCTAACCCATTCAATTGCATAACCTCAATCCATCGATTCAACCTGGACCTCTAACATTTATGCCACAACTTTCTCACTCCTGTATCCTCTAAGTCATCAGCCTCATTTTTTCTGCACACCATACCAAGCCTATCAATCTACCCCCACAGCTCTCACCAATTTATTCTCTAACGAACATACTCCCTTCACCAAAATAATTATCTAAGGTTTAAACTTAGTGTCAATTATCAATCGTGCACTACCAACCGAGTACCCCATATAAAATATACATATACAGTCCACCCCACAAGGAGGTCACCCTAAATTCCTTATTCACCCACATGTAACCTCTACATAACTGGAGGAAAACATCCCCCTTATGCATAAAAGAACAAAAACACCTCATGGTGAAATACTAGGATAGACAAACCCTTATCAAAGGATACTCCAACTATTTTGTAAAGCCATTTAACATAACTAGTTTCATTCTATAAAGTGGGATAGGGATCGAACGAGTGTTTGGAAAATATTTCAATCCCAAAATCAATTTCCTTATCGGGTGGGATACGTTGAAGGTCATCAGTGAAGACCTCAAAAAATTCATGAACTATGGGAATGAAATGTAACAAAGTACCTTCCAAGAATTAATCTTTAACTCGGATTAAATAGTAAAGACACCCTTTGGAAATTTATTTTCGGGCCCTAAAATAAGACATGAACTTACCCTTAAGATCTAGGGAACCACCCTTCCACTCAATAACCAGCTTGCTAGAGAATTTAGAGATGAACGTACGAGTCCAACAGTCTAGAGATGCATAGCATGAGTGTAATCAATCCATCCCCAATATAACATTGAAATCAACCATATCTAATTAAAACAAATCCACTACAGTTTCTTTACTATCGATAGATACCATACACCCTATATAGACTCTTCTAGCATTCACAGAGTCACTTACTAGGTTAGAAATAGAAAATGGGTCTGAAACACAATTGATACCAAAACAAAAATGAATAGCCACAAAGGGGGTCACATAAGAGGGAGTGGACCCCGAATCAAGTAAACAGTGCATATCACGAGAAAAGAGTTTCAACATACTAGTGATGATATTAGGAGATTCCTCAGACTCCTAAGGGATAGTGAGATCTTCAGGACGTTCTCCGACCAGTACCGAGGTCCGAAGTATCACCCCTTGGTGTAGGTGCTAGAGAATTGACAACTAGTATCCTATTTTCCCTAGTGGTAATCCTTGTGGGACACTCCTATTGCATGTGACCCAATTGACCATAACTAAAACACTGATTCCTCCCTTTATAGCAATAACCAGGGAGCATAAGAACACAAAACCAATAGGGAGGATAATGTAGGGCTGACCAAACTCCTCCAGCTTAGAAATACTATTCACCAAAAAACTGAGGATAGGAGACACTTACAACCACATGGGAACTCCCTGGATTCCCTGGCTCAGACCACTATCCACTACCTCTGCTACTATTTCTCAAACCCTTCCCCCGATCTGAATATTAGGAGTTCTTGCTCTGACTATTTCCCGATCTTGCCTTATTTTTTCTTACACTAATAATATCGGACAAGTATGACAGAGATACCACTATCTGGGGTAACAAATAAATAGAACATATAAATTCAGCATTGGTAACATCTCCTTGAGGTAACTAAGCATGAGTGTCACCTTCCAGACTATGGTCAGTGGAGACCGGTGGAAATCCATAGGGAAAATCAAAAGTATTGAACTTTGATCGGGTCTATACCCCATGAATTGAACAAGATCCATCCATATTTTCCTTGATTTTGATGGATGAGTTTCCATGAGATTTTGATGATCGAAAAGTTATGATCGGCAAGGCGAATAAAAGAAGATTTAGGGTAGAGTTCAAGACCCTAGACCCTATAGCACAAAAATAAAAAAACAAGAAAGTCAAACATTCCTAGATGTCTTGTAGCCTCTCCCTTATAAGTGTGGTGTGTTATATACCCATAAAAGAGACTCTACTCGACATAGCTTTGTAGATACCCTATGAGACCAAAGCCTAAGCTCTGATACAAACTTGAAATGACACAAACCAGGGCTTTATTATAATAGGATCTCAAGTCCACAAATACTAGAGACTACCCCCAATACCCAATCCAACCAACCAACATATACCCTGAGTCAGATGAATTTCAAACATAAAATAAGATATAATATTTTAATATGCAATGATTTTGGGATAGGTCTACATTCGAGATGAACCCAACCAAGTTAATCCACCCAATAGCCATCCAACCAAAATAATAAACCAAATCCATATCATAATTATCCCATACCCAAGTCCATAGTTGTCCATACAAAATCTCTAAAAAGTTTCCAAGAATATATAGTCGGGACATGCCCCCAACTATAGTAAAAAACAAATGTCAAGGAAATAGTAAAAGAATAAGATAAACCATAACTTGAAATGTGCCTTCCAAATAATGGAAGCTCACCACTTTAGTCTGACTTAAGCTATCCCAAAATCACCAAGTCACCTGAGCAGAAGGTGTGCTAGTAAGGTCAGTTCTTACATCTCGTGGGGATACAGTGCTCGAAGATGGGTTAGTGGGTTAATGCTAGCTTATACTCAGGAATAAGGATAAAGTAATGCCATTATTCAAAATAAAAGTAAATAACCATATGCAATTACATACATATATACATACATACCATGTCGGGAAAAAGAACCGGGTTTAGCGTGCATTAAGAATCTTTAACCTGGGTTGTATAGATTTATCATCATGATCCACCCCCGGGATATATGGGTCAACTGTTACCCCTGGATAGGCCCCAGTGCGTTTAGCCACATGAACTAGAGATAATAGAGGTGGCTGAGGATTCTCTTATACCTTTTGCCATCTATGATACATATGTACACGTATATACTTTGGGGATTTCCATGTATCCAATAGGTAGGTTATCATCAAGACCAATCCTTATGTCAAAAAACATGAGTTTCCAGTGTCAACCTTTCGGACTCGCACCTTCATTGCTAGCTATCATAACAGGCCATTATTATCCAATTAAAAATATTTAATACATAACCAAACACCAATTCCAAAAGTCAATTATTATGGCATTAGTTTGTGGTATCATCATACCAATTATAGCTTTCAAGCAATGTCATTACCCTACACTTAAGGGAATTCCCATGTACCTCATAGGCTCCATTATAAAAATTACTTGGGGGATTCTTAAGTACCCCACAAGGGTTTTATTATAAATTAAATTAGGGTATTCTCGTGTACCCCAGAAGGTTTTTAAAACCATCCTTGACCAAGTAACCATTTACGCCATGTGTTAGTCTAAAGAAACAAACCAAACCAAGAAGTAATGAATAAACAAAAAAAATTATACAAATGGGTTGAATTTATTACCAATTTCCATTACAAAATAGTTAATTTGGGTTCTATGGTCACCAAGGCATTTTCCAATAATTTAAAACCAACAAAACCAATTTAGGTTCCATAACCGTATTATGCAATGCAAAGATTTTAATAATATTAAAACTATGAGACAAAAATATTCTCATAAGCATTTTAACAAACATGTTGAGGGCATATAGTTTCCAAAACCAAACCAAGTCTGAATTGACCATTCCCATGTAACCACATGTTAAAATTATAATTATAACATAAAAAGCCATTAGAAAAGAATGGGAAAACATTATCCAAGCATGAACAACCAACACTCCCAACATCTATTTCAAGACAAAAATAAATGCAAAATAATACCATAAAAACCATTAAGTAAAACATTATTGTAGTTGAACTAACAATGAGGGAGGACTAACATTCCTTATTCATAGAGATTTACAGTAAGAACTTTACTCTTGAGACTCTAGATGAACCGTTGAAGAAAACCCTAGCCCAATCTTCTAAAGAAATTTTAGAGAGAGTTTTAGGAGTGTTTTGATATTTCCAAGTGAGTTATAAGAGGCCGCAAAGTGTTATATGATGTGGGGTCTTAAGAGTTTTAGAGTAGGAAATGTCTGGAATACCCTCAGATTAAAAGCTAAAAAATAAACGTAGGTGGGTACAGTTTTGTCACCTCACTCATACCCAATCATATGAGTGGTACCCCTAACTCGTAACCTAGATAGTACCTCAAGGTCTTGATACTGTTAATAATATGATTGTCCTACTCTTTTCATATAATGTCCATACGATTCATATGGAGTCTAGTCATACCTTGGACAGTATATAACATAAGACACATTGTTTAGCATATGACTTGGTCTCCTAAGTGTACACATATCATATGACTAGTAAGCTAAATTCGTATGATTGGCAAAGAGTTCAAAACCCAAGAATTTCCAAGGGTTAAATTTAGGGTATTTCAGTGAGGTTACATGTCAGGTGGCCCATCTTATAGGATTTTCAATGTTTGATGGTCAAGTTTCTATTGTGGTTTTAATTTGGTGGTGATGATTCATATGTTTAGGGTATGAGTGGTATAGTGAATCTTTATGTTGTCTAGTGTCCAACCCCTTTGAATATTGATAACGCCCAAACTACAGCTCTCGTAAGAGTATAAGCGGTCGCTGTCAAATATAGAACCCAACTAGGTTGGGTGTCGAATCCCACAGGAATACTTAGTCACTTAGTGTTGCAATTATTAGTAGACTGTTGATCGAAAATTCCACGGAAAAGGGGGGATTGGATTGTGGCGTGAATTAATGCTATCAAAGTAACAACAGAATGCTTTGTTTAGTAAGATTTAATCACAGAGAAAAATACGTTAGGGTTATGTCCACCTTATGAGTTCTACGTATCTATTAACTATGAGTAATGCGGAATTCAGACATGCATGCACTTATAGAGATTCGTATTCTAATGGTAAATCCTAGTGTTTCTCAACCATCAAGGATTATTTCACTTTAACTCTCTCGAGCTTAAAGAGTATAACTAATGGTACGAACTCTCCAAGAGGTTAACCCAGTTACGGCACTAACGTGTAAATAGGGGTTGGTAGCCCTATTTCCTTGTCACACTCTCTTTTCCAAACATGTAACTTTTCTCTCGAACAAGTTAATGCTATAATGGCCTATTCTCTATGTTTACAACCACGAGAATTAAATTAAAACGAAGAGAGTAATGATATAAGTAGCATGCGCATCAAGAATTCACAAACTCATAGTAATAGATAGTATATCAAAAGGCTTCCATAACCCTAATAGAGAAGTTTAGCTACTCATGATTGTAAAGGAAAACAACGAAGACATCATCATCATACCGCAACTAGAACAATCTTCACGAAAGGATGATTTTGACGTCAAAGAGGGATGACGTTTCTCCTCTTAGTCGTCTTCCACAAAAGAGTCATGTTTCTCTGTTCTAACTTATAGAATCTGTAAACTAAAAGTGTCGAATGAATCAATTCATGAATGAATGAATGAATGCTGAAAAATTCAGCAAATAGGGTTTTTATAACATCCTTTTCCTAGTCCTACTAGGTTACTTCTGCACCCCTAAGTATTTAAAAATACTGCTTTTGCCCGGGACAATTTCTCCATGCGTCACATTCAGTCCATAAGCTTCCAAAAGCTGCCTTCCCTCTTCTGTGAAGTTTTCCTTTGCTGCCCAAAGGTCCACAAAGTGCTGAAATCTTCATCATTAATACCTGAAAACATGTTAATCACATAGGTTAGCTCACTTACAGGAAAATGGACTAAAAGTACAGGAATTATATATTTTGTCCTCAAAACTTAGCTAAAATATGGGTAAATTATGGTGTTTTAGGCGTGTAAATACACCCAACATCAAATATTTCTTGGATACGACTTAGGGGTACTACTCATATGTTTTGGATATGAGTGGGGAAATGTGAGTGATATTGTGGACAATATTTGGATGTCCAACCTTTGATTTTGGGTATGACTTGATGGTACAACTCATATGATATGGGTACAGGTGGAGGGGTCCAATCATACCAACTTGCAGGAATTTTTAATGTTTAAGTAGGGGGTATTCTAGATATTTCACCTCTTAACTTCTTTTGACCCCACTACTTAAAACACTATTCAAACTTTATTAACCTACTATTCCAAAATCAATACACTCTAAAATCTCTCTCAAGCTCTTGGCTCAATAAAGGTTAGGGTTTTCTTCAAGGTGGTCAATTTAGGATCCAAAGAGTGGTTTCTCTTCATCTTCCTCATTGTCTAAGGCATGTTACTTCTCCCTTATTGTTAGTTTAAACTAAAATAATGTTTTACTTAATGGTTATCATGTACTAATTATGATATTGTTTTGGGTTTGAAATATGTGTCGGGGTTTTTAGTTGTTCTTAGTTGGACAATTTTCCCATGTTCTTCTTATGGTTTTCATATGGTTTTCATGTTATAATTATGGTTTGAAGATGTGGTTGCATGGGAATGGTCTATTGCTGCATGATTTTAGTTTTGGAGACTATATTCCCTTAATATATCTGATAAAATGACAATGAGAATTATTTTTGCACATAGTTTCACTTTCATTGAATACTTTGTCATTAATAATATGGAAATAGAACATATATTGGTTTGGATTGATTTAAATAATTTAAAATGGGCCTTGGTGGCCATGGTTTTGTTTGATTGGAGATTCTATGGGGGTAAATGGGTATCCCCTAAGTGTTGTCTAGTGACATTGCTTGCAAGCTATAGTTTCTATGATGATGCCACTTCATAATGCCTTGGTAATTAACTCTTGGAATTAGTGTTTGGTTATATTCTAAAGGTTTTAATTGGTAAATAACGGTATATTGTGCTAGCTAACCGTGAAGGTGTAAGCCAATGGACGGATACTAGAAACTCATGTTTGCTGACATAAAGATTGGTAATGATTACCATATACTTTTTGGGTACTCGAGAATCCCCTAAGTTTATACTCGTATATATGTATCATAGAGGGAGAAGGATACACAGGAATTCCTGGCCCCTATGATATCTCTGGTTCATGTGGATACACGCACTAGGGACCGTTCAGGGGGTAAAACAGGACCCATATATGTTATTGTGTATGTTTATGTACCTAGTTTTAAATATTTGCATTATTTTATCCTTATTCCTGAGTACTTTCTAGCATTCACCTGCTAACCCATATTTAGACGTTGTATCCCTACGCAATGCAGGAACTTGCCATACTACTCCTCCTACTCAGTGACTTGAATTCGGGTATAGTTTGTGTCAGACTAAAGTTGTGAGCTTTCATACTCCGAAAGACTCTATTATATGCTTTGGATATCTTTTCATACTTTTTTTATATCATGGACTTTTGTTTTGGCTATGGTTGGGGGCTTATCCCCACTGGATATTCTTTGTTTTCGATTAGAGGCTTTGTGTGACTATTATGGGTATGGGCATTATCGGTAATGGCGTCAACCTTGGAATTAGCATTGGTATTGAGGTTAACACCGATGGGATGTTTGGTTGAGTACTTGGTTGGTTATGGTTATGAACTTTATTTAATGTTCTTCAATAATAATTGTTTTATCTTGTTATAAGTTTTGAATTCATCTGACAAAGGGTGTAGGGCATTTATGGTTGGGTATTGGGGGTGGTCTGCTATCTTGATTTAGATTGAGGCACCCGACACGACTAGGCTCTGGTTTAGGTCATGAAAAATTTGTATAAGATCCCCAATTTCATGGTCAATTGGGAGTCCACAATGCCGTGTCGAGTAGAGTCTCTTTTAAGGGTGTGTAGCGCACCTACTTATAAGGGAGAGGCTAAGGCATTTAGGAATATTATACTTTCTTGTGTTCTATTTTCAAGGGTAGAGTCTAAGTCCTGAAATCTTCTCTAATTCTTGTTTGTTCCCTTTTCAGATCATGCCTCGATGATCTAAAGATCATGGAAACTCTTCTGTCCCTACTACAGAGAATGTTAATGCAACACTCTCTACTCATGGGATCCATACTGAGTCTAGGGGTCCAGTTCCTAATTTTTCTCCTGGAGTTTCATCGGTTCCCTCTAGTCAAACCAAAACTCCTTTGGATGAAGTGACGAACACTAAGTTTTGTTAGTTTATTCATATATTGGTACAATTAGTAGCTTCTTAGTCTGAGTGTGATTTTCTTGTTACTCAATCTTCTAAGGGCATAAAGGCTCGCCAATTTATAAGGTTCAATCCTCCAAACTTTACGGGTGTAATGGTTGAGGATCCTCAATGCTTTCTAGATAAGATAGAAAATATATTTCGTGTTATGCTTATTACAAATGTGGAGGGCGTAGAGTTTGTCACCTATCAGCTAAAAGATGTGGCTTACCAATGGTACGAGGAATGAGATTAGGCAAGGGGTGATGATGTTGAGTTATCCCTGAGGGAGGATTTCTCTAATACATTTATGGACCTATTCATTCCTCAGGAGTTGAAGGAAGCAAAGGCGGAAGAGTTTGTTAATCTGAAGCAGGGTAAGATGTCAGTCAAGGAGTACGCCTTAATGTTTCACTAGTTATCGCGGTATTCTCTAGAGTTGGTTTCTAGCATACGGTCTAGGATTTAGAAGTTTGCTTCTAGGTTTTCTAGAGACTTGATTTTGGAGAGTAAGGCCACTTTGTTGAACAAGGACATGAATATCTCCAGGTTGGTGTGTACATGCAGTAGGTAAAGGAAGAAAAGAAGAAGCAGGCTGAGATAAGGGTGAGACAGCAAAAGAAGTTTTAGTTCTTTAAGCAGGGTAGTGGCTAACAACAAAGTGGCAAGGATGGTGATAAGTGGCCCAAGAAGAAGTGGGGCAATTCTAGGTCTTACTCGATGAATAGTGCTCCCTACCCAAAGTCATTGGGTGATAAAAGTTTCCATGGTGGTAAAAATATTAGGGCATAGGGTGCCTAATCTCAGGCTAGTGGGTCTCAGTAAGCTCCATTATATCCTCCTTGCAAATTTTATGGTCGATTGCATTAGGGTTAAAGTGATGAGGGACGGGAAAAGTGCTTTAATTATGTTCAGCTAGGGCATATACTTAGAAATTATCCTATTGGTAAGGTTGCTTCAGGGGAAAACAAAGTTCCAGCTGCCTTTTCAACTTTGGCACCAAAAGGTGCACTATGTGGTTTTAATACTAGTCGGAATCATCTTTATAGTTTCACTACTCGATAGGAGTACGAGGCATTACCTGATGCTGTGACTAGTAAGTTGAAACTCTTTTCTTGTGATGTTTATTGTTTACTTGATCCAGGGTCCACTCTCTCTTATATTACCCCATTTGTTGTTGGGTATTTTTAGTTTGGTCCCGAGTTTATTTCGAACCCTTTTTCTATTTCTACACTAGTAGGTGACTCTATGATTGTTATAAGAGTCTATAGAAGGTGTTTGGTATCTTTTGGTACCAAAGAAACTCTGGTTGATCTGTTTGAAATAGATATGGTGGATTTTGATATTATACTGGGATAGATTGGTTGCATTCGTGCTATGTGTCTCTACATTGTCGGACCCATAAAGCTATCTTTAATTTCCCAATTGAGCTAGTTATTGAGTGGGAGAATGGTTCCCTTGATCCTAAGGGGATGTTCGTATCATATTTAGAGCTCAGATATTAATCTCCAAGGGATGTCTCTATCATCTAGTTCGGGTTAAAGATACTAACTCGGAGGGTCCTTCTTTGCATTCTGCCTCGGTTGTGAATGAATTTCCTAAGTTTTCCTTGATGACTTTCCTGGTGTTCCTCTTGATATAGAGATTGAGTTTAGAATTGATCTTGTTTCGGACACTCATTTTATTTCTATTCCTCAGTATAGAATAGCTCTAACTGAGTTGAAGAAGCTTAAGGAGAAACTAAATGATATTTTATATAAAGGTTTCATCCATCGTAGTGTGTCCCTGTGGGGTGCACCAGTGTTATTCATGTGTATGAAGGATGGTTCCCTTTGGATGTGTATTGACTAGTGGCAGTTGAATAAGGTGATGAAAAGAATAAGTACCCTCTTCCAAGGATAGATAACTTGTTTGATCAATTGCAGGGTGCTAAGTTTTTCCCCAAAATTGATCTTCGATTCAGGTATCGTTAGTTAAAGATTAGGGAGGAGGATAACCCTAGGACTACTTTCCATCCCCGATATAGGCATTTTGAGTTTTTGGTTATGTCTTTTGGGTTGACCAATGCCCCGACGGTATTTATGGATTTGATGAATAGAGTCTTCCATTATTTTCTATACTTGTTCGTCAATATGTTCATAGATGATATTCTAGTGTACTCTAAGAGAGGTGGATCATGCAAATCACCTCCATATTGTATTACAGACCTTGAAGGAGCAGTAGTCAGATACTAAATTTTTGAAATATGAATTCTGGCTGAACGCGATCACTTTTTGGGTCATATTATTTCTAGTGAAGGGATAATAGTAGATCCGCAAAAGGTTGCAAT
Organism: Capsicum pubescens; assembly: GCA_030864215.1. Taxonomy (NCBI): domain Eukaryota; kingdom Viridiplantae; phylum Streptophyta; class Magnoliopsida; order Solanales; family Solanaceae; genus Capsicum; species Capsicum pubescens. The sequence goes on from CM061546.1 coordinate 191,728,571, forward strand.
GATTAAGGAGTGGCCTAAACCCACGACTCTAACTAATATTTAGAGCTTCTTGTGTTTAGCTGACTACTACCAGAAGTTTGTGGAGAGTTTTTCTTCTATAGCTACCTCTTTGACTAAATAGACTCAGAAAAAGGTGAAGTTCTCATGGTCTGATGCTTCCGAAGAGAGTTTTGAAAAGTTGAAGGATAAGCTAACTTTGGCTCCAGTTCTGACTTCGCTTAAAGGAAGTGATAGGTTTGTGGTCTACTATGATGTGTCCCGTATGGGTCTTGGTTATGTTTTGATATATCATAGAAAGTTGATCACTTATGCTTCTAGATAGTTGAATATGCATGAGAGGAATTGTCAAACTCATGACTTGGAATTATTAGTTGTCGTGTTTGTATTTAAAGTCTGGTGCCACTATTTGTATGGAGTGCATGTGGACATATTTTCTGATCATAAGATCCTCAAGTATGTGTTTACTCAAAAATAGCTTAACCTCAGACAAAAGAGATGGCTTGAGCTTCTCAAGTATTATGACATGATTCTTCACTACCATCTAGGTAAAGCTAATGTGGTTGTTGATATTTTTATCAAGTTATCCATGGGGAGTCTAACTAATATGGATAAGGAGAAGTGGGAGTTGGTGAAGGATATTCCCCATTTGGCTAACCTTGGAGTTTTTCTCTTGGACTCTGAGGATGGTGCTTGTTCAGAAAGTGGCACAGTCGTCTCTTGGTGGTTAAATTAAGGAGAAACAAGTGTTAGATCCTATCTTGATGAGGATTAAGGGTGATGTTTGTGGGCATAAGGTGATGTCTTTTGAGATTTGTAGTGATGGTACTTTGCGGTATTAAGGGAAAATTTATGTGCTTGATGTCGATAGTTTTGCGAGAAAGCATCTTAGAGGAGGTGCATAAGTTGCGCTATGTTGTTCATCCTGGTTTGAAAAAAATGTATCATGACCTTAAGGAGATATATTGGTAGAATAATATGAAGAGGGATGTGTAATATTTTAAGGCCAAGTACATGGTGTGTCAACAAGTGAAAGTTGAGCACATGAGGCTCGAAGGATTGTACTAAGAAATTTAGTTTCCAGAGTGGAAGTGGGAGGTAATTAACATGGATTTGTTACCGATCTTTCTCAATCTCAAAATAAATTGATTTAGTTTGGGTCATCATGGATAGGATGACAAAGTCGCCTCACTTTTAGCCAGTAAGGACTAACTTCTCGGCTAAAGATTATGCGAGATTGTATCTCCGTGTGATTGTGAATTTTCATGGGTTACTTGTTTATATTATCTCAAATTGTGCTACGTAGTTTTTGTCTCACATTTGGCGGTCATTTCAGAATGGTTTACGAACTGAGTTGAGTCTTAGTACCGCTTTTCATCCATAGTCGGATGGACAAGAGAAGAGGATTATTTAGACATTTGAGGATATGCTTCGTTCTTGCATGATTTACTATGGTGGTACTTGGGTTAAGCAATAGCCTCTTATAGAGTTTGACTATAATAATTGCTACCACTCTAGCACTGGGATGGCTCCATTTGAAGCGTTGTATGGTAAAAGATGTAGGTCTCCTATTAGGTGGTTTGAGGTTGGTGAGGTGGAGATATTTGGCCTGGATTTGGTTCATTAAGCTATCAAAAAGGTAAAGGTGATTTGAGATAGACTTACGACTACCCAAAGTCTCCAAAAGTCCTATGTGGATGTAAGACGAAGGGAGTTAGAGTTAGAGGTTGGGGATAGGGTCTTCTTAAAGATATCCCCCATAAATTGAGTGATGCAGTATTTTAAGAAAGTAAAGCTCAGTCCCCAGTATATTGGTCCGTACTCGATTTTGATAAGGGTTGGTAATGTTGCATATGAGTTGGAGTTTCCTTCAAGTTTGAGCTCCCTTTATCCAGTGTTCCATGTTTCTATATTGAGGAAATGTATGGCTGATCCATCTCAATTCGTTCCTACTAAGGATTATGGTATTTCAAATTCCTAGTCTTATGAGGAAGTCCCGGCTGATATCTTGGATCGACAAGTTCATCAATTGTGCACCAAGGATGTAGCTCGGATCAAGGTTCTATGAAGGAACCATAAGGTTGAAGAGGCTACTTAGGAAGCTGAAGAGGACATGAAGTCCAAATATCCATTCCTTTTTTCTTCCCTGAGAATTCATGCGAAAGATATGTGTTCTTCATCATACTTGTTTTTCTAACTTAGTTAAAGAAAAGATTGATTTCCTTACATCTTTGTTTTCTGACTTAGCTAAAGGTCAAGGTTGAGGTGTTGGGGTGTAAATCGTGTTGGTACTTTCTTGTTCCAACATTCAAGGATGAATGATCAAAGTGGGGGAATATTAAAATACCCTTGGTTTCGGCCTTTGGAATTTCCTAAGCTTTTGAGCTCACTATTCTTGAAACTACTCACCATACGAGTCAAATGGTGAGGTTACGAGTCAGGAGACCAATCTCGTGGGATGTCCAGTATTTGGTGGTCATGTTTCTGTCGTGGTTACGATTTAGTGGTGATGAGTTGTATGTTTAGGGTACAAGTGGTATAGAGAAATTGTACGTTATCCAGTGTCCAACCCTTTTGATTCTATCTTGGATACGACTTATGGGTACTACTCATATGTTATGGGTATGAGTGAGGCAAGGGGAGTCGTATGGTGGACACTGTGTGGATGTCTAACCTTCTATACTGGATAGTACCACTCATATGATGTGTGTACGAGTGGAGGGTTCCAACCGTACCCATCTACGGGAATTTTACAGTTTAAGTTTGTGGTATTCTGGATATTTCCCCTCGTAACATCTTTGGACCCCACGACTTAAACCACTCTTGGGACTTCCACAACAACAAAAAGGTCTATTTAAGACAAACATTTAGGGACCGGAATATAATCTCTTCTGAAAAGTATATTCATTGAGACGAGATTATATTCTCATCCCTAATTATGCAATTTATTATGAAGGTATAAATTCTGGTCCTAAAAAAAGATTTAAGTAGTCTCTAATAATTTAGAATCTTAAGCGGGAAAGAAATACCGCCAAAACGTTAGTAAAATTTTTAATAAAAATCACAAACATAGCTTTTCTCGTTACCTAACCCCTTCATTTCCACCAAACTCAAATGAAAAACGCAGTTTTTCTCATTACCTACAACCCAAAAGATTCAATCTTTGTCCATTCGCTACTCCATCGTCGTTTTTCCATCAGAAACAGCATCCAAGACAGCTTTCAAGGTGAAATATGTAAAGGACAGGTACATCATACAAAGCAGAGGAAATCCAACGGTTGAGGTTGATTTGGTTATCGGTGATGATCTTCTTTACCGATCGGCGGTTCTGAGTGGATCTTCTACTGGGATCTACGAGGCATTAGAGCTTAGAGATGATGATAAGAGTATATATGGAGGTAAAGGGGTACTTATGTTGTCAAAAATATTAATGAGTTTTTGGGACCAAAACTTGTTGGTGTTGATGTCAGGTAATTTAATCTTACTACTTTTTATTTTTTTTATTTTTTTAATGTGAAATTTCAATCTTTCAGTAATATTCTTTCTCAATACCTACAGTACTTTACAAAATGGTAGTTTTCCTACTTAATGAGGTGAAAGTTTTTTTAGAGCATTTTACTGATCAAAGAGAGTTGTTTAGATAACTTGGACAATAATCAAGGTTCTTCTGTGTCAGTATAAGGGGTTGTGTACGATCCATTACTGTGTGTGTAAGCCACTTTGTTTACTCATTACTCGCTCGGTTTCAATTGTTTGTCTAATTTTAACTTGGCACGGAGTTGAAGAAAGTAAAGGATACTTGTGAGATATGTAGAATGTACCACAATGTGCTTTAATCTTGTGGTCTTAAACATGACATCGAGAAAGTGAAATTAAAGAGTTACCAAAAAGGATAGAAACATTCTTTTTAAAATGGAGTAAAAAATAGGCCATGACAAAAAAATTGAAACTAAGGGAGTATAAAAGGGGTCGAGTAAGTTTACCTTTTACTACTAGTCTTCGTTGGTTGTCAATTAGCTGAAAACTTAGGTTATTGCATATATAATTTTGGCTATTCATAATGAAATTTGTTGAAGCTTTGCTTGGTTCAAGTTAAGGTAGACAGTAAGAAGATGACATAAAACACCAAGACATCTCAAAAGATTGTTGAGTAGAGAATATTGGTGCAATATTTCCTAATAATAAAGGAGAGGCTATACATAGCCAAAAATATTTATGACAGGTAGTTCAATATAAATGAGTTTTACACGGTTACCCACATATATACATATATCATACATTGCTGGCTATCTTTTGGTGTCCGTCTATTTAAGTTTGTTTCTCAATAATAATAAATGTCATAGGAAGAAGGGCTACCTTGGTGGCTTCTTAATACTTCTTCAATTCCATTTAAATGTGTCCATTCACTTTTCTTTTTGTGAAGGAACCAGACTGATGTCAATGCTGTTATGTTGGATATTGATGGAACTCCTAATAAATCAAAACTTGGGGCTAATGACATTCTTGGAGTCTCTCTCAGTATGTGTAGAGCTGGTGCTAGAGAAAAAGTAGTACCTTTGTATAAACACATTCAAGAAATATCTAGAACCAAAGAACTTATTATGCCAATTCTAGCATTCAATGTGATAAATGGAGGGAGCCATGTTGGTAACAATTTGGCTATGCAAGAGTTCATGATTCTACCTGTTGGAGCATTAATATTTTCTGAGGCACTTTGTATGGGTAGTGAAAATGACAAAATAATGTAAATATTTGTTCCTCCTGTCTTATGGAATTATGATTAAAGAAAATAATGTAAATATAAAATTGTCTCCCTGTTTCTTGATGTCTATCTGTCTCACTTTGACAAAATAGTGTTGGCTTTAGTAAATATGCATTAGGAAAAATAACCTTTGCATATTATGTGTTCTACTAACTTGTAAATAAGATCTCTTGACATAGTATTTAACTATCCATACTTGATTGGATAATAGACTACCATACTCTAAAGGGAATTATCAAAGCTAAGTATGGGAAAGATGCATGCAATGTTGGTGATGAGGGTGGATTTGCTTCAAATGTCTAGGACAACAGGAAAGGGCTAGTATTTCTTATGGATGCAATTGAGAAGGTTGATTACACTGGCAAGGTCGGTTTTCTTTTTGACCTTGCAGTTCTATTAAATTATTATATTTTTGGAAGTTCTGGACTTCCTAATTGAAAGATTGGTGCAGATTAAAATTGTCATAGATGTAGCAGCATCTGAGTTCTTGACAAAAAATGCAAAATATCCTCTCAATTTCAAGAATCAACCAAATGATGGAGCTCATGTACTTAGTGCTCAGGGCCTCTGTGAACTCTACAAGGAGTTTGTTAAAGATTTTCCTATTGTGTTTATTGAAGATCCCTTTGACCAAGATGATTGGAGCTCTTGGGCATCTCTACAATCTTCAGTTGATATTCAGCTTGTTGTTTATGACTTTTGGTGACTAATCCAATAAGAATTGCTGAAGCAATTCTGAAAAGGCATACAATGCATTATTGTTGAAGGTAAAGATTTGTCTTTAAGCAACACACACATTTCTGTAGCATAGCATCCTTTTTCCACCTGTTGGCTTTCTTCTCATTTCAATTGCTTAGTTGCTCAAAGTTCTAAAACTTAATTGTACATAAATTAAAGTAGCAAAGTGAAGTTATGCTACCTGTAAGTCACAACACCTTTGAGTTGATCCTGAGCACTTATAAGAAAAATAGCCTTATTACATTGACAGGAAGACCCTTAAAATAATGGTGCTTAATTTGGAGCATTTCTCTGGAAAAATTCAAGTATTTTTTCCTTTTTGATAACCTAAAAGGTAACTATTTTCCCATTAGAAAGACTTGTATTTAACTAGTAGGAATCATCCTAGAAAGATCTTGGTCTGAACAATACAATACTAGTATGTATATAAACCTTTTGGAATGAATGCATTTGTCATAAGACAACATATTTATGAACCTTTTTGAATGAACTTTATGTTTGCATATTTTCATTATGGTGTGATTAATATTGTGTTTCTCGAACTCTTTTGAAATGTCAATTGGTGCGTGTAGAATTATCCAATAGTAGTATATTTTTGGATAAACCGACACAACTGTGGCATCGAAAGTGAAGACACTTGCTCAACTTCAGATTAATTTGAGTCCCTTTTTTTAGGTATGACTTGAAGCACTTAACTCATTAGAGTTCGCATGAACTATATCTCTTTTCTTATGTATAGTTCTATTTCAAGTTTGAATGGGAAAAGGAGAAAATTCAGACATTAAAAAAACAACTTTTTTCAATATCAGGTTATTCACGGGTTCAGTCCTCTTAGATAGAAACACATGCTAGTGAGGATCTGACTGATTATCTTTCAAACTGTTGTAGGTTAACCAGACTGGTACTGTGACAAAATCCATTCAAGAGACACTAGACTCCAAAACTGCGGGCTGGGGTGTTATGGTCAGTCACCGAAGTGGTGAAACAGAGGATAATTTTATTGCAGATCTGTCTGTTGGTTTGGCCAGTGGAAAGGTATTCTCGCCTTCGAGCTATTAAACGTCGATTAGTCTTTTCCACCATTTTAACCTCCAACAGCATACTAATATTCTTTTATATTCTCTGATAATTAAGATCAAGATGGACGCCCCATGTCGAAGTGAGCGACTGGAAAAATACAACCAGGTTGGAACACTTTAATTCCCTTTCTTTCTTTCATCTCATTTATAATTGTTGCCTTGACCTTGTTTAATTCATCTCAAAATATTACCGTGTGCATGCCAGGCCCTCCTGATGCGTGTGTAATAACTTTTTTGGAAATTCTGAGCTTTCCCTTGGAAGATATGTGTCTGATTCTCGATTAACTTGCAGGCTAAGAGCGAAGGATCGGTCATAAGTTTTTTGATAGGTTCTTTGGCACTCTCGAAGCATATTATTGAGGCTACCTAATACATCAGCATTGTTGTCAATTTTATGTTAGTTTCAGCTTATGCTCAATTACTTTCTCCGATACCTAAAACACCTTTTTCTTATCAAAGTGTACAATACATGATTTTGGCCTCTCTTTTTTTCTTGTTGATGATTGTAAACATGCAATATTGTTTGAGATGGGAAGGCTAAAACAATATTCTAGAAGGGATGAAAATCTCATAAGAGAAAAGTGTTTATTCTCAAATATGTCTGTTCATTTGTGTGGAATACACAGATTGTTAAGGAGTATCAAAACAATGTTGCTTTTTGAAAACACCGTGTAATAATAAACCATAAGAATGAACAATACAAAAAGAGATGGAAGCATGGGCAATATGCTTCGAAATTAGTGCTATCAAGGATAGGCAAAATAACCTAGACGTGAAGCGTTTTAACTCTAAATATAACAAAAAAAAACTAGGAGATGGTGTGTTGAACTACTTTATATCAAACTTAACTCAAGTATATCTACTATCTATAGAATACTTCCAGTGGCAAGAGAGATAGATGTAGATAATTATTTAGGCCTTTCGGTTGTTTTTAGGATAAACTAGCTGGAGATCAGAATTTCAACTTCAATTATAATTGTAGATTTTGTTTTATACAAGGGGAGAGAACAAATGGGGATGTCGAATGAAGATAAAAATCGCAATAACTCTTGCTTATAAACACCTGCATGGCACTGGAATATTTTGACCTCTTGAACTTTTCCACAAGACAATGGTATGGTACTGAGTGACACAAATGATTCATCAATTGACCTCTCTTCTTCATGCTATACAAGATCTTATGTTTCATATTTAATTCAAATCTATGCCTATATTGATGCCATTCATTATGTACCTGTTCTTCCATTTTAATTTTCCTTTTGTTGCTATCCAAACGTGTTATGTGATCCTGAAAATTTGCAGGAAGCATCAAGTCGCTCATAAGCTTTCCTTGCTTCATGTCCCATGCAAGCAAACCAGCTGAAGTATGAGAGGCTAAAGGTCTTATCGAGGATCTGATCAGAATTTTAGTTGAGATTGAATATGTCAATGACTTGATCGATGATTTAGACTATGCACTAATGACTGGGCCTGCCTTAAAGATTAAGCAAATTTGTGAAAACTGATACCAAGCTTAAATGCACCTTCTATTCTAGTGTTGATGCATAATTTCATCTCAAATATTTATTTGATATTTGCAGCTTAATTCAAAATGTTATCATTTTGGAGTTATCTGTTTTGATTTTGGGAAAAATAAAGATTTGAAAAGGTAACCAATTCATGGCATGCAGGACGAGCAAGTTGCTCGTCTCTAAATGTTAACTAAGTTTCTGGTCTCTAATTATATCATATTTTTTTATCGAGATTCACGATATAAATTTTATCTAGGACTAGAATATCGCTCGTCTTTAAAAGTTGATCTACTACCAGGATGCGGGTCGTCCTTAAATGTTGATTTAGGAAAATAATTTTGCTCGTTGCTAAAGGATAATTTAGGACCAAGTATTTTTCGTCCCTAAAAGATAATTAAGGACCACGTAGTTAGTCTATTTGAGACAAAATATACCATCGCTAAAAGATAATTATGACCAAGTAATTAGTCTATTTGGGATAAAATATATCGTCGCTAAAAGATTATTATGACCAGGTAATTAATCTATTTGGGATGGGATATATTATCGCAAAAGGATAATTATGACCAGGTAGTTAGTCGATTGGGACAAGATATACCATCGCTAAAAGATAATTAGGACCGCATTTTTTGCCGTCTCAAAAGGATTTTAAGGAGCGACTTTGTTGACTCATCGCTATTGAGCTATAGTGGCGAAGCCTGTTAGGACGGGACGTGACCAGTTTTTTCCCGTCAACCAATTGGAAAAAGATTTTGACTTTTTGGGACCAGATTTTCCTTCCTTATAGGCTGTTTTTCTTGTAGTGTTCATTAACCTACTATTCCCAAATCAAAACACTCTAAAATCTCTCTCAAGCTCTTGGGTCAAGAAAGGCTAGGGTTTCCTTCAAGATGGTCAATTAAGGGTCTAAAGGGTGGTTGCTCTCCGTCATCCTCGTTGTCTAAGGCATGGTATTTCTCCTTCATTGTTAGTTCAAACTAAAAACATGTTTTACTTAATGATTTTTATGGCATAATTGTGATATTGTTTTGGGTTTGAAATATGTGTTGGGGATTTTTGGTTGTTCTTGGTAGGATAATATTTTCCCACGTTCTTCTTATGGTTTTCATGTGGTTTTCATTTTATAAGTATTGTTTGATCATGTGGTTCCATGGAAATGGTCAATTGACGCTTGATTTTGGTTTTGGAAACTATATGCTTTCAACATGTTTGATAAAATGCCAATTAGAATGATTTTTGTCACATAGTTTGACTTTCATTGAAAACTTTGCATTGCATAATATGGTAATGGAACTTAAATTGGTTTTGATGGTTTTAAATGAATTTGAAAGGGATCTTGGTGGTTATGGTTATGAATGAATGAAAATCCTATAGGGTACATGGAAATCCCATAAGCGTTGGCTAATGACGTTGCTTGCAAGCTATAGTCGAGATGTTGATACCACTTCATAGTGCCTTAGTAATTAACTCTTGGAATTTGTGGTTTGGTTACACTACTGAAAAATGGGTCTATGGCAACACATGCAAAAGCTTTGCAATAGCCAAATAAACCATAGCTATAGGCGTATTGTGACGGTTCCGCAACCGTTTCATCAGATCACGTGGCGATAGCTCTACTAATACGGTTCTTGTAACGGTTTTAATAACCATTGCTATAGGTAGGCTATAGCAACGGTTTTAATGATCTCTACTGCAACACTTATTTGATATCAAATGCAATGAAATAAACTGTTGCCGAAGAATTTTATGCAACGATTGTTATATCTATTGCAACAGTTAAATAAATGTATTACCCACTTTGTTGCAACAATTTTGTTATTAATGTTACGGTTTTTTTCGTCACATATAAATTGTTTAGCGACGGTTTAAATGACCTAACACAACGGTTTACAAACTGTTGTCATAGTGTGTCATGCAACAGTTATTGCAACATTTAAAATAAGTGTATTATTAACTGTATACTATTGCAACAGTTCAAGTTGCTATTGCAACAACTTAATTTGCTACAAAAATTTGTAGCCTTGCAATGATATATAAGTACTAATAAATATTAATAAACTCAAATACATGATAAAATCTATAATAAGAATCACAAAACATTTATCAATGTTCATCTTTAAAATTGTATCCAAAATAATAATCCAACCACAGTTAATAATATCCAAAAGAGTAGAAAATCGACCAAGTTTCATTTTATTGTTGTCGATATCAAAATTATCCTAAAACAAGTTACAAAAACCATCTAATATCTTCTTAACAATTTTCAATGTGTTCGTCATTCGCTGCTTCATTTTCTCCACCTACAAAAACAAAAATTCATGTCAATTATCTTTGACAATATGATTTTAGTTATCTTCATATATTCCATAAACATATGTTCTTCACAAAAGTCAAAGAATTACCAGTGGTAGGATGCATGTGCCCTTTGTATTGTATTCCAAACCTTCTCATCAATCGTCATTAGCAGGAAATACATACAATATTTACATTTCTTGCCCTCCTTTATATCTTCCCGTGCATATGGTTAAAGTGAAACGAAAACTTAGCGAAGCTTGATAACACAATCTATGGATTTCAAGTTCTACAGGCTTAATTGTCATCTGGTATAGTAGTGGAATAATCAAATGAAATTTTGAAATGAGAGCAATAGATTAGCAAACATGTTCTTTTGTGCCAAAGTATTTTTAACATATATGATATTAACATTTTCTTGAATCAGGCACTCTTTTCTGACAAAAGATGATTATTACTTTTAGCCCAAAATCACAAGGGCACATGTATTCTACCAATAGGAACCTGAGGAAGAACATAAAATTGTTTGTGGCTAGAGATCCTCTCTATGCGGAAAAATTTTACGAGTGACAGAGCAAGAAAGCTTACCGCCCAATCATACAACACCTTCATTACACCAGTATCGAGCAAAATGGGCTTGGGATGCTGGCACTTCTTTTGTTCATCGCCTGGTGTTTTAAGCAAGTTTCACACCAATTTCCAAAAAGAATTTCCCTGAAGATGTTTCCAGTAAGATGAGCAAACATGAAATCGCTTCACTCACTCTGATTGATATTGGTCAAATAAACAAGAGATATTATTTTTAATACCTGGTCATCTCCCTGCTTAAAAACAAATGCTCCAGGACCATCAGTTGTACCGGCAGCAAATGCAAAGCCCATTGCAGCGGGACAGGTTTTAACCGTTTCAGTACCACCACCCTCTTTTGGAACTGTTTGCTCGAGTTTGGAGAAGTCCACATAGGTGTGACGATAATCAATCTTTCCCTTTACTTGTTCTGTTGCTTTATCGAAAAGCTCCACAGCTTTTTAAAATTTTCTCTCTCCAATGATGCGTGTACTCTCAAATTCATCTGTGTATCTTCAACCAAGCAAAGGATGACATTATGATCAAACTACATAAATAGTACTACACAAAGATTGCAATTATCCAAAACCAAAGTAATAGACTATAATGCATACCCTGGTCCTCGACCATAACATAACTCGTTCTTTCCACCGCATGTACTATGATTGAAGTCGCAAGGAAGTCCTGTGTCTATGCAGAATGCACCGAGCACATTGGGACTGACATCACCACAGTTGCTTTGACAGAAAGCAGAAACAAATTTTGGCTTATCAGCCAACCTTAAGGCACTTCTGACACGTCTGGCCACGCTCATTAACCTTGTGACTGACCTGCCTGAAGAAGACTTCAAGTTCTAGTAACTCGTGATCTGCAACTGTCTGCGTGCATGAGCATTCGAGGAGTACTCATCAGTCAACCGCAGTGAAAGACAGTGAATTCCTTTGGGATTTGCACTTGCAAAGTGTTTATTCATAAGCTCTGCAAATTTTGATTCCCTAATCTCTCTTCAGATTTCTCCATCTGCAAAATAGCAAATTCAACTTGAAGTTCAGCTAAGAAGGGGCTATATCATTCTGCATCTGTGCGCACTCGATACCAAAGTGGGGTCAGTAAGTAACTCAGCCCAATCCCTGGCCAGACAGTAGAAAGTTCAAGAGAAGGCAATAACAAATAAGGCTAATAGACATGCACTACTAGAAAGGCTAGAGAAAGGACATCTACATACCATTCCCTTTAACGCCAAAGCAAATTATTTTGCGCTATACTTGTTGTTTTTCTTTTCAGCAACAAGTTGACTAAAGGGCTCTGGGAGCCAGCAGGCACTTCCTCAGAGTTCTCTTGATTGAGGATTTTAACAAAATCCTTGACCAGCTTCTGCTGGAACAGCAACAGAGAAACAAGGGAATAGAATTGGTTTAGAGAAGGAATTCCATGTAAAAGTTTACAAAAGATTTGAGAGCAATGACAGTAAGAGACAATGTGGAATGAAGTTTATTTACCCCTGCATCATCTGTTCGTCAGAGAAGCTTTGGTCCTAATCGTCTACCTAAACAATCTGATAACGAGAAGAAAATAAAATTAAAGTTTGGAAAAAAAAAGATAGTAATAATGAAAGGGGTCTCTCATATCCAACAACATTCTGAAGTAAACTGGGTGACAAAGGAAATATCAACTAGAAAGATGAAGACAAAGATCCACAACACTGACCAAACAAAGCTTCCTGGCACATTGGTACTTCGAAAATTTTATCCATCCATAAAGAAAAAAGGTTCCACCAAAGAAGCTTCCTTTTTCATCCCATGGAATAAAACATAGCATTGAAAGCATCCAGTAACAACTAAAAGATGTAATCGGAGAATGTGATTCACGAAGAACTTGTACTCAAGATAGCTTAATGCAACACACATAAGAAATGATCGAGGTCACCTAGACTTAAGCATGTGCATTTGGAGTTTATTGCATACTTAAGATAAACAGAAGTAAGCTACATACATGAGAAGCAGTTACTACTAAATACCATTAATGCAGAATACTAAAAACTACACTACACAACCCCCATCCCCACGAAACTAATGCATTCACACATTTATAACTTGGGCTTAATCGCATACTCTAATGTGGGCAACAAATGCATAAACAATCTCTTAATTTGAATGATGAAGCAGTCCAGAGTAAGAATTCTTATACAAGAAAGCTAGTATAAGAATTGTATGAAACAACATTCGGAAAGAGAAGTGGCGAGCTGCTACAAAGTGCGGTCTGCGAAGGGGAGAGTGTACGCGGACCTTACCCCTACCTCAGAGGTAGAGAGGTTGTTTCCATAGATCCTCGACGAAAGAAAAAGATGGTCCAAAGCAGTCCAGCACAGAAAGTAACAGAAGATAAGAAACAACAAATAGCAACAGAACAGAAACTACAACAAAACACTACGACAATCGAGATATAAGGAATCAACAGATAGTAACAAATAATCGAACAACAAGAAACTACAAGACCAACACCACGACTACTAATCTCAGGAATATAGCTTCACATGATAAGTAAATATCTAGTAAAAGTACACAAAAAAAGAACAGCGAAGAGGACAATTTTTGCATACATTATCGGAGGAGGAGAATGAATCCACCACGAGATAAAGAAGCCATAGAAGAAATAATGAACTCATTGAATTGAATCCCTTCCTTTTCATCCACATCACAGGAGTCGAAAAGATCATCAATTTCTTTCTCTTGAACATAAAATTGCAGCTTCTTTACGCATTTATTTAGTTTATCCCGGTCAATAGTCCCATTTTAATCTTCATCATATGAAAAGAACCAAAGACAGAACAAGCATAAATCTATATGCAGTAAAGATGTAACGAAAACTCATAAATCCAAACATATACAGAAGCTACTAACCGAACTGTTCAAAGACACCTTTTATCTCCTTCAATCCCTCTTTAAACCGAGAAAATTTCAACATTATACTATTGATTGACCGGAATTTGCTTGCTTTGTCCTGATGAACTTCTCTTAAGTTTCATCATTTTTGTTTCAAGCTTAGAATCCAATCTCCTGTACTTCTTCGGCACATTCCAAAAGCACAGTAAACTTCCAACCTTGTTAGATCTCTATCATAAACAACATCTCTATCTCTATCATAAACAACCTTATTTCTGACGAGATATCTTGTAAAGATGAACATGGTAATGATTCATCCCTTCAGATCTTAATTAAGGAAATTCTCGTTGACAATAGTTAATTAAACTGAATAAACTCACAATTGAACTGAAATCAGCTCAACTTGCAATAAACAAAATTCAAAATATCAAATTTATACCTGCAGGAACGAGCAATATGCAAAAGTCCAGAATCCAGAACACTTATCTTGCTTCAAAACCTGAAGAACTTTACCACGACGAATCGCAAGCAATTCGAGATCCGAATCCCTAACAATCATTCTCCTAAAGTGAAGATCTTTCAATCGGCTAAACAACTTTGTAATTTCCGCAACCCATGGAGTAACATACCCTCCCCAATCTTCAGATATCAAATTAAACATAGCAGAGCTCACTTTCCCCTTAAGTTTAACCGATTCAAGATGTGGAAACTAACCATAATATTATTTCTTCAGCCAAAATTTCATGGATTGAAAAAAAAGTGTAGAATTTTTTGACTTCACAGATCAGCAAATCTCCAAAAATGAGAGAAATTTCAAAATATGCTCCATCCATGCTCCAATTTCACATAAATATCACAGATTTGGGCATGATATTTGTGCGACTAGTGAGATTTGGAAAATTCTTAGGTTCTAATGAGATTCTAATCGCATTTTAAGAGATTCACACAAATTTCTCATGCAACACACACAAAAACACTCATGCAACAGAAATTCAACATCAATTTTTAGAGAAATAAATAGACTAACCTTAAAATTGTTACTTCAGCTAAAATTTCACGGATTGAAGAAAACCCTACAATTTTTTTACTTCACAGATCAGCGAAACTCCAAGTATATGAGAGAAATTGCAAAATAAGCTCCATCCATGCTCTAATTTCACATAAATATCACAGATTTGGGCATGAGATTTGCGCGACTATAGAGATTTGAAAGGTTCTAGTGAGAGAAATGGTAGGTTCTAGTGAGATTTGGGTGTCTCGCATACGAGGGTTCTAAAATATTCTTTTCGCGGGTTACGAAAATTTTGAGTCCTAAATATTTTATTTTGGCGGGTTACGTATGGAAAAAATAAGTGAGGAAATTAGAGGGATTTAATAACCATTGTATAATTAATAAGTAGGTGTTGCTATAGATTTTTGTATGTCAACGGCTATAGCAACAATTATAACCGTTGCCAAAAAAATTGTTGCCATAGGCCTAATTTTTGGTAGCGTTATGTGCTAAAGGTTTTAATTGGGCCATAATGGTGGGTTGTGATAGCTAATTATAAAGGAGTCAGTCCAATGGACGGACATTGTAACTCATGTTTGCCGACATAAGGTTTGGTCATGGTGATCATATACTTGTGGGGTACATAGGGATCCCCTAAGTTTATACTTTTATATATGTATAATGGCGGGCAAAGGGTATACGAGAATCCCGGCCCCTATGATATATCCGGTTCATGCGATGATACAGACCAGGGCCCGTTCAGGGGGTAACACTTGACCCGTATAGCCTGTGGGTGATTTTAAGATAGTCAAGCTACTTAACCCAGACTAAAATTATAAATGCATGCTAAACTCAGTTCCCTTCCCCGATATGGTATATATATATGTATGTGATTGCATATGGTTATTTACCTAGTTTTAATTGATGGTAGTATTTTATCCTTATTCTTGAGTACACGCTAACATTCACCAGCTAAACCATCTTCGTGTGTTGTATCCCCACGAGATACAAGAACCGGCCATGCTACTCCTCCTACTCAGTGACTTGGATTCGAGGACAGTTTGTGTTAGACTAAAGTGCTGAGCTTCCATACTCTAAAAAACTCCATTTCATGAAATGGAAAAATTTCCATTCTTTTGTTTATTTCTTAGACATTGGTTTTGGTTAGGGTCGGGGGCGTGTCCCGACCAAATGTTCTTTATTTTCAGTTAGAGGCTTTGTGTGACTATTATGGGTATGGGAGGTGTCGGTATTGGTGTCAACCTTTGAATTGGTATTGGTATTAGGGTTGACACTATTTGAAATTTTGTTAGATACTTGGTTGGATATAGATATAAAATTTGTTTAATGTTCTTCAATTATAATTGTTTATCTTGTTATATTTTTAGAATTCATCCAATATAGGGTGTACCATATTATGGCTGGGTATTGGGGGTGGTCTCCAATCCCGGTTGGTCTTGAGGCACCTGATACGTCTAGGCCTTAGTTCTGGTCATGTAAGGGGTACATGTTTACATTTATTCAGATTATAAGAGCTTGGAGTACGT
Organism: Capsicum pubescens; assembly: GCA_030864215.1. Taxonomy (NCBI): domain Eukaryota; kingdom Viridiplantae; phylum Streptophyta; class Magnoliopsida; order Solanales; family Solanaceae; genus Capsicum; species Capsicum pubescens. Next base: position 191,744,937 of record CM061546.1, read on the forward strand.
GTTCACTCAGAAGGATTAGAATCTCAAGCAGAAGCGGTGGCTTGAATTGCACAAGGACTATGATATGAGTCTTCATTATCACATGGGTAAAGCTAATATGGTTGCTGATGATCTTAGCATGTTGTCCATGGGGAGATTATCTCATATGGGTGAGGAATAAAGAGGGTTGGTGAAGGATATTTACTAGTATGCTAACCTGGGAGTTCGTATTTTAGACTTTGAAGATGGAGGGGTGATTGTTCATGAAGTAGCTAAATAACCTCTTGGTTATGAGGTGATGGAGAAGTAGGTTTTGGATCCTATCCTTATGCATATTAAGGTTAATCTGGGTCAGCAAAAGGTTATGTCTTTTGAGATTTGTGGTGTTGGTATCTTGAGGTACCAAAGTAGGTTATGTGTTCCTGATATTGATGGGCTACGAGCAAGGGTAGAGATTGTGGCTCATTAATCAATAAATAAAGTCCATCCTGGTCCAACGAAGATATACTATGACTTGAAGGAGATTTATTAGTGGAATAACATGAATAGATATGTGGTCAATTTTATGGCTAAGTGCATTGTCTGTCAGCAAGTTTAGGTCGAGGACTTGAGCTCTGGTAGTTTGTCTCAAGAGATTGAGTAGCCCATGTGGAAGTAGGAGATGATCAATATGAATTTTCTGACAGGTCTTCCATGATCTCACAGTCAGTTTGGTTCAATTTGGGTCATTATGGATAGGATGGCTAGGTCTGCTCACTTTTTGCATGTGAGGACTACTTACTGTGGAGAGAATTGTGCTAAGTTTCTTAGTCAAGAGATTGCCAATTTGCATAGTGCTCTAGTTTCTGCTACTTTGGATCGAGCAACATAGTTCTCTTCTCAACTTTAGCATTCATTTTAGAAAGGCTTGGGCACACGGATGAACCTTAGCACCACATTCCACCCTCAGATAGATAGACAAGCGGAGAGGATCATTCAAAATTTGAAAGATATGCTAAGGGCCTGTGTGATTTATTTTTGAGGTAGTTGGGTTTATCATTTGTCTTTCATCAAGTTCACTTACAGTAATAATTATCACTCTAGTATTAGGATGGCTCCTTTTGAGGCTTTTTATGTTAGGAGGTGTAGATCTCCTATGGGGTAGTTTGAGGTAGGTGAGACTATATTGTTTGGTCCGTACTTTATTCACCAATCCATGGAGAAGGTGAAGGTGATTAAGGATATGCTTATGACCGCTCAGATTCTCCAAAAGTCCTATGCAAATGTGAGGCAAAAAGAGTTGGAGTTCGAGGTTTTCTATTGGGTGTTCATGAAGGTATCACCCATAAACGGAGTTATGAGTTTTGGGAAGAAGGGGAAACTCAATCCCTATTATGTTGGTCCATACTTGAATTTTAGAAGAGTGGGAAATGTTCCTTATGAATTGGAGTTGCCTTCAAGTCTTGTTTCTATTCATCTGATTCTCCATGTATCGATTTTGAAGAGGTGTGTGGGCAATCCTTTTGTGGTTGTACCCTTTAAGAGTGTTGGTATTTTGGATTCCATGTCTTATGAGCAAGTACCAATTAAGATTTTTGATAGGAAAGTTTGTCGTTTAAGGACTAAGGATATGGCTACAGTTAAAGTCCTTTGGAGGAACCAATAGGTAGAAGAAGTTTCTTGGGAGGCTAAAGAGGATATGAAGTCTAAGTATACGTTCTTTTTCCCCTAGGTGGGATAATCGTCCTTGAGGTATGCATTTTCCTATTCCCACTTCTTTTCGGATTTTAGTTGATGATTTTATGGTTACATTTTTTCTTATAATCGTGCTATGGATGGTTTGATTCATCATTCGAGGATGAATGATCCTTGGGTGAAGAATATAACATCCCAGATTTTGGCATCTAAAATTTATTGACTTTTGTGCTCACTGCTCGGGTAACGACTCTCCTAATGAGTCGTGAAGACTCATTACGAGTCATATCGCTCAAGTTATCGATAGACCATCGAGGAATGCCCACATTTTTATTGATGTCACGGTTGGACACTCAAGAGTCTTAAGGTGAGGTCACGGGTCGTAGGGTGTGACTCATGACCAAACTAGTGAAGAGGGTATAAGAATCTGCCCAGACTATGAGTCCACGCTAATACTAATAGCCAGTCGTGACATGACCCATAACGACTAGGCGGTGTTTTTCTACACTTTTAAGTAAGGGAACTTCGGTTATTTCCCTCTTTCCCTAATTAAAACCCACGTCCATAAAACACCATTGGTACCACATTATCATCCAAACACACATCAAATACCCTTTTCACCTCTCTCAAATCTCTAAGCAAGAATACTTATGGTTTTCTAGTTGATTGGTCAACTAGGGCTCGAAGGGTGATTTCTTCTTCAAAATTCTTGTTGTTGCAGGCATGTAACTCTTTCCTAAAGCTTGTTTTATTAAATGAATATATTTAAGATTATTATTTTAATGATTTAATAATTGGGTTGAGGGATTTTGGGTACTATTAATTAAATTGATTTTCTCATGGATTTTGTGAATCATTTACATTTTAAATTAATGGCTTTTAAACTAACTGGGTACATAGGCATGGTAAATAGAAATATGGGGTTGTGTATTCCACCAAATAAATGGATTTTGGTATTGGAAATTATAATAACCTCAAACCACCTTATAAATTTGGCTTTAAAACAAGGATATATGCATATTGAGACCAAATTAGAACTTTTGTATTGCATAAAGTGCTAACGGAATACCAATGGCTTTGAAAGGTATTTATGGCCATGAAATAATTTTAAATTGAACCTTGGGGGTCTTGGATTCCCCCAAGTTTATGGATAATTGGACCATGGGTATCTTGGATTCCCCCAATTTATTGGATAATTGGACCATAAGGGTTGTAGATTTCCCCAAGTTGTTGGTCAATGGAAATGGCATAATGATATTAGCTTACAAGCATAATGAGTATGAGAATACCAACGGCATGTTCCTAATAGATGGTCTTTGGTTTTATGAATAGAAATGTGTAAATATTTTAATTGTTTTTAAGGGGTGGTGTTATATGGCCATGAAGGTGGAGCTCCCAAGGTACCAATACTAGAAACCCGCATTTGCTGGTATGGAAGTTGGTATTAATGACCGTATGTTATTGTCACACTTTATATATATTTATAATGGATTAGCAAAGGGTCGTGGACTTTTGGCCTTCCTTGATACCTTCGATTCGTACTGCTAACATGCATTGGGGTCCTTCTAATAGGGGGGAGCTGGACCCATATAGCCCAAGGGAATTACTTGTATGAAGGTTGAAGCTACACAGTCCTGGTAAATATTTTTACTCTCATGCTAAACCATGTTCCCTATCCCGGTATATTATATATATATATGTGTGTGTATGTGTATATGAATGCGTACTTATGGTTTTGGAGTGATTTTGGACTAATTAATCATAGAATTACTTTTTCCCTTTCTTTAGTTATATGCTAGGGCCCACCCCGTTAATTGTCCTCGAACGCTGTATCCCCATGCGATGCAGGTCCGAAGACACTTCTTTTTGCTTGCACAGTGGTAGATGTTTTCAAGATTTTCCATGAGTTAGCTTTGGAGTGGTGAGCTTCCATTCTCCGGAAAGCCCTCATTTCATGGTCTTGTCTTTACTTATATCTTAGTCTATTTCTATGGGTTCCTTTTTTGGTTTTGGTCGGGGGAATGTCCCGACATAGGTTGACATTTGGTTTCTTGTATGCTTTTGTGCACAAAGTCTGAGTAGATTATGTTATGGATTCTTAGATCCCTCTTGTTATTGATTTCCCTATCTTGTTATATGTTCAGAACTTATCTCTATCTTGTTACATGTTTGGAACTCATCCCTGGCTTGTTATATGTTCATTACTCATTCGTTGCTAGTTATATTATGTTCTTGTTAGCTAGGCTAGTGGGGCCTTGGTGGACTTGAGATACTAGTCACGACTAGGCCCTAGTTCGGGGCATAACACCTAGACATTACACTTATAATTTTGCTCCACTTCTCGACAATTCATCTTTTATTCCGCCTTTTTCTCCTTTGTTGATTTATTCAGTCTTGGTGTGGTTTCTCCATTCTTTATTTTTCTTACTTTTCTTTTTCTTTTCACTTTTCACTTTTCTATTCTATTCATTTTTTCTTTCTTTTTTTACCACACCCAAACCCTACTTTATTTTCTCTTATTCACACCTCTCCTCATACACAATTTCAACTAAACACCCTTATGATAGCCACCCTCAACTTAGGCGATATGTCTGAATTGAGGTGCACAATTTCCAGGTAATGAGTAGGGCTAGAACAGGTTCATTATAATTAATTTGGGAAGGTAAAAGTTAAAAACAAGAACATAGGTCAATGTAGGCTCAAATCAAGGATCAAGGGATACTTGGTCACATTTTTTATGGTTATTTAGGCTACGAGTGGACTAAAACAAAAGCATCCAATGATCATGTCCTAATAAACTATATTAAAAACTAGGGGAACTGGGTAAGTATCTCACACACACATGTTATAAGGTTATACGACAAACTACTACCTATCCAGTTCATGCAAATGCTAAGCAATGATTATTTTACCCCTAATCCTAATGCCATAACAGGATTAATAAGTCACACATATGTTTACATCATAAAATTTTTGAGGGGTATCATTTTTCAAGACACTTAAGAACAAACATATACCAAACATGTCAATTGCCCTTTGGTACCTAAATTTTCTCCTAATTAAACACAAATAACATAAAACCCATAAAATTAAACACAATACGACCTAAGTATGCCAGTTTTACTAGGATAACATAACCCACGGGAAAAGAAACATGGCAAGAAAAATCCTCAATTATGGTATACCCCTACCCCCAACTAAAGACTATGCATTGTCCCCTTTGGATAACTATAAAGTAAAAAAAAAAGGATGAAGACATACCTGGGATGCTCTAGGCATCCGAATTAGACTCTCCCAATCTGGAGCACCACGTGGCTCAATTAGAGAAGGTGGTGGTAGAGCTTGGTCAAAGTTCTTTGGCGGAATCATTCCGTTGAGGGAGCTACTTAGGAAGCAGAAGTAGATATACGGACCAAGTATCCTCACTTCTTCTCCGTAAACTCTGATTCAGCTCAAGGTAACAGTCTACCTTAGCTCTATGCAGTTTCATGTTCAGTTACAGTTATAATCTTGGTATTCGTTACCATTGCATCTTCATTCATTCATCTATGAATTAGTTCAGACATGTAATCATGCATCAAATATGCATGTTCTAAGATTCATGAAATAAGAATGGTATTTATGGGGGATTTTATGAATTGCATACCCAAATCAAGTAAGGTTTCCTTGGCTTCACCACTCAACACCTTATCTCGAATCGACCTCAACCTCATATCATCAAGCTGATGAGCTCAAATCTGCTCCATCAAAGAAGATCTAGCCTCTACAAATGTCAGAACATAACCAAGTGTTGAAATATCAAATCTAACTATATGATTATCCAAAGATTGAACCTCTAAAGTTAAAGGCCTCTTATAGGTCAAACGATGCTCCAAGCTACCTATACTAGTCGACTCTTTGGTTAAGGCATATACAACCACATTAGCCTTGCCCAGATGATAGAGAATAGTTAAGTCATAATCCTTAAGCAACTCAAGCCAATGACGCTGCCTAATATTAAGATCTCGCTAGGTGAAGAAGCACTGAAGGCTACGACTATCTGAGAAAATTCCATAACAGACCCCATACAAGTAGTGCCTCCACAACTTCAAAGCAAAACCAACTACGCACAACTTCAAATTATGGGTAGGATAATTCCTCTCATGGGGCTTCAACTGACAAAAAGCATATGAAATTACCTTACCCTCCTGCATCAACACAACACCTAACCCAATACCTGAAGCATCACAAAAGATGGTGAAACCCACGCCCTCTTTGGAAAAAATCAAGATAGGAGTTGAAGTTAATAAATCCTTGAGCTCTTGAAAGCTCTCCTCACATGCATCGAACCACTGAAAAATGAAATCTTCTTCCGTGTCAACTTGGTCAATAGAGCTGCAATGGATGAAAAACCCTCAACAAAATATCGATAATAACCTGCCAAGCTAATAAAACTCTGAATCTCGGTGGGCAAAGTAGGTCTAGTCCAATCACAAAATGCTGTAACATTAGTTGGATCGACCATAATACCTTTCTTAGTCACCACATGACTCAAGAAAGAAACATACTCTAACCAAAACTCACACTTATAGAACTTAGCGTACAACCTCTCATCCCCCAGTCTCTGAAGCATAATTCGAAAATATTCCTCATGGTCAACCTCACTCTTGGAATAAACCAGGTTATCATCTATAAATATAATAACAAAGGAGTCGAGATATGGTCAGAACACCCAGTTCATCAACTCAATGAATGCGGCAGGGGCATTGGTCAACCCAAAGGACATGACCAAGAACTCATAATGATAATATTGAGTTAGAAATGTTGTCTTCAAAATATCCAAAGCTCTAATCCTCAACTGGTGATAATCAAATATCAAATCAATCATCGAAAACATCAGAACACCCTGAAGCTGATTAACTGAATCATTAATACGAGAAAGACAATATCTTAACTATCACCTTGTTCAAATGTTGATAATCAATACTCATATGCATAGACCCATAATTCTTCTTCATAAGCAAAATAGGCACACCCAAAGGAGATATACTAGGTTAGATAAATCCCTTATCCACCAACTTTTACATCTGATCCTTCAATTCTTGTAACTCGACTGGGGCCATCCTATAAGGAGGAATAGAAATGGGCTTTGTGCCTAGTTAACTATCAATAGAAAAATCAATATCACATTTTGGAGGCATACTAGGCAAATCCGTAGGGAACACATCAACAAACTCATGTAAAACACAAACAAAATCTATGGAATACGGTGAAATGACACCCTAGTATTATGAATATGATCCAAATAAGATAAATATCCCTCCTCAACTAATCTACGAGCCTATACTTAGTATATAATCCTCTTAGGACCCACATAAAGCGTACCATTCCAAGCTATCCTTGGCACACCTGGCGAGGCTAAAGTTACGGTCTTAGAAAAATAATCTAAGACATTCTGATAAGGATCCAACCAAGCCATACCAAAAATAACATTGAAATCAACCATATCTTACACAAGGAAATCTACCTAAGTCTCATGGCTAGAGAAAGTCACAATACAATATCGGTACATTTGATCCACCACTAAAGAATCTCCTACAGGGGTAGATACACGAATAGGCATGGCAAGAGGCTCACTAACATAATCAAAACCCAAAGCAAAATATGCAAACACATAAGAGAAAGTTGATCCAAGATCAAATAATGTAGATGCAGAACTAAAATAAACGGGGCGATACCTATGATCACAACATCTAAAGCCTCTGCCTCTGGCTTGGCTGGTATAACATAGCATTGTCCACGACCACTAACCAGTTGAATAGCCACATAACCACAACCATGGGCTTCGCTAGCTCTGCCTCTCGCACCTTTGGTAAACCTCCACCTCTCACAGCTAAAATAAAAGTAGCTCTAATCATACAGTGAGGACAGTCCTTGGCTATATAGTCAAACTCATTACATATAAAGAAACCTCTAAACTTATCCTGATGACGCACCCTCTTAGCGTCTCTCTGAGATGGTCAAGGGGTATGTCCATGCATTCTTGCCTGACTTCCTATACTTTGAAAAGATGACCCAAATACTACCATCTATTTCATGGATCATTATAGAGCAGAAGACATAGTAATCCTGGATGGCAGAGACTTCACCTAGGGATATAACATTGATGAAGGCTAAATTCCTGCCTTTAGAACAACATACTCAAATGTTAGTGCTAAAGGAGAAATAGTACTTGGGGTCTGAGAAGTACCTAAAATATAAGTAGGTGCAACTGGAGGATCTACACTCATGACTAGAGAAACACTATAAACAGACTCTGGCATAGGCGGAGGTACAATACTCGAAGATAGAAGAATACAAAATGAACTCAAAGTATCACCCTTCAAGCAGGTCAACAGACGAACTAGCAATCCCTCCAAGACTGAGGTAGAAGAATTTTGAGGAGCTGGAGTGGAACCCACACCTCCACTTATGGATTTCAAGGACTTCTCAAAGGACCAAGCTTCAGAATTAACTAAGTGTTGGAGCATTTTGAAGTCTTGTTCAAGAGAATAAAAGGAGGGAAACTTAGGAAATCAAGAGGCACCTCAATTAAAGGGAAAGATGGACTTTGCACAATCCAATTTAACACTCAAGAGGAACCTCCTTTTAGCTCTCATTAAGGGTATTCTAGTCTTTTGTTATGTAATAGTATAAATAGACATTTTAGCCTTTATTCTCATTAGATTTTGATGAATTGATTGAGTATTACTCAAATTGTATTTTATTTCCTTAGTGTAGGGATTGGAAGATCCATCTTAGTGTAAGTCTTAGAAAAGACATCGAAACTAGGGATTAATACATTTGATGGATTTCACTTGTATTGATCAATTGGCAAGAAAGGTGTGATTGAGGAGTGTGAATTCCTTTGGTCCACCTAAGAGTATGTTATTATCATTTATTGGTATTATGTGTATTGGTGTTTGATACACACCTTGGTGCTATTCATTGGTGTAGGTGTATGTCTCACTATTTATCTTTTTATTTTTATGCAATTCTATCTTGTTTTGTGTTAAATCCCTGTCTTCTACTCCATCTCCTTTTCTTATATCCATATGTTGGCATAGTTGGTATTTTCTCAAGCTTATTATAGTACTTCTATTATTCTATCTCCAGAGTCTACAAGGGTTGGCCAGTTTATGAGGTTGAATCCTCTAACTATTACTGGTGTTAAGGTAGAGGAGGATCCTCTAGGGTTTTTGGATGATATAGAAAAGATCTTTCGTATTATGCATACCACAAATGTGGAGTGCATAGACTTTGTCACCTATCAGTTGAAAGATATGACATATCAGTTGTATGAGGAATGAGATCAGTCAAGGGGTGACGATGTTGAGTCATCTCCATGGAAGGATTTTTCTAATGTTTTCAAGGACTGCTTCTTTTCTCAGGAGTAGAGGAAGGCAAAATTTGAAGAGTTTGTTAATCTAAATTAAGACAAGATGTCATTCAAGGAGTATTCCTTGAGGTTTTATCAATTATCATGGTATGCTCCTTAGTTGTTTTCTAGCATAAGGTCTAGAATAAGGAAGTTCAGATTCGGTTTGTCCAGAGACTTGATTTTGGAGAGTAAGCTGCCTTATTTAATGAGGACATAGACATCTCCAAGTTGGTTGTGTACATGCTGAAGGGTTGAAGGAGAGATAAAAAAGTAGACTAATATAGGGAAGTGACAAGGCAAAAAGTTTAGATTCTTTGAGTAGGGTGGTAACTAACAGCAGAGTAGTAGGGAAGATGGAAAGTGGCCCAAGAAAAAGTAGGGAAATTCTAGGTCTTACTCGATGGCTAGGGCTTATTACTTAAAGTCTTCAGGTGACATGTGTATGTAGGGTGGCAAAAAATTTAGGGCACATGATGCCCAATCTCAGGCTAGTTGGGTCCAGTCATCTCTATCATATCCTCATTATAGATTTTGTGGTTGTTTGTATTGGGTTTTTTGTGATGAGGGAATGGACAAGTGGTTCAACTGTGGTCAGGTAAGGCATATTCTTAAAAACTGTCTAGTTGGTAATGTTGCCGCTGGGACAAATAAGATTTTGGTTCCCTCTTCATCATCTCCAACACCAAAAGGTATTACATATGGCTCTTGAACTGGTCCTAATGGTCTTTATGCTCTCTTTACCTGACAAGAGTCTGAGGTTTCCCCTAGTGTTGTGACTGGTATTTCCAAACTATTTTCCTATGATGTTATTATTTACTTGATCTGGGGTTCACTGTCTCTCATATGGCCCCATTTATGGCTATGAATTTTAGTTTTTATCCCAAGTTTATTTCAAATCATTTTTCTCTTTCTACCCAGTGGGTGAATTTTTAGTATCTAGAAGGGTTAATAGGGGTTGTGTGGTATCTTTCGGTGGTCGGAAGACGTTGGTGTATTTGTTTGAATTAGATATGGTTGATTTTGATATCATATTTGGGATAGATTGGTTGTAATTGTGCTACGTGACTCTAGACTGTCAGACCCGTAAGGTTGTCTATAAATTCCCTATTGAGCCAGTTATTGAGTGGGAGGATGGTTCCCTAGCTCCTAAGTGGATGTTCATATCGTATCTTAAAGCTTTGAGATTAATCTCCAAGGGGTGTCTCTATCATCTACTCTGGCTTAAAGAGTCTAACTCGGAGGGTCCTTCTTTTCATTCCTTCCTAGTGGTGAATAAATTTCTTGAGGTCTTTCCTGATGACCTTCTTGGTGTTCCTCCCAATAAGGAGATTGAGTTTGGGATTGATCTTGTTCTAAGCACTCATCCAATTTCTATTCCCACATATGAATAGCTTCATCTGAGTTGAAGGAACTTAAGGAGCGACTTAAGTATCTTTTAGAAAAGGGTTTCATCCATTCTAGTGTGTCCCCATTGGTTACACCGGTGTTATTCATGCATAAGAATGATGGTTCCCTTCGAATGTGCATAGATTACTGATAGTTGAATAAGGTTATGGTAAAGAATACGTTCCCTCTTCCAAGGATAGTTTATTTGCTTGATCAACTTTAGGATGTTGTGTTTTTCTCCATGATTGATTTTTGATTCGGTTAACATCAGTTAAAAATAGGGAGGTGGATATTCCTAGGACTGCCTTCTATACCTGATATAGTCAATCTAAGTTTCTTCTTAAGTCTTTTGGGTTGACCAATGCCATGGCGACATTCATGGACTTAATGAATAGATTTTTTCATCAGTTTCTAGATTTGCTCGCCATTAGGTTCATAGATGATATTTTGGTGTACTCTAAGAGTGAAGTGGATCATGCCGATCACTTTTGCTTTGTGTTGCAGACCCTAAAGAAGCAACATTCGTATGCAAAATTTTTGAAATATGAATTCTGGTTGAACTCTATTACATTTATAGGCCATTTCATTTCTAGTGAAGGGATCATGGTGGATCCGCTAAAGGTTACCGTGGTTAAGAAGTGGCCTAGACCCATGAATCCAACCAGTATTTGGAGCTTCTTTGGTTTAGCTAGCTACTACAAGAGATTTGTGGAAAGTTTTTTAACTATAGCTGCCCCATTGACTAAGTTGACTCAAAAGAAGGTGAAGTTCTTATGGTCTGATGCTTGTGAGGCATATTTTGAAAAGATGAAGGATAGGCTAACTTTAACTTTGGTTTTAACTATGCCGAAAGACACTAATGGGTTTGTGGTATACTGTGATGCATCCTGTGTGGGGTTTGGTTGTATTTTGATACAGCATGGTATGGTGATAACTTATGCATCTAGACAGTTTAAGGTTCATGAGAGGAATTATCCGACTCATGACTTGGAATTTTTAGTTGTGGTATTCGCGTTGAAAATGTTGCAGCACTATTTGTATAAAGTGCATGTGGATATCTTTTTCGAACATAAGAGCCTGCAATATGTGTTTACTCAAAAAGTGCTTAACCTCAGGAAAATGTGATAGATTGAGCTTTTCAAGGATCATGACAATAGTCTTCACTACCACCTAAGTTAAGCTAATGTGGTTGCTGATGCTTTTAACAGGTTATCCATGGGTAGTCTAGCTCATGAAGATAAGGAGAAGCAATTTTTGGTGAAGTATATTCACCATTTGGCTAACCACGAAGTTCATCTCTTGGACTCTGAGGATGAAGGTGTATTTGTACAGGCGGTGGCTTAGTTATCTCTTGGTGCTGGAATCAAAGAGAAGCTAGTGTTAGATCCTATCTTAATGAATATCAAGGGTGAAGTAGCTGAGCAGAGGGTGATGGTAACTACTTATACAAAGGGAGATTATGTGTTCTCAATATTGATGGTTTACGAGAGAGGATCTTAGCTGAGGCACTTTATGTTTTTCATTATGGTTCTACAAAATTAGATCATTACCTTAAGGAGATGTATTGGTGGAACAATATGAAGTAAGATGTGGATAGTTTTGTGGCGAAGTGCATGGTGTGCCAACAAGTGAAAGTTGAGCACATGAGGCCCGAAGGATTGTATCAAGAAATTGAGTTGCCTGTGTGGAAGTGGGAATTGATCAATATGGATTTCGTTACCGACCTTTCTCAATCTAAAAATATGTTTAATTTGTTTTGGGCCATCGTGGATACGAAGACAAAGTCGACTCACTTTTTGCCAGTGAGGACCAATTTTACAGCTAAGGATTATGCAATATTGTACCTCCATGAGATGGTAAAGTTTCATAGGATGCCGGTGTCTATCATCTCTAATCATGGTACGCAGTTTTAATCTAACTTTTGGTGGTTATTTCAGATAGTATTGGGGACTAAAGTGAGTCTGAGTACTGCCTTCTACACATAAACGGATGGGCAAGCCAAAAGGGACTATTTTTACTTTGGAGGATATGTTTTGAGCTCGCGTGATTGATTATGTTGGTAGTTGGATTGAGTACTTACCTCAAATCGAGTTTGTCTATAATAATTGCTACCCCTCTTACATTAAAATGGATCCATTTCAGGTACTGTATGGTAGAAGGTGTAGGTCTCCTATTGGGTGGTTCGATAGTGGTGATGCGGAGAAATTTTGCTTAAATGTGGTTCACCAAGCCATGGAAAAGGTGAAGGTGATTTAGGATAGGCTTAATGCTGCCCAAAGTCACCAAAATTCTTATGCAGATGTGAGGCATAGGAAGTTGGTGTTTGAGGTAGGGGATATGGTGATCTTAAAGGTGTCTCCCATGAAGGGAGTAATGCATTTTAGGAAGAACTGGAAGTTTAGTCCCTCCATGTTGGTTCATACTTGGTTTTGAGATGGGTTGGTTATGTTGTGTATGAGTTAAAGTTACCCACTAGCTTGAGTTTTATTCATCTGGTATTCCATGTGTCCATGTTGTGGAAATACGTGGGTGATCCTTCATTGGTCGTTTCTTAGGAGAACAATGGTATTTTGGATTCTCTATCTTATGAAGAGATCGCGATAGAGATCTTGGATCGACCGGTTTAATGATTGCGGACCAAGGACATGACCTCGGTAAAGGTTCAATGGTGAAACCACAAAGTGAAAGAGGATACATGGGAAGCTGAAGAGGACATAAAGTCCAACCATCTGTTCCTATTTTCCGCTCTACAAATTCGTGCGTAAGGTATGTGTTCCTCTTAACATCTTTATTTTCTAACTTAGTTAAAGGAAAGATTAATTCTTGCATCTTTGTTATCTAACATAGTTAAAGGTAAGAGTAGAGGCATGTGGAGTCTAAATCATGTTTTCACTACTTTGTTTTATCATTCGAGGGAAAATGGTCCAAGAGGGGGAGAATTAAAACACCTTGGGTTTTGGCCCTTTGAAATTTTCTGGAGCCTTGAGCGCACTGTCTTGTTGATGACTCACCATAGATTTGTATGGTGTGGTTAAGGGTCTAGAGACCTTAGTAATATATTGGTTAGTGTGTTCTTGGACAAGTCCCTTCCTGGTTACGAGAGAATCCATACAAGTCATATGGTTTTGTGTCGAGAGGGTTAGGGCCTAATCATATGTTATCCAGTGTCTATCTCTTGATGTTTTTCTTAGGAAATGACTTGATGGTTCTAGTCGTATGGTAAGGTGATAGGATGGGCTAGGGAGTCGTATGTTGGACATAATGTGGTGTCCAACTTTCTGACCTAGTGATGACTTGAGGGTACCACTCGTATATTGTGGTGATGAGTTAGAGGTCCACTCGTACCCACCTTTGAGTTTTCTATAGCTTTTAAGTTGTGTGTATTTTGGACATTTTCCACCCTTAGCCCATAAGATACCATGTATTATAACATTTTTTGGTCATTCATTCTACACTGAAAATATTAAAAACACTCTCTAAACTCTTTATAAAACATCTCGAGCAGATTAGGCTAGGGTTTCCCAAAGCAATCTAATTAAATTTCTCAAGGATGATTTCTCTGCGTCTTTTCTTGTGTCTAATACATGATACTCCTCCCTCCTTATTAGTTAACAAAAATCTCATGTTTTCATATATGGTTTTCATGGTATCATTTTGGATTTGTCTTGGTTTTGAAATTGTAGTTTGGGGTTTTGGTTGTTTATTGTTGGATAATGTTTTCCCATGTTTTTTTCTTATGGTTTTTTATGTTATAATTATAGTTTGAACATGTGGTTGCATGGGAATGGTCAATTAATACTCGATCTTTGTTTTGGAACTATATGCCCTCAACATATTTGTTAAAATGCCATTGAGAATGATTTTTGTCACATAGTTTGACTAATCTTGAAACCTTTGCATTGTATAAATGGTAATGGAATGTAAATTTATATAGTTGATTTTAAATTTCTTGGAAAGGCCTTGGTAGCCATGGTTGTAGTTTAATTGGAAATCTTTTGGGGTACATGGGAAACCCCTAAGTGTTGGCTAGTGAAAGTTCTTGCAAGCTATAGTCAATATGACGATACCATATCATATTGCCTTAATAATTAACTCCTTAAATTTATGGCTTAGATATGTGCTAAATGTTTTAATTGGGTGATAATGATGAGTTGTGATAGATAACCGTAAAGGTGTGAGTCCAATGCACGGACACTGGGAACTCATATTTTTTAAAATGAGGGTTGGTCTTAGTGACCATATGCTTGTGGGATACACGAGAATCCCCCAAGTATATTCTTGTATGTATGTATCATTGATGGTGAAGGGTACACAGAATTCCCTAGCCCCTATGATATCTCCGGTTCTTGTAGCTACAAGCACTGGGGCCCATTTAGGGGGTAACACTAAACCCATATAGACCACGGGTTGATTATGACTGTAAATCTACACAAGCCAAGTTAAGGTTTTAAATTCATGCTAAACCCGATTCCCTCCCTAGGCATGATATATATATATATATATATATATAGAGAGAGAGAGAGAGAGGTATATATGTGGTTGCATATAGTTATTTACTTTGGTTTTGAATGATGAAATTATTTTATCCTTATTCCTGAATACATGCTAGTGTTCACTCCCCTAACTATGTTTGGGAACTGTATCCCCACGCAATGCAAAAACCGGCTATATTACTCCTCCTGCTCAGTGACTTAGATTCGGGGACAGCTTTGTGTCAAACTTAAATGGTGAGCTTCTATACTCCAAAAGTCAATATTTCATTATATGGACTTCTTTCATTTATCCTTGTTTCTTGGATTTTGGATTTGGCTATGGTCGGGGGCATGTCCCGATCGTATATTTTTTATTTTCGGTTAGAGGCTTTGTGGGACTACTATAGGCATAGGCGGTGTCGGTATTGGTGTCAGGCTTGGAATTGGTATTGGTATTGGGGATGACACTGGTTAGATATTATGTTTGTTATGGTTATGGACTTTATTAAATTACTTGCAATTATTATTGCTTTATCTTGTTAAATGTTGGGAATTCATCTAACAAAGGGTACAAGGAGGTTACAATTTGGTATTGGGGGTGGTCTCTAGTCCTGGTGGTACTTGAAATAACTAACACGACCAGGCCTTGGTTCGGGTCATGTCATTTACATGCATTTTAAAAATTTAGTTTGGGTCATTTACATGCATTTTAAAAATTTATTCTGGGCCCAAGCTCTCACCCCCTGGTTGGGCCTCAGTGCGTGTAGCTGCATGAATCGGTGAAAGATCATATATATATGCATGGGGGACTTGAACCCTCCAATCATATACTAAGGTGACATAATCACCTGATCATGAAATATGATATGGGATATTCTAACCATCAAATCATAATACTAATGATAAGGTGGACTCGAACCACCTGGTCATAAGAAAGGGGACTCGAACCCTCAAGCCATAACGACCCCCGCACTGGCTAGCACGGTTTCCAGTAATGGTCACTTGGACCTCCACTTTCATGACTCAATTACACAACTCTTTATTAAAGCCCAATTAAAAATATTTTCACATATTCCTATGTTCATTAAATTAATTACACACCAAGGCATACCGATGGTATCATCAAACAAACCTCACTTATAAGATAAAATAATCATACCATGTCATCTACTCAACTATCTGGGACTCAAAACCATAAATCAAAATATATTTAAATAACCAATCATTCGGGACATGAACACATTTAATCAACCAAACCCATAAGATTCCAATTCCACCATTTATACATGATCACCAAGGCCTTTCAAGGAAAACATGCATACTTCATTATCCTTTTTATGCCAATGCATAATTACAAGTGGGTAAACCAAACTATGTGACAAAAGCCATTTTTCATTGACAATTTCACAAACATGTTGAGGGCATAAAACTTCCAAAACCATAATCAAGGTAAAATCATCAAATTGGGGTTTAACCATGAACCCTAAGTTTAATCACTATTCCCAGGTACCTATAAGTGGAAAAACATATTTAAAACATGAAAGATCATAATTAAACCATGGGCAAACATTGTTCAACAATAAACATTCAAAACCCACAAATCTTGTTATAAAATCAATATGAACATCTCATGAACAATAGTTTAAATAACATGCTATTACAAAATTGACAATGAAGGAAGAGAAACATCCCTCAAATATTCAAAATAATGGAGAAGAAACCTTGAATTGACACCTGGATGCTCAACCGTGAGGAAACCCTAGCTTACTTTGCTTGAGAGAATTTGAGAGAGAAGAGAATATGTTTTGATTATGTTATGGGTAAGAATAAAGTCTTAATAGGGTTTATAAGTCATAGGTTACGTTTAGGAAAATAGTTAAATGTCTAAAATAACCTTATTAAAAGTTGGAAATTAAACCATCAGTCGTTACGGGTGACCTTACCACTTGTAGGGTCACCTTTCAACTTAGACCTCTGTAACACCCCACATTTTTGGTCTAGAGTTCAAACCATTGTTCCTATATGTATAGACTTGAACCTACTTATTCTATGTATATATATGTGTGATTATCAAATATATGTTGTGGGAATATCTTTTTATATGAATCAAGGTCATAATACCCTCCTAACTCAAAGACGAGTTGAGGACTTCTCTATAAGTAGAGTTTTGACGGATGTTCTAGTTAGAGTCAACTATAGATTAGTTAATCTGCTAAATTATATTGATTTAGGTGTATTACTCTAGATCAAATGAAAGTTCGTTGAGTTGTCTTTCTATTGCATCTGATTTCACCTTAATCCGATATCGGGGTGGAAAGTTATGCCCATTTTACCTCAGCATGTCCAACAGATATCAAAGTGACGACTAGGTAGACATGATGTCAACTAGTTGACAAGCTATCAACCTAAGTCGTCAACCTTAGGTAGTATCCCTGAAGAAGTTGACGACTAGGCTGATAAGTTGTGAACTATTTTACAAGCCACTAGCCAAAGTCATCAACCTTAGGCAATATCTCTAAAGGGGAGTAGACGACTAGGCTGATAAGTTGTCAACCAGTTGACAAGCCATCAACCAAGTCATCAACTAAAGAAATTCCAGCAATTTTTATTCAGCTTCTTAGGGGTATTTTGGTCTTTTCCTAACCTCAAACCCTACCTCTCATGACTTATAACCACAATTAAGTATATTTTTCCCTAATTCTCAAACACATAACACATTTCTTCCTCTCCTATACTCAAGAACGACCATCTCGGGTTTTCTTCTTCAAGATCATCTCTCAAGTCTCAAGATCCAAATTCAATAATATTAAGAATATCAAGATTATGATTCCTCACCCAAAGATTCAAGCCTCCCTTCTCAAGAACAAGAAATTCAAGATTTCTTCTACAAAAAACTCAACAATTCAAGTTAAATTTCAAGATTTCATTAAGAAATCAAGAAATTAAGGTATGTGGGGTATTCATCCATGGGTCCCTTTAACCCATGGATCCCAAAAACCTTTCTTTGACTAAAAATATGAGTTTTCCATTATTATGAGGTTGTATATGTTCAAGATATGTTTCAATCACGTTTCTCCTTAGTAATTTGACTCAATTCATGTCCGAGTATGATCCCATGAAAAGATTGGTTATCTCATACCTCAAGTTTTGATTTGCCATATCGTGTTCAATTGAATTGCATGTTATAATATCAATTTGTGAATTTATCCATGTAATCATGTTGTTTTCACATGTTTTAAGACATTCTCATGTTCAAGTTCATGATTCTCAATTATTTGATGAAATGTCTATGCTTTTGGGTCTTTGAACTATAATCACTTATTACAGTATTTCAAATTTGATATCATATTTTATACACATTCAGTGTTGGTGGGTTATTAACACCCGATATCTATGTGATTTACATAAATACAACTTTTCAAGTATTTAGATAGTTAATCCATGAATCTTATCAGCATACTCAAAAATTTATATTCATAATAAGCACTATCAGTTATGTAATAACATTCAGTTGTGCTTAGTCCAGTTCAGTATCAGTGCCAATTCAATTGGGAGTAGGATTTAGCACGGAGCGAACCTAGGGATGGCTCACCTTCCAGTATAGGGGGTTACCCTTAGTAGCAATCCCTAAGTTACAAAACTACATAGCCATCATAGGTTTTAGATGTCTACCTACCAGTTTAGGGTCGACACATATCTCACTAGATCACCTTTCAGTATAGAGTGACTCCTTAGTCCTTTCGGATGCCAATTTTATGGATCCACACAGCCAATGTTAGTATCTATGGCACGATACTGACACCCTTCCAACTAGGTTTATAGGTTGGATACCAATTAGCTCAGATTGGGGATTCTCAGCTATATGATACCTCCCGTAGTCTTAATATAGTATTCAGTGTATTTTTAGTTCAGTTTTGCTTGACTAAGTGTATAGACTTACAGATATTCAGCTGTACAAATTTTAATTTTTCAGATTACAGATTATCTCAGTGACATACCAGATTTACACAGAGTCTTGCATTCTCAAATATTAAATTTTTATGCATTCATGATCAGTTATCTCATATTGTTCAGTTAGTCCTTATCACATATGCACAGTACCCATAGTTTCAGTCCAGTTATTCGGACTAAGTACAATTTTGTTTTACATAATCACTATTTAGTTGTCAGTTAATCAGTATTTGGATGTCAATTATTTATTAATCATATATATGTTGATCAGTATTCATATATCCGCTGCTCAACATAACGATGTTAGTTATCCTTTACTTAAATTTCAGTTGTTCAATCAAGTAGACATCAGTCATTAACGTAATCAAATATACTTAGTATATGTTATGTTGGTTTTGTATGTTTGTTCTTTCATGCTCAGTATATTTATATATTCAAATCCTTGAGTTAAGTTAGTTTCCACCACATCGTTTCAGACCCAGTATTCATATGTCATCCACAGCACAACTTTTACAGCATATTTAACGTTATAAGAGAATTGCTTACAGATTTTATGTTTCTACCGCCTCCTAGTTTACTAAATTGTTTTTAGCTCATGATTTATAATTCTCTATGATTTACAGCTCTCACGTATAGCCATGTTTGAAATGTATATTTTCAACAAATAACTTATATCCTCAGTTTTACAACATGTTTGAAATATTTCCATGATTTAGTGCATGTCTCCATATATTCAGTACATTCCAACGTACTAACTAAATATATACATTTGTGGATACATACTTCATAATGTAGGTACCATATGTAGATCTTACACCAGGGTCAGATAGTTTGCAGCTTTCAGCCAGCAGGTGATAAATTCCTTTATTTCGAGAACTCCAGACAGTTGTGGATTATGTACTTTATTTTTAATTTTCCATATTTATTTATTAGGGTTAGTTGAAGGCATGTCCCAGCTATTTATAGTCAATATAGTAGAGGCTTCATAGATGTCAGTTAGAGTTAGTCATGTAATTTGAGTTTCTTTCTTAAGTTATATAACGTTGCAAACTGTTTCAGCATTAACTTTATTCAAATATGAGTATGCTTTCGCTCAGCAAATTAAGTTTTGTTTTACATATTAAAGGCGTTTCTCAATAGTATGCCAGTTTATGGGTTATCTTGGGATCACCTGTGGTTCCAAGCTTCGTATTACGACTAGGGGTAGTCTCGGGTCGGTAAACCTTCCATTCGTAGCCAAACCAGAACCCTCTTGGGCTCTTCATTATGAACCCTACGACTGGAACCCTATGTCTCATAATGAGACATTATGACTCATACGGTCAAGTCGTAGTCTCAACAGTTTCAATAGAGGCACTACACTGGACACATTATGAAATACCCTCCTTACAACTCGTTAGTAGTCTCTACAACTCATTATGTCCAGTTGTTATCAAGGCAGTGACATAGGAAAATCGTTTTGGGATCATTATGACTGGTATTGTGACCCTTAAAGAAACATTACAACTCGTTAGATAAGTCATTGACAGGGTAGAAAGCTCAGAACTTATAAATTTTTCAAGGCCCCTAATCCAAGGTGCTTCATAACCATATTGCAGTGGATTTGAAAATAGTTACCTATATTGCAATTTATACTTTATCTTATTAAAGGGGTCAAAATTCAACCAATGGGATCCGCTTAAGAAATTCTAATAATTGAACCTGCAATTACCTTCCTTGTACAACAAGGAGTGTATGCCCAAAATTATATCAAGGTTAGAGCCTGATTTGAGGCTCAAAATATACCCAAATGATTTTAGAAATCAAGAATATTGACAAGCAATTTTAATGGATTTTTCATGGAATTAGATGCATAAAGAATGGAAAATTAGTCCATAGAAATAGAATTTACTAACCTCAACTTACTCAGGTGATAGATCCCTCAAGCGAACTTATCTAAGCTCAACTATGGAGGAATACCATGTTAAAATGGGGTTAACATCATAAAAGTGGGGTATTTATTCTCCCAGGGGTCCCTTTATAGCAAACATGGGACCTCTATTGCAAACACAAGGATCTAATAACCCATATCACCATGAATATGATGGACTTTTTGTGAATATAAATAAAGATCCAACCCAAGTACTATGGAACCTTTATCATAAATGTAATGGGTTGGGAATAATCATAAATTAAAATAAGTTTGGCCTACATGGGTGCAATGAGCAGTTTGGGAATGTGAAGAATATTTCAGGTTTACACTAGGTGGTGTGCACTAGCAATTTTCCCAGTTTATAATTTTATCTAAACAAGTCCAGCAATTTATTTAGAACCCATGCACATAAACCATATATGCTACATTGTTGATGTTACCCAAATTACACCTTTAAAGTGAAGTATAAAGTGGTTTCTTCAAATATAGAACACAAGAAAGGTTGTGGTCAATCCTACCAGGAATGTAGTTAGGACCTTAAACAATATGGTTATTTTGTCTTTTCATCGGTTATTTCCAAGAAGGGAATTCTGTAACAACCAATTATTAATAATTGTATGTAATCATGTACTAGAGTATTAGTTAATATTATTTGTAATTAATGATAGAGTTCAATAGAATTATGTTCTCCATGATTTCATAACAAAGTAAGCTTGTAAAACTAGTTATCTATCGTGGTGTTTAGCATACAAAATCAATAAGTTATGTGTACTTGAATTGTTAGTCACATATATAGATGAATATTACCACACAAATTCGTCCATCTACGGGTGTTTTCTTTTCTAACCCTCACTTTTGATCCCAGATTAGCTATTGCTAGATGAGGTCAATATATTAGATGAGGGTTGATAGCCTTAAATCTCAATTGATAATCCTTTTTACCATTCATTACTCCTTTGGCCCATCACGTAAGAAAAATCTGAATCTCAATGTTTGCGATAGTCAGAAGGCAATAAATACAAAGTGAGGAAAAATGCATGTATAAACACCATTCAAAAATCACTAAGTATTTTAGCCTATATTGTTAATTCACGATGTCTCCCACAATGCTAGGTATGGATTTAGCTACACGTATTTGTACAAAAACCACTAGAAAATGATGATGAATTCATGATCATAAGCTTACAAGATGAATAAGATAAACCCAGAATCTTGAATTACTAATAAAGCTTAGTAATCATGAACCAGTAGATTAATAATCTTCCCAATCCTATAACTTACTAATATTATATGTTTCCAATCATAAAAGTGAGTAATAATACGTAACATGTAATTGAAAATCTTGGAAAGTTATTTTTAGACAAAACTAATACCTTTTTAAATACAATAGTATTGTAGGATCAGTAGTGACTATAAATCATTAATGGTCCTAACAACTTGTTTTGTGTTCTCATGACTCTTTTAGTGTTATTCTTCAATTCTGTTGGCACCTAATGGTATGACTCATTAGTTGATCAAATAATTCCTACAATGATTCATGCCCACTGAAATTGGATTTGAACCTTTAAATTATCTTTATCCTATGACCTCCCGAAATGAGTAACCATGACTCATATCTTGACTTCACAGGTTGTCTATTTCTTCCATGTTGAATAAATCATATTTTTAACCTTTTGCTTTTATTGTTCATGATCAATCAAGATGACACATTTGTTGACTTTATGACTCATTAGTAATAGTCATTGCTTGTTTTTTAATTTTAGTCTGCAAGACAGTTATTTGTTCTCAGAATGAGTTAGGGTACGACTCGTGTATTGACCATATGAGTCTTGCCTTGTCTTTAATAGTCAACACATGTAATTTTTTAGAATTTTTTCATTGTTTACTTTTGAGACCTGTTTTCCTACACAAACTCATAAACGCACATCTCGTCTACCAAAAAATACTTCAAAAAGCACAATAATCCCATATTTTTTGTGTCCAAAGTGTCATAGAATCACGACCCATCAATAAACTCAACTTAGAATATTTGGTTATCCTCAAGCAACTAAATAAAACAATACTAACACAACACTTAATTAAAATAAAACTGTGAAAACTATGGTAGTGATGTGGCATTTGGCAATATCATTTATAAGTCCAAACCCCCTCTTTTCAAAATCATAAGAAAAATAGTTGTGATCATACCATAGTTATCAAAATAATAAATTATGGATCAATGTATGACATCACGATGTTAATGGATAATTATGAATACATAAATGACAATCTCCTAACTATAATCACAAGGATATCCCTAGTACCCTCACCATAAAGACGTTCTCCACACACACATATATTCATTCTGAAGTGGGGCTTCAACTAATGCACTCGATCTCATAAAAAAGTTCAGATTATGAATGTACAATACAATAGGTTTTTCCTTATTTTCTATAATTTTGTTTCTGTATAGTGGGATTAGGATCCCTATAGGACTTTACTCAAATTGTAATGTAGCCTTAGGTGCAATATTATCGTATAGTGACTCAGTCCTCCTTGCCGCTATAATTCTTCTCCTTCTTTCATTCTGTTCTCTCCCTTTTAATTTATTTTCAACTATGGGTGTGATTTTCTACATATTTTTCTCATTAGTTTTTATTTTCTTTTTCACTTCTTTTTTATTCTGGTATTTTTCTTTTTTAATATATCATGCCCTTTATATTTGTGGACTAATCAATTCTTTTCATATCCAACTCTTTCTTTTTATTTTTCCTATAGTAGCCACCCTCAACTTAGGTAATTTGCCTGAGTTAAGTTGCACAATGTGAAAGGTCAAGCCAGGGACAAAGTAAAGGTAAAAGTAAAATTTAGAAGGTGATTAATTCAATCAACAAAAAATTCAATCTAGGCTTAAAACATGGATCAAGGGATAAATGCAATCATTGGATGGTCATTCAAGCTAGAGTAGACAATAAAGAAATAATGGCCTATGATCCTTTTCTAACCAATTGTCCAATAATATTCTATGACTAATCGAGAAAGCTATTGATTGTATACACATGTAAGAGCTAGAATAGTACATCTTACACATACATGTCATAAGATTTTTACAATTACTTTCTAACTATCATATCCATGTCTTAGATTAAGCACAACTTAACACACAATCATTCATTATGACATGTAATGATCTATAGAATTCATTTTATCAAAGTATGAATATGCAACATAATATTTTGGATGGGTCTCCATTTTCTAATAAAAATATCATGGTGTTTATCTTTTAATCAACATTACACTTTAGTTTTCATATTTTTATTTTACTTCAACAAGATATGAAAAAGCAAAAATAAAACACATAAAAACAAATAAAATACTAAAAATTTTAGTTCTACTATGATAACATACAAAGAGGAAGAGAAACATGAAAATATAAATCCCCAAGTAGTGAGAAAGACCAACAAATATACCCCGATTAAAAACAGGTTCACCAACCTCAATGCACGCAAATATATAATACTAGTGGTAAGGACATATCAATTTTGCCCTTGGCATTTGGGTTGGCTAAATCAGTATGTGTTATAGATGCAACCTCAGATTCAGCAATACTGACATCTATAATGGCTATCACACTTACAATGCCCTTTATAGTAATAGCGACGCCAGTGATTATTGACACACATTAAATGTAGAGGTTTAGCCCCATGGATTTATCCTATAGAATCATGGATATCCCGATCCACAAGTATTGAACTAGTAGATACTCTTACTTGAATATGCTTCTGCATAATCAATAGTGCCATAGTCATTCTCCGGACTTGAACTAGGTATATAAATTCATCAACATAATCATCTTTCGAACTCGAACCAGACAATAATTTATATAATCCATATCATCTATAGTATTATCAATTTGCATAAATAATAGAATAGTCAATGGCATAACCTTCAAGTATCAATATTTCTCAAATTTACCTCGATACATATTTCAAAGAATCTAATAAGCACAAAGGTTTTATAAAACTAACATGCGTCATAGGCCTGAAATGGATTAAGAGTCCACTTCTAATCCTCAAGTTCCATTTTAGACATAATCAACCTGAACTAGGCTTAATGTATCTAAATTCTCTTTTAGATGTATAACAAGCCACAATTGGTCCTAAGGTAAAGATTCTTCCCAAATAGACTAGCTAAGCTGAATAAAAAACTACGGAATCCTTCATGGGTGTAAGCAACAAAGACTATACTTACCCTAAAAATGACTAACTAAAGTATTTTTATCTAACATGAGTGATTAAGGCATTCTCATGCCAAGCATGAGAATTGAAGCCTAATTCACCTAAGGTATAAGGAACAAGCTAAGGGTGTCAAATATATTGTTTCAAATTAGCCTAAACGTCCAACTAAACCCATGTCTTGCATTTCATCAATCCAACACCTAAAAACCACCTCAAATCCCACAAGATATCAAAAACATGCTATAACATAGTAAAACCTAGCATAGGATAAACCTAGTCTACCTCGTTGTCGAAGAAAGCTCAACGAACGACTAATCTATTGATTTTCCAATTTATAAAGCCTTCCCAAGATGCCAATCTATCAAAAACACATTCTACTCATCAATACAAGTATATCAATACCCATATTGCACCGTTGTTCTTTGGATCCAAAAATAATATCAAAACCTCATATGGATCCTACTAATGGAAAAGGCATTTCCAAAACTAATCCATGATTCATACAATATCAATGAATCATTAGCCCTAAAAATGGGTGGAACCCATGCTAAATTAGGGATAAAATTAAGCCTTAATGTTTTTGGGATTTTGAGCAAATAATGAAGAAATTTCATCGAGAAATGGGTGAATTCTTACCTTAAATTGGATGATAATCTAAAAAATATATGTTAATCTACCTTCCTAATCACCAACAAGCTTCAATATTAAGCTTTCACACTGTTTAGGGCTTTTTATCTCAAGAGAATGGGTGAAGAATGAGCAAAATCAGGAAAATAGGGTCATTTTATACCCAATCCAGGTACTCGGGAGTAGCTATCGCAACCCCGAGGAGTGAAATTGCCATATTTTATGGCTTCATAGTCCAGTCATGATCACGACCTCCCCTTAGTGATCGCACCATCTTTGGGATGGACATTATGACTTGTTCCTTGCGATGACTCCACCGCAATTGCGGCTCGAGGATGACGATAGCAGCGGCACCAGATGACAGTTGAAGACATAGAAATATTTTAAGTCTCTGCCAAGCCCTTGGGATTTATCCAGAATCCTGTATATGAAAATTAACTATGTAACCATACCAAATTTGATTTTCTATATGCCATGGAGCATCAGATTTACCATCTGAGGTCATTTCGACCAATTGTGTGTCCTACACCCATATTATACTTTCATAACTTTTTGACCAATAGGTCAAAATGAGTTGGGGTGCCTCAGGATCCAAACCATAGGTATATCTAGCCTAAAATTGATATTATTGGGTTGTTGGCACAGTCAGAATTTGCATTTGAGATTATTTTATTTAAGTTTTTACCCAGTGGCCATTTGAAACCAGCGAAGACTTCTAAACAGTGAAGTGGCTCTAAAAATCTAACAAGCTACCTGGTAATCAAACTGTATGTCCCAGCATGTCATAAATGACCTGGAGAAGCTATACAAAAGCTCTGATGGTGAAAATATATAAAAATATGGAAAATGACCTGATGGATCGTTAAAATATCCACTACTAAAGAGACTCTCATCTGTAAAAGTTAAGGATTAGGGTATACCCGATGTCTCTAAAAGGTAAGGATACTAAGTCTTCATCTCACTCTCAATCTCCTAAGTAGCCACCTCTACTGGGTTGGGCCTCCACTGAACCTTAACTATAAGAATATCCCTAATGCCCAAACGCCTGACATCACCAGCCAAAATAAGAATAAGCTCGTCCACAAAGGTTAAATATTAATCCAACTGGACTAAGTCCCATCTAAGTACATAAGGTGGTTCAGGAATATATCACTGCAATATAGAGACATGGAAAACTAGGTGAATAATGGAAAAATCATGAGGTAGAGCTAACTTAGAAGCCATCTCAATAACTATGCGAAGAATTTAAAAAGGTCCACTAAATCTAGGACTGAGCTTGCCATTCATAGGAACCTCATCATACCTTTCAAGGGTGATACATAGAGGAATACACGATCACCAACTAAACCTCTCAAGAAATAAAGCCTGCAGTCTTCATATGCCTTCTGCCTACTCTAAGTCACTCTCAACGTATCCTGACTTTATCTAACAACTCATCAAGAAAATCAGCACTATGGGGCATCGCCTCGAAAGTCTCAGACCATCCAATTGAAGAACAAAATCTCCTACCATATAAAGCCTCAAAAGGCGCCATCTCAATACTTGAATGATAACTATTATTATATGAGAACTCTTCTAATGATGCATTCTCATCCCAATGGCTTTTAAAATCCATAACATTGGATTGACGAATATGCTCAACAACTATAATAGTCTGTTCAGATAAAAGGTTGTACTACGATCCACATAAGTACCCAAATCCTCCTAAAATTCTATCAAAAACCATGAAGTCAATACAGAACCATGGTTAAAAATAATAGAAATGAGAACACTATGAAAATGGACTATCTCTCGAACATAGATATGGGCCAATCTCTCAACTGTGAAGGACATTTGAATAGGAATGAAATACACTGATTTGGTGAAACAATCTAAAATGACCCAAATTCCATCAAGACCACTGGAAGTACGAGGAAAACAACTAATCAAATCCACGACAATCCATTCCTATTTCCACTCGAGAACGGGTAACCTCTGTAGGTCGCTGATGCTCAGCCTTTAACTACTCTAAACATTGGCAACAATCTACAAAGTCTGCCATATCAATTTTCATACCACTACACCAATAATGTTATCTTAAATCTCTATACATCATAGTTGTGCTGGGATTAATGGAATATCTAGAGATATGAGCCTCATGCAAAATCAACTTAATCAATTCATCGATCCTCGACACATAAATGCAACCATCAAATCTCAAAACACTATCCGAATCTATGGTGTTCCTCTCAGAGTGACCACTCAACACCTGATCATGAAGGAAGCAATGCTTACTATCCTTAAACTGACTATCTTAAATCTCCTCAAATATTAAGGACTTCAACTCTAGAATAGCCAAAATCCTCCTAGGATCTAAAATATCAAGGGGAACCATCAAGTTAGTTAAGTAATGAATGTCCTATGTCAACAACCTCTAAGAAACTGAAATACAAGCAAATCTACCCATACTCACTGCCTTCTGGCTCAAGGCATCTACCATCATATTTGCCTTGACCAGATGATACAAGATCAAAATATCATAATACTTAAGAAACTATATCCATATACACTATATAGTATTAAACTTCCTTTAGGTCATTAGAGGCTGAAGACTACGATGATCGGTGAAAATCTCACAATGGCACTATAAAGATAATACCTTTAAATCTTAAGTGCAAAAACTATCTCCACCAACTCTAAGTCATAAGAGGGGTAGTTGCGCTTATGCACCTTAAGTTTCCTTGAAGCATAGGAAATAATACAACCATATTGCATCAATACGCAACCTAAAACAACACCAAAATCATCACAAAAATAGTGAATCACTCATCCTCAATAAGAAGATCTAAAATAAGAGCTAAAGTGAGACAATCCTTGAGCATTCTAAAGATCGACTCACACCCCTCAAACCATCAAAAGGGAACCTACTTCTGAGTTAATCTTGTCATAGGGACTAAAATTATAGGAAACCCCTCAATGAATCATCTATAATAACCTATCAAACCAATTAATCTACGAACCTCAATCAGAGATATAGGTCTAGCCCAATCACAAATTGCCTTAATCTTTGCTCGGTCTACTATAATCCCATCCTTAGACACCACATGTCCAAGGAATGTCACTGACTCATGCCAAAGGTCAGACTAAGAGAACTTGGAAAAAAGCACACGGTCTCTTAAAGTCTGGAGTACAATGCTCAAATTATGTGCATGCTCCTCTCTACTACTCGAATATATAAGTATGTCATCAATAAACACAATAATAAAGGAGTCAAAATAAGGCCTAAATACTTGGTTCATCTCCTTGAATGCGGTTGGGGCATTAGTCAACCCAAAAGGCATCACTAGAAAAACATAATGACCATAACAGGTCCTAAAAGTATTCTTTGGAATATCCACATCTCGAATTCTCACTGAAGGATAAACATATCTCAAGTTAATTTAAAAAAACACTGTCTCTACTTAAAAGTGGTCAAAAAAATCATAAACGCAAGGCATAGGATAACGGTTCTTCACCATCACCTTATTAAGCTGCCAATAATCAATACACATATGCATGGAGCCATCTTTATTCTTCACAAAAAATACAGGATCTCCCCAAGGAGACAACTTAGTCTAATAAAACCCTTACCAAAAAATTCTTGAAGCTGAGAGTTCAGCTTCTTATGCTCGGTAGGATCCATAAGATAAGGTTCTATTTAAATAGGTCGGTTGCCAGGACTGAGATTAATACCAACTCAATCTCATGGACAATGGGAATACAATTTAGTTCGGTGGGGAACACATCAGAAAACTCACAAACAACAGGAATAGAGACAAGCAACAGACTCTCTACACTAGTATCATAAATGTATGTGAGATAAGAATTGCAACTCCTCAAAATAAGTCTCTTAGCACGAATGAGAAATCATGCCCATTGGCTCATAGCTAACCTTTGCCAACCAAACAACAGAGAGTACAGTGGGCATGGCTAAGGTAAACTATCTTGGCAAAATAATCCTTGACTAAATGGTAGTGACATAAGTAGTTCTTGCCATGAATTACATCAAAATCCACCATATCGAGAATAATAAGATCATCATGAGTATCAACATATCTAACAGTCATAAAAGATGATCTGTAAACCCGATCCACTACTAACGAATCAGCCATGAGAATAGAGATGTGTTGCACCCAAGCGCGCATGTAAGTGTACGTGGTCTCACCAAGTAATAAAACGGACTTAAATAAATCATAATATCGATCCCTCAGATACTTATTTTAATAACTATTCAATTCAATTTTAACTATAAAAATTTATCAGTGAAATCATAACAAAAAGAGTTTGAGAGCTTATAAAATAAAAGTAAAGTAAAATAATGCAGGAAAGTAAAGACTTTGGACAATCAATGGATGAAAACCCAGCGTTAAAGCACTACGAAGAATCATACTATGCTATTGAACTTCATTTGTTAGATCACTTATATTGGTTGTTGATTTGTAGGGTTTATCGCATGATCATGGTCTTCCGACCTCTAATCATCTATCTAACTTGGACATTACAAATACATCATTGAGTAGGGATGTAATAATCCAATAGATGCATTAATATATCATTACTATATGTGAACCAAGAAAGGATTCTAGGTATATCCCTATCCTAGATGCTAATTTAAATTCCTTATTTCATAAAAAAAATAAGAACCTTACTCTATTTAACCCCATGTTCAATCTTTCTATTCCCTCTATTGAGATTACAAGTTCAACAATATATGTATTCTAAGGATCAAGAATCCTCAAAATATTTAAAACAAGGATGAACAAACAACCAAATATGATAAAAAATGCAAACAAACTCAATTTGAAGCAAAAGTAAACATGTTCTTGGCCTTGACACCATAAAGGGGGCGTTGAGCCACTAATCGACTTAACTATCATTAACATGGTTGAATACATAATTAAATATAATAAAAAGCTATAGTAAAGAGAAATAAACCCTAATTAATGGGTTGAGCAGCCTGTGGCTGCGATTCCCATAGTTGAGGTTCCTTCTGCACCAGTAGTTGCTCAGCTAGTGGTTGCCCAACCTACTATGTCTTCTGAAGAGAAGAAGATATTGTGTAGACTTTTGAGTTTGGATCTGCCTAGATTTTCTTATGCTCAAGACGAGGATGCGTATGATTTTTTGATCTCTTTTGTGGATAGGTTCTATAATTTAGTCTTTATGGAGACTCGTTATATAGACTACACCATATTTTTATTGGACTTATCTACTCGTTATTAGTGGAGAGATTATATGTATTCTAGATTAGTTGGATATTTTACCCTGTTGTAGACTTAGTTTTCTTAGATGTTCTTAGAGAAGTAAATGCCTCGCAGTGTCTTGCATTGCCTGAGAGATTAGTTCACGTGATTAGAGAAGGGATCTATAATTGTCTTAGAGTGTGAGGCTTATTTTCATAAGTTTTCTAGACATGCAACTTCTATACTCGATACTTAGTATGAGAAAATTCACTACTCTATCATAGGATTAGGACTCCCCATATGTATGGATACACAGAGTTTAGTAACTAAGGATAGGTCCTTTACAGAGGTGTCAGACCATGAAAGAGTGATGGAGGAGTTACACTGCAAGAGTAGTGGGGTATGGATAAAAGGCCCAAGTTCAAAGCTAGATTCAGTAGGAGCCGCGGTAGTTTCTAATTCCAAAGTGATAGTTACCATGGTAAAGATTCTCTATAGTATTCAAATCAGTTAGTGGTTCAGCCCAGTCAACCTATTCAGGTAGCTCTTCAGATTGCTGATGGAGGTCAGTCTATTTCTAGTGATTGCCCTGGTCAGGGTAGTGGTCAGTATTTGAGAGGTGCGACCACTGGTTATTTGAGTCATTGTGTATACTCCAGGACAACCAAATCTACTATTTCTGGTTTAACTTAGGGTGGTTGTTATACATGTAGAGCTCCTGGTTACTTTTATCGCGAGTGCCCTAGTTGTGGGGAAATAATTATTTAAACTTAGGGTCCTTCCCCTATTAAAGCAGTTTATCCCTCAGGTAGAGATGGTTCTTATGGTCTCAAAGGTGGTTATCAAGGTCCTTGGGGAGGTTCTCAAGTAGGCAAGACAGAAGGTCGATTAGGTGCCAAGCCAAGTAGCAGGCGTGGTCAGTTATATGTTGTACCTTCTAGACCCGGCGCTGAGACTTCAAATATTGTTGTTACAGGTACTATTTTTGTGTGCTTCCAGTCAGCCCTTGCTTTATTTGATATAGGATCCGCTTATTCTTATATTTTAACTTATTATGCACCATGATTAGAGTGCACTATTTATTTATTATATGTGTCTCTATGATTACCTACTCCCGTGGTTGATTCTATAGTGGTGGATCGATTATCTAGATCATATGTTATGATAGTTAATGATGTTAATACTTGTGTTGATCATATTATTCTGTATATACTAGATTTTTATGTGAGTCTGGGCATAGATTGGTTATCCCACTATCATGCGGTCATGGATTATTTTTCCAGGACTATTACCTTAGCCATGCTAGGTGTACTGACATTTATGTGGTAGGGAGCGGCTATCCATAAGACGACAAGGATTATTTTATATGTATGAGCTAGGAGACTTATTTCTAGGGGTTGATGTCTGTGATACTAGTGTGGATAGTCCATCGCTTGACTCTATCCCCGTGGTCTATGATTTTTCTAATGTGTTCCCTGTCGACCTGCTTAGTATTCCCACCGTCCGTGAGATTGAGCTCGTTATAGACCTTAAGCCTGGCACCCAACCTATTTCTATAGTATCTTATCGTATGGCTTTGGCCGAGCTTATGTAGCTGAATTCTCAGCTTTAGGACCTTCTTAGTAAGGGTTTTATTAGACCAAATGTGTCCTCTTGGGGTACTCCTATATTATTTATGAAGAATAAAAATTTCTCCATGCATATGAGTATTGACTATAGGTAACTTAATAAGGTGACGGTGAAGAACTATTATCATTTGCCTCATATCAATGATTTGTTTTACCAGATTCAGGGTCCAACCGTGTTTTCTAAGATTGATTTGAGGTCTGATTACCATCAGTTGAGTGTTCTGGATGAGCATATACCCAAGACAACATTTAGTATCCATTATGGTTATTTTGAGTTCTTGGTGATGTCTTTTGGGTCGGCCAATACCCCAGCCGAGTTCATAGATATGATGAAACAAGTATTAATGCCATATTTTGTCTCCTTTGTGATGTGTTCATTGATGACATCCTTGTGTATTCAAGGAGTAGTGAGGAGCATGCACAATATTTGATGATCGTGCTCCAGACTTTGAGAGATCATATGATTTTCGTTGAGTTCTCCAATTGGGAGTTTTTGCTTGAGTCGGTGACATTCCTTGGGCATATGGTGTATAAGGATGATATTATAGTAGACCCGACTAAGATTGAGGTGATTTGTGATTGGGCTAGACCCACATCTCTTACTAAGTTTTGTTGCTTCATTGGTTTGGCTCATTATTATAGACTCTTTGTCAAGGGATTTGCTACTATTTCAGCCACTATGACCAGATTGTCTAGGAAGGAAGTTCCTTTTCGATGGTTAGAGAAATATTAGTCGAGCTTTGAAAAGCTCAAGGAATTTCTCACTTTATCTCCTATGTTAGCTCTTCTCGTAAAGGGTGAGGGATCACCATGTTTGGTGTTGCTTTTGCCATTGGTCTTTGTTATATATTGATGCAACAGGGTGTGTCATTGCCTAAGCTTTTAGATAGCTTAAGATGCATAAGCACAATTGCCCCACTCAAGATTTGGAGTTGGTAACAGTAGTTTTTGCACTTAAGCTTTAGAGGCATTATTTTTATGGATTGCGTTGTGAGATTTTCACTTATCACCGTAGTCTTCAACATCTTATGACCTAGTGATAGCTTAATGCTTGTCAGTGTAGATGGATGAAATTGTTTAAGGACTATGACATTTCCATCTTGTATCATCTAGGAAAGGTAAATGTGATAGCTGATGCCTTGAGTCGCAAGGAAATGAGTTTGGCTAGTTTAGCTTGCTTATCAATTTCTCAGAGGCCTTGGGCACTGGAAATTCAATCCATAGCCAATTTGATGGTTTGCCTTGATATCTCAAATAATATGAGGATTTTGGATACTGTAGAGGTGAGGTCCTGACTATTTGAGCAGATCTGTGATTGTCAATTTGAGGATGATCAGCTTCGTTACCTTCTTCACTAGGTGTTTTCTGCTGAGTTCGAGTGGCATACCATATATTTTGAGGGTGTTTTGAGGTTTGATGGTCATATTTTTTTTGTATATCGATGGTTTAATTCTGTTGATTTTGCAAGAGTCTAACAACTCTAGATACTCCACACATCCTGGTACAACAAACATATGTAGAGAATTGAGAAAACATTATTGGTGGAGCAGTATGAAAAGATATATGGAAGACTTTGTAGCTCATTCCCTATGTTTCCAGTAGGTAGATTTCGAGCATTAGCGACCATGAGGTGAGACCTAGTTATTGCCCACTCCCGAGTAGAAATGGGAGTGTACCACTATGGACATAGTTAGCGGTGTGCCTCGTACTTCTCGTGGGTCAGATAGTATTGTGGTCATTGTGGATCATTTAACCAATTCAGCATATTTCATTTTTATTCTGATGTCCTTCTGTCACGACCTAAATTGGGGCATGGCCGTGACGTGCAACTCAAGTCCCACATTGACCGGAGACCACCCCTACTACATTTAACCAAACAACATGATAACCTTGTTGTTGGTTGAAGTCCGAACAAATAATAAGATAAATTTAATGAATAAGAGATAATTCTATTATCTATAACCAATGACCGACTAAAAGAACCGACCAACACTACCCAAGTCCACAGTAATCCAAACAAATCCTTATAAGCAAAGGAACAAAATCAGTCTTGGTCGGGATATATCCCCGAATTTGACAGATGACAATAATAGTGTTAATGATAATGAAAGTAAATACTACCTCAAATCTAAGAATGAGATCTGGTGAAATGCATAAGCCTTCCGAGGGATGGAATCTCACTACTTAACCACAATGCAATGAACCGATGAACCATTGACCGACCTAACTCTATGCAGGAAAGGTAGAAATAGCTCTGGTGCTTACATCACAGAGGGATACAACATCCAAAGATGGTTGGTGGGGTGAACACTAGCATGTAACTCAAGGATTAGGATTACATAATGCCATGATCAATGATTAAAAACATTCAAAACCAATGCACATAATCAAATGTATATACATACATATATATCACATGTCGGGATAGGGAGCAACATTTAACATGCTCTTTAAAATTTTAGTGTATATTGTGTAGATCAACCATCATAACATATGAAGGCACCTAAGGGCTATATAGGCCCAGCTCTTCCTTAACTAGTAGGGCCATATTTTGTATGGCCGCACGAACAAAAAGGTATACATAAGCACTATTGGAGACAAGAACCTCCTAGCATATTAAGGTGACACGAGTATGAAATCATGTAATAAGATATGGGCGACTCAAACATTCCAATAAATTGATAATAATAAGGGGGGACTTGAACCACCCATCCATATAAACCCCCACGTTGGCATCTGCAGTTTCTAGTATTGGTCCTTCAAGACCTCCACTTTCATAACTCGACTACACAACCTTCATTAAAGCCCGATTAAAATAAGTATCACACATTCCCATTCATTGATTCATATTACACATTTAGGAATACATTGTTGGTATTGTTATACCAACTACACTTGGAAGGTAACATCAATATACTAAATCAATTATATTCATATGGGGGAATTAACAACCACCTTGGTTCAGTTATACATTAGCTTGGAGAATTATATAACCCCATAAGGTTTAATTCAAAATCATAACGCAGTAGTTCAAGAGTAGTTCAATTCCCACATTTTTCATAACTAAAAACATATTTCAAAATACGGGGTTGGGTTCATAACCACTTCAAATGTCATAAGTTTGGAAGAAATCACAATTTCCTAGTTCATTCACCATAACTATGCACCCACAAGTTCAAAACACTATTAAAACATAAGTAATCACATGTAGACCTGGGAAAACATTGTTCAATCAATAAGCATTCAAAACCCTCAACCTTTGATTTCAAATAAACATAAATATCTCATGAATAATAGTTTAAAACATATGTTTTTTACAAACAAACAATGAGGGAAGAGTAACATGCCTAAAATACCATGCTTCACGAAAAGATTTCAACCCTTGACCTTGGAAGACCTACTTCTTGGAAACCCTTAGTATGGCATCTTGAGAGAGTTTGAGAGAGATTTTGAAGTGTTTTAGCACGTTAAGGATGAAATATGACCCCCTTAATTATTTTATGGACGTGGGGTTTTAATTGGGTGAGAAGGGAATTATCCATAGTGCCCTCAATTTAAAAACTGAAATTTAGTCATTAGTGACAAAGGGTGACTATACGACTCGTAAGGATACATTATGACTCCTCACAAGGAGTCGTACTGAAGATAGAACCACCAAGTCCCCATGATGGTCTGGCTATGATTTATACTATTTACTCGTAACCATACTTAACGACTTGTAACCATTTCTTGTACTCAAGACAATAACATATTTGGGATGACATACTAGAAACCCTACATTTGGGACATAACGACTCATCAGGAGCCTGTACGACTCATGGCCTCAAGTCGTAAAGAAGATAGTGTCTTGGGCCATAGTTTTGGGACACCTCAAGACTTAGTCCTTATGACCCGTAAGAAGTCTTGACCACTTGTTGAGAGCCACTCGTACCTATAGCAGAATATTGAGCCACTTTTTCTGATTAAGTCACGACAAAGTCCCAATGAACCATCATGACTCCCTACGACTCGCTAATAGAGTCGTAGTAAAGACAATGACGATAAAATTTCAAAAAATTTCAAGGACAAAAAACTCGAGGCGGTACGTACTCCCCCTCTTAGGATCATTTATCCTCAACTGACAAGAAAAGGCATTTATTAGAATGATTTGACTCTACATACCATTAATCTTACCTTTAAGAAAGATAGAAAACAAAGATGCCAAGGAAATCACCATTTCCTTTAACAAAGTCAGAAAATAAATATTTTAAGGAATACACATACGTCAAGTACGATTATCCAGAATAAGAAAAAAGAATGGAACTTGGACTTCATATCCTCCTCGTCTTCCTAGGTTGTTTCCTCAACCTTCTGGTTCCGCCAAAGAACCTTTACCAAAGCAGTATCCTTTATCCGCAACGGATGAACTTTCCAATCTAAATTCTCAATTGGGACCTCCTTGTAAGATAAGAAATCCAAAATACCCACCTCCTCTAAAGGAACAACTATCAAATAATCACCTCTGCACTTTCTCAACATTGAAACATAAAATACTAGATAAATGAAGTTCAAGTTTTGAGGAAACTATTAGTCATATGAAACATTACCAATATTCTCTTCATATGGTGAATATTTTTAATTAGGAAAAACATTCTGACCTACTTTTCTCTCTAGGCAAACCCTAACCCTAAAACCAACTTTTCACGAAGTTGCCCAACATAGCCACCACCTTTGGTGGGGCTGACCCACCGAAAAATAATTAGAAGATGAATGAAATTGATGTTAGTGGAAAAGTACATGGAGACTCTCCTAAGATGATGGATTATGCAAATATATTGAAGCGTAAAAGTTGTAGCAGTATTGTGGAAAGGATTCTACCGAAACCAGTTGAAATGGTACATGGAAAACTGAGTATAACAGGAAAATCAGTAGAAAGAAGGAGCTCAATCATCCATGAAAATTTACAATATGTAGTTATAGGTAAATCTTCTTATGGAAAATTGGATATAATGGAGCTAAGGAAAATATTCCCAATTACTGTGGCATTAAAAGAGAATACAACATCAGAGTGTTGGATACTAGACATATTCTCATTCGATTGCAAGGATATGAGGATTATATTAATCTTTTATCAACAGCTACATATTATATAAAAGCCAATGATATGTATTGGCATATGAGAAAACTAATGTGGGATCCTTATTTCGAACTAGATATGGAAACTACTGTAGTTATAACATAGATATCGATGCCAGATCTTCTACCATATTTTTTTACAAAGGAGGCAATTTTTTCAATTGCCTAAGCAATTGGGAAACCTTAAATAGTTGGTATGGCAAGCAAGAATCAAACACGACTCAGTTGTGCAAGGGTTAAAGTAGAGGTAGATTTCGTTGCTAATTTTCCACAAAGAGTTCGAATAAATGAAAATAATGATATGAATGGAGATATAAAGTTTAAATAGAGAAAAATCCAATATAACTATATGCCAAAGTATTGGAAAGAATGTGGTTTGCAAGGATATGATGAAAGTTTAAGATGGAATATTCATCCTGAACTACATGAAATACAGATAGAGAAAAATAAGGGAGATTTGAAATTACAAGTAAAAGGAGAAAAGGAGAATGAAGTGTTTTTAAAGTGTTTTAGTATCTTTAGGATGAATTATAACCCCCTTAAGTGCTTTATCAATGTGGTGTTTTAATTGTGTGAAAAGGGAATTATCCAAAGTGGCCTCAATTGAAAAACTAAAATTTAGTCGTTAATGACTGCGGGTCACTATATGACTCATATGGATACATTACGACTCATCACAATAAGTCGTAGTCAAGACAGAACCACTAAGGCCATATACTATTTTTGCTACGATTCATACCAGTGACTCGTAACCACACTTAAAGACTTGTAACCACTTCTCGTACTCAAGATAGAAATTAATTTGGGATGACACACTTGACACCCTCTTATTTGGACATACGACACATAATGAGTCTTTATGACTTGTAGACTCACATTGTAATGAAGACATTATCTTGGGCCAAACTTTTTGAACACCATATGACGTGGTCCTTATGACCCATAAGAAATCTTGAAAACTAGTTGAGAGCCACTAATACCTAGAGAAGAATATTGAGCCACTTGTTTTGAGTATGTCATGACCGAGTTCCTTCGACCCATCATGACTCCCTATGAACTACCAATGTTTTTCAAGTCATAACAGTAAGGATAAAATTTAAAAAAATTTCAAGGAACAAACCCGGGGCGTTACACCTTCAGTGCTGAGAGGTTCGCCCATATCTATGATTAGAAGATAGTTTTCCTATTTCTATCATTTCAAACTGTGGTTCTGTGTTCACTTTGAGGTTTTAGAGAGCTTTTCAGGAGGACTTGGGCACTTGGTTTAATCTTAGTACAACCTTTATCGAAGCCACCTCTTTCGTTCACCACTGACGAACATGTCGATCCAAGATCCTCACTGGGACCTCCTCCAAGGACAAAGAGTCCAACAGACAATTATTCTCCAAGGGAACAACCAACATAGGATCACCCATAGATTTCCGTAATATGGAGACATAGAATACCGGATGGATGGAGGTCAACCATGAGGGCAACGCCAACTCATAGGCAACACTACCAACCTTCTTCAAAATAAAATATGGACCAACATACCGGGGACTGTGCTTCTCTATCATACTAAATTGCATCACTCTGTTCATTGGAGATACCTTTAAGAATACATAGTCACTAATATTAAACTCCAAATTCCTACGCCTCACATCCGCATAGGACTTTTTGGGACATTGAGCGGATTTCAAAAAATCATGAATCTTCTTTACCTTCTCCAAAGGTTGGTGAGCCAAATTAGGACCAAACAACTTACCCTCACAACCTTCACACCAATCAGTAGGTGAATGAAACCTCCTACCATATAATGCCTCAAAAAGAGTTGTACCAATGCTAGAATGGTAACCATTGTTATAGTCGAATCCAATCAAAGGCAAATAGTCTTACCAAATACCACCATAGTCAATCACATATGCACGGAATAGATCCTCCAATGTATGAATGGTCCTCTCCGCTTGTCCATCCGTCTGTAGGTGGAAAGAGGTACTAAGGTATACCTTAATCCCCAAACTCTTACGAAATGACCTCAAAAAATGAGATGAGAACGGAGTGCCACGATCCGAGATGATAGAAACTGGAGCACTATGATACTTCACAAACACCGCAAGATACCATTTAGCATAATCCTCCTCTGCATGATTAGTCCTCATCGAAAAAAAGAGAACAGACTTGGTCATTCTATCCACAATAACACAAATAGAATAACCCTAATTCTGATATCAGGGAAGACCGGTGATGAAATTCATATTAATTGTCTACCACTTCCATTCGAGCAACTCAATCTTTTTGTACAAACCCACGGGTCTTAAGTGCTCAAATTTCACTTGTTAACACACCATACACTTAGCCACAAAGCTTGCCACATCTCGCATCATATTAATTCACCGATAGAAATTACAAAGATCATGATACCTCTTCGTAGAACCGGTATAAATTGCATACAAGGATCCATGAGCCTTGGCTGTAATCTTTTCCCTTAATCAATCGACATTGGGAATGTATATCCTACCTTGGTACCTCAAGTTACCATCACCACCAATTGTAAAATTGATAATATTTTCTTACCCACACTACTCTTAATCTTCATTAAATAGGGATCCAACATTTGTTTTTCCTTTATCTCAACAATAAGAGATGACTGCAATACCTGATGCACAAATACACCACCATCCTCAGAGTTCATGAGATGAAATCTATGAGTATCCAAACGATGAATTTCCTTCACCAAATCCTACTTAGCCTCACCTACAAAAGCTAAAGTCCTCATGGATAACCTGCTAAGAGCATCAATAACTATGTTACCTTTATCAGGATGATAATAGAGACTCATATCATTGTTCTTTAGCAACTCAACCCATCTTCATTGTCAAAGATTCAACTCTTTCTAAGTAAACACATACTGAAGTTTCTTAGGATCAGAAAATATGTAACCATGAACCCATGATGATAGCGTCGCCATAACTTCAACGCAAATACCATAGCTAATAACTCTACGTTATGAGTAAGGTAGTTCTTATCATGAACTTTCAATTGCCTAGAAACATAGGCCACCACCCTACCATGTTGCATCAATATACAACCATGCCCAATACGAGAGGTATGATAATACATTACAAAACTATCATTACCCCCGGGAAAGGTCAAAAATAGAGTCGAAGTCAATTTATCCTTCAATTTCTCAAAACTACCTCACACGAATCATACCATAAGAACTTGACCTTCTTCTATGTCAACTTAGTCAAAGGAGAAACTATCATCGAAAAACTTTCCATAAATCTCCTATAGTAACAGTCTAGACCCAAGAAGCTCCTAATATCAATTGGATTTGCATGTTTAGGCAACTTATTAAACGCTGCAACTTTTGGTGGATCCACTATGATCCCTTCACTAGAGATAAATTGGCAAAGAAAAGTCATAGCCTGCGACCAAAACTCATACTTAGAGAACTTGGCATACAAATAATGATCCTTCAAGGTTTGTAACACATAATGGGGGTGATTGACATGATCTACCTCACTCATAGAATAGACCAAGATGTAATCAATGAAGACAATGACAAACAAATCTAGAAACGGATAAAAGACCCTATTCATCATGTCCATAAATGTTGCGGGGACATTGGTCAACCCGAAAGACATCACTTGGAACTCATAATGACCGTACCGAGTCCTGAAGGGAGTCTTAGGGATATCCACTTCCCCAATCTTAAGCTAATGATAACCTGACCTAAGGTCGGTCATAGAGAAACACTTTTGACCTTGAAGCTAATCAACCAAATCATCAGTCCTAGGAAGAGGATATTTATTCTTTATGGTCATCTTGTTTAACTAACTATAATCAATGCATATTCGAAGGGAACCATCCTTCTTACACATAAAAAACATGAGAGCACCAAAAGAAGACACACTAGGATGGATAAAACCTTTATCCAAGAGATCCTTTAATTGCTCCTTAAACTCTGCCAGAGCCATTCTATAAGGAGCGATACAAATTAGACGAGTGTATGGAACAAGATTAATCCTAAAGTCGATTTCCCTATTCGTAGAAATTCCTGGAAGATCATTAGAAAAAACCTTAGGAAACTCATTAACCACGGGAACAAATTCTAGAGTAGGACATTTTGAGTTAGAATCCTTATCTCGAATCAATACAAATACCCTTTTGAAATAAACTTTTGGGCTCTAAGATATGAGATGACCGACCTATTAAGGAATTTAAACATGACCTTACGGATCGGACAGTCTAAGAAAGCATAGCAAGAGTGCAACCAATCTATTCCCAGATTAACATCAAAATTAACCATGTCTAACTCTATTATGTCTACAAGAGTTTCTCTACAACTAAAAGATACCACACCCCCTATAGACTTTTTAACAACCATAGAGTCTTCTACCTGGATAAAAATAAAAAAAAGGAACGAGCAAACACTCAAGACCAAAATGAAAATACAAAGCCACAAATAGGGTCACATAAAAGATAGTGGACCCTAGATCAACTAAACAATACAAATCACAGAATAAAAGTTTCAACATACCTTTAAAAACATCTAGAGACTCCTAGAATTCTTGTCAACTAGAAAGTGCATACAAGTGATTTCGTCCAGTACTGGTACCAGAAACAAAAGCAGAAGCAGAAGTAGCAGCCTTCGGTGCAAGAGTAGATGGTGTAGCAACATGGACCTTATTTGTTAAAGAAGCCATTAGTTAAGGGAACTCTCATTTCAAGTGCCTAATCTAACAATATCTAAAATATCTATTCCTTTTTTTCTCTTACTGGCCATAATGATGTTGACCATAAAATCTATACAGAGTGTAGGATGGAGGCGACTTAGCCCTACTAGCCTGAGAACGGACACCTTGTGCTAGGAACTCACCATCAAACTAAGAACGATAATAACCTTATGTCTTTGAGTAAGGAGCACTAGCTGAGGAGAAAGAACCAAAACTCCCCTACTTCTTTCTTAGCCACTCACCACTATCTCTACCACTTTGCTTAGAGGGTCTAAGTTTCTCCCTTGACTTTCACTAAACTTAGCCTATTTTTTTTTCTCTTTCTCCACTTGTTGCATATACATAACTAATCTAGAGATGTCCATATCCTTGATTATTAAAACTACCTTTCTCTCAAGGACCAAGTCACGAGACAGTTCCAAAGAAAACATACACATTCTAGCTGTCATGCTAGAAACCATATCAGGAGTATACCTATACAACTAGCATACTCCATGATAGACATCCTACCTTGCCTTAAATTCATAACTCTTTCACTTCCATTTCTCTCAACTCCTAATAAAAAAAGCGGTCCAGGAAGGAACTAGAGAAATCTTCCCATAAGAAAGAAGTAGAATCCTCACCTCTTGACTGTTCCCAATCTTTGTACTATTAGTATGCCACATCTTTCAATTGATAGGAAGCAAACTCAACTCTCGCAACTTTCAAATCATGTATAATTCGAAACATCTCCTCTATATCATCAATGAAACTTTGAGGATCCTCCTAAACCTTTACAACTGTAAACAAAGGAGGGTGCAACCTTATGAACTAGACAACCCTTCTAGTCTGAGAAGATGGAGCAATAGAAACAACATGTTTAGACTGAGAAGCTACCAATTGAGTCAACTGATGAATAGAGCAATGAAACTCAACATTAGTAGTATCCTTTTAAGGTGAATGAGTAGGAGTTTCACTCTCAGACGTAGGGTTGGAGGATAGGTGGAACCCCATAAGAATAGTCAGGTATCGTGGCCCTTGATCGAGTATAAACCCCAGAAGTTGGATTAGCTCCGTACATACTGTTCTCAATCAGGACAGAAGAGTTTGCCTAAACGTCAAATCTTCTTGGAGACATGATCTGAAAGATGAGAAAATAAAAATTAGAAGAATCTAAGACCTTAGACTCTATAGATTGAGATAGAATGAAAGGAAAGGGAAACATTCTTAAATGTCTCATAGCCCCTCTCTTATGAGTATGGAACACTATACACCCATAAAAGCGACTCTACTCGACATGGATTTGTGGACATCCAACTGACCATGAACCTAGTCTTAGATACCAACTTGATATGACTTGAACCTATGCCTTGTCATAATAGGCATCTGGAGCCCAACAAAGACAAAAGATCTCCTCTTAACCCAACCCAATCATCACATCTATCCATAATTATCAGATGAACTCCAAACATATATCAAGATAGAAGAAATAAGACAAATAATCATAACTTAGAATGTATCTAATCAATCCATTGATGTTCAACATACTAAACCAACATACCCAAGTCCACAATTATCTGCCAAGCCTCTAAAAATTTGATGCCTAAATGTGTCCAGACATGCCCTCGATGAAAGCCAAAACTAATTATAAAACAAGTCTATTACATAAGATAGAAAGACCATGAAATTTATGCCTTCCAATGTATGGAAGATCATTACTTCAAAGTCAACACAGGAACGACTCGAACGCCTAGTCACTGCACAGGAAGAGAAGAAGAAGATCCGACCCCTGTATTGCTTGGGACACATCGTCCAGAGACGGTTAGCGGTTGGAGCACTATTATGTAACTCAAGGGTAAGGATAAAATAGTGCCATTATTAAAAAACAAGTCATACTATCATAAAGCAACCATATTTATATACATAGGTATATATGTAGATATATATATATATATATATATATATATATATATATATATATATATATATATAGATACATAAAATGCTAGAAGAGGGAACAAGGCTTAGCATGCATTTTGAAGCACTCGATCATATGACATGGAGTGGAGGAGTCTAAGCTTCCACCCTTAGAGTTTAGAGGTATTGGACTTTCCTATTGTATTAGGCAAGTGGAATCTAACCCCAAGTCATCTTATTAAGCATGTCGACTCTAACCACAAGCTATTTTTACTAGGCAAGTGAACTCTAAGAACAAGTCATATTATTAGGCAAGTGAACTCTAGCCACAAGTTGTTGTGTATATTATTAGTAGACATTGGGACTCTAACCCTTTGTCCATGCAATGGCATCCATTCAAATAAATGCTCAAGTCCTTTAACCCATTGAGCCAATTCATACCTCCAATGTTACAATTTAACACCATACATGAACACAAGATATTTA
The DNA here is from genome assembly GCA_030864215.1 of Capsicum pubescens. Taxonomy (NCBI): domain Eukaryota; kingdom Viridiplantae; phylum Streptophyta; class Magnoliopsida; order Solanales; family Solanaceae; genus Capsicum; species Capsicum pubescens. The sequence continues at coordinate 191,789,598 of CM061546.1, forward strand.
TGAAACTTTTTATCAACCAATCTCTTTAATAGTTCAGTGACTTAGTTCAATTCAACATTTAAGTTAATTTGTCATCATCAAGACCTTTACAAAACCACTAACTCTCCATTAGCATTCTTATACTAAGTTTTAGTTCAAACACAATTCAATTTTATGTTTAGGGACTTACTCTTTTAACCAAGCAAACCACCAAAGTCACTAATTAACATATTTCATGTCCAACAAGGCCTTTAAAATACCGTTACCAACCATTCATACATATTAGGCCATTTCCTTATTTCAAAACACCATTAACAAGTGACTAGTTATTTCTCTTGGATATTTTCACAAATACCTTGAGGGCATAACTTTGCCAAGACCAAATTCAAAGTAAAAATCATCAAGCATAGGGATAATCATGACCCATTTGTTAAACAACAATCACCAAGTACCCATATGTTAAAACCATGACCAAAACATGTATAAACACAAGTTTAAACAAGAGTAAAGAATACTAAACACTATGAATCAAAACCCTCAATATTTAGTTTCAAAAAAACCATTTGCAAATCATAATCAAAGTTAAAAACACATGATATTTTGAACTAACAATGAGGGAAAGAGTCACATGCCTTATACAAGATGATTCACAGAAAGAACTTGACCCCTTTATCCTCAAGAAGAACACTTGTGGAAATCCTAGCCTTCAATCTTTAAGAGTGAGTTAGAGAGTGTTGTGATATTCCAATAAGTGTTATGAGAGTCCAAAACATTATATATAATGTGGGGTCTTAAGGGTTTTGGGGTGGGAAAAGTCTAGAATGCCCTCAGCTTAGAAGTTGAAAAACACACACAGGAGGGTAAGACTCATCACTCCTAAATAGTACCTTAGTGTATGAGTGGTACCTTTAATCCTACCCTAAACCTCCACTTGGGCCCCCATATTAATTAACATATGACCATATAAGGAAAAGTTGTATCTTAACATACAAGTAGTACCCTTAGAGTCGTACCTTGGTAAGAATTATCAAGATTATCCGTATGACATCATATGACTTAGCAACATACCACTCATACACTATCATATAATTGATATGATGCCTAGTCATACCTAGGGAAGAAACTAACCCAAACACACTGCCTAACATATGAGAGAGGAGCCCTAACTCGTACACAAACATCAAACTAGTACCTTTAAGTAATATGTTGTCCAGAATCTTCAACTTAGGAAATTTTTTAAGGGTTTAAAGACAATATGTTTCATGTGGGCCCAGTATCCTCACCTTTTTTGGACTTCAAGTATATCCTCATCTTTAATATTTGGGGACAAAAGTTCCCTTAGTAGTGGATATTGTAATGATCCTTAAGGACATTTTTCTATATTTCTACTTTTTTCGCCATTACAGCTTTTCCATAGTTGGCCTAAGTTATTTATGTCTTTCTTGGAGTGATAGTTTTGTCATTGGGTAGTACATTTGGTTTATAGAGCTAATTCCCTATTTTGAAGTCTTCACTAGTTTTAAATGGTCACGGGCAAGAACATCGGTAAAACGATATCGGATGCAAATTTTGACTGAGCTAGTAGATCCAAAATATCATTATTTTGCTAGGTAGACTTTTTATTTTGGTCCCAAAGCACCCGAGCTCATTATGACCTATTATTTGGAAAGTTAGAAATTTGGAAGTTTGGGTGTAGGGCCCATATTTGGCCAAAAGAATTCGGATGGAAAATCTGAGTTTGCCAACACACCTGAAACATTAAATTCAGTGTGGTTACATAATACATTTACATATATTCGAAGTCTAAATGAATCCTAAGGCGTTGTTGGAATATTGGAAAATTTGGTAAGTTTATTGGTTTTGATGTTTCTGCGATCGTCCAAAAGGCATCATGATCGCCCTATTATGATAGCCATAAGGCTATTACAATTTACAACTATGAGTTCCATCCATGGACAGTGATAACCACATCTGAGTATCTGTTATTAGTGCAAAAGGTCCCTAAGATAGTGTGCAGCCTTTAAATTGAGTCTTGGGTGTGACTTGAGAGCTTGATTAACATCTATTTTCATGATTATCATTGGATTTAAGGTATGAATCCTTCCTTTCATGCTTGAATTTCTTTATTATTTGAAAAATGCCCCAAATTACTTAGGGTTTAATTTTAGCCCAAAGTTTGCTTGGTTTTCACCCATTTTTGAGGGTTTTGATTCATTATGCTTGATAGCATGTTGGGTTGGCCTCAAAAACATATTTTTCATAAGTGGGCCCTACTTGGGTTTTTGGTTTTATCTTTCGACCCAAAACACAATGGTGCAATATGGGTATCAATATTCTAGTAATAATGTGTAGAATATGCTTTTGATAGCTTGGTGCCTTGAAAAAGCTTCACAAAAGAGAATAACGAAGGTTTAACAGTTCTTGAGCTTCCTTTGGGTTTAAGGTATGTTAGGTTTACCACTTGTTAGATTGAGCTATGTCATAGTATAGTTGTGATATCTTGTTAGATTGGGTGGGTTTAATTATTGGATTGTTGGTATGAAAGGATTAGGGTTAGCTTAACCTTTTAGGTCTTTTGGACACATAGAGTGGAATGCTTATCTATTTGCCATAAATCTTAATGAATTAGACTTAGTGTCTCATATTTAGAGTGGGAAGGCTTTAATCTTAATATAGTTTTATGGGAGTATCCCCATCACTAATACCTAGGGGAAGATTGAACTTAGCGCTTACTCTTACAAAGTTGCTCTAGTTTCAAATGGCTTAGAGGTAGCATTTGAGTAGAACCTTTATCTTTAACCTAGTATGGCTTGCTTACATCTAAGCTTGATTTAGATACTATCACGACTCTATTCCTTAGGTCATGATGGCGCCTACCATAACCCACCAATAGGTATTCAAACCCATAGTTCAGAACCGCTAGTAACAGACTACTCAATAATATAAAGAAAAAAATGCGGAATAAATGAAATAAAAATCAATACATAATAGAATTCCAAAACCTAGTGGTATCAGTACAAGAGCTTCTAACATAATACAATTACAAAGATGAAATATCAAGGGATGTAAAGTGATACAACATATCTCCGAATACAATATAGAGGCTTATCCAATACATAAGAGAGAGATAAGTGCTACTCCGGACGTCAAGTTCTTACTCTGCGTCTCTGAACCATGTTTTCTATGCATGGCACACACATCAACGACGATAACCCATACAGGATACAGAAGTGTAGTATGAGTACCAAACAAATGGTACTTAGTACGCAACTGCCAATTGAGCTCTAAGATAAAGCAGATATATATACCAAAACTACACCCAAGGGTCAGAAATCATATAATAAGCCAATGAGATAATAAGAGACAACTATCTTGTTCAAGTCCAAGAGTCTAACATATTAAGACTAAGGAAGTATCGGGGTGAACTACCCTCTTCCACCCACATTTAATAGACGTCAATAATATACTATATATCCCCGTCCAACAAACATAATAAAAAGCAAAAGAAAGATATATAGTAATATAAAAAGCCAAGAAATGAATAAACAATATGAAAAGATGAAGGAAGAGACACTCGGTAGTAACATAGTTACATATATGTAAATATATATATATATAAATATAAATCAACATACAACAACACAAGGATTATTCATCACCCATATCTATGCAACCTTCCCATAAAGGTTGATAGAGATCGACGCATACTAGTGATAGGTAATGCGCATACAGGAATAAATACAAGGTACACAGTGATATCACAATCTTATCATCATAACCATCTCCATCATAGATTTAATAATCATCACCATCATCAACATAATCAACCTCCAACTTTTCCAGGTATAAATATATCATTAAAGTATCCTCCGGCCTTGTCGGGTATCAATATCATCATCACAATATCCTCTGTCCTTGCCGGTATTAATATCATCACAATAGTATCCTCCAAACTCAAAGAGAGTATATATATATCATCATACTAATGAATACATATATATAAATTTATAACAGATCCATAGACTCAAGCCGTGGATGAATGAATGTAAATTTGTAAGTATGTTGCCCAGAATAATCTTTGAGACTAAATCCTGATAAAAGTATAGAAAGGGTAAAAATATCCCATGATTGAAGTAAGTGATAGGGTCAAATCATGGATATGACCTTTGATTATTAGCCAAACCATTTCTTCACGTAATCATTATCCACTAAATTGGCAATATCTAGCACCTAGTCAAGATTCACCACTAGACCAATGTCACCAATTAACAAATGTTCATTTCTAACCATCATAATCTTGCTAGTTACCATCTAGAAAAGACAACTAACAGTCATTTTGACACATTGTTTATCTATCAACTAACACCTTTTATTATCTAGCATCACTAATACACAAATCCTTGTTTAACAATAAATCGGCATCACAAACGTAGTCATCAATAGTAACTAATCTTCACCAACACTAACACTTTCATCATCATTAGCCACGTACCATCCATAATTGTTAACTACCATATTTCAACTAGATAAGGTTCATAAACCAGTACATTAGATTTTTAGCCATCAAGTGCTATAGTCACTTAATAGACAACTAACTCCCATATAGCCTAAATATTATTTAGGAACAACAGTCATAAGATTGTATTTCATCTAGAATCACATCAATCACAGATCTAATAATCAAGAATATACCAAATCTATGCATGCCATCACCAGTATTCAAATGATAAAATAATGAGTCATACCGCATCTTCCTCCATCCCATACCGGAGAGATGTATACATATATATATATATATATATATATATATTCTAAAAACATATCCTTTACAAGGATAAACACTTCCCAAATATCCAATCAATATAAAAAACACGTCCTTTGGCCCAATAACGTGTTCAGAATAATCTCAATATCATAATCACGGCCTTAAACATATTAAGTCGTACCATATCTGTAATCATCTCACATATAAGCGGCATAATATAAATAATCATATAATCATCTCACATATAGGAGGCATAATATAAATAAGCATAGAATTATCTCACATCTACGAGGCATAATATCAATAAACATATAATTATCTCACATCTAGGAGGTATAATATCAATAAACATATAATCATCTCACATCTATGAGGAATAATATCAATAATTATTTAATCATCTCATATCTAGAAGGCATATTATCAGTAAGCATATAATCATCTTATATTTGTAGGTCATACCTCACGACTATGAGGAATGTCACCTCTCCAGACCAATAATCATATGTAAGAGAAATTCATCTCTACAAGTCCAATAATCATAACTTATAGGGAAATCATCTCTAAGGACCCAATGTCATATCTAAGAGGAAATAACATCTCTATAGGCCTAACATCATGTCTAAGAGTATACATCATCTCTATAGGCCTAACATTATATCTAAGAGGAAACAACATCTCTATAGGCCTAACATCATGACTAAGAAAAAATAGCATCTCTATAGACCCAAATATCATTATACAGGGAAAATGCATCGCCATTAAATAAGCCATAAAGTAACCTTATACTAAGGTTTACTAACCTCAACTACGCCAAATATCCTCAACTAAGTCCACAAGGCTAACACTATTCTTGGCCTAAGTGGGCCCGACAATCCCACTTCTAATCCATAATTTCCGTAATTAGACACAATATGCCTAAACTAAGCTAAGTTATCTAGTTCAACTTTTAGATGTCAAGTAAGACATAACCAATTCTATGGTAGGATTTTTTTCAAGAAACATGGGCATTTATGTCAATTCTACCCCAAATTACAGTTTTAAGATCACTAGAATAGCCCAACTAAGGTTAATCATACTAACCATGATTCCAAAACATAAACCACATCCTAAACCTAACATCATGCCATATTCGTGCTATGAATTAATCCAAACTAGCGAGAAGGTCATCAGGTTCAAAAAGGGTATTAAACAATTCAATTTATGGGTCAAGACCCCATCCAATCCCCGAACATTAATATTCAATAATAAGTTATTCTATCAAGAATTAATTTTAACATTTACATTCACACATTATCTATGAAGAGTAGACAGAATCCTACCTCAAAGATGAACCGCAAAACCTCCCACCATTCACCAAAAGCTCGTCCGCATTCCTCGAGCCCAAAATGCTTTCCATGTGTATTTTAATATGAATGTGCTCCTTTACTTTATCATTCCACTTCTAATTGTGGTAAATCACCACTATTATATTTTAATTTGCAATGAATTTTAATAAGTGATACAATCTATACATATCTCTTACAAAATTTTTAGTAGGAATTTATATTTACATTTATTTATTTACAATATATTGAAAGTGTGAAGACTCTTAGAAAAATATTATGACAATAATTAAATTATCTTCTATATATACTAAATAGATATAATTGCTCCATCAAATGCTCTACGGCCAAATTCTCTTAATAGAACTCTATTTTTAAACAAAACTATTGTATTTATTTAATCATTTAAAAGACATATAAATGAATGCTGTGATTTGTATATATACTAGTTAAGTGTACGTGTTTTGCATGCACGTCTCGTGTTAATAAATTAAATATAAATAAATAAAATTATCAAAAAATGGCAATTGACATTAAAATAAAAATATATAACTTGATATTGTAAATGTCTCATGTTAATCAATAAAATTATAAATAAAAATAAATTATTGCCAATTGACATTAAAATAAATATTATATTTTTTTATAATAAAAATGTATCTCAAATATGTTAATAATTAAAATTTACAAAGGAAAAATAAGATGGTATGGATTAAAAAAATATAAAATTGAGTGAATGTAATAATTTAATTGAGTACATCGATTCAACAACAAATAATACATAACATCATCAATATGGATTATGGTGGAATGACTGATATCCCTCGATTTTAGATATGAAAAATATCTATATATATCATCTATATCTATATCTATAATATATTAAACGTGTGAAGGATGTTAGAAATATTGTTTTAACTTTTTGTCCTTCATTAAAAGTCTTTGCTTTAGACAAAATCGTCTTTTTTATTTTTTTGTAATATTTAAGTGTTAAAAACTAATTAAATATATTTATGGTAAAAAATTTCCTTATTAAAAGCCATCAGAATTAATGATTTTTTAATATTTAATTTTAAAAAATTAATTAAATATATTTATGGTAAATTTTTTTTTATTAGAACTCATCAGAATTAATGATAACTAAAACTTTTTTCATTAGTTAAACAATTCTAAATCAACTAAATTTGATTTTAAGAAGATTTAAAAATCTAGAAATAAATATAAAAGCATTAAAATAAGAAAGATTCAAGAAGTACCAAATTTTATTTTTTTTAAGTACATAATAAAAATGTAATCAATAATTTGGTAAGGATTTGACTTTAGATACAAGAAAAAAATTTAAATATAGAAAAAAATAAAAAATAATCGTGCCACAAATATGGTTCAAATTGATGCATCACTCTTAGCCTCTGACAGCAAGGGAAAGAGATACTATATGACAAACACAAAAGTGATGATCGATCAATCACTTGAAACTTCTTGTGATAAAATATATATGAACTTATACTAAAACATTTTTTAGATTTATATTATTGTATTAAAATGTATTTGCAATAAACAAAATTATTTAATTTTAAATAATCAAATATTTTACGTGTGAGGCACGTGTCGTTAAACTAGTATTCCGAAATATGTATAATACATGTATACTAATTGTGTATATCTGTATAATTAGTGAGAAATTATACATTTATTAAACATAAATTATACAATTATTATACATTTTTTATATACTTAGAGATACATATTTTATACAACAATGATACAGTTTAATTATGTACGATACATTTTTCAGACATACATATGGATACTATTTCTATACTATGATGAAAATAGTTGTATACATTAGTGATACAAAAATGCTACAATTTTTTCTACACATAACACATTTTTATACACATATAGTAGTTATACATTTTCTATATAGTAATCATATTATTTTATATGGAATAAAACTATTTTAAAGAGGCTAAAAACCGTTTCTAAGCTTCTTGGGCCATCTGAAATATCATTTCTGTTCTTGTCCACATAATACATTGCTCTACTTGTAATTATTAACAATAGTAGCCAATTTTTTTTTTGTATTTTATTACGAATTTTTTTCGTCGCAAATAGTATTCAACTACAAATTTTAAAGTCAAAAATTTTGTGACAAATTTTTGTTGTCACTAAATCATAGATTGATTAGAGACAATAAAATGATCATCACTAATTATATATTATTACTGACAAAAACTAATGTCACAATTAAATATAAAATTTATGGCTAAAGCTTACAACATTTAACTACAAAATAAAATTTGTCACTATCGTAACAACATTTTTTTGTGACAAAATATTTTTTTTGTCCAAAAATTAATTAGTTTTAAGAAAAAATGTTGATTTGTCACAAACTAGATAATCTATTAGTGACGAAATAATGTGTCACTAATAACACATGATTCATGACTAATGTTGCTTAATAAAATGGCACCAACTCATTTTTTGGCGGGAAACTTTAGAGGACAAAAGTGTGCTATGAAAATTTATATTTTGTCACTAAAAATATGTGACTCATGTATTTAAAGACGAAAGATAACTTTTGTCACTTAAAGTGAACAATTAGTGATGAATTTTATATCGTAGCTAAAAAAATTGTAGCTAAATATCACTTTTGTTGTAGTGAACCATTGTTCTTTGGGTCTAATAATGACACTAAAAATCCCAAGTGGGTTTCACTTATGAAAAATGCATTTCCAAGGTCTACCCAATGTTCATACATGAACAAGGAATCATAACCCTAAAGAAATGGGTGAAAACAAAGCAAATTTTGGTCTAAAATCAATACCCAAGCTAAATTGGGGTTTTGGGTCAAAAATCACGAAATTCATCAATAAAGTGATAAAATCTTACCTTAATTTGGGTGAAAATCTTGATAAAAGATGTTAATCAACCTCCCAAGATACCCACAAGACTCAATTTTGAGTTATTACACTCGTTTAGGCATTCTAGGTCCCAAAAAATGAGTCAAAATGACAAAAACGTGGCCTATAGGGTACTTAAATACCCCTACAAGCATTAGAGAAGCCATAACCACAATCTACGAGTCACTATCGCACTATCACGATCATCATACATTTTTCTGCTATTGTGGTTTCTCCCCTGGGTACCAGATGACAACAAAATCAAAATCTTGATTTTGACCCTCGAAACACATTCAGAATCCAAAGAACATAATCCATTACTGAATTTTGAGTGTAAACAACATTTCAAATCTGTTGGAGTCATCAAAACTTTAATTCGAGAACATTTAGGAAAAAAGTGGGGCACACACCTGTAGTTTTATTTTTTTCTCATAAAATCCACTCAATAGCCTAAAATAATTCTAGGAGCATTGGGTACTGAACCAAGTATTTCCCTATCCTAAAATAAACATTCCAGATGCAGTGGTAAAGTAAGATTTTTCATCCGAGGTTGTTTCAACAAAGTGTGGGTCCTACACCAGTATTTTAATTTTCTAACTTTTTGACCAATAAGTCAAAATGAGCTCAGGTGCATTGGGATCCTAACCAAAGGTTTATCTAACCTAAAATAAATATTCTAGATCAAATGGCACAATTGGAATTTGTATTTGAGATCATTTCGTAGATGTTTTCGCTCGACGACCACTTGGAGAATTGGCTCTAAAAAATAAATGAGCTGCCCGATAACCAAAAATTTGGTCCCAACAAGTAATAAATGACTTGAGAAAGCTATGGAGAAGCGCAAATAGTAGAAATAAGTGAAAATATAGGAAATGACTATAAGTGTCATTACATATACTTTAAGCCTAATTCGGGTAGAAATTGCCTAAAATGGAACTTGAGGATTAGAGGTGGACTTTAACCAACCTTACGCTGTGACATGTTAGCCTTGGTGAACCTTAACGCTTGCTAGACTTTTAGTAACGTGTGTTGGGAAAAAAATGAGAAATCATATTATATGACATTATATTGATAAAAGGTCATTGATGATGAACGATGGATATTTGAGGTATATTCTTCATTGCTTCTCCTTTATGTTATTTAATTTAGCCATCGTGGGGCTTTATATTTACTTTAGCCCTCATGTGGCTTGTTATTTACATTATCCCTCGTGGGTCTTGTCCTTTATAAATGATACAAGTTTGTATATTGTGATGATATATTTATTCCCAGCAACACCGGAGGATACTATGATAATATTTATGACCAGTTCAATTCCATGTCTCGATGATATATTTAACAGTTCTGCTCATTTGAGTCCGGCTATTGATGATATATTTACAAGTTCAAGTCTAGATATTGATATTCATCGATTTGAGTTCAGCTAGATATTTATATTTACCGATTCAAGTCTGGATGTTGAATCTAGAACTTGCCCAGCTAGTCTTGCCTAGGTTGTCGGATAGTCAGTAGGAAAGGATCATATGTCATTCTTGAAATAAGTAAACTTTTAGACTAAATGACCTTCCATGTTTGAATAAATATAACTTGATCCCTATTTTGAGCCTTTATATTATATTTTTCTTTTTACAACTTTCACATTCCCAATTTTTATAATATTAAACCTATTTTGGCCTTGTTTTTTCTTTGATATCATGCACCTTAACTCAGGAAAATCTCCTAAGTTGAGAGTGGCTATTATAAGGTTATGTAATGTAAAATGGTTATAAAGAATGGTAAAATAAGGGAAAGAAAGTAGGGTTGGGTGTGGTTTAAAAAGAAAAAGAAAAAGAGAATTTTTTTTTATGAAAAAATAGAAAAAGAAATAATAAAATAAACCACACCCAACCTGAATGCAATATAAAAGAATAAAAAGAGAGAAATAAGGGTGGAATAAAAATTTTTTTATTGATAAGTGGCCCCCAAAGTAAGTGTACTACCAAGGAGGCTTAGTCACTTAAAATATCCATATGTGTCATACCAGTCTCCAAGCCTACATTACAAGTTGAATAAAGTCATATAGTGATCCTTCCCTAACTGTTTGAAATCTAAGGAAAAGAAAAAAAGGACAGACCTATCGTATTTGATGCGCATTGGTGGAACTTCTCTTGTGAGCGTGAGTGTCTCTTAATATGCCCCTGCATTGACATGCATAATTTTGTATGAATGATTTGGGACTTCTTTGTTGTGTGGAAATGTGGGTTGTGTTTCTATCTACTTACTCATTTAGGTAGTGTAGCTTATACATATGCATTGTTATTTATTGATAATGTAATAACATAGCTTGATTCCCTTGTGTCACATTATTATACGTCATTGATATGCACAGTTGGTTTTATTGTATTGTACTTGGAGAGGGTAATGAGTTTTGAGAAAAATTTGAATATTGACTAACATAGGTATCTTGGGTTTCTCTTGGTTAAGCATCGTCATATTATTTTGTTATATTTTTGAACCACCCTCGGTTTTGGCCGTTGGAAAATTCCTGAGCTTTGAGCTAACTGTTCTATTGATGACTTAACCATAAGAGTCGTATGGTGTAGGTATGGGTTAGGTTACCCTAGTCGTAAAAAGTCCAGTAGATGGTGGTTGGATTTTTATTATGGTCACGACTTAGTGGTACGAGATATTAGGGGTGGTGATGGGTTGTTACGACGATCCATCATCAAATCAGAAACATAGTGACTTGAATTTTCTTGAGTATGAGTGGCTCACTAAGAACTATGAGGATAGGGTATGAGTGGTATAGTTTAATTGTATGTTGTCCAGTGTCTATTTCCTTTGGATTCTGTCTTTGGTACGACTAGGCCATATGAGTAATATGGTTTTGTAATAAGTGGGATAAGGGAGTCATATGGTGGACAGTGTTGAGGTGTCCAACTTTCAGTATTGGTGACGACTCAATGGTATGAGTCGTATGTTGTGGTCACGGGTCACGGGATCGACTTGTAACCACCTGCGGTATTTTTTACAGTTTTAAGTTAAGGGCATTCTTGATATTTTCTCTTTTAACTCCCTTTGGTACCTCAACTTAAAACACCTTTTGAGAATTCATTAACATATTATTCTCAAGAAAACACACTTAAAAATCTCTCTCAAACTCTTTCTTCAAGCAAAGGATAAGGTTTTCTCAAGATAACAAATTAATGCTTTCAAGGGTGGTTTCTATCCATCTTCCTTGGTGTCTAAGGCATGTTACTCCTCGCACATTGTTATTTTACAAAGAGTATGTGTTTTAATGTATGATTTTCATGGTATTATTATGTTTTTGCAATAAAGCCTAGGGTATGTTCATCGTTGAATAATGGTTCTCATGGTTTAATTATGTTTACTTTCATAATTTTAGTATGATTTTGACATTTTGAATGTATGTTAATGGTAGATGGATTTCGGGATACTATGGACTACCCAAATTACTTGGTTATGATTTGGAAACCTATGTGCCCTTGACCTTTCTGTTAAAATGCCAATGAGAATGATTTTTGTCACCTAGCTTTACTATTCTTCCAATCTTTGCATTGCATAAAAGGTAAAGGAATTTATATTGGTTTTGTTTGATTTCAAATGGTTTTGGGAAGGCCTTTATGGCAATGGTCCTAGTTTAATTGGAAACTGTGGAATCTAAATTTTGTTTAATTGTTCTATATGTCATAAGGATGTAGACATAGAAGCTGTAATTTTCGTATGATGGTACCAATGGTTAATGACTATTAAAAGACTCCTCGTTAAATTATTGTGGATATTTAATTGGTTTTAATATGGGCTTAAATGGTGGTTGTGTAGTAAAGTCGTGGAAGATGGAGTTCCCGGGGGGACCAATACTGGAAACTCATATTTGCTGATGTGAGGTTTGGTCATAGTGACCGTGTGCGTGATGTCACAATTATTATATTGGCAGATGTACTAGTCATCTTACTTTATTCTCCAATTTGTGCGGCTAACACACACCGGGGCCTTTTTCGCAGGAGGAGATAAACCCATAGGTGGATATTTAGGATGACAGAGCTACACAGTCCAGGTTAAGGTTTTAAATGCATGCTAAACCTTTTTCCCTATCCCAACATGATATATATGTATTTATATGATTGTATCTGGTTATTTTATTTGGTTTTAAATGATGAAATTATTTTATCTTTATCCCTAAGTTACACTCTAGTGTTCACTCTACTATATATCTTTCGGTGTTGTAACCCCACGTGATGCAAGATCCATACATATAACCTTTTCTCCTACTCAGTTACTTAAATTCAGGGAAAACTTTGAGTTAGATATATGTAGTGAGCTTTCATAATCTGGAAGACTCCATTTCATGCTATGGACTTCTTCTCATTATTGTTATTTCTTGGATTTTGGTTTTGTCTATGGCCAGGGGCATGTACCGACTGGGTGTTCTTTGATCCTGGTTATAGTCTTTGTCAGACTACTATGGGTATGGGCGGTGTTGGTATTGGTGTCAGAATTGGTATTGTCATTGGCATTAGTGTTGGCACTGATTTGATATTTTGTTAAGGTTGTTGGATTATTATTATAAGCTTTAGTTAATTTATTTAAATTATTCTTGTTTTATCTTGTTATATGTTCAGAATTCATCTGACATATGGTGCAGGGTGGTTACAATTTGGTATTAGGGGTGGTCTCTAGTCCTAGTGGGGTATGAGGTGCCCGAAACTACTTGGCCCTAGTTTAGGTCATGTCAGATTTGTATTAGAGACTTATGTTTTGGTAAACTGGGTGTCTGATAAATCCATCTTGAGTAGAGTCTCTTTTAAGGGTATGTAGCGCACCATACTCATAAGAGAGATGATACAAGGCATTTAGGAATGGTTCTATTTGTTGTGTTATATTTTAATGTTATAGAGTCTAAGGTTTTTAAATCTTCTCTAATACTCGTTTGTTCGTTTTTAGATCATGCCTCACAGATGATCTGAAGTTCACAAAAACTCCTCTGTCCCACTCAAGGAAAAAGTTGATGGGGCCCATCCTCCTTATGTGGTCCACACCAGATCTAGGGGTCCAATCCCCGATTGTCCTCCTAGAGTTCCACCGGTTCCCTCTAGTCCTTCTTGAGCTCCTTAGGCTGATGTAACGAATGCTAAGATTGTAAGTCTTTTAATATGTTGGTACAATTGGTAGCTTCTCAGTGTGAGTGTGGTGCTTTTGTTACTTCATTTTTTGAGGACACACGGGTTGGCTAATTTATGAGGTTAAACCCTTCTGTGTTCACTGGTGTTAAGGTTGAGGAGGATACTCAAGGTTTTGTTGATAAAATGGAGAAGATCTTCCATGATATGCATGCACTAACATGGATGGTGTGGAATTTTCTTTACATAAACTAAAAGATGTAGCATACTAAAGGTATGAGGAATGGTAACAGTCTAGGGGTAACGATGTTGAGTCAGCCCTATGGGATGATTTCTCTAGTGCTTTTCTAGACCGTTTCTTTCCTCGATAGTGTACGTGTAATACCCTATACTTTTCCTAGCAAATTTAATCCTAAGAATGCCTAGTATTAGCTTCTAAAGTGAAGGATAATTATTTCATGAGGAATTTTCAAGATTTTCACTTTTTTTCATGTGGAAAATTCAATAAGCTTTCCATTGATATATGATTCGCTTAAATCTGATAACCAGGTAAGAAGTTATGACTATTTCAAGTTCCCGTCATAAAACAACGCCATATTAGTCAGTGGCGCACCACACCAAAAGAGGAAATGGCATTTGGTAATTTTTTGTAGGTGTCCGCGATTATGGTGCGTCGTACCAGCACTCAAATTCAGAATTGTCCTTTTTCCAGTGTCTCTGCGTGATTTCCCCTGCGTCGCGCCAAAGTTCCAGGTCATGAAGGAAGAGGCAACGTGATGGATCCGCGTCGTGCCATCCCTCAATTTCCCAGTTGTCAATTTCCAGTGACAACGCGATAATGCCGCGTCGCGCCAGGGGCCCCGTTCGGGAAAATTTTACTGAAATTAAATGATGCGTCCAGGGTTAAAAGTGTCAATTTCCTACCCCTATTTAAGTCCTTTAACACGTGATTCAACCACTTTTCACCCAAAAATACACTCTGTTCACTCAAAACCCTCTCAAGAACAAGCTAGGGTTTCTATTTAGGATTCAAATTCAAGGAGGTTTCACCATCAATCTTCACGAAATCACAAATTAAGCTATACATAGTGTTCATTCATGGACTCCTTTCGTCCATGAAACCTAAGAATCCCTTTTCTAAATTCAAGTTATGGATTTTCTTATGAATTTCATGATTGGTCTGCTTTCGTTCATGTTGATAATGAGAAATTGAATTGTATTCCATGAATGAGTGTTAAATTCCATATGGGTTGATTTGTATCGGTATAGATTCATGAAACCCTAGGACTAAACCCTTGAATGATTAAATTGGAATTAAATCACGATAGTTAATTGTTGTATGATGTTGTCTACACATTCTATGCCTACTATGTGTTTGGTTGAATGCTTAGATAAAGGGAAAGTGTCTAATTAGTGTGATATCATGAAATCCCCATGTACGTACAAGCTTATGCCTATCATATGTTTGATGAAATGCTTCAGTAAATGTATTATGATGATTATTATGTATTCAAGTAAGTCATGCTTTGTCAGTTTCCTTCCATCGAGTCCTGGGGGTACTTGTACCCGAAACATTAGTTGGGTACCTTGAGCCATGTCATGTTTTGACGATACTCTCAGTCAAGCTATGAATCCTTAGACTTCAGATAGTCTTATGACTCAGGAAAAATCTCCATGATCTCATGACTTAGTCAGTTGTCTGATATCAGTAGTATTCCGTCAGTCAACGGAACTTAGTAACTCAGCTCATGTTCAGTTAAGTAAATCATGTTCAGTGTCCATTCATATGGGAGTAGGAATTAGCACCGAGTAAACCCAAGGATGGGGACACACAATATCAGATGCGGGTGTGATCCTTAGAAGTCATCCTTGCATTCCAGAACTATGTAACCAACATAGGTTGAGACATCAACACTGTCCGATGAGGGTTGATGAGTGGATAAGCACTATCAGATAAGGGCCCTACCATTCTCTTTTAGGGACACTATCAGATAAGGGTCGTCCACAGCTTGTCCTTACCAGTGGCGCGGTATTGACACCCTTCCAATTGGGGTTATAGATTGGACCCCAACTCAGCCATAATGGCATATCAGGGGCATGTCGGTTAAATACTACCTCCCACAGTTTCAGTACCAGTCTCAGTAAAAGAACTCAAATCGTTCTGCAGATTCAAGACTGTCAGATACAGTCGACCCTGATATAGTAAGGAACTCAGATAGTTCTATCAGATTCAGGACTTTTAGTTACAGTCACCCATGTTATCAGTTACATTCAGATACATCTATTTATGCTATCAGTTATATCAGTTATTAGTATGTCATGTCATTAGTATTCAGCTTCAATAATCACGATATCACGGTGTCAGTTATAGTTACGTATTTATGTATGCATTCTCGCATTCATGTTAGATAGTCAACTAGTATTATTCATACATGTTAACCCTTGTATTAGCCTACCTCACATGTATACTAATTACATTCCATTGTACTGACGTATTTGTGCTATGGTGCTTTCTTTTTATGTTACACCATAGGTTCAGAGATACAAGTTCCAAATCAGCAGTAGATTCCAGTCTCAGCAGTCAGAATAGAAGTGAGTCCTCACCCTTCGAGGACATGATTATTTCTCCACTATTTCATTGATTAGTTATTTGTTGGAGTTAGTTAGGGACATGTTCCATTAACTTCTTATTCAGATTATTTAGACAGTAGAGGATTTTAGACGAGATGTAGACTATTATGTTTCAGACTTCAGCGTTTACAGTTTTGTTTTAGGTATGGTATTACCCCACAGATGTTATCTCATCCATGTTATGTTCTGTATTTAACCTTATGGCCTTTTAGTGTATGTTACCATATTAGTCAATATTTTATGTAGTATATAGGTACAAATATCAGTCATGGGTTAGCTTGTGGTCCTTTGGGGTCATGAGAACCGTGTAGCATTTCGGTTCAACAAATCGGGGTGTTACAATAGGGAAGCAACAACAGAAGACTTTTTAACATTAAGAAAAGAAATATATCAGTAAAGGAGTACACCTTGAAGTTTCACTAGTTATCTCGGTATGCTTTGGAGTTGGTTTCTAGCATAAGGGCTAGAATTAGGATGTTCACTTCATGGTTATCCCGAGACTTGATTTTAGAGAGTAAGGCTAATTATTTGGAGAAGGACATGGACATCTCCAGGTTTGTTATGTACATGAAACAGGTTGAGGAAGATAAGAAGAAGAAAGTTAAAATGGGGGAGAGGAAGAGCAAGATATTTAGATTTTTGTGAACAGGATGGTGGTCAACAACAGAGTATCAAGGATGGCGAAAAGTGGACCAAAATGAAGTGGGGGCGATTATGGGTCTTATTTAAATGCTAGTTATCCCTATCCAAGGCTCTTTGGTAATAGACATTTTTAGAATAACGACAATTATAGGGCACAGGGTGCCCAATCCCAGGTTGATGGGGCTCAGTAAGCTCCATCCCACCATCCTTGAAGATTTTGTAGTCGATTACATAGGGGTTAATGTGCCAAATAAAATGACAAGTACTTCAAATGTGGTTAGTGATAATGCTCAACTTACACTTCAATTTAGTGCAAGGCGGTCATTGTAAATATATTTATCCAACAAGAGTCGGGGTCGAATCCACGAGGAACAATGTGAGTGGCTATTGAGTAAATTCAAAATAGAAGTGCTTGCTAACATTCAAACCTATAGTACAAAATGGTTTAGGGGTTTTCAATCTTGTCAAGTGTGAATGCAAATCTTAGGCTTATAAGGGACTAATTTGAGACAAAGAACAATTAGAATGGATCTTGGGATTATACTTTCCTAAGGGCAAGATATGCATGGGAACATGATAATTTGATGCACATTCTAATCATTGATGATATGGTAGGCTATGTATAATGACCTTGAAGAAAGTTTTTCAACTAAACCACAAGGATTTCACCCATTGGCTTTTTCAAGAACCTAACAAGTGTGTCAATAAAAACCACCCAATACCTTAATCAAGGAAACCTTATTTCTAGGATAATACCCATGGTATAGTTAACTTAATACCCACCCTTATGTCTAAGATAGTGATAGATTAGCAAACCATACACATAATTGTCTATAGTTTCTTTGGTCAACACATCCCTCTTTTAAGGATGATATGGATTCTTAAAGTTCACCCAAAACTCTTTTTTCAAAGATGGCCTTGAGCTTTCTAGAGTTTGGAGCTCTCACCTATCAAAACTATTTGGGTATTTGGGGCTTTCACCCATCAAATTCCTAGAAATTTAATTAAGCAATAATAGAACCCATCATTAACAAACTCAAATCTACAGAAAAATATCACAATCCATACACAATTACACCCTAATCAAGTATAATCCCAAGAGGTAGATCTAGAAACTCATTATGATAATAAACACAAATAAACTAATATTTAGATCAAATTTATCCATAAGAGAATAAATATAGGGCAAGCCATACTTTACAATCCAATGAATCCTCAATGGGTGAAGCCAATTCTATACTTAAAAGTCACTCTAATGTCTTGTTAGCTCAAAATTAGTACAAGGCTTTCTCCAATCTTCAAGAAATTACAAAAACCCTAAACTAAGGATGGGAGATAGGTGATGGAATGATGGATAATGAGATAAATGAGGGTTTTGAAATTTTAAATTGGAATTTGGGGTCAGCTGGCCAAAATTATGTTTCTTCCATTGGGCCATTTTTCGCTCTCACAGGATCGCAGTGGCTTGATCGCGATCGTACTCACTGCGATCGCGGTTAGTCCATCACGATTGTAGTTGGTTGACTAGCTTAAATCTCTGCGATCATGTACTAATGCCCGTGATTGTGATAACTGCGGGCTAGATCTATATCCTACTTCAGCTAGTCCAACTCTTGCACTTCAATTTCCTTTTTGATCTGTTTTGGCTCAAGTTTGCTTCTTTTCTTTTCAGCACTTGTACACCTAAAAAATATGGGAATTAGTACATTTAATAGAAAATTTGTCTCATTTATACATTCAAATCATAGTAGTGTACACGAAAGTTTATTGTAAATAAGTGGTAAATTCCCCACTCATCAACGCCTCCAACTTAAATATTTTCCTTTCCTCAAGCAACACTACCTCTTATCATGATACAATGCAAATTTATGCTCACTTATATGACCCAATGATCACAATAATTTAAAGCTTAGTCACTACCACATGTAGCTCATCAAACATAGGCAAGGTTATTCTTATGACACCCCTTTAACATAAAATGCAATATTCAAGGGTGCAAAAGACTTCAAAGAGAAACCATGCAACAATTAATAATAATCTATAAATGAATCCTCTTTGATCTCAAATACATTATACTTATTTTGCCTCATTTTTTGAGAGATGATAAAATCACCCACCTCGACTTGTTTACATGACTTCTCACAAAAAAGAAAATTCCACACACCAAGTTATCAAGAATGCAACAAGCAATTTAAGCGTAAAACTCTCTCTCTCTCTCAAGAACACTTGATGTTAACAAGTACCATACCATAGGATTGCCCCTATTTTCAACCGCCACTATAATGAATACACTTGCTTGGAGATATCAAAGGACTTTTTAAGCTTGTAATGTAGGTTAGGGGAGAATAGGTAGGATATCATTTAGGCATGGAGGGACTACACCCTCATTGAACATCTACATCAGTTTTCACACTATTTAATCCAACTTTTGATCATGGGCCAGTTCTTTTATTTATACATGTGCCTATTTTTTGCTTCCTTGGTTCACCCACTTTCTTTTCATTTCTCCTTTTTTTTCTTGCATGTTTTGTGCATTGTCCTTTCTTTTTCTTCTACACTTTTTTGCAATGCTTAAGATCTTAGGAACTCACTTACAACTTCATAGCCCAGAGTTACCTCTCCCAAACATCACCACCAACAAATTAGGATTTTAGCCTCAAATTGCACTATTACATTCAAAGAGGATAGGGTTCAAAAGAGGGTCAAGAATTGAAAGGATCACAACTTGTAATGTGTTTGCCAAGGAAAGGTGAAAAGGATTAAAGTGTGTTACTAGATATTACATTTATGTATGGGTAGACTTTTTAAGATAAAGTGGCATCCAAACTCACAAAGATGGCCTAAGATTATTTCTCAAACCAAATAAAATCAAAATTAGCTTTGAGAGACTAATAGGGCAAGTTCTAGATGGTACAGGTATACATAAGATTCAAACAAATATGCTCACCACTCATGACATGCAAATTCGCCAAGGAGGCTCAATTGTCCCTCTAGCTAGAGACAAAAAAGTAGTATCTACAAATTTTAACAAGTCAAAAATTTTGAGTCACCAAAATGATAAAAAGAATTGTTACAATATCACTCATGTCTATGCCCTTATCTTTGAAAAGTTTTGGATAGAAGGGGGTGTTTGCTTTGCACTTACACCATGCACAATTTGCAAATCATGGCAACAACCTATGACTTTATGTCATATTTTGCTTTCATATAGGCCACCATATGGCTACTCAGATTTCGCTATCGGTATACAATGTGATCCCAACTTCACAATGTCACAGGTACTCAAACATCCCTTGCATTTATGACCTTGATGCCATGGGTACTCATAATTTCCTTAAATCTATGGATCAAAATCCAAACATGATCCTTTCCATTAAGAATAATGTCTTTTAATCTATCATAGGGAAAGGACCGTCTAACATTATTATTAAAAGAAATAAAAAACAAAAAGTGAAAACAATCTCCTTCACAAAATTTTCATGTTTTGCATCAACTAAGATCAAGTATTGAAAGCCAATATGTACACACAAGGGTAGGGCCACACCCCTAACTATAAGATTTGTAGTGGCCTCACTACATAATTTAAAAGCATAAGAAGGGTTAAAGATCTCCATGAAACCACATTAAAAACCATGTTGAAATATGGACAAAAAGGCATGATCATAGCCTGATTGGTGCAATTGTATTATCGCGATAGCGGCCTGTGGTCCACGATCGTGGTACCTGAGGCTATCTGCTCCTTTGTTTTACCCTATTTTCCTGCATGGCTGCCATAGTTCTAACTTAGTGTTCCCTTAATTTTGGCTTCCAATCCTATCCAAAGAATTTATAAAACAATCAAAATTATGTGACTTATTCCAAAAACATATAACTAAAAATATGAAAACAATGGGTTGCCTCCAATCAAATGCTTTATTTAATGTCGTGACACGACTGCTTGTTAATACTCATTTATGTCTCCACTTAGAGGACTTGAATTTCCTGCCCAATTTCCTATCATTACATCTTTGAGGTGCATTGGGTAGTTGTGAGGGCATGGTGATGAATGTTGTATCATGTCACTTCGAAGACTTGAACCGTTTGCCCAATTTAACATTGAACATTCGTATGGGTTCATTGGGGAATGGTGAGAATCATGGAAAGACACTGATTGGACATCGATCTTTAAGCTTCTTGTGCTTCGAGATTAGGGTCTTAGTATACCCTTTTAGAAAGACAAACTCCGTGATGTAAGGAATTTATTCATTCTCACCATCATTCAATATTTGCTCATATATATTGATTGTAATTATCTCCAATTCACTTAATGTTTAGAAATGGTTAGAATGAGGTCTTTTGCCAAATTTTAGAATTGTCTCCATTTCGGTATCCTCAACCCGAAATGGACTAGAGTCGACATAAGGGATTTCCTTGGCTTCTTCTTCTGACTCTAGTACCATTTCCTTTTTTTTGGCATAATCTCTCATGTTTTTCTTGGTTGGTTGGGAAATCATCTAGGATTCTTCAATATAATGCTCATTTAGAAGAGCGGGCAAAGTATGGTGTTTGAAGTATTAACTTCCATGCCCACATCTTCTGTCTTCTTGAATTTCTCTCCAAATTCTTTGTGTATAATGGTTGTTTCTTCCTCCGCCATTGTTGTTAATTCTAATATAAGTTGAAGAATTGTCTCAAAGCTACTACTTCACATGCTTTATTCCTCACTTTCCTTCTCATAAACCTAATAAAATCATAAGATAAACTAGAAATCAGGTTAGCATAATGAGGGAAGGGGGAATTTGGACAATATTTATGATATCCATCTTGACCACCACATAAGGAACAATCATACTCCCAAGAGGGTTTAGATGATGCACACATCTCTTCCTGGGGATCATATCTATAATCTCGCTGAAAGTGGGGTTCACCATAATATGGACATGGGTCATCGAAAAATGACTTCCAACCACCAAATCCACATTCATTCCAAGATGACATATTAAAAAATAAGCAGAACTAAAAATCTATCTTAAACAAGAAACAAAATAAAATAACTAACAAATATTTGCAAGATCGAATTTAAGCAAGTAAGCTAAAATTCCAGACTAACTCAATACACCAAATTGCTCCCCGATAATGGCACCATTTTTTTATAATGCTTAACTTACACATCAATTTAGTGTAAGGTGGTCGTTGTCAATATATTTACTCAACAAGAGTCATGGTCGAATCCACGAGTAACATTGTAAGTGGTGATTGAGTAAATTCAAAATAGAAGTGCTTGCTAAAATTCAAACCAATAGTACAAATTGGTTTGGGGGTTTTCAATCGTGTCAAGTGAGAATGCAAATCTTGGGATTCTAAGGGACTAATTTGAGACTATGAACAAAATATGGTGAGATGGAACATTGGTACAGAGAGTGCTCCAGACTCAAGTTAGTCGTTTAAATATAGTAAGCATGTATTCTCCGTATGCCTAGAGATTTTAAGATGGGCTATGACTGCTGGGAGGATGATCCTTGAAGTAGAAGGTACTCCTAGTGTCTGTTGGCCATTCATTTAGGCTTAGTTCGTGTTCGTCATAATGGTTAGATCTTCAGGAGATTTCTACAACTGTAGAGAGATTGGTTATGGGTTAAGAGAGTGTCCTCAACATGGAATTTCTAGTCATTAAGCTTATTCAAATCAGCCTCACATTGATTATGACATCTTCAATAAGAGATAGTGCGGTTGGCACCTCAGTTGATGATTTAGTCAGTCAGTCTGAGTTTTTACCCATTCAAATTTATTCTCCCTAGATTTGTCGGGCATGCGGTTGTGGATTTCACCATGATTGGTGTGATTTTATTTCCCCGAATTTACTTTTTTCATTACGTGTATTGAGATTTTCATACCCATTGATGATTATATCTTTTGATGGTTTCATAGTGGTTATTGTGTGCCTAGTTGTTTAATTAATGATTATATGTCTACCCCTATGGTTTATTTCTTTTAGTATAGGATGAAGTAGATCTGTATTGATATTTTCTCCCCATGGGTGTAGCATTTGGGTTCGAGTCTTATTTATCTTTGTATATTGGCCTTATTATGGCCATTGAGTTGTACTTGCTATTGATGTTCATTTTGGCACTGCCTAATCATTATATTTTATCTTCATATTATTGTTGCTATTGTTTTCATTGCTTGATATTATTCATCTTCATTGGATAGCTATTTATACTAGTGTCATCTAGTTAGAATTCCATTAGCTTAAGAAGTTATAGCCCGATTTAATGATTTTCCCTATAGCTAGGCGTGGTTGATTATTTTCCTCTTTTATTGGCTATGTTAGATTGACTATAAAGTCAATTGTGGTATTAATGGTAAGAAGACCTTTTGAGGTTTTGTATGGTTCTAGAGTTGGAAATTTAGTTATGTTGCTCATTCTTAAGCTTGGGATTCTTAAACATGCCTTCTGAGTTGCAAAGGTTTTTGCATCGGCCATCTTTTACATATAGTCTATTTTTCAGCTTGACCAATTTAGGAGTCGTTCTTTATTTGTGGCTATTTCATCACCTCATAGTGGTTTTGATATTGATATTGAGATGTCTTGGACTCATCTCTTATATTTGTTTGATTTGTCCCCTTGTGGTGATTTGCTCTTGGTGTGAGTAAGGAAATTCGATGATCTTTTCCTGCCGTGATATGATTTTTTTCTAAAGTTAAGTTGGAGAGTTAGCGGTAGGTGTTCTTTCTTGTGATCACTTCTTGAGTTGGCAAATCAGAAGTTCTTCATCGTAAGTTGTCTGGTTCATTTTTTGGTAGTGATATTTATCTTGGCATTGGTGCCGAGAGTGGTATTTTCTTCCTCGGTGAGGTGATTTATGGTTTGCTCAAGTTATGATTGTCCTACTTCTATGGATTCAAGAAAATCCCTATTTTAGAGTTTATTCATCCTACTGATACTTTGTGGAGTGTTTCTCCTTGATGATATGGGCCTATGGCTATTCTTTGCCGAGATGGAGTATTAGACAAGTTAGCTTCTGGCTAAAGTTGTATGTATGCGTGTAGCTAGAGGTTTTGCAATTACTAGTATGGTTTGTTTTCTTTATGAGTCCTTGGGTATGTTTTGGTGGTTCATGCCCTCCAGTTGATAGAGAGTTGGTTATTTGCATTTTCAGTCGATGATTATCCTTCGGCATGATTTCTATTCTGTGGCTACATTTTGTGCCCTGTAGATGACATAGAATTGGTTATTTACATTTTCTGTTGGTAGTTTAACCTTGTGGTAATATTGCTCTTCAACTATGTTTCATTTTGGCTCGATAGAATTTAGCTTGGATATGTCAAATCTAGATATTAAAGTTGATTTGAGCAGTTTACATTAATATAGACTTATTGGCTTGATTTTAGACTTTCTACCTTGGAATAGCGATTTGGACGTTATGATAGTTTTGGAATGTGAATGCCTAACTGTCTTCAGGTTTAGTTTGGGGTAGTTGAGATTGAGAAATTCAGCCTTGGTGTCGAGATTTTTGCTTGGGATCGTAGACCTTGTGTGCAACCTTTATTTTAGATTTGTCTTAGTTTGAATTATATTCATCGGCTGGTTGAGCCTACTCTGTAGTTGCATGTTTGGTCTTCTTAACTTCAGATGGATCATAGTTGAAAAGTTTTTACATGATACCCCATGGACACGGTATTGGGTCTTTCAGCTTTGGCCACGGGACTTCAATTTTCATTGGGAATTTTTTATGATATAATGACAGAGAGTAATATACTTGAGTGGATTCAGTATGGTTTTATTCTCGATTGATGGGATACCCAGAGGAGAATCATTCAATGATAAGTAGTTATGCCTTGATATTCTGGATTTTAGTTTGATTACCATTCAGACTAGTTGTAGCATTGTCATTGATTGCATTCCTTAATTATCTCTATTTGTGTGCCCAAATAGCGCCTTATAGGCTTATTCTAATGTTTTCCATGTGGACTTTCAGCGGATCAGCTTCAGTTCTTTGAGTTCTTCGTGATTACATTGTGTAAATGAGTCTCAGGTGATTTTCCTCCTAGTTTGGAGTAGTTAGTAGTGCGAATTGGTAAAGGAAGGTGAAACTTAAATTTGGAGTTGGTTTTATGACTCATGCCTTGGTTTCTTTCGGGCTTGGATAAGTCTTTGTTGGACTGTACTTGTGTCACGACCCAAACTACGGCCTAGCCGTGATGGAAATCCCAAACCATGAAGGCCCGGAAGGACCTTCTCTATCTGGTAATCATGCACAACATTCATATAATAAAAGAAGATGCGGAAACATAATCTTCTACATAAACATGGTCAATTCTGAATTCAACATAAGCATGGAAACTGTAAATCAAATACATCTAAAAAACATCTGACTCAGTCTGCGGAAACACTACTACATGAAAATCTGACAACTGTCTGAAACTGGGAAAAGGCCCCCAGTAGACCAAAACTGAAATAAGTGATATAATCTGAAAAGACAGACCTTCTGGAATAGAGAAGGCTCACCACTGCACAATCTGATCAGCTGTCTGAATTATCTACTGCATATCTGGACTCCTAGACTGAGTCTCAGAACTTGAGAGGTACGGGGGAGGGAGGGAGGGTCAATACGGATGTACTGGTACGCAGAGCATATCCAAAATAACCATTTATTATTCAACATATATGAGAGCAATTTAAAACATATCATAAGTATATCATATAGTAAGAATTCACATGGGCATTTTAAAGACTCTGTAAAAATCATCTCAACTCTGAGAAATTTGTGTTACTTCTATGCTAGGTGGTATACCCTACAACTCTGAAAAATTTCATGGGTTATATGGAAACTTCAATTAACTCGACAGTGAAGCCCCCAACCCTAGTGTGCCGCAAGGGTCAGAGTCTCTGAATATACTACGCCACACGGCCGTCGCCAGCGTACAATAATAATCTACCCGTATCGGCAAAGACGATTTCAGGCTAAGAGTTTCTTGAACTCGCCCCTTCTTCGGATAACCGCCTAACCCTCTTTAATCCCCTTTTTAAAACTCTATCAAAACATACAGTCTCTGAAAACATGCTCTGAAAACATAATCTGTTATGGAATAAATACATATGGTATCGTCATACCATTGACTTGCAAGTCACATCTCTGAGCCATTATTAGTCTATCGTAAATCTCTGTTTTCAAAACACAAGTTTTGGGTCCACCATTTCAATAACTTAATTCAAAGAAACTCTTTCTTAAACCTCATGTAAACACATGCAAGAAACTCATCTTTGTCAAGCATTTCAGTAGTACAGTACAAGGTGGTCATGTCAAAGTTCTCAATTCACATGCAATACTTTCTCTTTAACACAAGAACACATTTATATCAAGAAACACCCTCTTAATAATTTCAAATCATGCTCAAATGCTATAATATTGCTAAAACATCTTTCAAATCACAAAACCATAATCTTTAATTCAATACACGAGGGGAGTTCATAATATATGCTCTCAACGATCTTTAATCTAAAATTACATACATATACCTATATATGTAAATCAATTTAGGGGATAGGACCACAAGGTCAAAACAATAGTAACATTAAAACATTCAGAGTACGTAATTTAGATCATAGATTCAAAAACCCCTTTGAAATTCATGCATAAAAATCTAAAAATCATGCTCTAATGGTTTTAAGCCCATGTAGTTTTTTTTATGATAAACCCCACGTACCTCTATCTAGAAATTTAAAGGATGCTTCTTGATGCCCACGACTTGGGGATTCCAAATCGTCAATTTGTTTTGAAAATCCACGGTTGAATTTTGATTTATTTGGATTATCAATATGGAACCCTAGAGAGTGTTCTTGAATATTTTTGGTGAATGTATGAGTAATATGCTCAATTGGGGTTGAAATCTCATGTTTGGACTGATAAGGGGTGTGGTAAAATTACCAATATACCCTTAATGAGACCAGTATTAAAATATAACTGGGAGCCCGATTTTATGGGCCACCGCGATGCGCCACTATCGCGGTGGCTCACTGGAAAGTGACGAATGGGAATTTAGCCCACTCCGTGATGCGCCACCATCACAGAGCCCCATTGGAAATTGACCATCGTCATTTACACTCTCTCCGCGATGAGCTAAGGATAGGAATGCCGGTGTTTTACGACTAGGACTTAAATTAACCATAACTCCTTCACCGACTGTCCATTTTGGACGCATCCTATGTCGATGGAAAACTTATTCAATCATCTACGAAATGAAAAGTTCAAATCTAAGGGATTCCACCGGGAAAAAAATATAAATCATTCTAGAAGTCAATGCTTGAAATTTTAGGGACAAAATTTAGCTAAGAAAAAAACTTTGGGGTGTTACAATATGCCCCCCTTGGGAACATTCATCCCTGAATGTTGATGCAGGATACAGACAAGTATAATTTCAAGCATAATAAGGCATAGAAAGAATAAGGCAAAGATTGTACCTTCCATTTCGTCATCCATTGGATAAAAAAGGTTTGGGTATCTAGGTCTCATGTCAACTTCTGATTCCCAAGTTGTTTCTTCAATTTTCTGGTTTCTTCACAACACTTTAACTGAGGCTATCTCCTTGTTCCTGAATCTTCTAACTTGGCGATCCAAAATATCTACAGGATCTTCTTCATAGGATAAGGAGTCTGTCACTTTGATTTCTTCGACAGGCAATACTAAAGAATGGTCTCCAATACACTTCTTCAACATAGATATATGAAATACTGGATGAACCAAACCCAAACTAGCTGGAAATTCTAACTCATACGCAACTCCACCTATCCTTCTCACAATCTGATATGGTCCTATATAGCGAGGACTCAACTTACCTTTCTTCCCGAATAGCATGACTCCCTTCATGGGAGAAACCTTGAGAAACACCCAATCTCCAACCTCAAACTCTAGATCTCTTCTCCTAACATCGGCGTAGGACTTCTAATGACTCTGAGCTGTCTTAAGTCGTTCTCTAATGTCTTTCACATCCTCTATTACCTGATGAACAAGATCAATCCCAAATATCTGTGTCTCACCTACTTCGTACCATCTTATCGGGGACCCACATCTTTTCCCATATAATGCCTCAAAAGTTGCCATCTTAATATTGGAATGGAAGCTATTAATATATGCGAACTTTATCAATGGAAAGTGATCTACCCAACTACCTTTAAAGTCAATCACACAGGCCCTCAATATATCCTCAAGGGTCTGGATGGTGCACTCAGCTTGCCCGTCTGTCTGAGGGTGGAAAGTCGTGCTCAAATTCACTTGGGTACCTAAACCCTTTTGAAACGATCTCCAAAACTATGAAGAAAACTATGTACCTCTGTCAGATATGATGGACACAGGTGCCCCATACAAACGAACTATTTCTGCAATGAACACCTTGGCATAATCCTCTCCTGAATAATTTATCCTGACAGGTAGAAAGTGAGATGACTTGGTCAACCTATCTACAATCACCCAAATGGAATCATACTAGATTTGGGACCTCGTAAGTCTTGTAATGAAGTCCATATTAATCATCTCCCACTTCCACAAAGGCAAAGCTATCTCTTGAGAAGAACCACCTAGCCTCAAATGTTCCACTTTAGCTTGTTAACAATTCAAACACTTGGCAACATAGTTAGCCATATCATGCTTCATATTATTCCTCAATAAATGTTTTTCAAATCATGATACATCTTAGTAGAGCCAGGGTGAACAACATACCTCGACGTGTGAGCTACGTCAAAGATTCTATTCCTTAGACCATCTACATCTAGCATACACAACCTACCCTGGTATCTCAAAATACCATCACCACCAATTTCAAATGACATTACCTTTTGTTGACCCACATCTTTATTGATCTGCATCAAGATGGGATCTTCAACTTGCTTCTCCTTAACTTCTTCACAAATGGAAGATTTAACTATCTCATGAACAACCACTCCTCCATCCTCAGAATTAAAAAAGTTGCAATCCTAGATTTGCCAGTCGGTGAATATCCTTCACCATATCCCTCTTTTCTTTTCCCACATAAGAAAGACTTCCCATAGATAACCTGCTGAGGGTGTCGGCTACCACATTCGCCTTGCCCGGATGATAGTGCAAGCTCATGTCATAGTTTTTTAAAAGTTCCAACCATCGCCTCTGCCTGAGATTCAATTCTTTCTGTGAGAAAACATACTATAAACTCTAGTGGTCAGTAAATATATCAATATGTACCCCATACAAATAGTGCCGCCAGATCTTAAGTACAAAAATCATAACCGCCAACTCCAAATCATGAGTAGGCTAGTTCCGCTCATGCACCTTCAACTGTTTGGGTGCATAAGCCACTGCCTTACCATGCTGCATAAGAACACACCCAAGTCCCACTTGAGATGCATCACAGTAGACAACAAAACCTTCTGTACCCTCCGAAAGAGTCAAAACAGGAGCAGTAGTCAACTTGTCTTTCAACTTCTCAAAACTATTCTTACAAGAGTCAGACCATAAAAACTTTACATTTTTCTAAGTCAACTTAGTAAGTGGTGCAGCTATGGAAGAAAAACTCTTTACGAACCTTTTGTAATAACCCACCAAACCCAAGAAGCTCCTAATGTCGGTTGGAGTCGTGGGTCTGGGCCATTTCCTCACTACCTCAACCTTTTGGGGATCAACCTTAATCCCCTCGCTAGACATAATATTCCCCAAGAAAGCAATAGAATTTAACCAGAATTCACACTTGGAGAACTTTGCATACAACCTATGATCTTTGAGAGTCTAGAGGATAATTCGGAGGTGATTGGCATGGTCCTCCTCACTTTTGGAATAAATCAAGATATCATCAATGAAAACTATGAAAAACAAGTCTAGAAACTGTCGGAATACCCTATTCATTTGGTCTATGAAGGCTGCAGGAGCATTAGTCAACCTGAAGGACATAACAAGGAATTCATAATGACCATATCTAGTTCGGAAAGCTGTCTTGGGAATGTCTGACTCCCTAACTTTCATTTGATGATATCCTGAATGAAGGTCTATTTTAGAAAAACACTTAGCACCCTGAAGTTGGTCAAACAGATCATCAATCCTAGAAAACAGATACTTATTTTTGTTAGTGACCTTGTTTAACTGGCGGTAATCTATTAACATACGAAGGGAACCATCTTTCTTTCGCACAAAAAGTATAGGTGCACCCCAGGGACACACACTGGGGTGGATAAAACCTTTATCTAGAAGATCTTCTAGCTATTCTTTCAACTCTTTTATCTCTGTAGGATCCATCCTATATGGGGAATAGAAATAGGATGGGTATCTAGAAATAAATCAATACAAAAATCTATCTCCCTATCAGGTGGTATTCCTAGAAGATCATCTGGAAAGACTTTTGGGAATTTATTCACTATGGGGACAGACTGAAGAGAAAGACTTTTGGCACTAAAATCTTTAACCCAAATAAGATGATACAAAAAACCTTTGGAAATAAGTTTACGGGACCTGAGATAAGATATGAAGTGCCCTCTAGGTGCTAGAGAATATCCCTTCCATTCTATCACAAACTCATTCAGAAAAGAAAAAATGACTCTTTGGCTCCTACAATTCAAGGTGGCATAACACGAATGGAGCCAGTCCATCCCTAAGATGGCATCAAAATCAACCATATCAAGATCTATGAGATCTGCCATAGTATCTCGGCTGAAAATAGACACAACACAATTTTTGTATATCCTCCTAGCCATAACAGAATCTCCTACTGGGGTCGAAACCAAAAAGGGTTCAACAATCACATCAGGCTCAAACCCAAAACCAATAGCCACGTATGGGGTCACATAAGACAAGGTAAACCCGGGATCAAGTAATACATACACATCATGAGAAAAGATTTGAAATGTACCGGTGACTATATCTGGTGAGGCCTCTACCTCCTGGCATTTTGTCAAAGCATACAATCGGTTCTGACCATTTCCGGCGGCTAAAGTGACATCCTTCTGAGGTGGTGGTGCAGATGAATTTGCCTGCAACTTGGCTCCTCTAACATTACTCTTTGCTAGAGGATAGTCTCTCTAGATATGGTCTGGCTAGCCACATGAATAACACACCTAAGCACCAAACTGATATTTCCCTGTATGATTCCTCCTGCATCTCCCACAGCGCAAATAGGAATGAGAGGTCTGTGCTATACTTTCCTGTGACTGCGTACCCTATATCCTCGACCCCTGACTAGACTAAAAATTTTAGGTGCGCTGCTCAGTTGTGGGTCTAGACACTGGAGCACTAGCTGCTGACTGTGCATCACCCCTATTCTTTTTCTTTTGCCATTTTTTACCCCAATTACCGCTCTGCTGCTGACTATGACTTTGGTCTGTCGCTCTAGTTCTCTTTGCCTGCTTGTTCTTATCCCTAGATTCGGCTATCTTCTTCTTCTTCTCCTCAACTTGCTGCATATGGACTGACAGTCTAGCAAGGTCCATATCCCTATTCAGCATAGCTCCCTGACACTCAAGCACCAGATTATCTGAAAGGCCGGAAGTAAACTTCCTCATTCGGGCTGTCATACTACTCGTTATCTCAGGAGTATAACGGGCCAGCTGGTTAAACTTTAAAGTATACTTCTGAAAACTCATCTTACCCTTATTAAGGTTCATGAACTTCTCTGCTTTAGCTTTCCTCATCTCCAAAGGAAAGTATCGGTCAAGAAAAGCTTCCACGAACTCGTCCCAAGCTGTGGGCTCAACACTGTCACCCTTCGCATCTTCCCACTCGTTGTACCATTGGTTCTCTACATTTTTTAGCTGATAAGTTGCCAACTCCACCCCTTTTATCTCCTCCATATGTATCACTTTAAATATCTCCTCTATCTCATCCACAAACTCCTGTGGATCTTCTTCTACCTTGGTTCCAGTAAACTTGGGCGGGTTCATTCTCATGAACTGACCCACCTTAGTATCCTCAGAAGTAATAGATGCAAACCTAGTATCCTCCGACCTCTGAGTCTGTGCGACTACTAGCTGTGCCAGAATGTGAATAGACTGTCTGAATTCAGCATTAGAAACCTCTCCTTAACGAGGCTGAGTGCGATTGGCCCCCATCCGGGGAGCTATAGGAAGACTGGTTGGTACAAGAGGTACTCCTGGAGTAGGAGAGGATTCTGGGTATGAGCTCTATTATGGGTCCACATCCCATAGGTGGGACAGACTTCATCCTCCTCAGCATTAACGTTGGTGCGACGGGGAGGCATCGCTAGTTTTCTGACAAGTAAGAGGTCATTGATTAGGGGACAGATTAGACTCAGAAGCACGAACTAAATCACAAAGAAGAGAAACATTCTTAAACGGATAGTAGACTCTTGCTTATAAGTATGGCGCACTACACACCCATAAATAAGACTCTACCTGATGCAATTTCGGAGACACCCTGGGACCATGAACCATGCTCTGATACCAAGTTTGTCATGACCCAAACTAGGGCCTAGCCGTGACGGACATCCTGAACCATGAAGGCCCGAAATGCCCTTCTCTATTTGGTAATCATGCACAACATTCATAGAATAAAAGAAGATGCGGAAACATAATCTGCTACGGAAACATGGTCAATTCTGAATTAAACATAAGTATGGAAACTGTAAATCAACTACATCTAAATAATATCTAACTCAGTTTGCAAAATCTCTACTACATGAAAATCTGACAACTATCTGAAACTGGGGCAAGGCCCCCAGTAGACCAAAAATGAAATAAGTGACATAATCTGAAAAGACATGCCTTCTGGAATAGAGAAGGCTCACCACTGCACAATCTGATCAGCTGTCTGAATTATCTACTGCTTATCTGGACCCCTAGACTGAGTCTCAGAACCTGAGAGGTACGAGGGGGTCAATACAGAAGTACTGGTATGCAGAGCATATCCAAAATAACCATTTATTATTCAACATATATGAGAGCAATTATAAATAGTTCATAAGTATATCATATAGTAAGAATTGACATGGGCATTTTAAATACTCTATAAAAATCATCTCAACTCTGAGAAATCCGTGTTACTTCTACGCTAGGTGGTATACCTTACAACTCTAAAAAATTCCATAGGCTAGATACAAACTGCCATTAACTCAGCAACGAAACCCCTAACTCAAGTGTTCCACAAGGGTCGGAGTCTCTGAATCTACTATGCCACATGGCCGTCGCCAGCGTACAATAATAATCTACCTCTATCGACAAATACAGTTTCAGGCTAAGAGTTGCTTGAACTCGCGCCTTCTTCGGGTAACCACTTAATCCTCTTTAATCTCCTTTTTAAAACTCTATCAAAACATACAGTCTCTAAAAACATACTCTAAAAACATAATCTGTTATGGCATAAATACATATGGTATCGTTATACCATTGACTTGCAAGTCACATATCAGAGCACTTATTAGTCTATCATAAATCTCTATTTTCAAAACACAAGTTTTGGGACCACCATTTCAATAACTTAATTCAAAGAAACTCTTTCTCAAACCTCATGTAAACACATGCAAGGAACTCATCTTTGTCAAGCATTTCAGTAGTACAGTACAAGGTGGTCATGTCAAAGTTCTCAATTCACATGCAATACTTTCTCTTTAGAACAAGAACACATTTATATCAAGAAACACCCTCTTAACAATTTCAAATCATGCTCAAATGCTATAATATTGTGAAAACATCTTACAAATCACAAAACCATAATCTTTAATTCAATACACGAGAGGGAGTTCATAATATATGCTCTGAACGATCTTTAATCTCAAATTACATACATATACCTATACATGTAAATCAATTTAGTGTATATGACCACAAGGTCAAAACAATAGTAACATTAAAACATTCGGAGTACATAATTTAGATCATAGATTCCAAAACCCCTTTGAAATTCATGCATAAAAATCTAAAAATCATGCTCTAATGGTTTTAAGCCCATGTAGTTTTTTTTAGGATAAAACCCACATACCTCTATCTAGAAATTTAAAGGATGCTTCTTGATGAACACGACTTGGGTATTCCAAATCTTCAATTTGTTTTGAAAATCCATGGTTGAATTTTGATTTATTTGGATTATCAATATGGAACCCTAGAGAGTGTTCTTAAATATTTTTGGTGAATGTATGAGTAATATGCTCTATTGGGGTTGAAATCTCATGTTTGGACTGATAAGGGGTGTGGGAAAATTACCAATATACCCTTAATGAGACCGGTATTAAAATATAACTGGGAGCCCAATTTTATGGGCCACCGCGATGCGCCACAATCGCAGAAGCTCACTGGAAATTGACGATGGGGAACTTGGCCCACTCCACGATACGCCACCATCGTGGAGTCCCATTGGAAATTGACCATCGTCATTTACACCCTCTCCGCTATGCTCCAAGGACAGGAATGTCGGTGTTTTATGACTAGGACTTAAATTAACCATAACTCCTTCACTGAGTGTCCGTTTTGGATTCGTCCTATGTCGACGGAAAATCTATTCAATGATCTACGAAATGAAAAGTTGAAATATAAGGGATTCCTCCAAGAAAAAAGTATAAATCATTCTAGAAGACAATGCTTGATATTTTAGGGATAAAATTTAGCTAAGAAAAAAACATTGGGGCGTTACAACTTGTAATGCTATGGTATTATTTTGTTGTGGTTCATATTTACATGCATCATCCTTTTTAAGTTCAGTTAGAGGCTCACTGGTTGTTGAGGTTGGGTTATGGATGTTAGGAGGTGAAGTCAGAAAGTTGGTTAAAAAAGGCATACCTGTGTCAAAATCCCTCAAAATTATTTTCTCTTCCTAGAGGTTATTTGGGAGGTCATTCTTGGAGCATGGAGGCCCAGTACCTTGTCCAATTGAGCTTTTAAGATCTTTCTATCCATTAACTTTCGAGGATGAAATCCATTTTAGTAGTGGATATTGCAATGGTCCTTTAGGTTATTTCCTTGATTTACGTGCAATTTTGGTATTTTGACCCTTCCTACAACATCTACAAGTTATTTATAACTTGTTGGAACTGTTATCTCGATGATCAGATAGTTCGTTTGGATTTTAGGCTCATTTCCCTATTTTGGAGCTTTCACTCATTAGGATTTGGTCTCAGACCAAAATTTCTAATTGATGACCTCACATGCAAATTCTGACTGTGGCAGTAGCTCAAGAATATCGATTTTAGGCTAGGTAGACCTTTGGTTTGATTCTGGAGCACTATATCTTATTTCGACCTATTGGTCAGAAAGTTTAACAATTAGAAATTTATGTGTGGGACCCATATTTGGTCGAAACAACCTCGACAAGATAATATAACTTTTCCATCATGTCTGAGTATAGAATTTAGTGTTTTTACATAGTTCATTTGTGTATATCAGATCCTGAGTCATTGGCAGTAACTTGGAAAATTTCCAAGTTTCAGCTGATAACTTGTGCCTTTACAATCAAGCCTCTTGAATGGTGATCAGACCTCAGTGTGCAGAGGAGATAATGCAATCATAGTAAAGGTCATTGTAATCATAACATCTTCTCCTAATGCTAGGTTGTGCGACTGCCCACCTACATGTCGCGATTGCAACATCTGAGTCATGGACTAGGCATAAAAGTCACCCTTAGTTTGTGATTTATCCCATTCCACTTATGTCTTGAGAGCTAAAAACCTTAAATGAGAGACAAAGCTTGGTTAACTATCATCAAATTACAAGAGACTCAAAAATTAATAGTTAACTGGGATCCACGATAAGTGTTAGTAAGGCGACATACTGAGAGACAAAAGGTAAAGGGTAAGATCTATCAGCAGTCCAAAAGACCATTGGTGGTACATAACTTATCAGATTCTGTATGCAAGGCATTGAAATAGTTCGACAATTCACGATAAGTCTACTGAGTTGAGAATCTAGGGGGAACAGAAGCCTAGTTTTTGTCTTATATTGTTTACAACTAGAAGCAACCAATTCTTCTCCTTTTTATTATTTCAGTAAATCCCCCATTTTTTCATTATTGTACTACCCGACTATTTCAACAAGTTTAAGAGATATATATGGCCTATTCCATAGGGTATCTAACCCAACCTAGTTAGGTTACTATATTTTCACAACGATCACTTTATCTTTAAAGTAAAGGTGTAGCTTGACCAACATCAAATTTTGGCTTTGTTATTAGGGAACGCGGTGTGAATATTTGGTGGAAGATGATAGAGTTCAAGAGTTTTTACTTCCTATTTTTAGTTGGGTATACACTGGTGTATGCCTAGCACTAGGAGTCAAGGAAATCCTTTACTCCCTATTGATCCTAAATCGTAAAGAATTTTACAAACACCACAAAGGATGTCTGAGAAAGTTTGTGATGGTGTTCCTATTGGGGTATGAAACCCTAGAAATATACCTCCCCCTCCTCTTGCTGATCCACAAAATATTACCAATACATAAATAGAGCAAATATTTGCAGAGGCAACTAAAGAGAGAAGAGTAGCTGATGAGGCCCGATTGGCTCAACAGGCGTATCTGTCTATGACAAGATCGGTAGAATATATCGTGCACCACTCGATGCAAATCATGATAAATGGTTTAGTGGAAAAGCTAGAGTAGTCCCAACCTATCAGTATCAACCTCCGTATGATAAATATGAAGACATGGGGTATGTAGATCCTTCTTAGACTGGACCCATTGTTCTACCTACTTTTCCCCTAATGTAAAGTTTGTGATCCAGCTGCTAAATTTAAAGGATGTATTCTCAGGGGCAGCAACAGATGATGAAAACATGCATCTTGCAAATTTTACTAGGATATGCACTTCATATAACATCACTGGGGTTGATTAGGAAGCGTTGAGGTTATGATTGTTCCATTTTTCACAGATAGGTAAAGCATCATTATGGCTAGGTAAAATTCCTCGAGGCTCAATCATGACTTAGCATGAGATGCATTGGCAGTTTTTGAGCCAATTTTCCCTTCTACTAGGATGTTGTAGTTAATACATGAGATTTATAATTTCCGACAGTTGCTTGTAGAGTCCATGTATGAGGCTTGGTTTTGGTTAAAAAAGAAGTTGATCTTGGTACCTTATCAATGTATTTCAGGATCCAACTTGTTAAAGATATTATATAGAGCCTTGAATGTTAGATTTAGGATGATGGTAGACATAATATCTAGAGGTGCACTTATGCATATACATAGGGAGATGACCCAGGAGATGTTAGATCGGATTTCTATCACTAACCAAGGATGGTATACTTTGGAGGTTAATAGAAGGGATGATACATATGCTATTGGAGCTGCTAGTGACTACAGAGCTAATGATGAAACATTAGCATAATAGGTTGCACAAATCCAAATGGATATTAGGTTGCTTTCTAAATGAATTGTAGGAATGACAGTTGAAAAAGTGAATAAAGATGAGGAACATAGATCTACTTCTATATCATATGAGTCTAATGCAGATAAGGACACAAAGTATTTTGATTGAGATATGGAGTGTTTTTTAGCCAAAGGGAAAGGAAACCAAGGTCGGAACTATTATGGAGACATAAAATAAGTAAGAGATGGTGATTGCAGACACAAAGATAACTACATAGAGAAGAAAGACAGATATGCTCCACTAGGTAGCTTAGATACTGAGTCTATAATGTATGCAATGTTCTTGAAATTAGTAAAAGGAAAAAAATGTCAAGAGAGTTGTATTAAGGATATTAAGGTAGATCTATCAGGGCTAAAATAGAAAGTTGAGTCATATGCTACTGCGATCAAACAACTGGAGCAACAGCTCGGCCAAATGTTAGCCACGTTGAATCAAAGGCGGCCTGGCACTCTTCCTAATAATACAGTGCAAAACCCAAAGAATATTAGTCATTGGCATGACATTACCACTTGATCTGGTAAAATCACCATAAATGCGCTCATGCCTACTGGTAATAAGTCAAAGACAGATGTTGATCTTGTTGTTGTTGAGGAAGTTCCTGATGTAGAAGTATAGATTTTGTTAGATATTATAGATTGTAGTAATAAAGACAAAGGTAAGGGTAAGGTTGTGGAGCTAGTTCTAAGAACCATTCCAAGACCTCGACCACCTTACACTCAGAGATTTAAAAAGAAGCATGAAGAGACCAAATATCAAAAGTTTCTATCTATGTTGAAAGATCTATCTTTAAACATTCCATTAGTTGAGGCTATTGAGAAAATGCTAGGCTATACAAAGTTCCTGAATGATCTGGTCACTAGAAAGTAGACCGTGAGGTTTGAGCTTACTGACCATGTTAATCATTGTAGTGTTGTTACTTCTAGATTAGTAGAGAAGAAAGAATACCCTAGATCCTTCATCTTTCCATGAACTATTGGGTCTTTAAACTTTGCTAGAGATTTATGTGATCTAGGAGAAAGTATTAATCTCATGTCACTGGTTGTGTTTAAGCAATTATGGTTAGGAGTACCTAAACCAAGCTTGATTATATTGTTTGATGGTTGACCGAACCATGAAAAATTCGATTGGTATTCTATATAATGTGTTAGTAACGGTGGTATCATTCATCTTCCTAGCAGATTTCATGATACTTGATTGTGAGGTGGACTTCCAAGTCCCTATAATCTTAGGAAGACCCTTTCTAGCTATGGTTAGGGCATTGGTTGCTATGAAGTTTGGATAGATGAGGTTTATAATCAAATATAAATAGGTAATCTTCAATTTATGCAAGTCAATGCAGAAATCGGATGATATGAGAGTTGTGTTTATGATATAAACCATTAATGAAGAAGTTGATGCAGTTATTATTCAAATAGAAGAGAGGTTGGGTGTTGAAGAATAAATAGCAGTGATTATGAATTTCGACAGTGATGGAATTGATGAGTGAGATGAGATGGTTGTTTGTCTATATGGGAGAGTTACATATGCTTATGCTCCAAAGAAGCTTGATCTGGATATAAAGAAACCACTCTTACCGATCATTCATCAATTGAATAGCCATCAGTATTAGAGTTGATGGCCCTCCCATCCCATTTGTGCTATGCTTTCTTGGGGTCCAACAACATATTACAAGTAATTATTGTTAAGGATTTGATGCAGACCGTGGTATAAGTATTATTGTTTGTATTGCAAAAGTTCATACGAGTTATAGGATGGACTTTTGTGGATATTATGGGTATTCAACCAGGAATATGCACTCAAAAAATCAAACTTGAACCAAACTGTATACCGATTGTTGAGCTCCAATGATGATTGAATCCTCCTATGTAGGAGGCGGTGAAGAAAGACATAAATAAGTGGTTGGACGCTGGTGTTGTTTATTCCATTGCTGATAGCAAGAGGGCCAGTCCAGTTCAATGCATCCCAAAGAAAGATGGCATTATAGTAGTGACAAATGAGAAGAATGTGCTAGTGCAAATGAGACCACTGATAATGCTTAACTTAAACGTCAATTTAAGTGTAAGGCGACCACTGTCAATATATTTACTCAACTTTGGAGTCGAGATTGAATCCACAAGGAACGATGTGACTGGCGATTAAATTAATTCAGAATAAAGGAAACTTTCTAAATTTAAACCTAAAGTGCAAGATTGTAAAAATGGGGGGCTTGGAAGGTGTCACGAATAATATTTATTTTTGGGTTTTCAAGTACAAATTCGGGGCTACGAATAATTAGAGTTTAAACAATTTAGACAGAAATCTAAGGGTTAAGTTTTCTTAGGGGAAGCTAAGTTGTGGGTTCAAAACAATCAATATCACTTTTAGTAGATCATTTGAGGGTAGGCTTAGTTAGGGGTTTTGATACTAGCCTTTCGACAAAGTACCAAACTATCACCCACCAATTCTTTCGAATACCAAATGGGTATGTTAAACTTTTTGTAACCAAACCTCATTTTAGGTATCCCTACTTCGAAGATGATGCCTAAGGCCTAGCCATTCCACAATATATTCTTATTTCAAAGATAACAAAAATGGAATAAATAAAACCTAAGTAATTATTCACAAATGCTCATGTTACCTACAACCCCTCGTTCAAGGATTGTTTAAGGATCTAGGATACCCAGATCCCTCTGTGAAGGATGATGTGGGACTTATGAAATTTGAGGCTTTCACCAACAAATTCAAAGTTTTCATCATGCTATTGCAAAACCCATCAACATAAACTACTAATTGAAGCTAACAATAATAACCCACACACACTTCAACCCTATTCATACATAACCCCAAGAGGAAAAGCTAGCTATAATGATATAAATAAGTAAAGATTTACCCGAAATCTCCATTGATGTGATTTTGTAAATGAAAAAGTGAAAGTTACTTCAAACTTTGAAATCCAACAAATATTTAATGGAGTTTGCTAATCCTCCACTTAGAATCTACTCTAATGTATTCTTCACCCTAAATTATTACAATATTTTGTTCTCTAAAAAATGGAAACTAAGGAGTAGACCAAGTTCGAATAATTGGGAGTAATGGAATGATTCCCAAAAGGATAGGGTTTGAGTCTCTAAAGGGGAAATTTTTGAACAACTGTGTACATTTACATCTTTTCCCTTTGCTTCTGTTTTCCTCTTATCCGCGATTGCGGGAGCTTAGAAGAAATCGCGGCTGTCGCAACCGCATGCAGAGTCACACAATTGCAGTTGCTGACCTTCTTGACAGGCCTCGATCGCGACACTCAGACTGCGATCACGGTAAATACGACCTATTTTTTCTCCTGGTTTTCAAGTTGTATTTCCTTCTTTTGATCTTTTTCAGTATGCATCTATATATTTTTACCTCATCACCTTTATACCTGCAAAATATGGACATTAGTTTATCTAATCATAAATATTGTATCAATTATTCACTCAAAACATGTTAATGTGCATGAATGATGAATGCAGATGACTGGTAAATTCACTACTCATCAACACCGCCAACTTAAACCTTTGCTTGTCCTCAAACAACTTTACCTCTTACCATTAGACTATGCAAATTTATGCCCAAAATAGATGACCTAATAATCACAATGAAATCAAGTTTAGTTACTACCTTAAGTAACTCTTCAAACCTTGGTAACACTATTCTCCCGACACTCCTCAACATAAAACGCAATAATGAAGGATGCAAAAGACTTCAAAGAGTAACAATGCAAATAACCGAACTCTAGGAGCGACTCACTTTTTGACCTCAACAACACTATACTCCTTTTTGGATCTTTTATCAGAAGATGACAAAATTAACCACCTCAACTTGTTCACATGCCTCCTCAGAAGAAGGAAAATTTCACATACCAAGCTACCAAATATGCAACAAGGAATTTGAGTGCAAAACTCTCTATGATAAATAGTGTCATACCATAGGCTTGCCCCTATTTTCAATCTCCACTATAATGAATGTAAATTGTTCGAGATCTCACGGGACTTTTCAAGCTTCTAATGTAGGTTCGGGTTAGGGTAGGATGTAATTTAGGAACAATAATGGCTTATGCCCCTCTTGAACATTTACATCACACTTATTTAATTCACCTTTCACTATGGGCCACTTTTTTTTTTTAGAAATATGACTACTTTAATTTCCTTGGTTCACCCCTTTTCTTCCATTTTTTTTTCATGCAAATTTCATGCAATTATTTCCTTTGTTGGGTCCTTTATCCTTCTATTTATTTGTTTAAATACTTAAGCACATAGGTACTCACTATCACA
The DNA here is from genome assembly GCA_030864215.1 of Capsicum pubescens. NCBI lineage: Eukaryota > Viridiplantae > Streptophyta > Magnoliopsida > Solanales > Solanaceae > Capsicum > Capsicum pubescens. The sequence continues at coordinate 191,831,551 of CM061546.1, forward strand.
TTCATGGCCAAAAGTTGTTTCTTTCAATCTTCACCATCCCCAACTTAGGCTTTTAACCTCAACTTGCATTTTGAAGTTCAGGAAGTGTATGGTTAAAAAGAGGGATAACAATTGAGAGTCTCACGTCTTGCAATGTGTTTGCTAAAGAAAGGTCCAAAGGCTAAAAATGGGTGACTAGGGATAACATCTATGAGAAGGTAAGATTTTTAGGCTATGTGGGCTTCCAATATCACCAAGATTGACTAAGATCATCTCTCCAACCAAATACAATCAAAATTTATCCTTGAGAGACTAATGGGGCAAGTTCTAGATGACACAAGTATACATGAGATTTAAACTAACAAACTCACTACACATGGCATGTGAACTCACCAAGGAAGCTTAATTACCCCTCATTTTAGAGACAAAATGGAGTATATATCAATATGTAAAAGCCAAAGATTTTGGAGTCACAAAAAGAGAAAGTTTTGTTACCAGGTTGCTAATGTCCATGCCCTTGATTTTTCAAAAATTTTGAACAAATGGGGGCTATTTTCTTTGAATTTGTACCATGCATAATTTTCTAACCATGGAAACAACCCAAGCCTTTTTCTCACATTTATGCTTAATATGGGAAAACCAACCATATGGCTACTCAGACTTTGCCAATGGAATGCGTGCTATCCCAAATTTACAATGCCACAGGTACTCAAACTTTCTTTGCATTCATGAACTTGATGTCGTGGGTACTTAGACTTTCTCTACATCCATGGCTCAATAACCCAATCACGATGTTTTTCCCTTAAGAATTCTGTCAATCAATCTATCATAAGGAAAAGCTAGTCGAACATCACCATAATCTAAATAAAACTAAAGAAAAATAGAAAATCTAACAGCGAATAAAATGACTAATCTATGAAATATGGGCACCATAAGAGTGCCTAAATTTAGCAATCCAAAAAACAAAATAAACATCATCCATAATAAAAAAACTACAAAAATCATCCAAAAATATGTCAAAACAATACAGATCTAGGGACAAGCACCCCCAACTGAAATCCTAGTAGTGTCCCCAATGCATAAGCAATAAGACAAGAGAAAAGGGTGATCCTTAAATTATCTTCAAATAATTCTCTCTTCAGCAGACTCTTCATCATCTCCACCATCATCAGTATCATACCACTCAATGAAGGTCTAATTCTTACTTATGATACTCGAGGAAAGTAGTCGCTATTTGGGTTTGAGCACCTTGGAGATGCCCTTAACCGCTCTCCACATCTTGGTGAAGAATTTATCTCTCTTATTATCTCTCTTTACCATAATTTTATATAAATCCTTGAAGTTCTTGTGCAATTTTACAAAAGATGTATAGTCTTTCTCTAATCTAGCAACTGTGGATCCCTAATTATTCTTCTCCTCTATGTATATTTTATAATCCGACCAAGCTATATATGAGTGGTGAGTAGTAGAGTACTCTCCCGATCCTTGAGCCAACCTGGACACTAGCTCCTTAATCACCTGTATCTCACCTGAGATCTCATCAAAGGGGTTTGTCGAAGAAGGTCTTCAAGAATCTGTGTCCTCTATTGTTTACTTGCTTGATTTGACTTTCTTCTTCTTTCTCTGACCAAGTGCACACTCACCCCATATTTTGAGTGAAAAGATGTTGAGGCCTGGGTGCACCAAGGTATCTATAGCATATTACTCAACTTATGCCCTCCTGCATAACTCTATACTAAGGGAAGGAAAAGAAGAAGTGTACCTCCTTGGCTCTTGAAGTGCCTCAACTCTGAGATCACAATCTCTCTAATATTCAGACCAATGCCAGATAAGATACAATCCATCATCCACACACGTAGATCTATGAGAATATTCATATGTGTGCAAGGTAATACTCTACTGAAAATTATAGCAATCCAAAGGCTGGCCTCTACTGTGAACTCGATAATAGAAATGCCTCTCTTGGTGATATACCAGGGAACTTTTTTCCCAAAACATAATATGTTTTCCATCTAGGTCCCTAGCTCACACTCTTTTACCTGAAACTGAGCGATGTCTACATTCGGGAGTCCATATATCTCATTAATCTGCTCAACTTTGAAATGTACTTTCTTTACCCAAATTGTTATCACTGGGTTTGTGAGAGAAACTATGGTAAGGTTAGCGTAGAACTCACTCACCCATTGCTCATTAGCATAATACGGGCTCGAGGAAAAACATATCGACCCGATAGTAGTGAGTCTGGCATGGAATCCTGCGAATTTCTCCTCCACTTTATTTAAGAAAATACCCCTTACTGGGAGTAATTTGGTCCTTGGAAGGTCACTCTAGTAAAGGTTGTGGCATTCAGTAAAAATGAATATGGTATTTTCAAAGTATCCCTTTTTGTGGCTGAGTACCTATAAGCAACATAATTTAGACCATCAGTAGCATTCTCAAACCAAAACCATGTAAGATTAATAAGATAATCCCATGTGGAATTGTCATAGTGAGTTTTGGAGTGAGAAATGGATATGCAAAGTTTTTGGCTTCAGCCAAAAACTGCTCTCAGTTATGGTGATCACAGAGCCTTAACCGTCATTATAGTAACTGAGACCATGTTCGACAGTTTTGCAGTATCGCCCAAAAAACAAAATTTTAACCCCAAATTTGGGATTCAACTAGTCATATAAACATCATGCTCAAGGAACTTAAACTTAGAATGCATGATTATACCCTCACAACTTAAAGTTATTAACATGGCATTGATTGGGGTATCAAATCAAACACATGGTGTACACATTAATTTTTAACAGTTTTAGGCCTAAATCTAGGTACTCAAGACATCCAAGATGATGTGTACACCCACTAAAATAGATAACCATAATAATAATCTTAAACATGCATGAACTTGGCATTATAAACACTATTTCAAGCCTATTCCTAAAAACAAGTCTCAAGCATAAAACAAACATAAAATGAGGGAGTTGAGACAACATACCGAATTAGATGATGAAAATGGATTGGAATGCATACTTGGACACTCAACACAAAGCTAAAAGTCAGAGTGAATTTGAAAAAGGGGTGTGTGTGGGGGGAAAATGGCAGTCAAATAGTCTTTTAAGCTGATCGACTGCTATTACAGTCCTAGTTCCGTGATTGCGGTGACACGGGTTGCGATCACAGTAACTGAGAGAAAATTTTAGGTCCCCTGCACTCCGCTATTCAGTTAAAAACATGATAATTTCACATTTTCCCTTTTTCAATTTCAATAAATAATCCTTTTAGCACCACCATTTCATGGATTATGCATAGGCCAAACATAAAATCTACTCTAACATGCATAAATAAAAGGAAGCGTGCCACTTTCGTGTCATAATGGGTTGTTTCCCATCTTTGTTGGCAAGACACCACTTTGACTATTATTTATGTATCCACTTAGAAGATTTGAATCTCCATCCCAACTTTCACTCTTTATGATTTGAGTGGCAGAGGGACAGAAGATTCCGATCTTCCAAGGTAAAACGTGATAGAAAAAGTAATATGGTGATGCGGTTTATATCTCGCCACTTTGAAGACTTAAATCTTCTACTCAAATTCATATAAAATTTCTAATTTAGCTCCTTCGGAAATAGTGGGAATATTATAAGGCCACAAGTTGTACATTGGAAGTTAAGCTCCTTGTCCTTCAAGTGTGGGGCTCCCATGTTCTTCTTTGGAATAACAAACTCCAAAATATAGGGGTGTTTCTACTTCTTCCCATGATCCATTATTTTCTTAGGTAGATATACTTTCATTACATAAACTAAGCATAATATTGAAAAATGGTTTGAATGAGGCCTATCCCTTAGTTGTGGGATTGCATCCTTATTAGCACATTACCCCGAAATGGGCTAGAGTCATCATAAGTGATTGGCCAGGCTTCTTCGTTTGACTATAGCAATATTTCCTTGACTTCAACATCTTTAAAAATATTTGGTTCGGTTGGTTGGGAAATCACCAAGGACTCTTCACTACTAAGAGTATCATTGACCACATAACTTGGTTTCCCTTCTTGATTCACTACCTCTTGGGAAGTGGGCAAGGTGATGGTATTTACAAGATTTGTTTCCTTGCCCATTTCATCTATCTTCATGATCTCCCTTCCAAATGCGTCATTGTCTTGACTTATGTCTTGCATATTATCCCTTGTTATAGTTACCTAATCCAAAATAATTTGAAGCATTACTTCAAAACTATTGGACCCAATATGTTGTTCTTCCCTTGTCGTATCATGATACCTATAAAACACATAAGAAGAACTAGAAATTGGCTTACCATAATTAAGAGAGGGAGTATTTGGACAATCACTCCAATGTCTATCTCAACCACGACATAAAGAACAATCATACTCTTAATAGGATCAAGACGGTGCTTCCATCTCTCTCCAGGGAAAATATCTACAACTCCACCTAAAGTAGGGTCCTTCACAATATCGACATGGATCATCAAGATAGGATTTCCAACTACCAAAGTCATTTTTATCCCAAGATGCCATGGAGTAAAATAAACAAAAACAAAAATCTTCCAAACACAAGTAAAAAAAGAAAATCACAAACACTTATTTACAAGTTTGAATCAAAGAAAGTAAGCTAATATTTCAAACTAACTCAACACAACAAATTATTCCCCAGCAACGGTGCCATTTTTGATAACGGTCAACTTATACGTCAATTTAAGTGCGAGGCGGTTATTGTCAATATATTTACCCAACATTAGAGTCGGAGTCAAATACACGAGGAACAATGTGAGTGGAGATTAAACTAATTTGGAATAAAAAAAACTTGCTAAATTCAAACCTAAAGTACATGATTATAAAAATGGGGGTTTGGAAAGTCTCACGACTAATATTTCTTTCTGGGTTTTAAAGTATTAATTCAGGGCTACAAATAATTAGAGTTTAAAAAGTTTAGACAGGAATCTAGGGGTTAGGGGAAGCTGACATATGGGTACAAAACAATCAACTTCACTTTTAATAGATCATGTGAGGGTAGGCTTGGTTAGGGGTTTTGATTCTATCCCTTCAAAAAATAACCAAACTATCACCCACCAATTCTTTCGAATACCAAATGTTTTTTTTTAAATTTTGGCAACCAAACCTCAATTTAGGCATCGCTACTTCAAGGATGATGCCTAAGGCCTAGCCATTCAACAATTTATCCGTATTTCTAAGATAACAAAAAGGGAATAACTAAAACTTACGTAATTGTTCATAAATGTTCATGTTACCTACAACACTTCTTTCAAGGATAGTTGAAGGTTCTAGGATACCCACATCCCTTTGTCAAGGATGATGTAGGACTTTAGAAATTTGAGGCTTTCACCAACAAATTCGATGTTTTCATCAAGCATTTGGAAAATCCATCAAAATTAACTACTAATTGAATCTAACAATAACAACCCATACACACATCAACCCTATTTATACATAACCCTAAAAGGAAGAGCTAGATACTCATGAGATAATTAAGTAAAGATTTACCCAAAATCTCGATTGATGTGATTTTGTGAAAGACTAAGTGACTTTTAATTCAAACTTTGAACTCCAACAAATCTTCAATGGGTCTTTTCTAATCCTGCACTTAGAAGTTACTCTAATGTATTCTTCACCCTAAATTACTAAAATATTTTGTTTTCCAAAAAATAAAAACTAAGGAGTAGACTAAGTTCTAATAATTAGAAGTAATGGAATGCTTTCAAAAAGGATAGGGATTGAGTGTCTAAAGGGGATATTTGGGAAAAGCTATGTGCATTTACATTCTTTCCCTTTGATACCTTTTTTTTGCCAAGCTGCGATTGGGGTAGCCTGTCCATGATCGCGCCTACCACGACCACGCGTATAGTCACACATTCGTAGTTGCTGACCTTCTTGAATGCCCGTGATTATGACCCTCAGACTGTAATCGTGGTAACTGAGGCCTGTTTATGCTCTAGATCTTCCAACTGAATTTCTTTCCTTCTTTTGATATTTTCATCTCGCATCCACATATTTTTAACTCATCACTTTGGTGGCTGGAAAATATATATATTAGTGCATCTAATAGCAACTATTGTCTGAATTATTCAGTCAAAACATGGTAATGTGAATGAATGATGAGTGTGGATGAGTGGTAAATTCACCACTCATCAACCACTTAGAGGCTGGAGAGTATGTATGGACTACAGAAAGTTGAAAACATGGACCCAAAAGAATCACTTCCCAATGCCCTCCATGGATTAGATGTTGGATAGACATGTGGGAAAGTTCTGGTATTATTTTTTGCAAAGTTATTCATGGTACAACCAGATTATGATTTCTCCAAAAAATTAGGAGAATATAACCTTTACCTACCCTTATGGGCATTTGCATTCAAGAGAATGCCATTGGTGTTGTGCAATGCTCTAGCGATATTTCAGAGCTACATAATGTCCATTTTTTTTTAAATGGTAAAAGACACCATTGAGATATTTATGGATGATTTTTATGTACTTGGTGATTCTTTTGATGTATATTTAATTCACATGGACAATGCTCTACGTCGACGCGAGTAATAAAACTCGGTGCTTAACTAAGGGAATTTTCACTTTAAGGTGAAAGAACGAATTTTACTTTGGAATAAGATCTCAAAAAGATGTATATAGGTTAAAAAGGCAAAAATTGAAGTAATTGAGAAGCTGCCAATGCCAATTTCAGTTAATAGAATTTGGAGCTTTTTAGGCCATGCAAGTTTTTACAGGTAATTCATTAAGGATTTCTCAAAGATTGCAAATCCTTTATGCAAACTTCATGAGAAAGAGGTGAAATTTGATTTTGATGACGCATGTCATAAGGCTTTTGAATGTTTTATGGAGTGCCTAGTGTCAGCCCCTATCATTGTTTCTCTTGACTCGTCTATGCTATTTGAGAGCACGTGTGATGAAAGATGTGTGGCTCTAGGTATTATAATAGGCCAAAGGAAAGGGAAGATTCTACACCCTATCAATTATGAAAATAAGGCATTAAACCTTGTTCATAAGAATTATACTGTGACTGAACAAGGGCTACTAGCAGTGGTTTTGCCTTTGAGAAATTTTCATCTTATCTTACTAGAACTAAGGTATTTATGCATACAGGTCATACAACCTTGAGATACTTGATGGTAAAGAAACATCTAAAGGCTAGAATCATCCGTTGGGTTCTCTTTCTACAAAAGTTTGATATTAAGGTAAAATATCGAAAGGGTATAGAGAATCAAGTGGCTGATCATTTATCCAGACTTGAGGATGAAGCAATGAAGAAACTAGGGAATGTTCTTGAAATTGATGATAATTTTCCAGATGAGTAGATTTTTCCAACATTGCAAGACCTAATTCCCTAGTTTGTTGACTACAAAAATTACCTGGCAATTGATCTCATCCTAGAAGATTTATCCTTCCAGCAGAGAAAGAGATTTATGCACGAGGTAAGGATATTTTTCTAGGATAAACCTTCCTTATTCCGAATTTGTACGGATGGGGTTATTTGTAGATACATTACTAAAGTTTAGATTATGAGCATTCTTAAGGCTTATCATGTTTCACTAGTTGGGGGTCACCTGGAAAAACCCGCACAACGCATAAGATCTTGCAATATAAATACTACTAGACACCGATATACAAGGATGGTCATGAATTTTCATCACCCAGTGACTGATGCCAGCATCAAGGAAATATCTATAGATGCCATGAGCTTCCCATGGCACCTATTTTGGAGTTAGAGTTGTTTGAAGCATGGGGGATCGACTTTATTGGTCCATTTATGAGATCCTTTAGTGTAAAGTACATTCTTGTGGTAGTGTAATATGTGTATAAATGGGTGGAAGCAGTTGTGCTCCATAATAATAAAGGAAGAAGTGTCACCACCTTCCTAAAGAAGTACATCTTTTCTCGATTTGGCATTCCACGTGCAATCATTAGTGATAATGGGTAACACTTCTGCAATGGCATGTTCAAAATTTTACTTGAAATTTATGGTATAAATCATAAGGTAACAACATCTTATCACCCTCAGACTAGCGGACAAGTTAAAGTATCCAACAGAGAGATAAAGTCCATTCTGGTGAAGACTAATGAAAATAAGACTGATTGGTCAAGAAAGCTAGATGATGCATTATGGGCCCACAAAAAACCTTTCAATAACCCCATAGGTGCTTCTACTTATCAGTTGGTGTAAGGTAAGGCATGTCACTTGCCTGTTAAACTAGAGCACAAATCATTATGGGCATTCAAAAAGTTAATTTTTTATTAGCATGAGGAAGCAAAGGCGAGAATAAGTAATGTGAATGAGTTGGATGAGTTCTGACTTTGGGATTATAAGAGTTATGCACTATACAATGAGGATATGAAGGTGCATCATATTCAAAAAATCAATAAAAGATTATTTGATCTAGGTGATCAGGTATTGTTGTATAATTAGACAGTTCACTTATTTCAAGGCAAGTTGAAGTCTAGATAGTATGGGTCATTTAATATGGAGTGAGTGTTTCCATATGGGGATTTAGAATTAAAGCGTGATGGTAAATTCCCGTTCAAGGTAAATGGGCAAAGTTTAAAGCAATATATATATAGCACGAAATAATTTAGGTTAATTGAGGATTGGAGCATTGGTGAGTCTGAGTAACTAAGGCAACTAAGTCGTGTCGCCATGTTAAATTAGATGTTGAATGGGAGGTATACCATGGTGATGTTTGGAAAATTTTGAGTATCCAACCAAGACACATCGTACTGTGATGTTAAATCAAGCGCTACATGGGAGGCAACCCATGTTTTGTACTTATTAAGTTATAGGGTAACATGTTGATGAGTGGTGACTTTACCACTCATTTGCACTCAACATTCATGCACACTACTATGATTTGAATGTATAAGTGAGCCATATTTGTTGTTAAATACATTAATTCCCATATTTTGAAGGTATACAAGTGCTGGTAAGAAAAGAGGCAACTTTGAGCTAAAAAAGGATAAAAAAGGGTAGAAGTGCAAGAGTTGGACAAGCTAAAAAATACATAAGCCCTTAGTTACCGCAATTGCAGGATGAGTTCCACAATCAAAATATTTAAGCTAGTCAACCAACGACGATCGCGATCAGTCATCCGCGATCGCAATAGGTGTTATCGTGATCAAGCCTCTACGATCTCATGAGAGCGGAAAATGACCTAGGGGCAAAAATGTCATATGGCCAACCGACCCAAAATCCCATTTAAGGCTCAATACCCATTCATTCTAGGGAGAATCATCAATCTATAACCCTACCTCCCATCCTTAATTTAGGTTTTTTTTTAATTTCTTGGAGCTCAGAGCTTAAATTTACATTAATTTGAAACAATATTAAATTAGAGGTTCTCTAAAATATAGGGTTGGATTTGTGTATTGTATATTCATTTAAGTCTAAAGTGTAGTTTTCCCGCTCTTTATTTTTATTATGAATAACTTTGATGGACATCATGGTATATTTGTTGTTATTATCCTTATGATATGCTAGTTCTACCTATTGGGGTTATGCTTTATTAGGGTGCATTTTTGTATGAGTTGTGATCTATTTGTGTAGATTCTAGTTGGATGATGATGGGTTCTACTATTGCTTGGTTCAGTTGGTTGGGGTTTATGAGTGAAAGCCCAAAATACCCAAATGGATTTGACGAGTGAAAATTCCAAGCTCTTGAAAGCTCAAACCATCCTTGAAATAGGGGTTTGGGTGAACTTTTGGAACCCCCATCATCCTTGAAAAATAGATGAGGGAACCAAGGGAATAGTAGGCAATTTATGGGAATAGTTTTCTAATTCTCACCATCTAAGACATAAAGGTGATTACGAGGTTGACTATACCATGGATATCATTTAAGAAATAGGGATACCAAATTGAGGTGTTGGTGGCTTTAATTTTCACACTTGTTAGGTACTCAAATAGGTCAATGAGTGACATCTTTGAGGTTTTGTTGAAGAACTAGCCTCAAGGACTTTAAACCTAGCCAACCATATCATCAACGATTAGAATTTGCACCAAATCATCACGTTCCCATACACAACTTGACCCTGGGAAAGCATAATCCCAAGATTTGTACCTATTTTATTACACTCAAATTATTCTTAGTCTCAAAATAGTCATTTAGAAGCCCAAGAATTACTTTCGCATTTGAAAAGATTGAAAATCCCCAAACCATTTTGCACTATAGGTTTAACCTTAACAAGCAACTTTTATTTCAAATTAACTCAATCGCCACTCACATTGTTCCTCATGGATTCGAACCAGACTCTTAGTTGGGTAAATATATTCACAACGACCACCTTGCACTTAAATTGACATGTAAGTTGAGCGTTATCAAAAATGGCATCATTGACGGGTAGCAATTTAGAGTATTGAGTTGGTTTAAAATTTTAGCTTACTTGCTTTGGTTCGAACTTGTAAATATTTATTTTTGATTTTCTTTGGTGTAGTGTGTTAGATAGATTTTTATTTTTGTTTAATTATTACTTGGCAAGTTTGAATTAATATGTGTTCGGTGGTTGGATATCTTATCTTAATGATCCATATCCATATTGTGGTAGAACTCACTTTTTTCAAGATTGTAGATATGATACTCGAAGAGAGATATGTGCACCATCACGATCTTATAGGGAGTATGGTTGTTCTCTATGTGGTAGTCGAGATGAACATTAGAGTGATTGTCCAAATGCCCCCTACCCCCGTTATGCTAACCTAATTGCTAGTTTTTATTTATTTTGATAGGTCTTATGTCAATAAAAGAAAGAATGAAGCATGTATAGAGTGGTCTTGAAGAAATTCTTCAACTTATCATGGATCAGGTAGAATAAATGGGGGATAATATACATCTCATGCATCAATCTATAAGAGCATGTAACGAGGAAATTACCAGGATAGAAGAAGTGGGTATTGAGGCTAATCATTTAGATACCATGAGTTGGTACACTCTTCAAAATGAGATGAATGTTGATGAATCCTCAGTGATTACCCAACCAACTGAACCAAACATGAGAGAAGATGCCGAAGTCAAAGAAATGCTAATAGAGTCAAAATAATAAACCAAGCCAATCTCTTATGACGTCTCAAGTTCATTTTGGGGCAAAGATGCTAATGAGGATACAACTCTAAAAATAAGGGATAAACCTCATTAAAACTATTTTTTAATAGTGTACCTAGACGATGTGATGAAAGTCCATCTACCTAAGAAAATAGAGGATCATGGGGAGAAGGAGCACCACCCAACATATTGGAGTTTGATATTCTAAAAGAGCATATGAGATCCCCACACTTGAAGGACAAGCAACACAACTTATGATGTTCAACTAGTGGCCTATTTATGTTCTCACCATTACCTAAGGAGCTAACCCAAAATTTGATGAGAAATTGGGTAAATAATTCAAGTCTTCAAAGTAGTGAAATCGAATATGCATCATTGCACCCTAATTTTAGCCCAAAGAACCTCATAGAAGAAATGATCAAAAGTTGAGCAAACGATTAAAATCCTCTAAGTGGAGATATAAATGAGGATTAAAAAGGCGTCGTGCCACGACGTTAAATCAAGCGCTTGATGGGAGACAACCCATTGTTTTATATTTGATCCATATGATTTTAAATAAGTCACATAATTTTGATGTTTAGTTGGTACTTTGGGCAAGATTGAAACATAAAAATAGGGGAAAACCAAGTTTGAGAAGTGTGGCATCATGACAGAAAATAGGGAAAAATAGGAGAGCAAAACACCTTAGGTACCATGATCGCATCAACTATGTTTCTATTGCGATAGCTTTTCCAGCCTGGACCTTGCTTATCAGTGCAGTTTCGATGAGCCCTTCAACTGTTATTATGATTTTGTGTTATGTAGTGAGGTCACTACAAGTATTATAGTTGGGGGTGTGGCCCTACCCTTGTGTGTATTCATTAGTTTGCAATACTCGAACTTATTTCACTCAAAGCATGGAAATTTTGTGAATTGATTATTTTCATTATTTAGTTTTCTAATTCTTTTAACGATGAAGTTGGATGAGCCTTTCCCTATGATAGATTAATTAAGAACATTCTTAAGGGAAAAATGTCATGATTATGTTTTGATCCACAGATATAGAGGAAGTCTTAGTACCCATAGCATAGAGATCACAAATGCAAGGGATGTCTGAGTACATGTGGTAATGTGGATTTGGGATTACACACATACCATTAGTGAAGTCAAAGTAGCCATATGATTGGTTTTCCCGTACGAAGCCAAAATATGATACCAAGGCTTAGGATGTTGCCATGGTTAGAAAATTGTGAATGGTGAAAATGCAAAGCAAACACCCCCTTTCATACAAAATTTTCAAAAAATCAATGGCATGGACGCGAACGATATTGTAACAATATTTTTTCTCTTTTTGTGACTCCAAATTTTTGACTTTTGAAATATATTAGATACTCTATTTCTTTTCTTTAGCAGAGGGGAAATTAAGCCTCCTTGGCAAATTTACATGCAATGTGTGGTGAGCTTATTTGTCTAAATCTCATGTATACTTGTACCATCTAGAACTTTCCCTATTAGTCTCTCAAAGATAATTTTGATTGTAGTTGGTTGGGGAGATTATCTTAGGCCATCTTTGCGACTTTGAACTTCCACTTTAGCCTAAAAGGCGTACCCTTGCAATGACGTTATCCCTAGTCCCCCACCTTGAGCCTTTATACCTTTCTTTGGAAAACACATTGCAAGATGTGAGCCTTTCAATTCTTATCACTCTTTTGAACCCTATCCTCCTTGGACTTAAATATGCAAATTGAGGCTAAAAGCCTAATTTAGGGGTGGTGAAGATTAGAACATGTAACTTTGGGATACAAAATTGTTAGTTAGTGCCTAAGAGCTTAATTTTGAGAACAAATGAATAGGAAAAATAAGGAATCCAAGAAAGGAAAGAAAACCATGAAATGCACAAGGAGAAAAGGCAAAAAAAAGATGCTTTCATAAAGATTGGTGAATCGAGGTCATAAAAATAGGCACATGTTTAAAGAGTGAAAACAAAAGAAGTGGCCCATGGTCAAAATTTGGATGAAAAAATTAAATGTAGATGTTCAAGGTGGTTATAGTCACATTGTTCCCAAGAAATATCCTACCCTACCCCGAAACTTCATTACAAGCTCAAAAAAGCACCTTGAGATCTCCAACCAAGTACATTCATTGTAGTGGAGATTGAAAATAGGGGAAAGCCTATGGCATGGTACTTGTTAACATCGATAGTTCTTGATATAGAGAAAGTTTTGTACTTAAGTTCCTTGTTGCGTATTTGATATCATGGTGTGTGGAATTTTCCTTCTTATGAGGAGACATGTAAACAAGTTGAGGTGGATGATTGTTTCATCTCCTAAAAAATGAGAAAAATGAAGTATAATGTATTTGAGGTCAAAAAGAAGTCATTTATTGAGTATTAGTGATTGTTGCATGATTTCTCTTTGAAGTCTTTTGTATCCTTGAAATTACGTGTTATATTGAGGGGTGTCGTGAAAATAGTTTTGCCCATGTTTGAAGAGATATATGTAGTAGTAATAAATTTGAATTCATCATGATCATTTCAATCATCTAATTTTGGAATAAAAGTGCATTGTCTTATGGTAAAAGGTAGTGCTGCTTGAGGACAAACAAAGCTTTAAGTTGGGAGTGTCAATGATTAATTAATTTACCACTGATTTGAACTCAACATTCATGAACACTACTAAGAGTTGAATGTCTAAGAGAGACATATTTGTGGTTATATGCACTAATTCCCTTATTTTGCAGGTATACAAGTGCTGAGAAGACAAGAGGAAACTTTGAGCTAAAAAAGGGTAAAATAGAGAATAGAAGAGGGAGAGATGGACAAGATGCCAAAGGGAATAGGATTTGGACCTTAGTTACCGTGATATAAATTAGTCAAGCTAGTAAACCAATAAAGATAGTGATCAGTAAGTGTAATCGCGAACAAGACTCTGCAATCGTGTGAGAGCGTAAAATAACCCATGGGCAAAAATGTCATTTGGCCAGCCGACCCCAATTGTGTGAGTGTTGTTGAGTGAGCTTAAGTAAGAATAACAATGTTCATAGGAAGTAAATAATTGGTGCATAACATGTGCAAATGATTCTGTTTGAAAAATGTAGGCCCTTTCTGAATTTTTTTTATGATAAACTGTGTGATCTGTGTGAACGTGTGACTACTGGGAATCCCTTAGTGGAATTAGTAATAGGAATAAGATAATTATGGTGTGTAGGTGCATGAATTCAATAGATAGTTACTGACAATGTAGCTCTATACAATGTGAGAGTTAGGTGTTGCTTAATTTCTAGTGTATACGGAGTCCAGAACTTGCCTAGTTGCTTTTTCTTAGATTAAAGGATGGTTGGTCAGGAAATAATTATAGGCCATTTTTCTGATAATTTCACTCGAGCCTTAATGCCAAACCAAATAAAATATGAATCCCTTGATAAAAAACCTAAGCTAAATTTACCTATTTTTATTGTTTACACTAATTTCACCTTTTCGTTTGACAACAATGAACTTGTTTTGGCCATGGTACTCCTTGAATATTGTGCATCTCAACTAAGGAAACTTACCTAAGTTAAGGGTAGCTAGTATAGGGGTGCATGGGAAAAAATGAGTATGAATAAACAAGTGTAGATAAAGAAAAAAATAAATAAGGGTGGATGTGGTAAAAATTATAGAAAAAGAAAAAGTAAAGTAAAAGAGAATGAGAGAAGAGAACAACACCCGACCCAAAATTAGGCATGAAACTAATAAAAAGGGAGAGATAAGGGCGGTTTGAATAGAAAAATGAGAGAAAACATCAACCCCTGAGAAAACGTAGTGCCAAGGAGGCTAAGTCATATAAAAGTTCCCAAACATACCATAACCATCCCTAAGCCTACGTTAGAATCCTAACAAAGTCCTATAGTAATCCTATACTGACTATCTAAAAAATTAGGCAAATAGAATAAGGCTAAGCCTATGGAATTCTGTGAACACTGATTGGACCTTCTTTGTAAGTGTGAGCGTCTCTATACCATCCCAAAAATAATAATCTGAATTAAAATGAGTGATAAGGACTTCCTTAAATGCGAGTGTGCATGGGTTATAATATCAAGTTATGTATCTGTCTGAGTCATGTATTTTACATAGGCCTAGTTGTTCATCGCTAATGTATTTCCATCATAGTACTTCTGTGAGTCACACTGTTGTAATGGATCATTATACACAGTCATATTTTAAATAGTGAAATAGATGGTGGTCAAAGTGTTTTTGATCTGATTGATAAATCGAATGCTAAATATGTCACAGACACTTTGAAGTTAACCATCGTGTTTTTGGTGGTTTGATTTTTATTTTGCCTAAGGACACGAAAACATTCTAATTTTAGGGTATTGATGACCCTTGTAAACATGGTATATTTGATGCTTAAAACAAGGAAGTTATGCTTAGATTTAGGCAATTTTGGTAAATATAATGTGTTTGTTTCATGATTACATGGAAATCAGGTAGAAAATGGTTGAGTTGACAATTTTAAGAAAAATCTCCGCAACAAGTTGAAGTATTATGCAGGATATGAGTCGTTAAGACATACGACTCATATCCCACACTCGAAAGGATAGTAGTTGCTAAAGGTATACTGGAGAAACTAAGTATCAGAAGACTACGAAATGTAAGGTTTGACTATATCTTATAGTGAGCAACCGTAATGAGAATAGTATGAAAGGTCCTGAAATTTAAGGCTCAAGTGATAAAGAATGAAGACCACAAGTCGTAAGGACTGACTATAACTCCTGATGAGGAACCATAATGACAATAGAAGCAAGCCCTAAAGATGAGAGTCACTAGAATTCCTACAACTAGCAGCATACGATTCGAAAAGAGACCTTACGATTCATAGTGATCGTCAAGTTATTTTTCCTATTCCATTTTTATTATGATATCTTTTAATATTTTTAGATACAATAAATACCGTAGGGTTATTCCTTTATTAGGTTACGCACTTTTACTACACTTTGGATATTTTTTGCATACTTTGATTATTGAGATTTTGTTCTTGAGATTTTTGAGTTTTTAGTATTCAATTAGAGATTTTGGAATTTACACTTTCATCATTGTGAAATTGATTAAATGTGTTCTTTATTGATTATAATGGATTGTTTCATAAAGATGAGCGGCTAAATTTTTTAGCTATGGTTGTGGGAACCCTGGCATATTAGTTGTGTAAGCGAAGTGAGAGATTTATGTATTTTACTATAGTTGAGTATATTATAACCTTTTTCGGATAAATTGAACCCAAGCAAATCTAGAAGCTTGGGAATTGCATGTATTCGAGAACACCCTTACAAGGGAATTTGAGATTAGGAAAAAGAGGTTACAACAATGATTTGAGGCTCTCAACCCTCATCTAATCAACTCGATACTAAAAATATGAGAGTTGTACTAAGGTTATAGACAAGGGAAACAAGACGACACCTAGATACTCATGAGGTAAAAGGTTAAATCTATCAACACATTTACAAGACGATTATAACTTGTCAACTTTGATGTTAGGTATACTGAACACTAAAATCATACGTAGTTGTGAAGCCAGGGAAAACACAATCCTAGTGGTTATATTATACTATTTACAAACTCATGAAATACAGTTTGGTTACTTACTATAATATTCAAATTCCCCACATTTACTTTTTCACACACTGCTCATGGATTTTGTCAACTTTGAAATACTGTACGATGTATTCCCGGTGGGTTTAACCCGAACCTGAGTTGGATTATAATATTTGGCATCGACTACAACATACTTCTTTGGAGTTTAGTTTTTTATGACATCAGATATCATGGTAAGTTTTCTTCAATTTCTTGATAAATTCCTAGAAATTAGGGTTTTGAATTCCTAAGCTTTAAGGGATGATTTGATACCCGAATTGTGATCCATTTGTGCTCAACTTTTGAGTACAACCTCCTTGTTCTTTGAGGGACCTCGTGAAAATTTTAATTTTTGGATCCGTTCGCAAGCCCCGTAGGACCATTCTTGACCTAAAATTTGACCTGACCCTTAATAGGGCAATATGGGTCTTGTTTTGTTCCTAATAACACATAGATTTTGATTTTGATAGGGTAACAACATTTGAAGATCATGGAGTCAATATCGACATTTAGGGAATGAATCAAGGATTTGTGGTTCAGCTTTGATGTAGGGTTCTGTTTCCTCTCCATTCTAAGATCATGCATGTTATAGAATATTTGTGAATGTGAATGTTAAGATTAATTTTAGGTAGAATGACTTAGTCTTTATTATTGAAGTTATGGGATTAGATGAGGGTTTTGACCCATAAGGTGAAATATTTATTACACATTTAGAATCATATTTCCTTCTATTTAGAATAAACTAATTCACAGTATGGATATGATATGATGTTAGGTTTGGGATGCGGTTTAAGCATTGGAAGAACAGTTAGTATGATTAACCTTATTTGTGCCATTCTATTGATCTTGAAACTGTAAAATGGGTGGAGTTAACTTACTTGCACATATCTTGGTGAAATTCCTATCTTAGGATAATTATGGCTTATGTACCACCTAGAAGTGAATTTTGATTCCATAGCCTAGTCCTGGATATAAATTGCCTAAATATAGAATTCGAGGAATAGAAGTGGGTTCTTTCGGCCCACCTTAGCCCAAGACTTATTTTTGCCCATGTAGACTTATTTGCAGATGCTAGGTATAGTTTAGACTAGTAAACCTTTAGTGTGAGGTTACTTCACGATGTGATAAGACATGATAGTATATCCCTAGAGAATGATGAATGGCTTATGACCATGATATAGTCATAGATGTGATATTTGGCTTATATAGATTATGTTCCTCATAAATATGATATTTGGCCTAAAGAGGTAACATTCCTAATAGTTACGATTTATGGCCTATTGTTATATTAGCCTTCTAGATATGAGATGCCTACTAGATTTGAGATGCTTATAGATATTATGCCTCCCAGATATGAGATGCTATTTGATATTATGCCTCCTTGATATGAGATGTCTCAAAGATATGAGATTCTTATTAATATTATGCCTCCTAGATATGAGATGCCTACTAGATGTGAGATGCTTATTGATAGTATGCCTCCTAGATATGAGATTCTTATTGATATTATGCCTCTTAGATAGGAGATGACTTACAAATATGACTATTTATATTTGTTCTAGATACATATGTGGGCCTAAGGTTTTGATTATGATGTTGTAATTATTTAGGACACATTATTAGGCCAAAGGTCATGTTATGATATCGACTGGACTTCTGAGAAATGTTTATCCCTGTAAAGGATTTAGTTTTAGTATAGGAATATATTGATGCTTACTATTCCTTTGTATGAATACGGGTGCTGGCATACATAGATTTCATGCATTCATGATCATTAAGTCAATAAATGATACAATTCTAGCTAAAATATAACCCTATCACTATTTTTTACTAAATAAGAGTTTAAAACCCACTTTTCACCTTATGACATATTTTGTCATAACAATAATTGTCTACCTTAATGGATAACTTACATATAAAAGAGATTAATAATGACATTTTAAAGATTTGACAGAGAAATATTTTGGTCTATGATTTGATACTACTAATTACTCTGGTCATGAGATATTCCGACCCTTTCTACATTTTTATATCTATTTAGTCCCAAAAGTTCACACCAGGTAATAGATTTGTGAATTCACTCTATTTCTAGCAATGACTTAAGTCTACTCATACCCTAGGGTATGGATAAGGGGGGGGGGGGGGGTCATACCCTCATGCAAAAAATTAATATAGTTTATGTTTGAGGTATTCTGGATATTTTCCCTTATAACTCCTTGGGACCCCACAACTTAAAACACTATATTGGATCTTCATTAACCTATTTGCAATCAATTAAACAAATCTCTCAAGGCTCTTGGGTTAAGCAAAAGATGGGGTTTACTTTATGGTGGTCAATTGAGGTTCATAGGGATGATTTCTTCTCATCTTCTTCTCAATCCAAGGCATTTTACTCCTCCATCATTGTTAGTTCCAACTAAAGGCATACATTATTAATTGTTTTCATGGCATAAATATTATATGATTTTTATTTTATTTTTCAAATATATGTTGGGGTTTTGGTTATAAATGCTTGGTTATGGTTTTCCCATATTTTAATTATAGATTTAAATGTTTTAATGATGGTTTGTACATTTGGTTGCATGGGAATGGTTAATTGGTACTTGGTTTTGGTTTTGGAACACTATGTCCCAAATGTGCTTGATAAAATTCTTATGAGAATGTTTTTACTATATTGTTGGACTTTTAATGGAACTATTGCATGGTATAACTTGGTAATGGAACCCTAATTGGTATAAAAGGTTTGGAATGGTTAAATGTTAGGGTCTTGGTGGTTATGGTTGGTCTAATTGAAAGCCTTGTGGTGTACAAGGGAATCCCCCAAGCAAATAGAATAATGATTACTAATGGGGTACATCGGATCCCCCCAAGTCAACTTAATAATGTAATCTATGGGTACATGGAAATTCCTTCTTCTATAAAAGGTTGGCTAAGGACATTGCTTACAAGCTATAGTTGGTATGATGATACCACTACTTATAGCCTTGGTTAATAATAAATGGGATGATATTTGGTTGTATGGTAATGGTTTTAATTGGGTAATAATGGTGGGGTGTGATAGCTAACTGTGAATGTGTGAGTCCAATATATGGACACTGGAAACTCATGTTTGCCAGCATGAGAATTGGTCATGACGACCATATATGATACTTATAGGGTACATATGAATCCCCTAAGTACCTTGAACATATTTGTCATGGAGAACGAAGTGTACTCGAGAATCTCCTACTCCTATGTTATCTGTGGTTCATGCGACTACATGCACCAGGGGAAGTTTAGTGGGTTACTAGACCCATATAGCTCGTGGGTGGTTCTAGGATGGTTAAGCTACACATACCTAGGTTAATGGTTTTAAAAGCATACTAAACATGGTTCCCTTTCCCAGCATGGTTATAAATATGTATGTATGGTTGTGAATGCATATAGTTGGTTTACTTGATTTTCAAGGTTGGCATTATTTTATCCTTATCCTGAGTACTTGTTAGTGTACACTTGCTAACCCGTCTTTGGGCGGTTGTATGCCCATTCTATGTTGGTATTGGCTATTCTACTTCTCCTGCTCAGTGATCGGATTTAAGAGAAGCTCTGTTAGATTTAAGTGGTGAACTTCCATATCTCGAAAGGCTCTATTTCATATCATGGATGTATTTACATACTTTGGTTATTTCATAGGCATTAGTTTTGTCTATGGTTGAGGAAATGTCCTAACTGGATATTGTTTTATTTTCGGTTAGAGGCTTTATGGAACTATTATGGATTGGAATATATGGTGTTGGTATTGGTGTCATCCTTAGTATTTGCTTTGGTATTAGGGATGATACCATTAGACTATATTTATGATTGTTCCATCCTTTTATGTTATGGACTTATACTTGGTTATTTTTAATATTTTGGTATTGGTTATTGGATGGGTATTGGATGGTTGGACTCACTTGGGTTGGTCATAGTTATAGACGTATCCCAGAGTCTGAATTGGTACAAATACGCTATCTTGTTATATGTTCAAGATCCATTTGACTCAGGGTATGTGTTTGGTGGTTGGGTTGGGTAACAGGGGTGGTCCCCAATCCTTGTTGGACTTGTTATGCCTATTATGATAAGTCCTCGATTCGGGTCGTGTCACAAAATCCTTTAGGATTAACCAAAATTGATTTTTTAGGTCTGTCTAAAGGTGTAGATAGTCTTTATTTCAGATTGAAAAGATGAAACGAATGACCGTATAATTGTCAAACTGCCAACTGGTGGGTTACCTCTTGAAACTGGGTGATAAAAAGTTTTGGAGTACTTCTTTGTCAACCTTGAGCATTATTTTATTGTAGCTTGGAGTTTAGTATGTGATGCATATTTAGAATCTTTCTTTGGTGAAAGATAAGTGGTGCATCTTCTATTGTAGATTTGGCGAGAGAAGCATATGGTATGCCCATTTATTGAAACTTGGTGAGAAGGATCAGGGGTATCTGATCCTTTAAGCATTGATATGGAATAAGTCTTTGTTCAAACTTGACTAGCAATAACATTTATTATCCTTTTCACTATTTGATGGTGGTACATGGCATGTTTCATCCTCCAAACTTTGGTAAACTCATAAGTGGATGCAAAAAATTACCTGGAGTATCCATCCTTTAAAATGTGTTAATTCTAACTATGCATATCTTCTGCAAATATTTCTTTCATGGTGTGGAATATCAAAATTTAAGGGCCAAACTCTTTCATGGTTATCTGGAGTTTATTTTCTTGAAGGTGATCAGAGATCTACCACATCAACTTTTCAGGTTAGCATGTGTATGGTATAAAATCCATAACTTGGTGTAGGACTGATAAAATAATGAGGTTTCTATTTAATTTGGAAGAGGACTCCAAGAAATATAATTTGTATAAAAGTCATGGACAAAGTCTTTATGGATTGTATAGATTTTTCTTTAAAGTTATCTCAAATTCTGCCATGCTTATCACTTCAGATTTTACATATAAGGTATAAAATTTATAAGTCGGTGTAGGGCTGACTAAATCACTAGTTTCTTATTTTGATTGAAAGAGGACTCTAAGGACTACAATTTCTTAAACCATCATGGCTTTATAGATTTTGCATAAATTTCTCTTTGAAGTTTACCTAAATTATGTTGTGATTGTCTCTTTAGATTTGCACGCCTATAGTATAAAAGCCATAACTCATTGTATGAATGACGAAATCACATGCTTCTTGGTTTTTTTGAAAGTGAACTCCAAGAATTACAACATGTATAAATCGCAGCCAAAGGATTTACAGATTTGTACATATTTTACTACGAAGTCAACTTAGAATATGCCCTACTTGATTTTTCTAGTTTTACGTGATCTCACTAAAGAAATCCTTAACTTGATCTTGTAGATTTTTACTTATCCACTTAATGCTCTTCTACAAATTATCTTGCAGATGCTACAACTATGCTGATGATGGGGCCATATTTCTCATTGTATTCATTGGCTCAAACATTCCTTTCTCGGTCATTATTTAAAGGTTTAACCCAAACATGATATTGTTAAGTCAAGCAGCCATAATTTTTAGCTTTCACAACTTTTGAAATGTAGACTATTTATCTTGGATGAAATATACCTATTTTCATCCCTTATTTTGAATCATGGATGCATAAAATTTTTGCAAGATTGAAACAATAAAACACTCTTCACACTTTGTTACAAATTGTTTTCTTTTCTGCTATATATGACTCTTTGTTTAAGAGAATTAATATGATGATCACATAATGCATACTAGTTTTTAGTATGCTGATTTGTAAGAAGCTAAGTTTCTTTCTTGAAATTTATTAATCAACACAAGGAAATATTGACCAGTAATAATGTTTTATTTTACTAATATGCACAGGGATTACAATAATTATAAAATCTTATATAAAAATATATATTACTCTGATTCTTTTCTTCACAACTATCAAATCAAAACCTTCAATGAAATACATAATGGGATTTTACCATTATTATGGAGCCATGATTTTATAGCACTTGTGGAGGTATGGAAACTTGCTGCTAACCATATAGGAACACAAACTTCTTTTTATACGGAAGGCTTGTGTATTACCAATGAAGAGTAGAGCTTCTTTGTTTGTGTGTGTCTATTTGGTAATACTAAGACCCTTTTATATAGGCATAAACTAGGGCGTGGGGGCCTTTTGGTCTCTAAGTAATTCTAGCGGACCTTAGGCTTGAAGAGCATGAGTTGGGCTCATCTTATCAACTTAAAAGACTGTCCCAAATGTGATTGGACTTCATTTGAGCTACATAATTCTAACTTTAATTATTAATCCAGTGTTATCAACCAAAAATTTGACTCCATTTATGTTGCATAATTCTAACTTTAATTATTAATCCAACTTTATCAACAAAAGAATTGACTAGATCAACATATCATGAATTGAATATTTGATTCAAAATTTAGAATGGATTTATCTGATAAAATTTCACTTTTCGTTAAATTCTCTTTACTTCTAGGCTTGTTGATATGCGTGACATTAAAACCTTTAAATACAAGACTTGAAGAATTCACAAAATAAATATGTTTCTATGTGATTGACTTATTTCAAAATATTTAAAACTTCATAATAGATGACTTGTCACAACCCAATTTCTCAGATCATGATGGCACCAACTATGACCCACCAGTAGGGAAGTCAACCCATAGTCCGAACAACAAGTAATAGGCTATCAAGAAATATGGATGGAAATATGATATAAATAATAAAATATGTAGAGCAATCCCAAGACCCGATGAAGTTAGTACAAGAGCTTCTAATACAATATGAGTACAAAGTAAAATACTGATTAAAATATATGTACAACCTATCTCTGAATGCAACATAGATATAAGTCTAATCATTATGTGGGAGAGTAGTAATGCTTTGAACCTCAGGAGCTCACCCCAAATATCAAATCCACAAATGCTCTACATGATGCACACACCAATAGAGAGAATTCATTCTATGATTTGCAGGATTCAAAAATGTAGTATTAATACCAAACAAGTAGTACTTGGTAGGCAACTACTGACTGAGCTCCAAAGATAATGTAAATATAAAAAACATGCAAATTAGGAACATAGACTACAACCAACTCTACAGGAAGCTGACATAATAAAGCTAGAGAGTCAATAAGGATAAACTTTCCTACTCTGGCGGTATTCAGGAACTAAAGTACTATATTGTATATCACTATCCAATATACAAATAAATAATAAAAGATGGATATACAGTAGTGTACAAGGTCAAGGAATACATATACATTGTGAATAAATAAGGGAAGAGAGGGGTATATGGTAATACGGTAGTTATATATATATATATACACAGAATACTAACTCAAAGACAACAACCTAAGGTAGCCAACCTAACCTCTCTAGGAAATCATAATCAAGTAGGAAAGTTGATGCTTACATGAGCTGGGCTAATAGTTAAAATGTCTAATCTTTAATACACTGTCCATAATGTAATTTACAGTAAGAAGGAAAGGGATCAAAATCATACCTCCAACCTCAGTACTAGTCCATAATAAACCTATCACGAACTAACCATAAAAACAACAAAGAAGTAACCGACTACTACGAAAAAAAATACCTAATTAGGGCCCCATAAACTTGAAAGGTTCAATAAACACTCAACAAACAACAATCATAGACTATACCTATGCAACCCCCATATGGCAGATATAAATAAGTACCAAAAAATATACGGTGATAGGAAATGCATATGACTAAGTGAATGCAAAGTAAATTCCTACTACAAGAAATAATCCAAGTTCCATACTGTACTAAGTGTATACACTTCTTCCAGCTTAGTAGCTCGCAAAGGTAGGACCTATAGCAAACTCTCTTCTCCAGCACAATGTCTCATGAATGAAGGGGCCCTTGGGGATTTAGGAATATTTGTATACAGTTACATAGTCTTGATCTAAGATTTCCAATCATCCTCATCAATCTCCTTCGTCTATTACCAGATAGATATTTAATGACCCACTAAGTCAATTTCTACATTTCCACTCATTTTCTCCATTTAAAGCTTGTTTATAGCTACCTCAAGTAATTTTTGACTACATGGAATTGACAGTTCAGTTATAAGGGTTAGTGGGATAAGCACTGGCATGTAACTCAGGTAATAAGGATAAAATGATACTATCAAAATCTAGTCATAAAACATATGCACCATATGTATATACATATATAGGATGTTGGTATAGCGACAAGGGTCATGAATATGAGAGTTTACAGATTTAACCTGAACTGTGTAGCTTGATTTATCCTAAAGGCACCCATGGCCTATAAGGGTCTAACTCCCCCTATTGGAAAGGCCCCAGTGTGTGTTAGACATACAAACCGAGGAAAAACTAATGGAACACTATGGCCACCAAGGTAATAGCCGTCCTAAATATATATATATATACATATATATATATATCTAGTATGCACCAAGAACATGATCATATAGACCCCCAAATATGGAAAACGTGGTTTCTAGTGTTCATCCCCTAGAGACTTACACCTTCAAGGTGAGCTACACAATTCTCTTTAAGCCTAAATTAAAACAATTTGTGTATAAAAGCAATTAGTAACCCAGGAGTCATTCATTAAGACATTTACCACTTGGTATCATCATACCAATATGCTTGCAAGCTAATATATTTATGCCAAACCAATCCATATAACCAAATTAGACTCCCAAGTTCTATTTAAAATCCAAAACCAAGGTTATCCGAAACCATTTTCATTCATTTATCCTTTAATGCAATGCATTGGTTCAAAACAAAGTTAAACCATGCAATTTTCCATATTCAAAATCAAGTTTACAAGGTGGGTTGAGGATACTGCAACTATCAAGCCAAAATTCCATTAATTTTGGGGAAACCCAGGTCCCCCATTCCAACCATTTATACCATGAACCAATTCAGTCCCAAAAACATTAATTTAAAGAAAGAATAATAAATTTAAAATATGAGACAAGTAATTCAATTAGTAACAAACAAAATCCCTCAACCTAATCTCAAAAATCACAATTAAATTACATGAAAATTCATTAAATTAAATCCACAATGTAAAATTAAAGTTAAGGAAAAAGAAACATGCTTGAAATATCCAAGGAATTTAAAAGAATTTGCAGTTCAGATCTTGGATGACCAATTCACTGTAAAACCCTTGAATGTTATTGGGTTTTGAGTTTGAGAGAGAAAGAGAATTATATTATCTTTGAAAACTGAAGGGAATGGGGCTATTTTATGTTTAAAGGTCATACAAGGGGTAAAATGACCAAAATCCCCTCACCCTAAGTTAAAAAAAATTACATGAATTTGAAATAGTGGCGCGACACGCCAATATCACAGAGATTTGCCTCTATACCACGCTAATATCACAGAGGTTAACCTCCGTGAAACGGCCTTATCGCAGAGACTTACTGCCTTGGGGTTCCAAAATGACCCTGAACCCCTTCAAAAATATAAAACACCCTTTTAATATTCCTAAACATAATTCAAGTCTAAATTATACATTACGCATACATGAGGGTCAAAATAAAATGATTGAAATTTTAAGAGGTCTTACTTTATCCCCCCCAGGATTATTCGTTCCTAAATGATGAGTTAGGACACTTTTTGTATGAGAATAACATTAATACATCAAAATCAAATGACAACTTCAAATTGTGACCAGAGGGAAATGAGACGCATACCTTACGCACTCTCATCCAACACGGGGAACAAGAACGGATATGTGGCCTTCATATCTTCCTCAGCTTCCCATGTAGCCTCTTCTACCTTTTGATTTCTCTAAAGAAACTTCTCCAAGGCTACATCTTTTGTCCTCATCTATGAACTTGCCTTTATAATATCTCTATCAGGACCTCCTCATATGACAACGAATCAGTGACACCAATATCCTAAACAAGAATTATCAAAGAAGGATCACCCACACACTTTTTCAGCATAGACACATGAAAAATAGAATGAATAGAAGCTAAACTTGAAGGCAAATCTAAATCATATGCGACATTCCCAGTACACCTAAAAATCTGGTATGGACCAACGTAATGGGGACTGAGCTTCCCCTTTTTCCCAAACCTCATGACTCCTTTAATAGGATACGCCTTCAAGAATACCCAATCATTTACTTCAAACTCCAAATCCCTCTACATCATATCTGTATAAGATATTTGGTGACTCTAAGCAGTCTTAAGTCTTTCTCTAATCACTTTTACCTTCTCCATGGCTTGGTGAACCAAGTCAGGACCAAATAACCTAGTCTCATCTACCTCAAACTATCCAATAGAAGACCTATACCTCCAACCAGAAAGAGCCTAAAAAAGAGTCATTTGACTGCAAAAATGATAACTTTTGTTATACTTAAAATAAATTAGAGGCAAATGATCCACCTAACTTCCCTTAAAATTAATTACACAGGCCATAAGAATATCCTTCGATGTCTGAATTGTATGTTTTGCTTTCCTATTCATTTAAAGATGGACAATAGTGCTGAGATTTACCTGAGACCCCAAACCTATCTAAAAGAAATGCTAAAAGTGAGAAGAAAACTATGTAGCCTGGTCAGAAATAATGGACGTTGGCATGCCATGCATCTTCACAACCTGAATGAACAACCTAGTATAATTCTCTCCCGAATAGTTAGTCCTCATATACAAAAAATGAGCAAACTTAGTCATCCTATCCACAATGACACAAATAGAATTGTACTGATTTTGAGACTGCAGAAGACCGATATGAAATCCATATTGATCATCTCCCACTTTCATATTGGTAACACTATATCTTAAGAAATACCACTAGGACTTAACTGTTCAACCTTGGCTTAATGACAAATGATACACTTAGCAACAAAACTTTCCATATCTAACTACATATTGTTCCACCACAAAATTTATTTCAAATCATGATACATCTTAGTTGAACCCGAATAAACCTTATATTTGGACTCATGAGCCTCAGTCAAAATTATTTCCTGTAGCCCATCAACATCAGGAACACACAACAAAATTTTATACTTTAATATTCCATCTCCCCTAATCTTGAAAGCCATAATCTTTTGCTAACCCACAACATCCTTAATTTGCATAATTATGTGATTGTAACACCCTATATTTTTTAGCTAGAAATTAAACTATCGTTTCCATGTGTATAAACACAAATACCATGCTTTATATTTGAATACATGTCTCATGATCATTATCATAGTGTGAAGAGTGCTAATGAGGTGGGAAAATATTTGTAGGAATTACTTAGAGCAAAGTTAAGCTAAGAGCCTTCGATTCATCCAATTTTTTTTATTTAATTCTACAAGGGTAAGATTTGAATGTGTATACCTTCTTATATATGTGGAATTTTTCATATCAAGACCCACACAATTTTAGACAATCTAGTTATCTTTCAAACGATACTAATTTTGCCTTAATCTAATATCCAAGCCAAAAGTTATGACCATTTTTGTGAGAAATAGTATGTGTAATGCCCCATGCTTTTAATGCTCTAGCAATGCATTCCAAATAACCTTTATGACCCCCATTTTGATGGTAAACCATGTTTAGATGTTATTGGTTGTGTTATGGGTGTTTTTGGACGTTGGAATTAGGTGTGCGTCGCCAAAGAGACAATTTTCTAAGGTTGTGTGTCACATGAAAAATGCCAATAGCCACTGAATGGGGTGTGATTTTGGTGTGCGCCGCACATCCACAGGTGTGCTTTTGGCGTGCGCCGCCCAACAAAAGTCAAGGGAAAAAATTTCTCCATTTTGACTTAATTTAGGGGCTTTGAAGTCTTTTCACACACCTAAACTATTTCTAATCACTATTAAAGGAATTAAGGGGACTCAAAACACATTATTTCCACCCTCTTAACCCCAAGAGTCAACCCTTCCCCTCTTTCCATGAACAAAATTCAAGTTTTTTCTCTCAAGAACTCCAGAATTTATGTTTTGATTCAAACATTTCTTCAAGAATTCATTCAATTGAGGTATGTGGGTTATTCATCAATGGGTTACTTTCACCCATTCAGCCCAAAAACCCTCTTTTTGATTTGAGTATAAATTTTTATTGTAATTATGGTCATATTCTATGTAAGATACAAAATTTATCCATGTTTTCTCGTTAGTTTTATATTCAACACGTGAATCATGTTCCTACATGCTTAAAGTTCTAAAACCCTAGGTCATGTTTAGTTGGCATTATGTCAAATATTTGAATTATGTTTTAAACTGTATAAACATGATATTATCCCAAGGTTAACTCATTCTTATGTTTAAATTCATGTAATTTATCAAGTTGTTAAAATCTCTCATGTTTTGGGTCTTCAAATTATTTTATATCACTATTTTAAATATTGTTATTGTATTTTTATAATTATTCTGTGCTGGAGAGTTATGAACACTCGATACCAATTTTTTATACATGCCTTTATTCTCAAGTTATAAGTAAGTCAGACCATGATTTTATTACTACATTAAGAACATTATGTTCTTGCGGAGCACACATAAATAGTTTACCACATCATGTTAGATCCATAATAATACTAGTGTGGAAACACCCGAGAATGTGGCCTTGCAAAATTTTTGGTTGATTGGTAGTGATCATGATATGTATGTTGTGTTGTATCCTTGTTGTATGTTATTTCTAACTTGAGTAAATATTTCTTTGGTATATGTTGAGGTGTTAACTTGTATCTATACTTACCTATCAAAGTGGGAGAGAATTAGGAAAACTAGACCTTCGACCCTTGAAAGAACAACAACTTTGGATGTCTCTAGAGTGGTCAGTATTGAAGGGCTTAAGTCTTACCCTTGGTCATGACTCATAAACTTCTCCCTTTCCTATTTTATACCCTAGAAAGAATGTTAGGGTAGAATACTACCTCCTATATGACAAGACCATCCCATGGTCGTAACCAATGCAAATGAGTCATATACTACTCAACCGTATAGAGTAAAGTCTCAAACCAAATGGACTATTTTGGTTATGGGTGGTCTATACGAGTTATTTAATGAGTCGTAACCTTTTGATATAACTCAAGGGTTGCAAGTTAGGGTACCACTCGTACCCTAGGTCATGATTGCTAAGTGAACCAAAAGGGAAGTCGTACCCCTTTACGTATGGACTTTTTAGATTTTAACCAAGGACCATGCCTAAAACCCTAAACCCATCTCACTATATAAGGCATTTTAGCCTCCTAAGTCTTCATTTATAGGACTCAAACTCTCCTAAACACTCTAAAGGCTCTTGGAGGCAAGATTAGAGGCTAGGGTTTGGAGGTGTTCATCTAGTGGTAGGAGAAAGAGTCAAGATTGCTGGTGTGTCATCTTATTTAAGACATGTATCTCTTCTTATATTTAAATAACTCTAAACCCATGCATTTTACACATTAATTAGTAAGTGTACATGGTGGTTTTGAATCAAATGAAAAGGGTTTTACTACCTAAGAATGAATAATGATGATTCTTGTTTATACTTTTGTTGATACATGTTATTGATGGTAGATTGCATATGTGAATGTCTGTTAACATGAGGGCCTTAATTAACCCTAGTCTTGATGATATCTACCATGAAAATTACCTTGTCATGAGTATGCACAAAAGTTGTTTGTGAAAATGTCTAAGTGAATTGTCTAGTAAATTGTTGATGATGTGTTGAACTAGGGCAATGGACCAATGAGTATGAATGTTTGATAAATATTATTATAAGAGTATGGTAATCTATGTAAGATGTGATGATAACCTTTTTATGCTAAATAATCAATTGGGAGTTTAAGTCCCTTAATATGAAGATGAACTATAATTATGTATTGAACTAAAGTATGGCATAAGAATGCTATTGAAATGTGAATGTCATGTGAGGGTCTTGAGGACCTTAAAATTAATTATGTTACTGATTGAATGAAGGCATTGGCCTATTGAGATAGTTGAGTATTGAAGGCTCCTATAATGACTATTTTGGTCTTGTATAGTGTTGAACTGGCTAAGTGGCTAAAGTTCTAAATGTCAACTAATGATGGTTGTGATGGCTTGAGGTCAAAGTCCCTTTCCTTATGTGATGGCTTGAGGTCAAAGTCCCTTGCCCTATGATATGGCTTGAAGTTAAAGTCGCTCTTCAATGTGAATGCAAGGTAAAGTTTGTTGCTTAAGAAGAGCTCGTGAGGTCAAAGTACCTTGCCTCATGAAGAGGCTTGTGGTAAAGTCTAAATATGGAATGTGGCTAGAGTCCTTTGTCTAACAAACGGGCATGAGGTTGGAGTCCCTTTCCTATATGAATATGTATGGTTGATGTCCCTTGTTTGAATGATAGTGTGTATGGCTAAATCCCTTAGCATAATAAATATGTGTAAATGGGTAAAGTCCCCAGTCTAATGAGAATGTGAATATGTCTAAATTCCTTGGTATATAAAGCTTGATGAATCTATAAGTATGTATGGTGGTAGTCCTCCAATTTACTTCTAATGAATGAATGCTTGAGAAGGGTGATGAGCCTTGATATCTTGACTAGCATAGGTTATGTCTTTATGTATGGATAAGTGTATGAATGTGTTGGATTGTGATATATATTTATATATGTATATTGAATTATTGTGGATTGATGTTGTATATTACTACTCATCTTATCCTTGAGTACCATGCTAGCATTTCGACCACTAACCGTCTCCGAAAACTACGTCCCCAAGTGATGTAGGGCCCAGAGCACCTTTTCCTTTTCCTATGTAATGATTAGTATATCAAAGCAGTTCGAGCATTGACTTGAAGTGGTGAGCTTCTGTGCATCCGGAAGACATTCATCTCTTAGTCTCTATCTTTAACTTAATCTCTTTAAAACTTGGTTTATCTATAGTTGGGGGCTTGTCCCAGCATATATATACTTGTTGACTTTAATTTTGTGTAGAGGTATTTTGAACAACTGTTAACTTGGGCGTAGTTATTACAATGAATCTAATGTTAACTTACGCTACTATTCCTCGATCTTAACTTGTGAATTAGAGTTTTTTCGACTCCTATTATATGATGAAGTATGTAGTTTGGGTTATGGGGAGACACTTGAGGTTCCCATATGACATAGATTGAAGCTCGGAGCATGTCAAGTTGGTATCGGAGCCTAAGTTTATGGTCAGTTGGGTGTTCACAATACCATGTCAACTAGAGTCTTTTTTATGGGTGTGCAGCGTGTGCCACACTTATAAAAGAGAAGTAATGAGACATTTTAGGAAATGTTTCCCTTTCTTGTGTTTCAATCTCAAGCTATAAAGTCTAAGGTCTTAAATTCCTCTGATTTTGTTTGATACCTTTTAGATCATGCCTCAAAGAAAATCTGAGACTCAGGAAAACACTTTTGAGTATCCTATGGATGAAGATCGTCTTACCTCTGGAGTTTATACCCGTGCTAGGGCTACGACATTTGGCCATCCTCATGGGGTTCCACCCATCAACCCTGACTCATCCCCTAAAAGAGATGCTTCTAATGTGGAGTTTCATCACTCTATCAACCTCTTGACTCAATTGGTAGCCTCTCAAGCAAAGCATTGTGCTCTACCTACCATTTCTTCCGAGGCCATGAACAGTGGCCAATTTATGAGGTTGAGCCCTCATATGTTCTCCGGTATAAAGGTCAAGAAAGATCCTAAAGGCTTCATTGATAAAATGGAGAAGATCTTCCAAATCATACATGCTTCAGAAATTGAGGGTGTTGAGCGTGGTTCCTACTAATTGAAAGATGTAGCGTACCATTGGTATGAAGGGTGGGAGTTATCTAGGGGTATTTATGATATCTCGACTTCTTGGGTGGATTTCTCCAAGGATTTCCTTGACCACTTTATTCCTCAAGAATTAATGAAAGATAAGGTAGAAGAGTTTGTGAACTTAAAGAAAGGGTGTTCGTTTGTGCAAGAGTATGCCTTGAAATTCATCCAATTCTCAAGGTATGCTCCCGAGATAGTTTCTAGCATGAGGGCTAGATTATGTATATTTGTTTTGGGATGGTCCCGTGACTTAGTTTTTGAAAGAAAGACGACTTTGTTCATTGAGAAGACAAATATTTCTAGATTTATTATATATATACAACAAGTGGAAGATAAGACGAAGAAGCAAGTTGAGCTTAGTGAGAAAAAAAGGAAGAAAGTTTAGGCCTTTCAAGGGTAGTAGGGGAAATAGTGGCAAATGGCCATGAAAGAAGTGGGGGAGTTCGGATTTGTTCTCCTTGGCTAGTGTTTGCTCTCCTTACCTGAAGTTCTTGGGTGTTCATCGATCTCAGTTCAGTGGTGGTTCCTAAGCATAAGGTGCCCAATTTTAGACTAGTGGTGCTCAGTTGACTCCACCGTACACTCCTTGATGATTCTGTGGCCAGAATTATCGTTGTGAGTATGAGAAAGGGAGAGGAATATGTTATAATTGTGGTCAGCTTCGACACATGCAGCATGGGTGCCCTATTCTAGTAGCCTCCTAGGCCAACAGGACCTTTATTGCTACTCCCTCTGCTCCCACACCAAAGGGTGATATGTCTGCTACTGCTTCTATTTCTGGCACCGACGCTGGCCGAAACCACTTGTATGCACTTGCTACTCTCTAGGATTTTAAGGCATCTCTTGATGTTGTCACGGGTATGTTGAGATTTTTCTCCCGTGATGTGTACTATTTTATTGACCCAGGGTTTCTCTATCTTATGTGACCCTGTATGTGGTTATGCACCTTGATTGTGGTCCTGATATTCTGTCAGTTCCCTTTTCTATTTCTACCCTAATTAGAGTGTGATTGTTAGAAGGGTCTATAGGGGGGAGTGATATATATTGGTGATATAAATACTCATTTTGACTTGGTAGAGTTAGACATGGTTGATTTTGATGTTATTTTAGGAATGGATTGGTTGGACTCTTGCTATTATTTCTTAGATTATTGGACCCATAGGGTCATGTTTAAATTCCCTAATGAGCTGGTCATTGTATGGGAAGGCAATCCTTTATTTCCTAAGGTAAGGTTTATTTCTTATCTCAAGTCCCGAAAGTTAATTTCAAATGAGTGTTTGTATCATTTGGTCTGAGTTAAAGATTCTGACTTTGAAGAGCCTTCTCTAGAGTCTGTTCCCATGGTTAATGAGTTTCTTAAGGTGTTTCCCGATAATCTTCTCGGTGTTCTTCTGAATAGGGAAATTTATTTTTAGATTGATCTTGTCCTCACACTCGTTCGATCTCTATTCCTCCTTATAGAATAGCTTCGGCGAAGTTGAAAGAACTTAAGGAGCAATTCAAAGACCTCTTAGATAAGTCTTTTATCTGGCCTAGTATGTCTCCTTGAGGTGATCTTATGTGTTTTGTGTGCAATAAGGATGGTTCTCTTCGTATGTGCATTGATTATTTTCAGTTGAATAAGGTGACCGTAAAGAAAAACTATCCTCGTCCTAGGATCGATGAGTTATTTGATCAACTTTAGGGTGCGCAGTGTTTTTCTAAGATTGATCTTAGATCGGGTTATCATCAACTTATAATTAGGGATATGAATATCCCTAAGACTACCTTTAGAACCCGGTATAGTCACTATGAGTTTCTTGTTATGTTCTTTGGGTTGACCAATTCCCCGATGACATTCATAGAATTGATGAATAGGGTCTTTCGTCCGTTCTTGGATATGTTCGACATTGTCTTCATTGATGACATCTTAGTGTATTCTATAAGTGAGGCAGATCATGTAGATCACCTCTATGCTGTATTACAAACCTTGAAGGATCATTTTTTGTATGCCAAGTTCCCCAAATACGAGTTTTGGTTGAAAGCCATAACTTTTCTTGGTCATGTCATCTCTAGTGAAGGGATTATGGTGGATCCCCAAAAGATTTTGGTGGTTAAGAAGTTGCCTAGACCTACGGCACCAATCGATATTTGGAGCTTCTTGGGTATAGCCATTTATTGTAGGAGGTTTATGGGGAGTTTTTCCACCATAGCTGCCCCATTGACCAAATTGACCCAATAAAGATCAAGTTCTTGTGGTCCGATATGTGTATGGGTAGTTTTGAGAAGTTGAAAGATAAATTAACCTCGGCTCTAGTGTTAACCTTGCTCGAAGGTCGTGATGGTTTTATGGTTTATTGTGATACTTGTCATGTCGGTCTTGGTTGCGTGTTGATGCAACATGGTAGGGTGGTGGCCTATGCTTCTAGGCAATTAAAAGTTCACGAAAAGAACTACCCCACCCATGACTTAGAGCTGTTAGTCATTGTCTCTGCTTTGAAAATTTTACGGCATTACCTCTATGGTTGTCATGTTGATATATTTTCCTATCATAAAAGCCTCCAATATGTATTTACCCAAAATGTGTTGAATCTCCAGCAAAGAAGGTGGCTTAAGCTATTGAAATACTATGATATGAGTCTTCATTACCATCCTGGAAAGTAAAATATTGTCGTTGATGCTCTTAGTATATTGTCTATGGGGATTTTGGCCCATGTTGATGAGGATAAGTGGGAGTTAATGAAAGATATGCTTCATTTGGTGAATCTTGGAGTTTGACTTGCGGACTCCGAGGATGGTGGTGTGTTTGTGCATCCAGTATCTCAATCATCTCTTGTTGTTGAGATAAAGGAAAATCATGTATTGGACCCCAACTTGATGAAGATCAAGGGTAATGTGGGTCAACACAAAGACACAAACTTTGTGATTGGTGGAGATGGTATATTGAGGTATCAAGGTTGGCTATGTGTTCCCGACGTCGATAGATTGAGGGAAAGGATCATGGCTGAGGTACATGAAGCCCTTTATGCTATTCATCCTGCTGACACCAAGTTGTATCATGACCTTAGGGAGTTCTATTAGTAGAATAATATGAAGAGTGATATTGCTAGACATGTGGCTAAGTGTATGGTTTGCCAACAAGTAAAGGTTGAGAACTTGAGGCCCGGTGTCCTATACTAAGAAATTGTGTTACCCAAGTGAAAGTATGAGTCTATTAATATGGATTTTGTTACCGGTCTTCCTAAATCCCAGAATCAATGTGATTGTATTTGGGTTATCATTGATAGAATAACCAAGTCCGCCCATTTCTTGCCCGTGAGAACTAATTTCTCGATGGAGGATCATGCTAAATTATATCTTATGGAGATCGTAAAGTTGCATGGTGCTCCAGTGTGTATTATCTCAGATCGTGGTACTCTATTTTTTTCCCACTTTTGGAAGTCGTTCCAAAAGGGTTTGGGCACTAGAGTGTTCCTTAGTACCGCTTTCCACCTGCAAATGGATGGTCAAGCGGAGAGAACAATCCAAACTTTTGAGGATATGTTGCGGGCTTATGTAATTGATTATGGTGGTAATTGGTATGACCATTTTTCTTTAATTAAGTTTGCCTATAATAACAGTTGCCACTCTAGTATTGGCATTAAGCATTGTATGGTAGGAGATGTCAATCTCCTATTGGGTTGTATGAAGTTGGCAAGGGTAAGTTCCTTGGGACCAATTTAGTTCACCAAGCCTTAGAGAAGTTGAGGGTGATTCGTGATAGATTTAAAACCGCTTAAAGTCACCAAAAGTCCTATACAGATGTAAGGCGTAGGGACTTAGAGTTTAATGTGGGTGAATGGGTATTATTGAAAGTTGAAGAGAGTGATGTGGTTCGGTAAAAAAGGGAAGCTTAGTCCCTGGTATGTTGGTCCCTACTTGATTGTAATGAGGGTTGGCAATGTTGCCCTACGAGTTGGAGTTGCCTCCTGGTATGAACTCCATTAACCCAATTTTCCATTTGTCTATGTTGCGGAAATGTGTGGGTAATATTTCGTTGGTTGTTCCCTTAGAAGATGTTGGTATCTTAGACTCTTTGTCCTATGAGGCGGTCCCGGTGAGGATCTTGGATTGGAAAGTTCACCGGTTGCGAATGAAAGAGGTTTCTTCGGTGAAGGTTCTATGGAGGAACCAAAAGTCTGAGGAAGCTACTTGGGAGGTGGAAGAGGACATGAAGTCGAAGTACCCGCATTTATTTTCCATTCTTAAAACTTGTCATAGAGGTATGTGTTAATCTCTTTGCCTTGATTTATGTCTTTGATAGACAATGGAGTAAGGTCTCAAATGATTGAGATTGGGTTTTTATCCTTGTTAGATAATGGATTAAAGTTCCCAATGTGTGAAATGATTGGTGTCTTGTTAGACGATGGATTAAATTTCCTAATAATATGAAATAATGTGTTACTTGTTGTGATAGGTTTGAGTCCCAAGACAAATGGAATGAAATGGTTAATTGATAATGATCACGATATATGTTGTGTTATGTTGTACCGTTGTTGTGTGCTTGGTCCTAATTTTGTTTGAAGGTTTTTTGTGATGTGTGCTAATGTGTTGACTTATGTTCATGATTGCCTTACCCATCATTCGCCGATGAATGATCCTAAGTCAGGGAGAATGAAACACCTGAGAATGTGGCCTTGCAAAATTTTTGGTTGATTAGTAATGATCATGATATATGTGTTGTGTTGTATCCTTGTAGTGTGTTGTTTCTTACGTGAATAAGGATTTCTTTGGTATATTTTGAGGTGTTAACTTGTATCTATTCTTACCTATAAAAGTGCGAGAGCATTGGGACAGCTAGACCTTGGACCCTTGAAAGAACAACAACTTTGGAAGTCTCTAGAGTGGTCACGATTGAAGGGCTTGAGTCGTACCCTTGGTCATGACTCATAACCTTCTACATCTCCCTTGTTTTACCCTAGACATATTGATAGGGTAGTATAATTCCTTCTATATGATAGTACCATCCCTTAGTCGTAACCAATGCATACCAATCGTATGCTACTCCACCGTATAGAGTAAAGTCTTAAACAAACTGGATTATTTTGGTTACAGGTGATCTATAAGAGTTAGATCATGAGTCGTACCCTCTGGATATGACTCAAGGGTGTCTAGTCATACCCTAACCATTGTGGTTAACCTAGGAGAATCTTAGGGTGTGAGTTAGGGAACTACTCTTACCCTAGGTCACTATTACCAAGTGAACAGTAAGGGGGAGTCGTACCCCTGCATGTGTGGGCTTTTTATCTTGTTACCAAGGACCTTTTGGTCATTCCCCATGACTAAAACCCTAAACCCTCTCACTATATAAGGCATTGTATCCTCCAAATTCTTTATTTAAAGAACTCAAACACTCCTCAACACTCTGAAGGCTCTTAGAGGAAAAATTGGAGGCGAGGGTTTGGAGGTGTACATTTATTGGCAAGATGAAGAGTCAAGATTGTTGGTGTGTCATCTTTTTTAAGGAATGTATATATTCCCCTATTTAAACACTTGTTTAAGGAATGCATCTCTTCCCCTATTTAAATAACTCTAAACCCATGTATTCTGCAATCTTATGAATTAGAGTTCATTCGACTCCTACCATATGATGAAGTGTTTAGGTTGGGTTTCGGGGCGGCCTCCAGTACATGTGTGCTTGAGGTGCCCATACGACATGGCCTGAATTTTGGGGCATATCAAGTGTTTTTTAGTTGGGAGTAGGATTTAGCACCCAGTGAACCTAGGGATAGGGGATCACACGTGGATTAGGACTGATTCCTTAGTTGAAGTCCCTAAGTTCCCAAACTACGTAGCCAGTATAGGATTATGAGATGTCACCTGCAAGTTTAGGACTAATACTCTCTTAGGTGTCACCCACCAGTTTAGGATTGACTCCCTAGTCCTTCAGGACATCAGCCTTTTGGATCCACATTGTCAGCCAGTGTTTGTACTCGTAAAAAGGTACTAGCACCATTCCAACTGGGGTTACATATTAGACCTCGATTAGTTTAGAGTGGGGCATGTCGGTTAAATGATAGCTCCTACAGTTTTAGTCATCAATCAGTCTAATTTAGTTTAGGTTTTCTTGACCAAGTAATCAAATTTCAGTAATTATCTAGTCAGTTTTGCAGATTATTCATGTTATTCAGATCTTGTGAGTACCTGCTACAATTTGTCTTGCATTCTCAGTTTTACATGGTCATGTTTACATGCTGAGTATCCATACATGATCCTCTGTTCATCTTTAAAACATGTTCATCTTTACATGAGATTTACATACAACATTCATGTTTCTACTGCTTCCCAGCTTACAATTTTTTTTTCATCTTATGAACCTATAAATTTCACTATAAATTACCATTTTCATCTATAACTATGTTTTAAATGCATGTTTCAGTAAATATATTATATCCTCAATTGTAAAGTATGTTTTAAATATTTTCATGATTTAGTAGATGTCTCAATTACTCAGTACATTCCAATGTACTGATTACATAATTGCATTTTTGGCTACATTCATTCATAATGTAGGTACCAGATATAGTCCACATACTAGGGTCAGACATTTCTCAGTATTTAGACAGCAGGTGATGAGTTTCCTTATTTTGAGAACTCCAGTCCATTGTAGTTCATGTGTTGTATTTTGATTATGCATATGAATTGATTAGTGGTAGTTGGAGGCATGTCTCTGCTATCTGTAGCCAGTATAGTTGAGGCTTCATTGATGGTTAGTTAGAGTCATGAAATGTAATTCAAGTTCTTTCTTCAGATTTATCATGTTGTAAACTTTATCAGTATTACATTCCTTCAGATTTTCTCATGATTATGCTTCCGCTCAACAATTTTAGCTTGTATATACATTTTAAATTAGTTGCTCAAGAATCATGCTAGTGCATAGGTTAGCTTGGGATCACTTGTGGTTTTAAGCACCACGTTATGACTAGGGGTAGCCTCGAGATTCATGACAAACTTTGTATTATAGCACAAGGTTCAATTGTCCTAGGGTATCTATGAAGTTGTGTCTAGTAGAGTCTTGCAGAATGGTACCGAGACGTTTGTACTTTTCTTTGAGAGGCTACATGCCATTTAGGTAATGTTTTTCTTCTTTCATATTTAAAATCATACTGTAGAG
This sequence comes from Capsicum pubescens, assembly GCA_030864215.1. NCBI lineage: Eukaryota > Viridiplantae > Streptophyta > Magnoliopsida > Solanales > Solanaceae > Capsicum > Capsicum pubescens. The sequence continues at coordinate 191,871,053 of CM061546.1, forward strand.
ATGTTCTCTATGAAACTTGTAGAGATTCTCATCATGCTCCATTCATGTCAACTCTGCCTTATTTTCAATGTAATAGAAATAGTAAAGCTTAAATTCCTACCGATAAAGTTTTCTCATAAAGTCCCCACAAATAGTTATGATGTTTCATGTTGGCTCAAAAAGTATCCCACTGGTGCCTTTATGTTCCAAAGTCTGAAATATTTCATTCATGATCATGAAATATCATGTATTGAGTCGAAGTCAGTTGTACCCTAAAAATCTTTCTCAGAATTCTATGATAGCATACGATTAACAATTAGAAACATGAACCTAGAAGTTTAGCAGCAGTAAAGTTGGGATAGAGTTTATCTATATTTAATAGATTATGTTTCCATGAGGCTAGTTATATGAAAGGTGAATCAGTAGGATTGAAACAATGTGTGCAAGAATTTTAGTTTATTGACTTGAAATTAAGTATGATCTAGAGGTGTACCCAAGGTGATATGGGATTGTATTATTTCTAATTTTCAATAATATGTATGCTTAGATAGTACCCTTGAGTTGCTAAGTGTGAATGAGGCTAGTAATATAGTATATGATGTTCTTACAAGCTAAGTTATGGGCTCTAGGTTGTTGATGTCGGATATTCAGTGTAATCATAATTCTCATGGTTTAGGAAAAAATATAAGTTTAGAGATGTGATATTAGTAGGCTATGTAGGAAGTTAGTATGGTTCATTAAAATTTTAGGAATATCCATGTTAAGTGTTAGAATTTAAGTTTAAATCTTTGATGATTGATCTAATAGAAAGAAGAGTTGAAATTCAAGACGGTGTGAACTTATGGTATGGTGATACTCCTGAAAATTCTAAGTTATTCAGTGTTTAACTTATTTATGATGATTTTTGGGGCTATAGAAAGTTAAGAGTTCTATCTCAAAAGGAAGTACTAGCAATGGGTTTTACACTTTCAGGTATAGTCTTTCAGGATGAGTGTATTATTTATGTGTGTAGTTATATCTCGTACGCGAGAGTAGAGTGGTTTTAGTTCAATTTAGAGTTTACTAAAGGGGTCTACAGACTTAGAATAATGGCTTAAATCTAAGGGGGAGATGATAGAACAAGGAACCAAGTCAGGCTCTCAGATTATAGTAGTTATGCCAGTGTATTGTAGAACATTAGTTTGGAAGGAAGATGCCCAACCCATTCTTATCTCAGTGCAAAGTTTTGTACTTTGGTTATCACGACATCTATTCTTGCCTTACATGTCAGCCCCATGATCATATATCATATTTATGCACTTTCCATAGAATCATGTACACTTCCAGTTCCTAGTATAAGGAGTTCCAGTTCATTCAGCAGTATGAATCATATTCCATGAATTTATGAACCCCAAACTTAGGTCATGCAGTTCATGACTCATGTACCAATGCTTTACAGTATGTTCAGTTCAAGGTACTCATGTTCCACTCTTATATAAGTGAAATTAGATTTTGTCATGTATGTCCTCAGTTTAGATCTCTTTAATGAATCTATGTCATGGATACTCTATTCCTTAGGCCTCAGTTAAGTTTCAAAGTTATGCATAGTATTCTTTTATGCTTCAGGTCCTCATGTTCTAACCTTTCAGTGACCTCTTATTGTTTAAAAATAGTGGTGATGATTAATGGTTTTGATGGGAGAGAGTAAGTGTTTCATATTAGGAAAAGATCATTGTATGCTTGTTCCATGTAAGTCTAGAAGTTTGAACGAATATTGAGGTAGAGCTTTTGATATATGTCATGGTTAGTTGAGAATTCTATGTGTGTCTTCATGGGATAATGCATGGAAATTATTATTGAAAGAAATATTAGAGAATATGAGAAAATTTCCTAGGTGAGTTGGTTTCCTAGATGTTCATATGTGGTTATAATAATAGGCTTGAATGTCTTGTTGGTATATAAGTGGATGGATTCATTGTGCGCTAGTGAATTTTCTAGTAAGAGGTTGAATTCAATTATTAAAGTTGTAAGAAGAATTATTCTTTAGATGAGAGCTGTGAAACACACGTCGGGTATTGAATTCATTATTTAGACTAGTGTTATGGTGCTATGTGAATTACTTTATGATTTAGGGTTAGGCTTGAACATGGTGAGGGTATGTAGTTCAACTCAGACATTGGCTGGAATGGTTACATGTAAGTATGTAAGAATTATAAGTTTCATCAAATGAGCATGGTATTTAAGGGGAAAAGTATAGTTGAGGGAGTATTTGAGAAGTGTGGCTAAGCTTGAAAGTTAGCAGTTGCATTGTCTAAGGCCTAGTAATTCTATCCTAGTTTATGTTTAATAGGCCCATATTCCATGTTATAGAGTTGTAGCTATGTTGCGACTCCTTATTCAGATATCTCATTCAGATCATGCCAAAGAATTCTTTGCTCCCTAATGTTATTAGAACTTCTTAGAAAGAGTGTTGAAGAAATATTCCAGTTGAGTATGAACTTTCAGTATGAGTTAGTCTGTATAGCCAACAATTCAGTTTAGCAATCAGACATTTAAGCTCCTATAGATTTCCATCTTTCCATCTTGTCTTATTATCTGCATTTTCATGAATGTGAATATTTGATATGGTAATTCATTCACGTCCATGCAAGTTATGAATTCAGTTCATTCAATCCATCATCTCTCTGATTCAGATATTTAGTCATGATTCATAATTGTTCAGTGGATGATCTCAGTTATCCAAGTATTTTAGCTTAAATAGCGTAATACCCATTGTACGAACTTAGTCTTGTTATCTCATGATTCATGCTTATATAATGTACTTGGTGATGCAAGGAAGCCCTTTTTTTATTCTTATTCGTGTTTTGCTGGGAACAATTCCTAATGAGAAGTTATGTACTTTATTCATTCCATAGTAACTCTTTGTATTTTGTTGCATTAGTTATCACTTTGAAGTTGTAAATTCATGATGGTATCATGAACATTTCAAGTGAGTTCTAAACTCTCATCATGAATCAGCTCCTTATAGTTAATAAAGTCTAGTCAGCTTAGAAATTAGTTTCATGATAGGAATTTTAATGTTTCAACTCAGCTACATCCTTTATTGGCAGACATGTCATGTGTACCTTATTCCTTAATTCTAAAGTTTTAATAAGCTGTTATCCATCATTCGTGGATGAATGTTTCCAATAGGGAGATAATGTAACACCCCACATTTTTGAGCTAGAAATCAAACCATGGTTCCTATGTGTATAAACTCAAATACCATGATTTACATTTGAGTATATATGTGATGATCATTAGCCTCATCCTTGTGTGAAGAGTGCTTATGAGGTGGAAAAATGTTCGTAGGAATCACTTAGAGGAAAGTTCAGCGAAGATCCTTTGATTCAGCCAAATTTTGGTGTTCGATTCTACAATGATCAGCTTTGAATGTATATAACTTTTTACATATGTAGAATTTTTCATCTCAAGACCCACCAAATTTTAGATAATTTAATTAGCTTTCCAACGATACCAATTTCTTCTTAATTTGATATCTGAGCAAAAAGTTATGACCATTTTATTAGAAACAGTATGTATAACGCCCCGTTCTTTTAATGTACTAGCAATGCATTCAAAATGACCTTTAGAACCCCCATTTCGATGGTAAACCATGTTTAGATGTTATGGATTGTGCTGGGGTGTTTTTGGATGTTGGAATTTGGTCTGTGTTGCCAAATAGACCCTCTGCTAAGGTCGTGCGTCGCATAACAAATGCCAATAGCCACTGGATGGGGTATACTTTTGGTGTGCGCCACATATTCTCAAGTATGCTTTGGCTTGCGCCGCCCACCCTCAGGTGTGATTTTGGCATGCGCCACCCAGCAAAGGCCAAGTGCCAAAATTTCTCTATTTTGACTTAGTTTAAGAGCGTTGAAGTCTTTTCACACCCCTACACCATTTCATATTTTCACACCCCTACACCATTTCTAATCATTCTTACATGAATTAACGGGCCTCAAAACAAGTTATTTCCACCCTTTTAACCCGAAGCTTCCAATATACGATTCAAAACCCTTCCCCTCATACCAAGAACAAAATTCAAGCTTCTTCTCTCAAGAACTCAAGAATTTAAGTTCCAATTTCAAGATTTCTTCAAGAATTCGTCCAATTGAGGTATGTGGGGTATTCATCAATGGGTTACTTCTATCCATTGAGCCCAAAAACCCTCTTTTTGATTTGAGTATGAATTTTACTATAATTATGGTCATCATACATGTAAACTATGAAATTTATCCATGTTTTCTTGTTAGCTTTACATTCAAGCCAAGCTAATAGTTTTATCCCATGTGAATCATGTTCCTACATGCTTGAAGTTCTAAAAACCTAGGTCATGTTCAGTGGCATCATGCCAAATTTTTTGACTTATGCTTTAAACTACATAAACATGATAGTATCCCAAGGTTAAGTTATTCTCATGTTTACATTCATGTAATTTATCAGGTTGTTGAAATGTCTCATGTTTTGGATCTTTGAATTATGACTTTATATAACTACTTTAAATATGTTTATTGTATTCTTGTAATTATTCTTTGTTACAGGGTTATGACCACCCGATACCCATATGGTTATACAATCCTTTATTCTCAAGTTGCAAGTCAGTCAGACCATGATTTTATTATTACATTTAAAACATTATATTCATGCTGAGCACTTATAAGTAAAGTACCACATTATCTTAGATCCATAATTATACCAATGTATTTCAGTTAGGAGTAGGATTTAGCACCGAGTGAACCTAGGGATTGGGGTTCACCTGCTAGTTAGGACTGAGTCCTTAGTAGCCATCCCTAAGTTCCAGAACTATGTAGCCAGCGTAGGATTATGATATGTCACACGCCAGTTTAGGACTAACACTCTCTTAGGGGTCACCCGCCAGTTTAGGACTGACTACCTGGTCCTTCGGGATATCAACCTTGTGGATCTACATCGTCATCCAGTGTTAGTACCGTTGGCAAGGTACTAACACCCTTCCAACTGGGGTTACAGGTTGGACCTCGATTAGCTCAGATTGGGACATATAGGTTACATGATCTCTCCCACATTTTCAGTCAGCAATAAGTCTAATTTGGTTTAGGTTTACTTGACCAAGTAATTAGATTTTATTAATTATTCAGTCAGTGTAATAGATTATTCATGTTATTCAGATCATGCTAGTACCTGCTATGCTTGGTCTTGCATTGTCAATTTTGCATGTTCACATTTTCATGCTTAGTATCCATACATGATCCTCTATTCATCTTTACAACATATTCAACTTTACATGAGATTTAGATAGAGCATTTATGTTTCTACTGCTTCCCAGCTTACAGAATTGTTTTCAACATATGAACTTATAAATTTCACTATGACTTACCATTTTCATGTACAACCATGTTTTAAATGCATGTTTCAATATATAGTTTATATCCTCAGTTGTAAAGCATGTTTTAATTATTTCCATGATTTAGTGTGTGTCTCAATATACTCAGTACATTCCAATGTTCTAACCACGTATATGCATTTATGGTTACATTCCTTCATAATGCAGGTACTAGATGTAGTCCACACACCAGGGTTAGACAGTTCTCAGCATTTAGACAACATGTGATGAGTTCCCTTTTATCGGGAACTCCAGTCCATTATAGTTCATGCGCTGTACTTTGATTATCCATATATATGATTAGTGGTAGTTGGAGGCATGTCCCAACTATCTATACTCAGTTTAGTAAAGTCTTCATAGATGGCCAGTCAGAGTCACGATATGTAATTCAAGTTCTTTCTTCAGATTTATCATGTTGTAAACTTTATCAATATTACATTCCTTCAGATTTTATCATGATTATGCTTCCGCTCAGCAATTTTAGCTTGTATATACATTTTAAATTAGTTGCACAAGAATCATGCTAGAACATGGGTTAGCTTGGGATCACTTATGGTTCTACGCACTGTGTTATGACTAGGGGGAGCCTCGGGTCATGATTGGATCCAAAACCTGCTTCTCCTTTACCTCAGCTCCAAGAGATGATTTAACCACTTCATGAACAATTACTCCCGATCCTCAGAGTCTAAAAGACGAACTCCCATGTTAACCAACCTATTAATTTCCTTCACTAATCCTCATTTATCCTCATCAATATGGGATAAGCTCCCCATAGACAACCTGCTAAGTGCATCAACAACAATATTAGCTTTACATGGATGGTAGTGAAAGCTCATGTCATAATCCTTAAGTAGCTTGAGCCACCTCATTTGCTTGATATTTAATTCCTTTTGCGTAAGCACATACTACAAGATCTTATGATATGGATAGATGTCTACATGCACCCCATAAAAGTAATAGAGCCAAATCTTCAAAGCATAGAACACAGTCGCCAACTCTAGATTATGAGTTGGGTAATTTCTTTTGTGAACCTTAAGTTGTCTGGAAGCGTAGGCCATAACCTTACCATGCTGCATCAAAACACAACCCAGTCCCACACGGGATGTATCACAAAACATAATAAAATCATCAGCACCCTCTAGCAGGATCAAAACTTGTGCAAAAGTCAACTTATCCTTGAACTTCTAAAAACTACTTTCACAAGCATTTGACCACAAAAGCTTAACCTTTTTCTGGGTCAACCTTGTCAAGAGAAACTCTCCACAAACCTTCTATAATACCCAGCCAAGCCCAAAAGCTCCTAGTGTCAGTCGGAGTCATGGGTCTAGGCCTCAGTCGGAGTCATGGGTCTAGGCCATTTTATAACTTTCTCAACTTTCTGTGGATCCACCTTGATTCTCTCACTAGAAACAACATGCCTAAGAAAAGTCACAACATTCAACCAAAACTCACATTTATAAAATTTTGCATATAATTTCTAGTCCTTAAGAGTTTGCAACCCAATTCAGAGAAGAGTGGCATGATACTCCTCACTCTTAGAGTACACCAACATGTCACCAATAAAGACTATAGCAAACAAATCCAAAAACTACCTGAAAACCCAATTTATAAGATCAATGAAAGTAGATGGAGCATTAGTCAACCCAAATGACATAACTAAAAACTCATAGTGACCATACTAGGTTCGAAAAGCAGTCTTGGGAATATCAACCTCCCTAATTTTCAACTAATGATAGACCAAACAAAGATCAATCTTAGAGAAATACCTAGCACCCTGAAGCTGGTAAAAAATATCGTCAATCCTAGGAAGAGGATACTTATTTTTTACTGTAGCCTTATTCAACTGATAATAGTCTATACACATCCGAAGGGACTTGTCTTTTTAAACACGAAAAGAACAGGAGCACCCTATAAAGAGACACTAGGACGAATAAAGACCTTATCAAGAAGATCTTTCAATTGCTCCTTAAGATCCTTTAGTTCAGTCGGAGCCATCCTACAAGGAGGAATGGAAATAGGACGAGTATCCGGTAGAAAATCAAACCTAAAAATGTATTTGCCTATCCGGAGGAATTCTTGGAATATCGTCAGGAAATTCATTAAGCACAGGAACCGATTGCAAAGAAGAACATTTAGAATTAGAATACTTAACCTAAACTACATAATACATACACCCTTTTGAAATCAATTTCTGAGCTTTAAGATAGGAAACAAACCTTACTTTGGGTACTAAGGAAATCCTCTACCATTCTATCATAGGTTCATTAGGAAATTAAAAACTGACCTTTCGAGTCCTATAATCTAGAGAAACATAGAACGAATAAAGCCAATCCATCCCAAAGATAACATCAAAATCCACCATATCTAATTCTATCAAACCCAACAATGTCTTTGTATGAAACATAGCCACCACACTACCCCTATAGATTTTTCTAGCAATAATAGACTCGCCGACTAGAGTAGACATAGAGAAGGGGTCCGAAATATTTTCAATACTAAAACCAAAATGCATAGCCATATAAAGAGTCATATAAGATAGGGTAAAATCCAGATCAAGCAAATAATAAACATCTCGAGAAAGAGTTGTAACATACCGGTAATAATATCTGAGGATGCCTTAGATTCCATACAGTAGAAAGTGCATAGAGATAATTTCGGCCAATACCGATACCAGAAGTAGTGCCCTTAGGGGCAAGAGCTGAATAAGTGACAATTGGAACTTTATTATCCCCAGTGGAAACCCTGGCCTAAGGACAATCTCACTGAATATGACCAAGCTGACGATAATTATAGCACCAATTTCTCCCCTCATTACAATATCTACCGTGAAACTGCCAATAAAAATGGAAATGAGGGTAACGTGGGGCTGACTGAGCTCTACTAGCTAGAGAATAGGCACCCTGTTTCTTAGGACCACTGCTATCCATAAAACAATGATCACCTGAAGGCTTAGGATAAGGAAAACTGGCAGTCGAATACAAATTTCCCCAGTTCTTCTTCTTAGTTCCCTATCTACTATCCCTCTTACTGTTCTGCCGACTTGACCCTTCTTTGAATACCTAAATTTCTTATTCCTTCTCTCATCCATATTTTCCTACTTTTTTTTCTCATCATTAACCAGTTGCATATAAACCAACACCCAAGAGATATCCATATCATTATTCAACATAGCAGCCTTACATTTTAGCACCAAATTATGGGATAAACTAGAAGCAAAATTTCTCATTCAAGACCTCATATTAGACACCAACTCTAGAGCATAACGAGAGTAAACTGCTAAAATTTTAGAGCATACTGCTTGACACTCATCATCCCCTATTTTAGATTAATAAATGGCTTCCCTCAGCAGCCGAGGAAAGAAGTGATCAAGAAAAGAATCTAAAAAGTCATCCATACTGCCTGATCAACATCATCACCCCTTATAGCTTCCCATTTATCATACCACTGGTAAGAAATATCTTTTAACTGATAGGAAGCAAAATCCATACCCTTTAAATCAGTAGTATGCATAACCCCAAAGATTCTCTCCATCTCATCAATGAACCCCTATGGATCCTCCTCAACCTTAAAACCTATATAGATTGGGGAATCAACCTCATAAAATAGCCAACCTGGGTGACCTCAGATGAATGAGCAATAGAACCAACATAATCAAATAAATAAGATGGTGATGCTACCAACTAAGTAAGCATATTAATAGACTGATGGAAATCAACATTAGAAATATCTCCCTGAGGTGACTGAGCATAAGTGTCACCAACTTAGGAAGCCCGAGAAGGACTAGTAGGGGATGGTTGAACCCCACATAGAGCAGTACAATTAAGATCAGGGACCCTAGACTAGGTATGCACTCCATAAAAAGGGAGAGACCCATCCACATTCTCTTAAGGTGGAACAGAGGTTCCTGTAGAGTTTCTACAACTATCAGATCGATAGGGAGGCATGATCTAAAATTCAAGTAATCCAGAAGCTAGAAAAGTTTCATAACACTAAACTCTATAGCCCAAAATAGAGCGCAAGAAAGGGAAACATTCCTAAATGCCTTATAGCCTTCCCCTTATAAGTGTGGCGTGCTACACACCCATAAAATGAACTCTACTCGACAAGGCTTTATGGACACCCAACTACACTAAAATTGGCTCTTATACCAATCCTTTCAAGACCTGAACCAGGTCCTAATTGTGATGGGTATCTCAGGCCTTCCATGGACTGGAGACCACCTCCTTAACCTAACCGCAAAAGCATAATAATCATCAAAATAAAGTGGAAGCTAATAAACCCAATGATAGTAGTAATAAGAATAGATAAATCAAATGTCAATTCAAAGAATTCAAATAAAAATTCACCCACACTTGTCCATAAAATCCTCTAAAACCAGAATATCAAGTAAATCGGTACATGCCCCTGACTATGAACAAAAAGAAGCCAAAAGTATAATGCAATAAAGAATGAGTAAAGAAATAACAAGGTCTTCTGAAGAATAGAGGATCACCCCTTTATAACAACTCAACAGACATGTTCAACCACCTAACACTGCATAGGAGCAACAAAAAACCCTTCAAACCCTATATAATGAAATGACGTAGAAACTAAGGACGGTCAGTGGGATAAGCACTATCCTGTAACTCAGTGAATAAGGATAAAATGAAGCAATGACCAAAATCCAGTCATAAACTATATGCACTACATTCATATACATATATATAGGATATTGAGATAGGGACAAGGGTCTTGAATATAAAAGTTTAATGAATTAACCTGAACTGTGTAGCACTATCTGTCCTAAAGATACCCATGAGATTTAGGGGTCTAGCTTCCCCTACCGAAAGAGCCCCAGTGTATGTTAACCACACAAACTGAGAGAAAACTAAAGCCACCAAGGAAATAGCCATCCCAAAAAATATATTTAAATAATATGTGAACCAAGCACACTGTCATATAAACTCCTAACGCCGAAAAACATTATTTTCAGTGTTTGTCCCCCTAGAGACTTACATCTTCACGGTGAGCAACACAATTTCCTTTAAGCCCAAATCAAAACAATTTGCACATAAAGCAAACTAGTAACGCAGGAATCATTCATTAAGGTATTTACCACTTAGTATCGTAATACCAATATGCTTGCATGCTAATATAATTAGGCCAAACCAATCGACATAATCAAATTAGACTCCCAAGTTCCATTTAAAATCCAATACCAAGACCATCAAAAGCCATTTTTATTCATTTATCCTTTAATGCAATGCATTGGGTTCAAAAATAAGTTAAACCATGCAATTTTCCATATCCAAAATCATGTTTACAGGGTAGGTTAAGGTTAATACAATTATCAAGCCAACATTCCATCAATTTTGGGGAAACCCAGGTCCCCCATTCCATCATTATACCTTGCACCAATTTTTTCCCCAAAACAGTAATTTAAAACATGGGAAAAGTAATTCAATCACTAACAACCAAAATCCTTCAACCCAATTTAAAAACCCATAATTAAATCACATGAAAATCCATTTAATTAATTCAGCAATGTAAAATTAAAGTTAGGAAAAGAGAAACATGCTTGAAATATACAAGGAATTGAAAACAATTTGGAGTTTAGAGCCCGGATAATGAATTCACTATAAAACCCTTGAATGTTCTTGGGTTTTAAGTTTGAGAGAGAATTATTTGATCTTTGAAAATTGAAGGGAATAGGATTATTTTATGTTTAAAAGTCGTGTAATGGTTAAAAATACCAAAAGTCCCTCACCTCAAGTAAAAAAAAAGAAAAACTTCATAAATTCAAAGCAGCGTAGCGGAATGCCAATATCGTGGAGGTTAACCTTCGTGCCATGCAAATATCGGGGAGATTAACCTCTGTGACATAGCCTTATCGCAGAGGCTTACTACCTCAGGGTCCCAAAATGACCCTTAACCCCTTTCATAAAATACAAAACTTTCCCAAAACACCCTTTAACATCCCTAAACATAATTTAAGTTAAAAATCAGCATTATGCATGAGGGAGTGTCAAAACTAAAATGATCGAAATTTTAAGAGGTCTTACATATAGGTACAGTTATAGATGGTGTCTGTACTGAGGTCAACCTCTCTAACTTGACAGAACCAATATCACTTATACCTTTATAACTTGAAGAGACAAACCCAACCTAAACTTAAGCTAGTCTAGATGATCCTATCCAGCCTCTACCTCAACCACTGCCCCTTCCACATACCAAAAGCACATGCTCTGAATCTCTATCTAAGAAATAACAAGTGATCACCATATAAGAGAGACCAAGTAAGGTATTTTAAGTCATATAAAGCTATGAGAGCACAAAATAAAATAAAGAAATAAATTCCTCCTAAAGTCATATAGCCTCTTGAAGATAGAGAAAGTACATCTCTACACTAATTTGCAAAACTCAACTAGACTTAGCTCATACTAATGAGACCAATGAACCTGAAGCTCAAATACAAATATTTTATAATCCAAAATAGAGTGTGTGATGGCACCTGACATGACCTCTAGTATAGGTAAACCTATCCCAACCATAAATAAAATAATTGGAATGAATCAAAGGTAGAAGAAGGAGAATCAAATAATCCCAAAGTATATAAATATAAAATAATAATTTTAAAGATACATCCTAGGTTTAGTTGTCAATAGTACAAGCCTCTAACTACGAAATAGTATCAATAAATGATTGTATCTTAAATATGGATAAATCATTAGATAAATAAAGATAGATCCAAATAAGGTCAATGAAGTGTCATCCGTTACCTTGATCTCTACAATATCAACACTAAAGAACACAATTTATGATCTACTTCTCAATCCAATATCTGAATGAGGTGAAAATAAAACAAAAAAAAGAAAGGGTGAATACGAAACACTGTACTCAACAAGAATTATCAATAACTAATCCTAATCTAAAGCGATGGCGAGGACTACCACTCAAACTACGCAAGGTTTCCCATTAATCTACAACCAGAAAATACACCATTTTTCCTAATAGTGTAATGACTCTCCCTGTTATTTTCTGTATTTCCACTCATTTGTGCATTTTAGAGATTTCATATAGATTACCCAATTAATTTATGACTTACTAGAACTAATATTTTGTTAACCGAGAGGTTCGTTTGGTTTTTAAAGCTAATTTCTTATTATAAAGTCTTCGCTAGTTCAAATTTCTACCAGGCAAAAACTTTAGTCAAACAACCTCGTATGCCAATTTTAACAGTTCTAATAGCTTTGGAAAGTTGTTTTAGGTTGGGTGGACCCTTAGTTTGGGTCCCGAGACACTTGAAATTATTTTGAGCTATTGGCTAAAAGTTAAGAAAAATGGCACATGGGTGTAGGGTGTAAAAATAAAAATAGGCTATGAGACTTAAAACAGGGATTAAGGGATACTATTTCACACATGTAAGGTCATTTAGGCTAAAATTAGGATAAATTCAAAAACAACCTATGATTATTTTCTAACCGACTATCCTTTAATCTAGGCAAGACTAACCAAGAAAGTCCTAAATTTAACACACAAAGAGAACTAAGTTGAATCTCACACACAGAGGGCACACAGTCAATATTACAAACTACTACCTATCTGGTTTGTGCTATTATTAGGAAGTGCTTATCATATCCCAAATCCTAATGACATAATAATATCCCCAATGTTCATACATATATACATTCATATAGTTCTAAACCCTAAAATTTTGGAGGGGTATCATTTTTGTCAAAAATCTATAAAAATATGATAACTACCCTAAATACATAAAAATATCCTAATTGCATAAAACATATCACAATATGAGACAAAACACAATACAACACAAATTAACTTAGACATCTCATCTCTACAACCATACCACAGTCGACAGGAAATGAAACACCTTTGTTTTTGGACCATAAAAAATTTCCTAGAATTCTGATTCTTGAGCCCAATACGACTCGAGGGTATGATCCATATGTTGGGGTACAGATGGTATGGTCCAGTCGTATGTTGACCAGTGTTGGTTGGTAGGATAGATTTTTATAACTGGAATGGATATGACTTAGAGGTACGAGTTATATTGGTGGTCATATATCATTTGTTTCCTTAAATTAATCTTAGACTTTGTTTCTTAGGTGGGATCTGAGTATGACTAGCTCATCATGAGTCGTAATCAAAGGTACGAGCCATACCCAGGACTCATATGGTGGATAATGTTTAAATCTTCTTTGGGTTTGAATCTTCCAGGGGTACATATAAAGGGTATAGATTGTATGCTTTGGATATGACTTGATTAGATGAGTTATATACCAAACAGTGTTTGATCCAAAGGTTGAGGCTATGGTACGAGTAGAGAGAAACACTTACATTCAAAGGGTACGACTCGTAAGGGTCAGTCATATCCCTATGATGGGATTTTGGTGAAACTTAAGTGGGGGTATTCTGTACATTTCCCCACTTATCCTAATAAGGTCACATTCCTGATAACCTACTTGGAATGTTATTTACCCTATTATTCCATTCATTAACACTTATAACTCTTCTACACACTCTAACATTCTCTCAAAAACTTTTGGGGCAAGAGAAGCTAGGGTTTGAACTAGAGGATTGATTTTGGGCTTGTCTTGGTGATTTTTTTCTATTTTCATCTTGGTTTAAGGCATTTTATATTCCCTCATTGTTATTTTTTCCTGAATGTTTTCATGACTTCATTGATTGGATGATTTTGGTTTTCAAATATGAATTAGGGTTTTTGATATTAAATGGTTTGTTATGGTTTCTCATGGTTTTAATTATGCTTTTATATGCATTAATGGTGGTTTTGGATAATTGGATTTCATGGGAATGGTTTAATGGTAAATAGAATTGGTTTTGTTCATATTATGCCCCCAATGTGTATGACAAAATTATTATAAAGATATGTTCCCCAAGTGATAATTCTTTTAAAATTCTTTATGGTAATCCTTTGGTTATTTTAAAACACGGTAAAGGAATTATGCATCATTTTAATGATTTGAAAATATAAATGGATAAATGTTTATGCTTTAGGGGTACATAGAATTCCCCAAGTAGTTTAATATAGTAAATGAAAGGTCACTTAAAAGTCCTCTTAAACCTATACATGGTTGTCTATGGATAATACTTGCAAGTAAGGATTGGTATGATGATACCAATATTAATGGCCTTGGTTAATAAATGGATAATGGTTTGGTTATTTGGAAATTGGTTTTAATTGCTCAATAATGGAAGGATGTCTAGCAATGTCATAGAAGGTGGAGGTCCCAGGGGACCAAACCTGGAAACTTATATTTGTCGATATTAGGTTGGTCTTAGTGACCGTGTGCATGATTTCACACTATATTTTGAGGGATGTACTATTTATCCCAAGGTTTTCTTCCTTGGTCTTATGGCTACATGTACTGGGGCCCTTTCAGTAGGGAAAGCAGAACCCATATAGCCTATGCATAGTTTAGGATGTCAAAGCTACATAACCCAGGTAAAGGTTTTAAAGGCATGCTAAACCCGATGCCTTTTACCGACATGGTTATATATTATGTATGGACGTGTGCATATGGATGGTTTTACTTGGTTTAATAAATAGAATTATCTTATCCTTATCTTGAGATCATGCTAGCATTTTCCCGTTAACCCGTCTTCTGGCGACTGTATACTTATGCTATGCAGGAACTGGTTGTTCTACTCCTCCTACATAGTGATTGGCTCAGGGATCATCATTTGGATGAAAGTGATTATCTTTCATCCTTTTAAAAGGCTCCATTTCATGCTATGAACATTTTTAGATATTTTGATTTTATTCTAGATATTAGTTTTGGCTATGGTTAGGGGCATGTCCTAACTAGATTTAGTTATTTTTTTGGTTAAAGGATTTATGGTACTTATATAGGTTGGAATGGGTAGGATCAATATTGGTGTCAGCCTTGGCATTAGAATAAGATGGGAGGCTGGCATCATTGGACATAATTTCTCACTATTCCATTATGTTTCATTTTAGGATTAATTTATTATATTTTTGAACTTATTTGGATATGGACTAGTTTATGGCCTTTAGTGTGGTTTGGTATGGTTGGATTGTTGGTATGGGATGGTTGGATTCGGTTGGGTTGGTCACAGTTGTGATTTTGTCCCAGAGTCTTTATCTTAGTTATTACACTATCTTGCTACATGCTTAAAATTCAATCAACTTAGGGAAGGCGGCTGAAGGTTGGGCTTGGTAACAGAGGTAGCCTCCAATCCCTATCAGACTTGGGATGCCCATTATGACAAAGCCCCCTATCGGGTCATATCAAGTTGGTATCATAGCCTAGGTTCATGATCAATTTGGAGTCCACAAAGCTGTGTCAAGTAGAGTCTCTTTTAGGGGTGTGTAGTATGCCACACTCATAAGGGAGAGGCCATAAGACATTTAGGAATGTTTCACTTTCTTGGTATTCTATTTCCAAGCTTGGAGTCTCAGTCCTATAATCTTCTCTAATCCTTATTTGTTCGTCATTCAGATCATGCCTCATAGATCTGAAACACAAGGAAATTTTTCTATCCCATCTAGGGGTAATACTGAAGGGGTGCATCCTACTTCTAAAGTTCATCTTTTATCCCATGGTACTATCCCTAATAATTCTGGAGTTTCACAAGATGCTACTAGTCCTGCTCATGGTGAGGTAACTAATGCGGAATTCCGTCAGTCTATTCATATTATTGCTAAATTGGTTGCTGCTCAAGATGCGCGGGATGCTTCAGGTGCTTCATCTACTGAGGCCACAAGGGTTGGCCAATTTATAAAGATGGGTCCTCCCACTTTTTCTAGAGTAAAGGTAGAGGAGAATCCATAGGGCTTCTTGGATGAAATAGAAAAGTTATTTTAGGTGATACAGGCTACCAATGTAGAAGGGGTAAACTTTACAGCTTATCTCTCAAAGATATTGCATATCAGTGGTATGAAGAGTGGGATAAGGATAGGGGTGATGTGGAAGAACCAGTCTTATGGGATACTTTTTCTAAGGCCTTCTTAGATTGGTTCTTGCCCCAAGAGTTGACGGAAACAAACATAGAGTATTTTGTGAACCTCAAGCAGAGGAGAATATCTGTCAAGGAATATGCCTTGAAGTCTCACTAATTGTCGAGGTATGCTCTGGATTTAGTTGCTAACATGAGAGAAAGAATGAGGAAGTTCACTTCTGTTTGAATCAAGATCTGATTTTGGAGAGCAAGACTACCTTGTCGATTAAAGATATAGACATCTATAGGTTTATTGTTCATATGCAACAAGTAGAGGATGAAAAGAAGAAGCGGGAAGAGTTTGGGGATAGGAAGTGTAAGAAGAGCAGGTTTTATAACCAGGGAGGTACTCAGTCTCAAGGTGGTCGAGATGGTGGAAAATGGCAGAAAAAGAAGTGGGGAGTTTTGGTTCCCACTCTTCTGTTAGTGCTCCTTACAAGTCGGGTGACAGGCATCATCATAGTGGGAATAATTTCCGAACACAGGTTGCCCAATCTCAGGAAAGAAAAGGTCAGTCAGCTTCTTTATGCCCTCTTTGTCAGTTCTGTGATCATCCTCATTGGGGTTATTGCGAGAAAGAAGGGACAAATCTTTCAAGTATGGTCAGGAAGGCCATCAACTCAGGGATTATCTGGTTAATAAGGTTGTTACGGGGGTGAATAAGATTCCTGTGGCTTAATATTATGCTCCTACATCTGGTGGTATTGCATCGACTTCTATTAATGCTCCTGGTTTTAGTATTGGGCAGAAAAGGTTATATTCTTAGGCATCCCGATAAGAATTCGAGGTATCACCTAATGTCATTACTGGTACATTACAACTTTTCTCTTATAACGTATATTGTTTGCTTGATCTGGGGTCAATTCTCTCCTATGTGACTCTTTATGTGAATGTATATTTTGGTTTTAATCTAGAATTTATTTTGGATCCTTTTTCTATTTCTACCCTAGTAGGTGACTCGATTATTGCTAATAGAGTCTATAGGAGGTGTGTGGTATATGTTGGTGAAAAGCAGACCTTGATGGATCTTTAATTGGATATGGTGGATTTTGATGTCATTCTAAGGATGGATTGAATACATTCTTGTTATGTATCCTTCGATTGTCGTACCCATAGGGTTATCTTTAGGTTTTCTAGTGAACTGGTTATATAATAGGATGGTGGTTCTTTAGCTCCTAGGGGGAGATTTATTTCTTATCTTAGAGCTCGGAGGTTAATCTCTAGAGGTTGTCATTATCACTGGGTCCAGGTTAAATATTCTAACTCAGAAGGTCCTTCTTTCCAGTTAGTTCAAGCGGTTAATGAGTTTCCAAAGGTTTGTTCGGATAATCTTCTTAGTGTTCCTATGAATGGGGAAATCGAGTTTCGTATGGATCTAGTTCCAGACACTCATTCAATTTCTATTCCTCCATCTAAAATAGCTCTAGGTGAGTTGATGAAACTCAAGGAGAAACTTAAGGATCTTTTAAATAAGAGGTTTATTCATCCTAGTGTATCTCCTTTGGGTGCACCAGTGTTATTTATGCCCAAGAAGGATGGTTCCCTTTGGATGTGCTTTGTCTATAGGTAGCTAAACAAGGTGACAATCAAGAACAATTATACACTTCCAAGGATAGATGATATGTTCGACCAGTTGTAAGGTGCCAAGTTCTTTTCTAAGATAGATCTTTAATTAGGGTACCATCAGCTAAAGATTAGGGATCCCTAAGATGGCTTTTTGTACTCGATATAGGCACTTTGAGTTTTTGATGATGTCTTTGGGTTGACAAATGCTTTTGCGACATTTATTGATATGATGAATAGGGTTTTTCATTAGTATTTAGATCTCTTTATTATTGTGTTTAGTGATGACATTCTGGTCTATTCAGAGAGTTAGGTGGGTCATACTAATCACCTCCGTATGGTGTTATAGACCTTAAAGGAACAACAGTTGTATGCGAAGTTCTCCAAGTGTGAGTTTTGGTTGAACACTGTAACTTTCTTGGGCCATATTATTTCTAGTGAGGGAATCATGGTGGATCCGCAAAAGATTTCTCTGGTGAAGAAGTGGCCTAGACCCTCGACTCTATCCAACATACAGAGCTTCTTGGTTTTTGCTGGGTATTATAGGCGGTTTGGGGAAAGATTTTTATCGATGGTTGGTCAGATGCTTGTGAAGGGAGTTTTTAGAAGTTGAAGGATAAGTTGGCTTTAGCTCCAATTCAGACTTTGTCGGAAAGCAATAATGGATTCATGGTGTATTGTGATATATCTTGGATAGGGCTTGGTTGTGTTTTGATGCAACATGGAAAGGTAATTGTCTATGCTTCTAGGTAGTTGAAGGTACATGAGAGGAATTATCCTACTCATGATTTGGAGATGTTAATGGTTGTGTTTGCTATGAAAATATGGCGGCAGTATTTGTATGGTGTTGATGTAGATATCTTCTCTAATCATAAGAGTCTGCAACATGTGTTTACTCAGAAAGAGCTTAATATCAGGCAGAGGAGGTAGCTTAAGCTTCTCAAGTACTATAATATGAGTCTCCACTACTACTGTGGTAAGGCTAATATAGTTGTTGATGCTCTTAGCAGGTTATCCATAAGGAGTTTGGCTCATGTAGAGGAAAGAAAGTGAGAATTGGAGAAGGATATTCACCACTTACCCAATCTTAGAGTTAGTTTTTTGGACTCCAAGGATGGTGGTGTGATGGTGCAAGAAGTGGCTTAATTATATCTTGGTGCAGAGATTAAGGAGAAAAAAATGCTAGATCCTATATTGATGAAGATCAAGAGTGATGTTGGTGGAAAAAAGGTAATGGTGTTTGAGATCGGTGGTGATAGTACTTTATGGTACAAAGGAATGTTGTGTGATCTGAATGTCAACAGGTTGCGACAAAGTATTTTAACAGAGACACATGAATCTCACTATGTCATTTATCCCAGCTCGACCAAGATGTATCAATATCTCAAGGAGATCTATTGGTGGAATGGCATGAAGAGGGATGTGGATGATTTTGTAGCCAAGTGCATGGTGTGTCAATAGGTTAAAATTGATCACATGAGGCCAGGAGGGTTGCATCAAGAAATTGATTTTCCTGTATGGATGTGGGAAGTGATCAATATGGACTTTGTTACTGGTCTTCCTTAATCTCGGAATCAATATGATTTGATTTGGGTCATCGTAGATAGGATGACTAAGTCTACGCACTTTTTGTGAGTATTGACAACCTTCTTGGTGGAGAATTATGTGAAGTTGTATCTTCAAGAGATTGTGAAGTTGCATGGGGTGCCTATTTTGTTTATTTCTTATCGTGGCACGTAGTTTACATCTCACTTCTTGCAATCTTTCTAGAAAGGGTTGGGGACTAAGGTTAGTCTGAGTACTGCTTTCCACTAGCAGACTGATACGGATGCGGAGATAACTATTTAGATATTAGAGGATATGCTTCGATCTTGTGTGATTGATTATGGTGTCAATTGGGTTGAGCATCTACCTTTGGTGGAGTTTTCTTACAACAATGCTATCACTCTAGTATTGGTATGTCTCCATTTGAGGCATTGTATGGTAGGAGGTGTAGATCTCCTATTTGTTGGTTTGAGCTTGGTGAGGCAGATATGTTTGGTCCCAACTTGGTTTAATAGGCTATGGAGAAGGTGAAGGTGATTTGGTAGAGGCTTAAGGCTGCCCAAAGTTTCCAAAAGTCCTATACGGATGTTAGGCGTTGAGACTTGGAGTTTGAGGTTGGGGATAAGGTTTTCCTCAAGGTATCTCCCATGAAGGGAATAGTGCAGTTTGGCAAGAAGGGGAAGTTTAGTCCCCAGTATGTTGTTCCTTATAAGGTTTTATGGAGAATTGGTAATATGGCTTATGAGCTAGAGTTACCTTATATCTTGAGCTTGGTTCATTCGATCTTTAATGTTTCCATATTGAGGAAGTGCATTGGTGATCCTTTTTCTATTGTTCCTTTGGAAAGATGGGGTATCTCAAATTCTTTTTCTTATGAATAAGTCTCGGTTGAGATCTTGGATAGGAAAGTTCATTGGTTATGAACCATGTATATGGCTTTATTTAAGGTTCTTTGGCGGAACCATAAGGTGGACGAAGCTACATAGAAAGTGGAGGAGGACATGAAGTCCAAATATCTTCCTTTATTTTCTGCTCCTAGGATTCGTGCGGAAGGTATGTATCTTCAACACGTCTTTATTTTTAGAGTTTGTTAAAGGAAAGAATAATATCTTTACCTCTTAGTTTTCAAACTTTGTTAGAGATTGGTAATATATTTGATAATGCAAATGACTCTTGCAGATGGTTACCCCCACCATGTCCATCATTCGGGGACAAATGTTCCTAGTGGGGGAGACTGAAACACCTTTGTTTCTGGGCCTTAGAAAATTTTAGGGAATTTTGATCTCTGGACCCAATACAACTCAAGGGTACTAGCCGTATGTTGGGGTACGAATGGTATGACCAGTCGTATGCTGACCAGTATTGGTTGGTGGGATAGATTTTGGTTTCTGAAATGGATAGGACTTAGTGGTATGAGTTGTATTGGTGTCCACAGATCATTTTGTTCATTAACTTAATCTTAGTCTTGGTTACTTAGGTTGGATTTGAGTACGAGTGGCTCACCATGATCTGTAAGCTAGGGTACGAGTCATACCCAAGACTAATGTGGTGGATAGTGTTGAAATCTTCCTTTGGTTTGAATCTGCCAGGGGTATGGATGAAGGGTACAAATCATATGCTTTGGATTCAACTTGGTTAGATGAGTAATATGTCGGGTAGTGTTTGATCAAAAGGTTGAGGCTAGGGTACGAGTGGAGGGTACCACTCGTATTAGAAAGGTACGACTCGTGAGGATAAGTAATATCCTTGTGACGGGATTTTGGTGCAACTTAAGTGGGGGTATTCTGGATATTTCCCTACTTATCCTAATAAGGTCACATGACTTCTAACCTACTTGGAAGGTTATTTACCCTTTTATTCCATTCATTAACACTTAGAAACTCTTCTAAACACTCTAAAATTCTCTCAAAAGATTTTGGGGCAAGGAAAGCTAGGGTTTCAACTAGAGGATTGATTTTGGGCTTGTCTTGTTGATTTCTTTGCATCATCATCTTGGTTTAAGGAATGTTCTCTTCCCTTATTTTTAATTTTACCCAAAGTCATGGTTTTATTAATATTTTCATGATTTCATTGATTGTATGATTTTGGTTTTAAAACATGAATTGGGGGGTTTGATATTAAATGGTTGGTTATGATTTCTCATGGTTTTAATTATGATTTTATATGCCTTAATGTCTGTTTTGGATAATTGGATTGTGTGGGAATGTTTTAATAGTATTGGAATTGGCTTTTGTCATATTATGCTCCCACTGTGTTTGACAAAATGCTTATAAAGATATGTTAAGTACATTTACTACTTATAATGGGACTCTTGCTTGTTTTAAAACTTGGTAAAGGAATTATGCACGGTTTCAATTTCTTGGAAATGTAAATGTCCAAATGGTTAGGCTTGAGGGGTACATGGAATCCCCTAAGTTGTTTAATAAGGTAAATAGAAGGGCACTTGAAAGTCCCCATAGACCTATACATGGTTGGCTATGGATAATACTTGCAAGTAAGGATTGGTATGACGATACCAATATTAATGACCTTAGTTAATAAATGGATAATGGTTTGAGTATTTGGAAATTGGATTTAATTTTGCAATAATGGCAGAATGTGTAGCAAAGTTGTGGAAGGTGGAGGTCCTAGGGGGACCAAAACTGGAAACTCATATTTGCGGATATGAGGTTGGTCTAGGTAACTGTGTATATGATGCCACACTATATTTTTGGGTATGTACTATTCATCCCAAGGATTTCTCCCTTGGTCGTGCGGCTACATGCACTGACGCCCTTTCAGTTGGGGGAGCTGAACCTATATGGCCTGTGGGTAGTTCAAGACGGCAAAGCTACACAGTCAAGTAAAGGTTTTAAAGGCATGCTAAACCCGATCCCTTTTCCTGGCATGGTTATATATATATGTATGGATGTGTGCATATGGATGGTTTTACTTGGTTTTAAATGGAATTATTTTATCCTTATCCTAAGATCATGCTAGAGTTTACTCGCTAACCCTTCTACTGATACGCCTAAATTACACCTCTCTTATGAGAGAGTAAGAGATCATCGTCAAATATATAACCCAACTTGGCTGGGGTCGAATCCCACAGGGAATGTGGTGTTAATCAAGACTATTTGTGTTTTAATCAACTAATAGCTAGGAATTCCCTTTAATTGGGGGTTTCTTAACCAAACGATCAATTGTTATAGTTCACTTTGTTTCAGTAACTCAAAGTCAGTGTTTCAATATTTCAAATCAATGAAGTAATAAAACTAGAGTTATGTTCACTATGGGTATTGACACTTATTAAATAATAGTTGAAACATTAGATTCTTACGACATACGGGAAAACAACAGATTATGATTCTCGAAGATTCATCCAAGCATCTTTCAACCTACTTAGAATCTAGATTTCCTAATTCTTTCAAACTTAGGAAAACCTTATATTCAAGCTGATTTCATCTCGAGTTGACTAATCTTGTTATAGCATTAATCATTAGATAGAAATTAACTTCCCCAAATCCTCATTGATAATTCACTACTTTTAGTTTATTTCTCAGTTCAAGCAAAGCAACACAAAGCAGGTTCTATTGTTTACAACCAATAGAAAGCATGTAATAAAATAGATTTATCAAGATGAATCCCACAGTTAATCGAATCTTACCCAACTATTGAATTAATAAAGAATCACCCATAGATCCCACAACTCCAGTTATAGGAATTAGTTCCTCATGAAATAGAAAGAGATAACATATATTAATTCCCTAACTCAAGAAATTAACTTATAGAAAATGGAGTTGAATATTTATCTCCTTCAAGTTCAAACAAGGATCCCAAAAACCACAATAATAATTCAAAAACCAAAATCAAAACCAAAATTTAGAGACCAAAATATAAAAACTAGTGTTTATGAATAAGATCAAGATGCGTATGAAAACCTAAGATTTTTCTATATATAATCAAGATCTTTTCGGATTTGAATATAAAACTCCATCTTTTTCGCCTCATAGCTGAGGACCTCCTGTGATGTCTTGTCAGATAGTTGATGACTTATTAGGCAAGTATTCAACTGCTCTGTCCAATCTTTGTTCACTGCCTACAACTGACGACTTCTAGTGATGACCTATCAGCTAGTTGATGACTTATCTTACAAGTCGTCAACATTTCTTCTCTAGTATCTACATTCGGCCTACATGTGATGACAGCTGCTGACAACCTATCAACTAGTTGATGTCTTATTAGACAAGTCATCAACTAAAGTCTTCATATCTACTTTAATAAAAAAAATTCCTTCTTGACATATTTATCATAGGTTTTCATACATCTCGACTTTCATGCAATATCACATGAAATATAATAAAAAAAATAATAGTTACTTAAGAACTTATATTTATTTTGAGTTAAAAGCCTTAAATGTGCTAACACAAAGCTAGCACATCAAGACCCTCAACTTAAAACACTTGTTTGTTCTCAAGCAACTAACACAGTATTATGCACAAGATAAAAACATCAATGTAAAGAGTAGCATTTGTTTCCTTTATTTTGTACCCATTAAGAAAAATGTGATCTTTTTCTGCTAAGAAACACTAAGATTCCATACCATCTTTAAAGTTCTGACACATAATCGACTACTTAAACTTATAGTATTCAATAAAATGTTTATCAAGTTCCACAAAAATTCACATGCCCTCACAAAGAAGAAAGAAGCTCTCGACTTCACAATTTCTTGGTACTTACAGGAACCATATACTAAAATGCTCACTCTTAGAGAAAAAATTCAAATTGTTCAGCTATAATGCCATAATCTTTCCTCTACTATTTCGTTTTGTTCATCTAATAGTTAGACTAAGATCACTAAAGGGCTTTCTCGACTTGAAATGAAGGTTTAAGTGTTAGGAAGGTCGAGTACAGGATTAGTCACTTAGCCTCTATTGGATCACTTACAAAACTTGGCTACAATCATTTACTTCTTCACATTCAACTCCCAATCAATTTTCATAACATTTTCACCAATCCTACTTAGCACCATTTATTCACTATATACACATATATATATATACACATATATATATATATACATATATATATATATATATAAAATTATTGTTTTTTACTATTATACTAACTTTCACAACATTTATACCAACTTTCACAATAACTTTTGCACCTTCAAATCATCAGCCCTTCTAGTGTAGCCACCCTCAACTTAGGCGATTTGCCTAAGTTGATGTGTAACATGTTCAAAGAGAGAAATGGCTAAAACAAGGCTTACTTGTGAACTAAATGAAAGGTTGTCAAGTTATTGAAACAAAGAAAGTATTTTATTGTCTCAAAAGGGGATCAAAATGGAATATATTCCTAAGGGTTGATTATCTTGGCTAGATGGTTCACTACTCAACAATGGCCTATGATCACTTCTTAGCTGACTACTTGAGACCCTAACAGAATGCTTTAGGCAAGTTCTAGATGCATGCACACAATAAGAACATATTCATAGAAAAATCTCAATCTCTCATGGCATGGAATTGTGTGGACATCACCAAGTGCTCAATTAAAACTCAAGCCCAAGCGGGGAATCCCATATTTGTATACATTCATAGATAAAAATGGTTTCCCATGTGCTTAGCAATCAATCTCACAATCAAAAATTTTGGTGGGCACAACATTTTCATAATTTTTTTTAAATCACCATTAAACACTTGATACTCATGCATACATAACACGTAATTACAAACAAACACAAATAAACAACCAAACCTAAGCATGTTGGTTCTCTAGGTAGCGCTCGATGGTATAGAACACAAGCAATATACCCTTGAGGTTGCAAGTACCCTCACCCTATAAATAAAAACATACACTGTCCTTAATTCATATCTATAAAACTATAACAACAAGGGTGAAGAAATACCTATTGTGCCTTAAGCATTTGCATCATGAGCTGCTGACTGTGTTGTTGCATCATCAGCGGGAAAAGTCTTATCAGTGGCATTAGGCTGAGCCGATGCATCTACCACAGTGGTTAGTGGATTAAAGAACTCCCCAACAGTATCAGGGGGTCCACTATCCAAG
Organism: Capsicum pubescens; assembly: GCA_030864215.1. NCBI lineage: Eukaryota > Viridiplantae > Streptophyta > Magnoliopsida > Solanales > Solanaceae > Capsicum > Capsicum pubescens. The sequence continues at coordinate 191,896,557 of CM061546.1, forward strand.
GCTCCTATAGCTCAGGCTGTCAATAATTTTTCAGGTGGATCACCCTCTATTTTTGACTTTATCAAAGTGACTTTACCTTTTTCCTCCCTTCTTTTTTCTTTACTCTCTTCTCAAGTATTATTTGTTCATTTCTATCACTTCTTTTTCTTTTGCCTTTCACTTTTTTATCCACTGGTTTCCTAGTGATGTCAAAAAGTGGTTCTTCTTCTTCAGATTTTTCAATAATAGGTTCTGAGAGTATCACAAGCTGGTGGCTTTGAAAGGCCGTGATGTCATCTTTAGTCTTTTCCAAGGCTTCCTTAAATACTGCAAGATTAGGTACCGACATTTCTTTCAATCTTTCATTTAATCAAAGCTCTATTTTATCAATACATCCATGGAGATTCAATAAAGGTGCAATGGCTATCTTGATTTTCTTTTCAACAGCTGACTCAAACTAATTAGCAAATAACCTAAATTGAGCCTCAAACTTTTATTCCTACTTTACCAGCTTTTTGAAATTGTAAGGAGTCAAAGGCATTCTTAGACACCGGTGTTGTGACCACTGTATTTTTTTCTCTTTCTAGAATAGGTGCATCACCTACAAAGAAAGTACCCTGAGCCGACTCTGGTGCTAAAATCTTCACATTTTATGTGGAGCCTGTAGCAGTAGCAGGTGTCTACACTCCCTCAAATATGATCGTGTTACTCTCCATATCTACTTCTTTGTCTAGAACCAACATCGACTCACTCTCTTCAAATCTGTTGGGGTTGTGAGTTTTCTTGGCATGGACCTTTTTGTCTGATCCTATGATATTTAACATAAGGGATGCTTTGTATAATTTTGTAATCAGATAGGGGAATAGGTGTGCTGTATCGGGTCGTGTTGCCCAAATCTTTATCTCATAATCAATAATTTCCCCAAAGTTCAAGGGGAGGTTTGACAATAGACCTGCTCCTAAAACTGCTTTATCCTTGCCTATTGTCTTATCTCCTATTGTCGGAATCAGTCTGTACCTTACCACCCACCACCTTAAAAATCCTTCCTTTTGGATTATGTAACTATTTAGGCTTCCTATCATTTATAACCTATGCCAACCAAGGGTGCCAGTTTACCCTATCCATCATATCGTAATAGAAATCTTATGTGGTGACTAGAGGAATGCAGTTGGGACCATGTAGAAACCGATTGATTGTACGGTCAGATAAGTCCACCATCATACCTCTCACCAGTATTTGATTTATATTTGGTTTGTCTGCAACTTTCTCTCCCTTTTTTCATATGTTCTCAAATGTAGCTGTGTAGTTGGCATAAAACTCCCTAACCAACATTGGGCAGTATGTATCTCCTTCCTTTATTATCCATGATATCTCATACTCTCTAAATGTTTTCTCTAGTTGTGTGTACCTGCTCATCCCAGATGTGATTATTTTTATCTCTTCATATATGGGCCTCTTAAGGCTCCATCTTTGTGTTTCTATCAATCCATCATGGTAATTTTTTTTCATCCGTAACCTTCTATCGTATAATTTCTCGAATGCCCAAATTCTTACTCTTTATGACATCTCCCCTTGCCTGAGTGTCTTCCTCCATTTGTTGCTCAGGAAAAGGTTGCTCTAAAGAACATTGCTTAGAAGTAGGTTTCTAAAAGAGGGCTATTCAGAAGAAGAAGAGTCTTATTCTTCAGAGCTCACTTCCTCAATCACCCTTTTTTCAGAATGTGTAGGTGGTTATCCTATACGGAGACTTTTGTTTGTATGATGTCTTTGAAGTTGTGCCTCTTCTAGTTCTCTCTCAGACTCATTGAACAGTCTCCGAGTCAAACTTTTTTTGCTAACTTTCTTACTTGCCTTTTTTGACTTCCCTTTTAGTGGCATGATTATATCTACATCAAGGGAAAATAATCATTTAATATCCAAGAATAAGTAAGCACAAAAATTTAATCATTTTCAATATCACTCTTGAAAGGGTTCTAGCACCATGGGTGAACATATGTGTGACGACTTGGTTGATAAGTCATCAACTAGGTGATGGCTTATTAACCATATCATCAGCCATATGCATAATTAAAATTACTTCAGAGTGATAATTAACGACTTGGTTTGATAATTCATTACTTGAGATACGGCTTATCAAGGTTTGTCGTCAACCCAAAGTAGAATTCAAAGATTTTTTAACTCAGGTGACGACTTGGCCTGATAAGTATCACATGAGTGATGGCTTATCATCCATGTATTCAATATAAAATAGAATCCTTATCCTTTTACACTTTGATTAAGGACTTAGTTGATAAGTCGTCACTAGGTTAATGGCTTATCAACCTCTTGATCAGCCCAATTTATTTTTATAAACTCATTCGTTTTGATTTTCAGGCAGAAATTTGAAACTTATTGCCTAAATTCTACCATGTTAACCCTAATTATTAGTTCTCAAACATAATACTTCACCCAATTTGATTTAATAAATCTTGAAAATTGTGGGTACGATTGATTTTCACTCAATTAAAGCTTGCATCTTTCCCAAACAATGATGAATTTTACAACTTGACAAGAAGTTGTTCATGAGAAATTTTTAGTTATACAAAGTTAAGTTGGTTCATGTGACCCAATCACTTTGTATTACATAAATTCGTTCATGAACACTCGATACCTTTAAATCTTACATCTACATGCAATTCCCATTTTTTCTATTAGGTGAATAGAAAAGTTTTCAAAGCATACCTTTCAGACGACTTGGCTACACACTTCAAACTTGTGAGAATTCACTTTCTCAAAGAAACACAAGATTCTTTACTTTATGATTTTGTGAATTTAGAGAATTTTCACAAACAAGAGAGTCTCTAACACTTATCTAATTTTCTCCTGAGAAGAAGAAAAGAAAGCAACGTAGAAGTTGAAAAGGAAATGATGGGAAATGAGGAGTTTGCACTGATGTAGGTGTCTTTTTGGTTTTTAAGTTTATCTATTTTTTTATTTTTTTAAAGACTAAGAAAAAAAATTAAATACTACTTACATGATAAAATATACCAAAAATAAAGGTGGGAATGGTTTATTATTAGGAACTTGAAAACTAAGGGTTAATGGGTTTTTGGTTCGGGTTTTGGTTTGGGATCGGGTAATGGTTTGGGATCGGGTAATGGTTTTGGATCGGGTCGAAATTACTTACCTGGGCCCAAAATTTAAGTGACAACTTATCAATTGGTTGATATCCCATCACTTAACTCGTCAGCTTAAGATAGAATGTTGCTGATTTTTTGTTCAACTGACGACAAGGTGTGACGGCTCATCACTTAGGTGATGGCTTATCATCCTTGTCGTTACCGTTATCCCGAATGTGTCCTATTTTTGTTTGAGTTGTTGACTTCAAGTGATAGTTCGTCCACTTTCTGATAACCTATCAACTTGGTTGTCACTCAATTCATTGTATGCAATCCATTTTTCTTGAATCAACGACTTCAAGTGATATGTCGTCAAGAATTTGATAACCTATCAACTTTTGTCGTCAATTCCATTCCATCTGCAACATTGATCCTAAGTTTATTCCTGCATATTTGAACAACTTATTACTTAAAACAAAGCTTTGAAACGAACAAAATACTTACAACATAAAAAGTTGGGTTGCCTCCAAAAAGCGCCTGATTTACTATCGTGACACAACTCAGTTATCTCAATTACTCTGACTTCATTGAGATAAACAATAGACAACAACTTATCTTCATCCATTGCGTCGATATAATTCTTGATTCTTTTCCTGTTAACCTAAAATAGACTTCCATCTTTACTTTAAAGTTCCACCACACCCGATGGAAATACTTTACTCACTTTGAAAAGTCCCGACCATTTTGACTTCAATTTTCCTAGAAAGATCTTAAGTCGAGAATTGAACAATAGCACCCAATCACCAGCATGAAAGTCTCTCTTCTTAATTCTTTGGTCATGGTAGTTCTACATACTCTCTTTGTACAAATCATCTCTTTTGTCTGCACCAAGACGTAATTCATCAATCTCATTCAATTGTCCCAATCATAACTTAGTTGTTTCCTTCCAGTCCATGTTCAATCATTTGAGATCCCACGAATCTTTGTGCTCCAGCTCAACCGGAAGGCGGAACGCTTTTCCATAGACAACCTAATGTGGTGACATACTAGTGGGTGTCTTAAAAGCTTTCTATATGCCCACAAGGCATCATCGATCTTTCGTGACCAATCTTTTTTGCTTCTATTCACTACTTTATCCAAGATTGCTTAGATTTCCCAGTTTGAGACCTCCACTTGCCCACTAGTTTATTGGTGGTATGGAGTTTCCACCTTAAGTTACTTCACACCATATTTCATCAATGCAACCTAGAATATTTTGTTGTAGAAATGAGATCCCCATCGCTTATGATAGTCCATGGTACCCTAAAGCAGGAGAACATGTTCTTTATTCGAAAATAAACCACTCTATTTCCCTTATTGTCAACCATAGCGGTGGCCTTAATCAACTCGGACACATAGAACATGGCCACTAAGATATACTTTCGCCCATAAGAGCTCACAAATGGCCCGATAAAGTCAATACCCCAGATGTCAAATAGTTCAACCTCCATTATATTTGCCATAGGTATCTCATGATGTTTTGAAATTGAAATTTGCCTTTGGCACTGATCACATCTCTTTACAAACTCATAAGCTTCCTTAAACAGAGTTGGCCAATAGTTGTCACTTTGCAAAACCTTTCTTGATGTACGATCACCTTCATGATGTCCGCCAACTGAGGAAGTATGGAAGGCATCCAAAATACGCACCATGTCAACTTTCGAAATGCACATTCTGATAATATTGTCAACACAATGCCTGAATAAGTATGGCTCATCCCAGAAGTATCTCGTGGCATCATGGAGGAACTTCTTTTTCTGATGGAAAGAAAAATTCTATGGAAAATATCACTGACAACAAAGTTGGAGAGTCTTCATACTAAGGCATCATTTCAAGTGTAGCTACTAGAATTTATTCATCCAGAAAGGTATCATCAATGTCATGATTTTCTATAATGGATTGATCTCCTTTAAGACTAGATAGGTGGTCGTCGACTTGGTTTTTACACTCTTATTTGTCTTTGACTTCAAAGTCAAATTCCTACAGAAGTAACACCCATCTAATCAGCCTTGGTTTGGTGTCCTTCTTCTCCATTAAGTATCTCAAGGTAGTGTGGTCTGTATGAACCACTACCTTGGTTCCTAACAAGTACGCCCAGAACTTTTCAAATGCATAAACAATAGCTAGAAGATCATTTTTAGTGATAGTATAATTCTTCTACGCCCTATTCAATGTTTTGCTCGTATAATAAATAGGGTGAAATAGTTTCTCTATTTTTCTGACCAAGGACTGCCCCAAGTGCCACTTCACTTGCATCATATTTTATTTCAAATGGTCTTGACCAATATGGAGAAACAATAATTAGGGAAGCCACCAGCTTCTCCTTAAGGCAATAGAATGCCTTCATATAGTCATCATCGAACCCCAACTTGTCCTCCTTCTCCAAAGGCTTGCAAAGTGAATTTGCAATCTTGGAGAAGTCTTTAATGAACTTGCAATAGAATCCAACATGACTCAGAAAACTATGGACTCCCTTCACTGAGATAGGAGGGGGTAGTTTCTCTATAACTTCCACCTTAGCCCAGTTAACTTCAATACCCTTTGATGAAATCTGATGTCTAAGCACTATACCTTCCTTCACCATGAAGTGGCTTCTCCTAGTCAACATGAGATAGAATTCTTCACATCTCTGTAGTGCTCTACTCAAGATCCCCAAGAATAATTCAAATAAATCACCCACTACAAAAAATCATCCATGAATATTTCTAAAGTTTCCTCCACCATGTCGAAGAAAATAGACATCATGCACCTTTGGAATGTGGTCGGTGCATTACATAATTTGAATGACATTTACTTGAATTCAAACATTCTATATGGTCATGTAAATGTTGTTTTCTCTTGATCTTCCGGGGCAATCGAGATCTGATTGTATCCCGAATACCCATCCAAAAAGCAATACTAACCCATTCCTTCCATGTGATCAAGCATTTGATCCATGAAGGGCATTGGAAAGTGGTCTTTCAATGTCCATGAGTTCATCTTCTAGTAGTCTATGCAAACTCACCACCCAATCACTGGCCTAAGTGGGATCAACTCGTTCTTTTCATTAGCAACCACAGTCATACCTCTTTTCTTAGGCATGCACTGTACTAGACTCACCCACTTGATGTCAAAGATTGGGTACACTACCCCACATCGAGCCACTTTATAATCTCCTTTTTCACCACTTCTTGCATAAGTGGGTTTAGTCTACGCTGATGCTCAATGGTCGGTATAAATTCTTTCTCTAACTATATTTTAAGTGTGCAAATGCTTGGTAGAATACCAATAATATCTGTAATCATCCATCTGATAGCCCTTTTATATCTCTTAAGCACAGAAATAAGGGCCTCAACCTATTGCTCTGCCAAGATACTATAATAATGATAGGTAATATGTTTCCACTACCCAAAAACACATACCGTAAATGTTCCAACAATTCCTTCAGTTCCAACACTGGTGGCACCTCAATAGAAGGTTTGGCCGGTGGTGTTGGATGATTTTTAAGGTCCAAATCTAGCTTTTTTGGAGCATAAGAATATGACCCCATTCCTGTTAGTGCATACGCAACCTTATTGTATTCTTCGATTCCATTACCATTGAAGGTTATTAATCGACAACCAATGTTTCCACACCAAATCTCTCCTCAACTGGAACCTCTTGCTTATCTTTATAATATATATTAACAAATGAAAAGACACTCATCTCCTTTGTCTATTTAATCAATTGGTAAACATCAAAGATCACCTCTTCATTATTGAGCCTAAATTTTAGCTTAATGGTCTGCAAATCAATCAACACACTCCTGGTTGCTAAGAAAGATATACCCAAGATTATGGGTACCTCGAAGTCCACCTCGTAATCTAGGATTACAAAGTCCACTAAGAAGATTAAACTGGCCACTTTCACAAGCACATCATAAAGTATTCCAACCAGTTTCTTCACTGATCTATCTGCCATCAAAAGTTGTATGTTGGTGGGTGTAGGATCCCCTAATCCTAGTTTCTTGAAAACCACCTATGGCATTAGATTAATACTTACCCCAAGATCATAAAGGGCCTTTGCAAAATCAAGTGATCTAATAGTACACAGGACAGTGAATGCTCCTAGATCAGCTTTATTTTACACTAACGATCTTGTAGAGATAGAACTATAATGGTGAAGATTGTCCACCAGTTCATAGCTCATGGTTAACTTCTTAGTCCCAAGATTCTTCATGAATTATCATAGACCGGCATTTTCTCTAGCGCCTCAACCAAAGGCATATTTACTGTTAGTTGTTTTAGCATGGCCATAAACTTGCTAAATTTTGAATCATCTACCTTCTTCAGCAATTTATGCTGGAAGGAAGGAGGTATTTTTTGGCATTTTGGTAACTATTGTCTCTCCTTCCTTTAATTTTCCTTTCTCTAACTCATCAACATGCTTCTGATTAGGTGGAACCACATTATTCTCTATCTTCTCAGACTCCACTAGATGTTCTTTTTCTACTTCAACCTCCAACTCCACCAAATCATCTTCAATGGGTTTTCCCACAGAAGGGCCAAGTAAAACTTTACCACTTCTCATGGTGATAGCCATGAAAAAATTTTCATTCCTCAAATTTTGCACGGTATCACTCGATAATGTTTCGCTCTTTCTCTAATTAAATGCCACTGATAGTTGATTTATCTGCAGCTTCATTTGTTTAATGGAAGTCGAATGTGAGTCAACTAATTGACTCATAGATGAAAGATCACTCTTAATCTCTCTTACTCCAGTGTTAATCGACTCTACCCCTTTTAACAACTTGGCCATCATATCCTCCATTGACTTCTTATCGAAACTACTAGCAGCATTGTCACAATTTCCAGGAGGTTCATACAATCCACTCCTATCATTCTTATTTTTTCAACAACCTTGATAACGGTCACTATAACCATTTTTTTAATAGTAATTCTGACCTTGATTCCTTTGGCTATTGCCTCGAAAACCCCCTAATTATTCAAGTAGTTCACTTCTTTCTCAGAATCTGATTTAGCTTCTATTCTTTGAGACCCCATAGTTTTCACCTTTTCTGTATTCCCAGATAGCAAATTCTTTATAAGCAAATCAATCTGGGTCTTCATATATGCCATATCATGGTCACGTTCCTCTTCTCTCCTACACTATTTAGCAGACATCCCACAAGGCACAGTATTACTTGCTACCATAGAATCCCTGGTATTCCAAGCTCTACTTGTCTTAGCTAGTCTTTCTAACATCTCTGCCGCCTCAGTAAAAGTTACTTTCATGTAGAATATTTCCATCGCATGCTTGTCAATCATTTTGTTATTAAGGTACTGCGTTAACTTCTTGAATATTACCCATGTCTCATGAAGAGCTTCATTCGGTAATTGCATAAAGTTACTAATCTCGCCCATCAACTATAACATCATGGAAGACAAAAAGAACCTTTCTAGGAAAGAACCTTTCAATTGCCTCCAGTTTGTTATAGAGTTGAGAGCTAACTCATTCAACCATAGTGTTGCCTCCCTAGATAGTGATAATGGAAATAACCGCAGTTGGATTGCATCGTTCCTAACTACAAGATTGAGAAAATATTTGCAAATGTTGATAAAGTTCACCAGATGCATAGTTAGATCATCCCCTAGAAGTCCACCAAGCAACCCTTTGAGGTTTAACAGCTATATCATAGTACTTGTGATGTTGAACTTCACACCTAGTGCTAATGGTGGAGGAATAATTTTGTTGTAGAACCAGCTTCATCCAAATCAGTATCATCCTTATCATTAAATGCAAACTGCACAGTAGGTTGGCGATTTACTCTCCCTCTAGCAGGCCGGTTGTGATTCACTAGTCTAGCTTCATTCTCAGTATATCTCCTATTTGCAATATCAATCAGATCGTTATCCCCTAAGTCATCATTAACCGTATTAGCCACCCAACTTGGGTTATCAATATTTTTCTGATTGAGTTGTGCATTAGCTAAAGCGGATAATCTTTCGGCTTCTTGTTATTCTACCATTCTCCCAATAAGATGAGGATCTTAATAATGACTCTCCAGACCTTTTGGTTCATGGAATATACAACAAGGAACCTGTAATGATCAAAAACAACAAATAAAATTAAAATTAGAAAACTTAACTAAAAGTCAATTAACACAAATATGCTTAATTGACAATGGTATTCCTTGGAAATGATACCAAAATTTGATAGGCCCAAATTACCCCACTTTTATGAGAGAGTAAGTGGTCGTCATCAAATATAAAACCCAACTAGGTTAGGGTAAAATCCCATAGGGAATATGGTGTTAGTCAAGACTATTTATGTTTTAATCGACTATTAGCTAGGAATTCCCTTTAATTGGTTTTTTTTAATCAAACAATCAATTGTTATAGTTTACTTTGTTTCAGCAACTCAAAGTCAGTGTTCAATAGTTCAAATCAATGAAGTAATAAACTAGAGTTGTGTTCACTATGGGTATTGACACTTATTAAATAATAGTTAAAATGTTAGATTCTTATGACATGCTGGAAAACAATAGATTATCATTAACGATGATTTATCCAAGCGTAACCTACTTAGAATCTAGATTTCCTAATTCTTTCAAACTTAGGAAAACCTTATATTCGAGCTGATTTCATCTCGAGTTGACTAATCATGTTATAACATTAATCATTTGATAGAAATTAACTATCCTAAATCCTTATTGATAATTTAGTACTTTTAGTTGATTTCTCAGTTCAATCAAAGCAACACAAAGTAGGTTCTATCATTTGTAACCAATAGAAAACATATAATACAATGGAATTATCAGGATGAATCCCATAGTTAATCGAATCTTAGCTAACTATTGAATTAATAAAGCATCACCTATAGATCCCATAACTGCAGTTATGGGAATTAGTTCTTCATGAAATACAAAGAGATACCATATATTAATTCCATAACTCAAGCAATTAACTTACAAAAAATGGAGTAGAAGGTTCTTCTCCTTCAAGGTCAAACAAGGATCCCAAAAACCACAATAATAATTCAAAAACTAAAATCAAAACCAAACTTCAAAGACCAAAATATAAAACTATTGTTTGTGAATAAGTTCAAGATGCATATGAAAATCTATGATTTTTCTATAAATACTCAAGATCTTTTCGGATTTGAATTTCAAACTTCAGCTTTTTCGCCACATAACTGACGACCTCCTATGATGGCTTATCAGACAGTTGATGACTTATTAGGCAAGTCGTCAACTGCTCTATCCAATCCTTGTTCACTGCCTATAGCTGATGACTTCCAGTGATGACCTATCAGCTAGTTGATGACTTATGAAACAAGTCATCAATATCTCTTCTCCTGTATCTACATTCTGCCTACATGTCATGACATGAGCTAACAACCTATCAACTAGTTGATGAGTTATCAAATAAGTAGTCAACAAAAGTCTTTATATCTACTTTAATTAAAAACTGTCCTTCTTGACGTAGTTATCATAGGTTTTCATGCATCTCGACTTCCCTATAGTATCACATGAAATATAATAAAAACAACAATAGTTACTTAAGAACTTACAATTATTTTGAGTTAAAAGCCTTAAATGTTCTAACACAAAGCTAGCATATCATCCAATGGAGGTTGTATACCCATGTTATGCAGGAACCAGTCATTCTACTCCTCCTACATAGTGATTGACTCGGGGATCTGCATTTGGACTGAAGGGGTGAGCTTCCATCATTTTGGAAGGCTCAATTTTAGGTTATAGACACTTTTAGATATTTTTGATTTTATTCTGGATATTGGTTTTTGCTATGGTTTGGGGCATGTCCCAACCGAATTTTATTACTCTTTTGGTTAAAGGCTGCTTTATGATACTTATATGGATTGGAATACGCAGGATTGGTATTAGTGTAAGCCTTGGCATTGGAATAAGCTCTTAGGATAGAATCATCAAACATAATTTCTCACTGTTCCATTATATTTCATTTTGGGATTAATTATAATATATTTTGTAACATATTTGGTTATGGCCTGGTTTATGGACTTTGGTGTAGTTTAGTATAGTTGGATTATTGGTATGGGATGGTTGGACTCAGTTGGTTTGGTCATGGTTGTGATCTTATCGCAGAGTTTTTATATGAGTTGTCACACTATCTTGTTACATGCTTGAAATTCAGCCAACTCAAGGCAAGCGGCTGAAGGTTGGGTTGGGTAACAAGGGTGGTCTCAGTTCCTGATCGGACTTAGGATTCCCATTATGATAAGGCCGCCAGTTGGGTTGCGTCAAGTTGGTATCAGAACCTAGGTTAATGGTCAATTAGGAGTCCACAAAGCCGTGTCGAGTAGAGTCTCTTTTAGGGGTGTGTAGCGTACCACACTCATAAAGGAGAGTCTACAAGGCATTTAAGATTGTTTCGCTTTCTTGGTATTATATTTTCAAGCTTGGAGTCTCTGTCCTGTAATCTTATCTAATCCTTATTTGTTCATCTTTTAGATCACGCCTCGTAAATCTGAAACATAAGAAAATTCTTCTATCCCATCTGGGGTAAAGCTGAAGGGGTGCATCCTTTTTCTAGCGTTCATCTTTGATCTCACAGTTCTATCATTTATAGTTCTAGAATTCCACTAGTTTCTACTAGTCCTCCTCTCAATGAGCTGACTAATGCAGAATTCCGTTAGTCTATTCATGTTATTTCTTAATTAGTTGCTGCTCAGGCTAATTGGGATGTGTTTAGTTTTTTATCTTCTGAGGCCACAAGGGTTGGAAAATTTACAAAGATGGTCCTCTCATTTTTTTGGAGTAAGGGTAGAGAAGGTCCATTGGGCTTCTTGGATGAAATGGAAAAGATATTTTGGATGATGTAGGATACAAATGTGGAAGGGGTAAACTTTGCAGCTTATCATCTTAAATAGGTTGCATATCAGTGGTATGAAGAGTGGGATAGGGATAGGTATAGGGGTGATATGTAAGAATCAGTCTTGTGGGATACTTTTTTTAAGGCTTTCTTAGATCGGTTCTTTCCCCAAGAGTTGAGGGAACTAAAGATGGAGGAGTTTGTGAACCTCAAGCAGGGGAGGATGTCTTTCATGGAATATGCCTTGAAGTTTCACCATTTATCGAGGTATGCTCGTTATTTAGTTGCTAATATACGGGCAAGAATGAGAAAGTTCACTTCTGGGTTGAATCGAGATTTTATTTTGGAGAGCAAGACTGCCTTCCTGATAAAAGATATGGACATCTCTAGGTTGACTGTTCATATGCAGCAAGTGAAGGATGAAAAAAGAAAGCAGTCGGAGTTTGGGGATAGGAATGGTAAGAGGAGCAGGTTTTCTGAACAGGGAGGTACTCAGTCGTAGGTTAGTCGAGATGGTGGCGAATGGCAAAAAAGAAGTGAGGAAGTTCTGTTTTCTACTCTAGTGCTAATGCTCCTTACCAGTCAGGCAACAAACGTCATCATAGTGGTGACAATTTCCAGGCACAAGTTGCCCAATCTTAGGCAACGAAGGTCAGTCAGTTTCTTTATGCGCTCTTTGTCGATTCTATAGTTGTCCTTATTAGGGTTAGTATAATGAAGAAAGGGACAAATGCTTCAAGGGTGGTCAGGCAGTATATTAGCTTAGGGATTTTCCAGTTAATTAGGTTGCTACAGAGGTGAATAAAATTCCTATGGCTTCATCTTCAATTCCTACACCTTGTGGTATTGCGTCAACTTCTGTTACTGCTACTGGTTTTAGTGTTGGTCGGAATAGGTTGTATGCTTAGGCATCCCAATAGAAATACGAGGCATTACCTAATGTTGTTACTGGTGCATTACAGCTTTTCTCTCGTGACTATTGTTTGCTTGTTCTGGAGTCCACTCACTCCTATGTGACTCCTTATGTGGTTGTATCTCTTAGTTTTTATTTGGAAATTATTTTGAATCCTTTTTTTGTTTCTACCCCAATAGGTGACTCGGTTATTACTAAGAGAGTCTATGGGGAGGGGGTATATGTTTGTGGCAAGCAGACCTTAGTGGGCCTCTTTGAATTATATATAGTGGATTTTGATGTCATTCTAAGGATGGATTGGTTACATGTTTGTTATGCATCTTTGATTTGTTGGACCCATAGGGTTATCTTTAGGTTCCCTGGTGAACCAGTTATAAAATGGGAGGGTGGTTACTTAGGTCATAGGGGGAGACTTACTTTTTATCTTAGAGCTTGAAGGTTAATATCTAAAGGTTGTCTTTATCACTTGGCCCGGGGTAAAGATTCTAACTCTAAAGGTCATTCTCTCCAGTTAGTTCCAGTGGTTAATAAGTTTCTAGAGGGACCAATTTCAACCTTCTTCAAGGTGCCAATTTCTTTTCTAAGATAGATCTTTGTTTAAGTACCATCGGCTAAAGATTAGGGAGATGGATATCCCTAAGATGGCTTTTCGTTCTCAGTATGGGCACTTTGAGTTTTTGATGATGTCATTTGAGTTGACTAATGCTCCAGCGGCATTTATGGATCTGATGAACAAGGTTTTTCATCAGTATTTAGATCTCTTCATTATTGTGTTCTTTAATGACATTTTGGTCTATTCAAAGAGTGAGGTGGATCATACTAATCACCTCCGAGTGGTGTTGCAGACCTTAAATGAATAACAGTTGCATGCCAAGTTCTCCAAGTGTGAGTTTTGGTTAAACGTTGTAACTTTCTTGGGTTATATTATTTCTAGTGAGGGGATCATGGTGGATCCGTAAAAGGTTGTTATGGTGAAGAGGTAGCCTAGACCCACGAATCCATTCAATATTCGAAGCTTCTTGGGTTTAGCCGGGTATTATAAGCGGTTTATGGAAAGTTTTTCTCGATAGCTGCTCCTTTGACTAAGTTAACTTAGAAAAAGGTTAAGTTTTCTTGGTCAGATTCTTGTGAAAGGAGTTTTGAGAAGTTGAAGGATAAGTTGACTTCGTCTCCAATTCAGGCTTTGTCGGAAGGCAATAATAGGTTCATGGTATATTGTGATGCATCTTGGGTAGGGCTTGGTTGTGTTTTGATGCAACATGGGAAGGTGATTGCCTATGCTTCTAGGCAGTTAAAGGTGCATGAGAGGAATTACCCTACTCAAGATTTGGAGCTGTTGGCGGTTGTATTTGCTTTGAAAATATGGCAGCATTATTTATATGGTGTTCACATAGATACTTTTATGATCATAAAAGTCTACATATGTGTTCACTCAGAAAGAGCTTAATCTCAAGTAGAGGAGATGGCTTGAGCTTCTCAAGGACTATGATATGAGTCTTTACTGCCACCCAGGTAAGGCTAATGTGCTTGCTAATTCTCTTAGTAGGCTATCCATGGAGAGTTTTGCTTATGTGGAGCAAGGAAAGTGAGAATTGGTGAAGGATATTCACTACTTGGCTGATTTGTGAGTTCGTCTTTTGGATTCCAAGGATAGTGGTGTGATGGTGAAAAAGTGGTTCTATCGTCTTTTGGTGAGGATATTAAGGACTAAAATGTGCTAGATCATATCTTGATGAAGATCAAGAGTGATGTTGGTGGGAAAAAAGTAATGGTGGTTGAGATCGGAGGTGATAGTACTTTATGGTACCAAGAAAAGTTGTGTATTCTAGATGTAGATGGGTTGCGATAAAGGATTTTAGCTGAGACAATTGAATTGTGCTATGTTGATGATAATCGCTCGACCAAGATACATCATGATATCAAGGGGATATATTTCCATGAAAAGGGATGTGGCGGATTTTAGGGCCAAGTGCATGGTGTTCAATAGGTTAAGGTTGAGAACATAAGGCCAGGAGGGTTGTATCAACAAATTGATTTTCCCAAATGGAAGTGGGAAGTGATCAATATGGACTTCATTACCGGTCTTCCTCGGTCTTGGAATCAATGTGATTTGATTTGGGTCATCGTGGATAGGATGACTAAGTATGGGCACTTTTTGTCAATGCGAACTACCGTCTCAGTGGAGGATTTTGCAAATATGTATCTTCACGAGATTGTGAAGCTACATGGGGTGCCTATTTTTATTATTTTTGATTGTGGCACACAGTTTACATCTTACTTCTGGCGACCTTTCCATAAAGGGTTGGGGACTAAGGTTAGTCTGATTACTGCTTTCCACCCGCAGATGGATGGGCAGGCGGAAAGAACTATTCATACATTGGAGGATATGCTTTGGGGTTCTGTGATGGATTATGGTGGCAATTGGGTTGAGCATCTACCTTTTGTGGAGTTTACTTACAACAATGATATCATTCTAGTATAGATATGACCCCTTTTGAGGGAATGTTTGGTAGGTCGTGCAGATCTCCTATTGATTGGTTTGAGCTTGGTGAGGCAGATATGTTTGGTCCCGACTTGGTTTACCATGCTATGGAGAAGGTGAAGGTAATTAGATAGATGCTGAATGCTCCACTGGTTAGAATCACTTTATTACTAAATGGTTAAAAACTGAACACCATGTTATTATATAACACCATTTTATGTATCCTTTCATAATAATCAACTATGAACTCAAGCGTATTCTCAGTCTCAAAACCCACAAAGGTGGGAGATTTTATCTTCAGAAAAAACTCCATATCAGCCTATGGTGTAGAGGTAGAAGCTTTCCACCTTCTATAGCGGGTTAGGCAAGGAAAAAACTATAGATTTTTCATAATTTTATCATATTTTCAGCCCATGCTTAGGTTTTGACATTCCAAATTAACCCCATTACGTCAAATTAGATATAAGGAATTCTACTAACCAAAATTCACATTTAAAAGCTCCTACAAACCCCTTATCATCTTAGCTATCATAAAACTACCCCAAATAACTTAATGTTTAACTAATCCATTTTTGTATTAACCTAGACTATACCTTGCTCAGATTTTATCTAATGCTAGCCTAGCCTAAAATTTCTACCTTTTTATCTAGGGAAAACCTTAACCAAAATTTTGGCACGCTAGACTTATTTGTAATTATATAAAGGGTCAACACATTTATGGGGTCAAAGTAGATTACCTTATATTTGGTTCAACTGAGACGATTGAGTTATTTTAGGTTAGGCAAGTGAAATCAACCTAAAAAAGCACTTTCTCAGGGTTGATACCCATATGTTTAAACTTACACTCAGGAAAAGAAAGAGGTCACCAAAAACTAGCCAGGGATGGTGATGACATACTAATGGATAAAGGAAAGGACAATGTGTCAGGGATTTTAGGAAGTACCAATTGCCCTTAGTAGATTTGTTTCTAACAAAGACTAGTGGGTTGGTTGCTCCCCAAGAATATTAGGATGGGTAGAAATCTTTTATTAGTTGTGGGCAGCTTTTGTACCGTATAAATAGATACCTTTTCCCCTACTGTAAGACTTTTAATTTTTTCCCATCGTTAATTTAAATAATAAAATATCTTTAGTTTGGTCCTTAAGCATTAGCATTTTCCTTTAGTTATTTGTTGCTTTCAAGTTTTACTTCATCTTTATACTCTTGGTTGATACAATATAATAATCATCTTATGCTATAACATCTACTCCTAATTTCTTATTGTTTAATTCATTTTCATCTTTCATTACATTATTTACTTTTCTACAAATGTTTACTAATAAGCCAAATCTAAAATCACAATATATGATATTCAAAAATAACTATAAACTACACAATCATGGAACACTTGAACACCCTATTTGGAAAGACCAAACACAATGTCTAGTCTATTTAGCACTACTAGTCATAACACAAACTGATGTCTTAGAATAATCCATGATGACATTGCAAAATTCCTTTTATAACACCTTTAGAAGTTGTGGTATGAAGGAGATGTAGTTTTTCTTGATGTTATATATTCCTCCAATTAAGAACTAGTAAGTACTAGATTGGATCCATGCTGGAAAAATAATTTCTAACATCAAATATTTTTCTCATAAGCCAACTTTCTTTTTTAGTGGCAAGGACAAACAAGTCTCTAAATTTGATATGGAAACTTTAGATCACTACATCAATAGAGTATCTTTATTTTGAGATAGTGCCTACAACAATCTGTATAATGCGACTTTATTCCATTTTTCACACTAAAAAATATTGAGCCCACCAACAGATTTTGGAAGGTACATAGAGTTCAATGCAACTAAAGCTTTCATTCAAATATAGAGAAAGAAACTATAATTATTTGTAACAATTTTTTGATGACTTTATTGGGTAGAAGGAACACGTGAGCCCAGTAAGTCTGCATTTCAGACAAAACACTTTTGATCTGGTGTAATTTTTCATTATAGAAAAAATGCTTAAGGTCTAAAAGCTCATTCTTACTAAAAAAATTTCACTAGTGATAGATGCTCTTGGATAGTTTCTTGGAAAAGATGAGGACACCAAAGTATTTGAAAGGTATAAATTTCATATTATGTAGTATCTATTCCTTAAAAGCATTTGGTACACCTACAACATCAGGGGCCTATTTGGGAAGCCACCCAAAGAATTTGATTTGATGTAAGTACAGAATTTAACATGCTTAGTTGACCAAGTAATTACTTGGTCACTGGGTATTAGGTGTAATTGGCAAGGGGTAATTACATTTTCCAGTTCTTAGAGGGAGCTATGAATTGTTGATAATTACATGGTGTAATTATAAGTTGATTACTTTTTAATATCTTTTTTATTTCTATTTTTATTTTATATATTAATTTATTTTTATTTATGTTACTTAAATTATTTAATTATTTTTATTATTCAGATATTTTTAATTTATTTTTTGTATTATTTATATTTTATTATAAAGACCCTCTTCATCATTATGGTAAGTAGCATACCAAATTTTGGATTAAGATTCCCCTAAATAAAGAGTTAAAAATTTTAGGCTAGGCTACTCTTGGATAAAATCAAAGTATGGTAAGGTCTAGGATGATTTGAGAATGAATTAATTCATGGTTAAGTGATTTGAGGTTATTATGTGATATTTAAGACAATAAGGTATCCATGGAAACTTTTGAAAGTGAATTCGATTTAGTAGAACTCCAGATAATATATTTGACGTAAAGGGGATTATTTGTAATGTCAATATTCAAAAGTGTGTTGTGAACAAAAATCTCGGGTAGTCGGACAATATTCCTCCACCTAGGCTATTATAACAGGAGGTAGGTTGATGCCACTGTCCTACTCTAGCGGGATATTCTTGTTATAGTGGGAGTTTAGACGAGTCAATCCCATCATAGAAAGCAAATCCCGCTATAGTGATGTTTCTTAGAGGGAGTTGTCCCGCTATAGGAGGATAAACACTGTTTAATACAAAAAATAACCTATAAATGTATTTTTCATCCCCAATATGTCAAGGGTCGTAGAGGAAAAATTTAGGATGTTTTCATTATTTTCCACTTAATTTCTTTTGTAAGGAAAGTACTTCTATCCTTTTAACTAGTTTTTTAAAGAATTAAGCTCTAAATCACTAGTTTTTTGGATATGGGAAAGGATTCGACTTGACATAGGTTGAAATTCTGGTGTAATTTGGTAATTTTAGGGTAAAAAACTTGGGTTTTATTAATAATAAAAGAATAAAGGTTGAATTGTTAGAATAATACCTTATAGACGTGAAATTGGTAGAATTAAGACAGAATGATGGTAGAAAAACAATAGAATAAAGGATTTATCATGACTTTAGCTTTAAGGGTTTTGGAAATAGGATACAATCCTTGATTTTGTTAGTCCATTTGTTGAAATATATGTTGCATTATTCTTTATAGACCACAACTGAGCAGAAATTAAAAGAAAGAGAAAATCTCAAGTTCGTGGTGTAAGGCTTGAATTTAGGTTATGGTTAAATGCAGCTAAAATCTTAATTTTGTAAATGTTTTGAAATTAACTATCACTTTGTGTACTTTTACAATGTATGTTTATAAGGTTTAATTTTTAAATGCTATCATAAGTGCCTAATCACATATAATAATGTTGTATTAAAGACTTGCTAGTTGTATAAGTGTGATTGTGTTATTTTCATTATGATTGTACTCGTTGTGATATCAGTTGTTATGGTGATATGAACTAGTATAGATCATCATCATGGAATTGGTAGAACTTAGGCAGTTTAAAGGTAGGGATATTTTAATAAGGGTGGCATCATATTGGTTTAGGATAAGGATGATAGACACTAGATGCTTGGGATATTTGTACATAGACTATTCTCATCCCCTCTAGGTAATGCTAGTAGGTAATCATATGACCCTTAGTCTATGTGTACACGGTATTGGTGATTTGGATAGTTCCTTGAGTGGATCGGGTTTTGTTGTTATTGATATAGTAGGTTCCATGAGTGAACCAATTGACCTTATTATTGTTATATTGAATCCTTGTTTGTTCTAGGCAATTACCATACTTGAAATATAAAATTTCTATTGATGTATATTGAAAGGGTAACTGAGGTAGTGTTAATATTGTTGTTGTTAGTCATGTTTGTTGACTTTATCTATTATTGCTAGTCATTTTCTTGACTTGATGAATTGTGTACATTGTATTATCTTGTCTGTATTTACTTACTATTATTGTAAAAGGTTAAGTGGAAATATAATTGATGTAAAGGTAATTGTTGAGTGTTCATGATTGTATATGTTTAAAAGTTTATAGCTATGTGTTCACATTTATTAGTTTTGGGTTGACCAATGACTCTAATAGAACATAGTGGCTTAGTTCTGATACTACGTGTACTTTTTTTTGTGGAGCACCAAGGATTTTCTAGTGTCCACTTTATGACCTCAACTTTACATCATGGCATGTATCTACTCAAGGGTGAGCCACATCTTTCGAGCAACCATGAGTCATCTTTTTTAGTTCTGTCAACTTATTTTGGGAATTGATACTTTTTATATTATTTGTGGGTTGAACCTATTGTTGATATTGCTAGATGTTTTTGGTATAGTGAGTTTCAATTATGGAGATCTGTTATACATTCGTGTTTTTCTTTATTCGGTATTATTGTTAAAATATTTCATGTTTCTTGTGTAATTAATGAAATTGCTAGTTTTTCTTAAATACGTTAAGTTGAATGGATAGGTATTTAGTTTAATTGGTTCTTCTACAGTAGGGATGGTGTCGTTGTAACTTGCAGTGGATTTAGGTCGTGATAAAGTTAGTATCAGAGCTCTAGGTTCGTTGATCTCATTGTACCAAAATTAGTCTAGTAGTTTCTTAAAGAATGGTATGGAGAAGTTTGTAATCTTCTTTAAGAGGATACGAGACTTTAGGAAAGTATCACCTTCTTTCATTTTTTTGCTATAACTTCATTCCAATTCGTATTTTGCAATCTAAATTAATATTTGATTTCTTCAATATTTCATCTGTAGATGGTGAATATGAAAGATAATAACGATAGAATTGAAGCTCACACACTAGTAGTTCCTTCTGTGAAATCAGTGGTCTGAGGTAGAGGAAGGGGTAGGAAAAGAGAAATAGGTATGACAACACTAACTACGGGTAGAGTTCGGGTTGTAGAAAATCTGAATGCATAAAGATATGAGACACCTTCCTACCCTAAGATCAATATGATAAGGTTGTGAATGATAAGGTTTTTGACCAGGAGGAGAAATTACCAACTTTTGTTGGTTAACTCCTTCAACGACATCCTAGGTGATTCAATTGTTTCTTTTTGTTAGCACACTAGAAGATACTACATCCACTATTGTTGTACATTCTTATGAGCTTCTAAAGGTACAATGTGCTACTACTTTAATCCTTGAATGGATAAGGTCTTAGGAACAAAAGTTTTCCTCCATATAGTGTTAGATCCTATCATGATTGCAACTGAATATGATATGCTGACTAGCGGTATAATTCTCGCTACAATGGGTGTGAGCTTTAGTCAATCCCACCATAGTACGCAAATCATGCTATTATTAGGACACTGTAGTAGGATATGGTTGATTAACATAGAAAATACCCCCAAAAATATTATTTTTACTGCACATTCGTGTTAGAATGGGAGAGGAAATTTTGGGTGACTTCAATTAAATTTTCATTAATTTCCTTCCTTATGGTAAGTTAATCCATTCCATTAACTAGTTTCTTGATTATTAATTTGTAGAATCACTAGTTTTTGGATTTTGGGAACGACTTCACTTAACCTAGTTGAATTTCTTGTGCAATTAGGTGAATTGGGTGGAAAACCCTTGCATTTTTGTTAAAAGTTGTTAATTTACAATTGCTTGCTTAGAATTCACCATTGTATTCATGAATTTGGCAGGGTTAAGGTTGAATGATGATAGAAAATCCTAGAATCAGATGAATGAGCATGAATTTAACCTCGGGGTTAAGGGATTAGGTTATAACCCTTGAATATCTTAGGTAATTGTATGAATCATATTTGTATTGTTCCTTAACCAAGTCAAAATTGCACAAAAAAGCAAGGACCAGGCTTATTAGAGTAGTGCAATATTGGATTGAGGTAGGTAATGATTTAATATAGTTGAAACCCATCTTAATTTATGTATGCATGTTCGGTGTTCTTTGTATACTTGTTACAATTCATGTTCAAAGAAAGTAAATGGTCAAATGATATCCTAAATGTAAATCACATAAAATGAGGTTATATGAAAAACTTGTTGACTGTAAAAGTATGGTTGTTTATTCTATGAAATCTATTGATTATTATGGTATGTACCAGTATTTTGATATATATATATATATACATGGGGTTTATACTGATATTTATGGGATGATCAATATAGGATATCTTCACAACACTGATTGTTATTTGGTTGGCAGACACTATACGTTTTGGATTCAAAACATGGACAAGAGCTCACCCCCTACAATTCATGGCTAGTGGGTGACTATATAACCCTTAGCATGTTGTAAAAGGTCTCGGTGAGTTGGATGGTTCATTGAGTGGACTGGGTTTACCTGCTGAATTGTTATATTTGGTCCCTTGAGCAAATTGGGATTAATGACCATTATTATTATTGTTGTTGTTGAATTATATCCTTGAGTATATCGTGCTAAATTTATATGTGATTGGATTATTTATTTGGTTGTGTACTTCTTGTGTATTTGAGGCAAGGTATAACATTTTATTGATGAGTCATGGTCTATTGACTCGGTTAATATTAGTTGTCTTAGAATAGACTTTGAATTGTTGTCTATATTGACTTACACTTGACTTAATTCTTTGGTGTTGTTTGAAAAGTCTAAGTATCACATAATGAAGTAAAGTTATTTTGTACGTATTCATACTTGTTCTTGTTTGCTAAGTTATGGTTGTTTGTTCACATTTCTTATTTTGGGTTGGTCTATGACCCTACCAGTACATTGTGGTTTTTGTGTATTGATACTGGACGTGCCCTTTTTTGTTGACTACAGAGATTTTCCAAGGACTATATCAAGACCTCATCTTTGAGGAGACTGCATTTCAACTCAAGGGTTAGCTACATCCTCCAATCAGCCTTGAGTCCTCTACTTAGTTCTATTCCAGTTGTTTCAGACTCAAATATTTTTTAGTTGTTTTAAGGTTGAACCCTTTCATTAACAATTATTATGTTTTGGTACAATGACTTTCAATTCTTGGAGGCATTTTAGATAATTCTATTTTCTGAATTTTGATTTCGTTGATTAGAACAATTTTAATTTATTCATATAATTAATGGAATAATTAGTTCTCTTATAATTTTTTTAAGTTATGGTATAGTGTAATTAGGTTGGATATTCTCCCATCAGAGGGTTAGTATGGGTGCCCCCTATGACAGGTTTGGGTTGTGACAAAGTTAGTATTAGCGCCCAAGGTTTGTTAATCTCGATGTACCAAAATGGGTCTAGTAGGGTCTTGTTGAATGGTAAAGAGATGTTGGTATTTTTCATCAAGAGGCTATAGGATTTTAGGAAATTCTCACTTCTTTCTTCTTTTGTACTATAACTCGATTCCACTTTGTATCTGGAGATCCAAATTGGTATCTGGCCCCTTTATTCGTTTGTTCGTACATGGTGAACACAATAGCTTATAACCCTAGAGTAGTAGCCTTTGCACTAGTAGCTTTAGCTACAAAACTGATTACTCATGGATGAGGAAGAGGTAGAGGAGCAGAGAGAGAAAGAGAAACACCCACTGGGGTAGAGCTCGAACAAAAATTAATACGACCTAGTAATTATCTAAGACACCTCCGCCACCCTAATATCAGTATTAAAAGTTTGTGAATGAGGATGTTATAGAACAGAAGGAGAAAAAATTAGCATGCGGTGCATCTCTTCCTCCAGTGTCTTTAATGATTATTTCGCAGGTGATTTCTTTTTTGAGTGGGTTGGAAGATACTAGAGCCACTCTTGTTATGCTTGTTTATCAGTTTCCAGGTGCTCAGCCAACTGTCATTGTTGCTCTTAGAATGGGTGAGGCCTTGGGTACTGAGATTTTACCTCACCCTATGTTAGGTCTTGTTATGACTAGGACTGAATATGACATGCTGATCATTCTCGACTATACCATAGTTTTTATATAGGATGATCCTTGGTAGTAAATCTCAACTCACGTTGAAGTCAAATCCTCGTGGAGTGAATCTAGTCTTAAAAACCTATAGGTGTTGATAACATCTAAGTTTATGGACATAGTGTAAACAAAATAAAATGCATGAATTAAAATTTTGGGGGTATAATTTGAAAAAGTTGTTTTACCAAAGTCTATTCAAACTAGCAACTAAAGGCAACAATTGTGAGTAAGATTTCAATAAGAGACAAGTCTTGGGATTATGTCTTCATAGTGGCATAAGCATGGGTTCGTGACAGTTATGTAAATTCTAGGTGATGACTACACGGGTAGGATAGGTTAAGGGTTCTTGATGCTAATTTGTCGACCAAACCTCAAGATTATGACCCATGGACCCGTTTGAATACCTCATGGATGTGGCAATCAAATCCACTTAATACCTCTATTGGGCAACCCTATTTCTAGAAAAATACCCAAGAACTAGCTAATTCTCAATTCACCCTTATTTCTAAGACAATGAAAAGGGAATAAGCTACATCTAATTATTGTTCACTAATGCCTTGTCACCTATATCTCTCTTTCAAGTATAATATAGGATCAAAAAGTATACTTACATCCCTCTTTCAAGAATGATGTGAGATTTTGGAAATTTGGGGTTTTCACCCATAAATCCATTTTCGGAATTCGGGGTTTTCACCCATAAATCCCAACTCAATAAATCAAGCATTAGTAAAACCCATCATCAACAACCAAGATTCTACAATAATAAATCACAACCCATACATATTTGCACCCTATTTCAACATAATCCCAAGATAGATATTTGGCTACTCATGAAGTTAGGGAAAAGAGATATACCACAATGATCATTCCATGCTTCCATGGAAATTGAAAGAAAGAAGATACTTCAATTTTACTTGAATAGCACTAAACACAAATTTGAAATTTATACACAATAGTTTCCTGAATTTCATAGGGTTACCAATGTCCCCTAATTAAATTTTTAAAGTACAGAATGATAAATAAGAAAGGGTTTTTCCTTATGCGGGATTTGGGGTTGGATATAGAAAATTATAAAATTTCCCCTACGTATAAACCCACTATGCCACGATTGCTGCTTCTTGCCCGCAAGCGTAGCTACTACGACTGCCATAAGACCATCTCAATCGCTGATAATTGACCAAGTTTGCCTTGTCGCAATCGCGACCCTCAAATTGTGATCGCAGTAACTGAGGGTCAGATCCCACTCCTACTTTTCCAAATTTTGCACTTTATTTTCCCTTTTGATCACTTTCTGCTCATTTCACTCCTTTTCTTTTCTTTTTATCACCTGTATAGCTGCAAAATATGGAAATTAGTGCATTCAGATGGCAAAATTGTGTCACTCATATCATTAAATCATAGTAGTGTGTACTAATTTGGACGTAAATAGGTGGTAAATTTATCTCTCATCAACACCCCTAACTTAAAACTTTGCTTGTCCTCAAGAAACACTACTCCTTACTCAATGAGATAATGCAATTATAAGCCCATTCATACAACCAAATGATCACAATGACTTCAATCTTGATTAATCTAACATATAGCTCTCAAACATGGGCAAAGCTATTATCACGACTCCCCTCAACATGAAACATCATCTTAAGGATACACAAGACATTAAAGAACTACAATGTAACAATTACTAACTCTCTAGAAGTGACTCCCTATTGATAGCAACTCCACTATACTCATTTGCCTCTTTTTACAAAAATTAAAAATTTCACCATCTTTGATTTGTTTACATACCGCCTCACAAGAAGGAAATACCACACACCAAATTATCTAATATACAACAAGGGATTTTAGTGCAGAACACTCTCTCTCAAAATGAATCTCTTAATGCTAACAAGTACCATACCATAGGCTTACCCTTATTCTCAATCACCACTACAATCAATACACTTGGTTGGAGATCTCAAAGGATTTTTTAAAGCTTGTAACGTAGATTCGGTAAAGGGTATAATATCATTTGGGTATAAAGTGACTGTACCCTCCTTAAACATCTACATCACACTATTTTACCCAACTTTTGACCATGGACCACTTCATTTGTTTCCAAAGTTCACACACGCCTACTTTTGCTACCTTGATTTACCCAATTCTTTAGAAGCATTTTATTTTGACTATTTCTTTTGCACTACATGCTATTCTTTGTTTTGATGATTCCCTTCTTTTTAACTTTATCAATTTCTCTCTTTTCTTAGCATCATAGGAATCCACTTAAATTATCATGGCCCAAGGTCCTCTCTTCCAAACTTATCACCCCCAACTTAGGCATATGGACTCAATTTTCATTTTCCATGTTCAAGGAGGGTAGGGTTCAAAAGTGGAAAAAACATAGAATGGTTCAAGGCTTGTAATGTGGTTTCCAAAGAAAGGTTTGTCGGCTCAAAATGGGTAACTAAGGATACTATGCTACATATGGGCAGACTATTTAGGCTAAAATGGGCTCCTAATATTCAACAAGAAGGCCTAAGGTTATTTTTCCAACCAAGTATAATCATAATTAGGCTTGAGAGACTAACGGGGAAATTTCTACATGGTACAAGTATGCATGAGAGTTAGACAATTATGCTCACCGCACATGGTATGCAAACTTTTCAAGGAACTCAATTGTACTTTCTACTAGAGACAAAAGTGAGTATTTACAAATTTCTACAGGCTAACAATTTCAGAGTCATAAAAATAGGTAAAGTATTGTTACAAAATTGTTCACATCCATGCCCTTGGTTTTAAAAATTTTTTGGACAGAGGGGGGTGTTTAGTTCGCATTTTCACCATGCATAATTTACTATTTATGGCACCAAACCAAGCTGTCACCTCATATTTTGTCTTTCATGAGGGCAAACCATATGGCTACTCAGACTTCACCATAGGTATAAGGGCAATTCCAAATCCAAAATTCCACAGGTACTTAGCTTTCCCTTGGATTTATAGCTCTGATGCTACGGTTACTCAGACTTTCTCTACATCTATGGATCAAAACCCAATCATGATGATTTTTAATTAAGAATGTCGTCACTCGATCTATCATAGGGAAAGGCTCGTTTGATATCATCATAAATAAGATAAAAATAAAATAAAAAACTAAAAATAAAACTTACAGCTAATCCATGAAATGTGGGCACCACAAAGTACCTGAATATAACAACCCAAAATAAAATAAAAATCATCCAAATCAACCTTAAAACATCCAAAAATATCTTAATAATACAAACCAAATGAATGAATATAGAGACAGGCACCCCCAACTAAGAAGCTTGCAATGACCTCACTACATAATCAATAAATTATAAAAAGAGTAAAAGGGTGCTCCTTTGAAACATCCTAGCTTTTGATCCTAAGAAAATTTCCTGGAATTTCTATTCTCCAAACCCAACATGACTCATGGGTATGAGCCGTATGTTGTGGTATAAGTGGTATGGTCCTGTCGTATGCTGACTAGTGTTAGTTGGTGGGATGGTTTTGGTCACTGGAATGGGTATGACTTAGGGGTATGAGTCATAGGGCTTGAACTTGGGATGCCCATTATGACAAGGCCCGGGGTTGGGTTGGGTCGTGTCAAGTTGGTATAAGAGCCCAGGTTCATGCTTACTTGGGAGTCCATAAAGTCATGTCGAGTAGAGTATCTTTTATGGTTGTTAAGTATTCCACACTCATAAGAGAGAGGCTAAAAGAAGTTTAGTAATGTTTCACTATCTTCATATTCTATCATCAAGCTTGATTTCTCAATCCTGGAACATTTTCTAATCTTTGTTTTTCTCTTTCAGATAATGCCTCCTAGATCAGAAACACAAGGAAATTCTTTCATCCCATATGGAGATAATGCTAAAGTAGTACGTCCTATGTATAGAGTACATCCTCAATCTCATGGTCCTATTCCTGATGGTGCTGGAGTTCGTCTTATTCCAGCTAGTTCTCCTCAGGTCCCTTAGGGCAATGTGTAAAACATGGAATATCATTAGTCTATTCATGTTATTGCCCAATTGGTTATTATTCAGGATGACTGGAGTGTGACTAGTTGTTTGTCTGCTAAGGCTACAAGCGTTGTTCAATTTATCAAGATGGGTCCTCCAAATTTTACTTGAGTGAAGGTGGAGGAAGATCCACAAGGTTTCTTAGATAAGATGGAAAATATCTTTCAGGTGATGCAGGATACTAATTTTGAGGGGGTTAACTTTCCAACTTATTAGCTCAAGGATTTCACTTATCAATGGTATGAGGAGTGGGATAGGGATAGAGGTGATATGGAAGAGGAAGGGTTATGGGAATCCATTTTGGATCAGTTCTTTCCTCAAGAGTTGAGGAAACCTAAGATGGAGAAGTTTGTGAACCTCAACCAAGGGAGAATGTTAGTAAAGGAATATTCTTTAAAGTTCCATCATCTATCAAGGTATGCTCCTAACTTGGTGGATAATATGAGTTCGATAATAAGAAAGTTTGCTTCTAGGTTGAATAGAGATTTGATTCTGGAGAGAAAGATTACTTTTTTTATTAAAGATATTGATATATTAAGGTTGATTGTTTATATGCAGTAGGTTGATGAGAAGTGAATGCAGGTAGAGTTTGGGGAGAGGTAAGGAAAAAGGAGTAGGTTTTCTTATCAGGGTGGTGTTCAGTCTTAGGGTTGTAGAGATGCTTTCAATTGGCAGAAAAAGAAGTGGGGGAATTTTGGCTCCTTTTCCTCTAGAGATCCTTATCAGTCGGGAGACAGGCGTCATAAAGATGGTATCAATTCTCAGGCACATATTGCCCAAGGTAGACAGTCTTGTAGTATAAATTATGCTTTATTTTATTATTATATCTATTTTGATCTCTGATTTATAGTATTGGTGTATTGTTCCATGTTTGCCCTTTTACCTTGAGTAAGCTAATTTATCTTATATATTTATTGTATTTATAATATGATTTAGCTCAGTCAGACGATGATGTCTACTAAGTACCCATGGATTTGGTACTAATACTACACTTTTGTACATTTTTAGTGCAGATTTGAGTACTAGTGTCTGCCTTAGATGTTACATTTGTGTTGTTTAGAGTTTGAAGGTTGGGTGAGTTGTCGGAGTGAGAGTTTCCCTTTTCTCCTTCTTCTACTTTTATTTAGTCTTTCTTTATTTGAGATTGATATCTATTGACTATTACAATACTTGTATTCCTTTTTGTTGATCTTGTACCGGAATTACTTGGTTGTACAATGTTGTTTCTATCTTATCTATCTTCCAGAATATTATTAATACTTGAATTATTGTTGTAAGCTTTTACTAGAAATTTTTCAGCTTTTAAGCACTTTTCCCACCAAATTATGTCATTGCTTATAGATTCAGGCTATGGTTTGGCTTACCTACTAATGGGAAAAAGACGATGTTATTAGCCTCCGACTTCTATGTTTTAATAATGACAAACTGACAAGTTGATTCTTACGGGATATTAAAGGCTTCTGATAAAGAAAGTCGTCTCCAACAATGGAAGGACATCAACTTACGATCTGTGGAATCAAAGTAAATCAATCAGAGTGAGAACAAATAGAAGTAGAATCTCAGACCTATAAGTCTCGATAAATTAGATTAGTAACGGAGAATCTCGGGCCCAAAATTCTCAAAAAATCAGAATAATAACGACTAAAGAAAAGGAAGAAAAGATTACAAACACATTTGGAAAGGCATCAACCTATACAAGACTAAGAGGATAATAGATCATAGACATATTTGATATGGACGTGATCCAAAGATGTATATAGACATATCTGATATGGACATATCACACAGCTACATCCCTCAATCAAGGAATCAATTTAGATCCCTAATTGGGAAGAAATCTCTTGGGTTTCTTTTTGAAGAGTAGCAGCCGAAGACTGAGGACAGACATGGGTTATACAACTTAAAGAAGAGACTTAAAAGTATCTCAATATTAGTCTCACAAGGCTTTGTAACTTTTAGTTTACAATTGTTATATAAAGAGTAGGATTGAGTCAACTTTGTAACATTAACTGAAGATATGTCACAAGATCTGAAGAGAAAAATCAATATTTAGAACATGTTTCCTATCATTGTACTCGAGCCAAATATTCAATGATCTAAGAAAACTTTAAAACCTAAGGGGATTGGAAGTAGGGACCACATTTGTGTTCCGAACCAGGATAAATCTTTGTGTTATTACTTTATGTTCTATTATTTACTTGTTTAATTGTTTTAAATCTAATCTGTTTATAAAGTGCACTGATCTGCAGGTAAGTCAACTCTGAATAGTCGACTCATAGAAAAATTTTAATTTACCCCTCTTGAATTTCATTTGGTATCAGAGCAGGTCTCACCTATAGCATTGTTTAATTGCAAGTGAAAAAGATCAAATGGCCATTTATGAAATTCCCGACTCTCTTCTTCAAGATGGTCACTCCTCTAGAAGACCACCATACTTTAATGGACAACATTTCTCTTATTGGAAGAATAGGTTCAGAATCCTTGTCCAATCAAATGACTTCTAAGCCTGGGTTCTCTTCAAGAAGGGTACAAAATTGATTTCAGGACTTAAAGAAAAGTCATAGTACAAAAACAAAGAATGTAGAAGTTCTGACATAGAAGATCTTGAAAGCTTTGAGGTCACAAAAAAATAGGAAGATGTAATTCAAACAAATGCACGTGCTATAAGTTTACTTTTGTGTGCAGTTTGCGGGGAAGAATATGACAAGATATCAACTTGAGAAACTGCAAAGGAAATATGGGACAAATTGGAGGTAACCTATGAAAGAACCTCCAAGGTGAAGAAGTCAAAGATTGTTGCTCTCGTCAATGAATATGTTGTTCGAAATGGAAGAGAATGAAAATATTGAAACAATGATTGCCAGATTTAATAAAATCATGTGCAAACTGAAATCACTAGGGATGATCTATCCACACAACCTGTAAGTCCAGAATTTAATTCAAAGCCTCCCAAAGATTTGGGAAACCAAGGCTGTCATTATGGAAGATGAAGATCTTCACAACATGACATATGATGAACTACGAGGTAACCTTATTGCATATGAAAAAATTATATTAACAGGTACCACAAGGAGGAGAGAAAGAAACCAGTAGTCTTCAATGCTGCTCCAACTGAAGAAGTGAACATTCTTGAAGAGAAAAACAGTAAAGGAATGACTCTCATAAATCATGTAGTAAGGCAAATCATGAGATAGAGAAAACAAAGATCCCAAGGAACCAATAATGATGATTCCACTAGAAATGATAAATGCCAATATTACTGTGGAAAGACTGGCCACTTTAAATAGAATTGTCCATAATTAAAATGAAAAACATCAAGAAAGAACCAAAATTTTCGAAGCCTGGAGTGATGAGGATGAAATCGAAGAAGAAATAGAGGCCGCCAATATATGCTTCATGGTAACAGGTGAACCTAGCAAGGTAAGACAACACGACTGTCATAACTATAATATTCTCAAATCCAACTTGGATATGATAATCGATGAACTTCAAAAAGTCATAGATGAATATAATAAACTAGCTCAAGAGAAAAAAAGTTGCAAAGCACGATTTAAACGAAAACGTGAAGAGGAACGAAAAAACTGGTAAATAGAAATTAAAGTATGTCAAATTGAAATTGACCTACTTCATGAAGAGCTTGATGATGCTAAAATAAAATTAAACAATTTTAAGATATACCCAAGCCAAAGTTTTATAAGATCAAATTCCTCCATTAACAATTCAAGTTCCTAATCAGGGTCGTTTAAATCAGCTAAGACCTCTTTCTCCTCTCGAGGACCTATCTATTTTATCTGTGGATAGAGAGGTCAAAAATCCTACTGTTGCAAGCATAAACCTAAAAGTGTATGGTTTTGGAAGCCCAAAGGAAGCACATCTAACACACAAGGACCCAAGACCACGTGGGTACCTAAGCAAAATTAATTATCTCATTCTGTAGGAACATGTCCGCAAAAAACAAAAAAGGGGAAATATGAGATCCTGATGGCGAATGTTTCAAATATATGACAGGAAAGAAAGAAATATCCTATGCTTAAAATAATGCAGGTGAAGGATCAATCAAAATTCAGTAACAGTGCCAGAGGCGATGTCATCAGATCCTACTCAATAAATAATCTACAATCCGTAGACAATGCTTGCACAATCTCTGAACTATCACAATACAAGTCAACTATACCACTCTTAGAGTTTAATCTTACATATGAAATAATGAAATAAAAATGAAGACAAGTTTCCTCTAAGAGGTTAATGACCTCAATAAAATCTCTGGAAAGGTCAAAATCAATATGAATGATCTTTATCAGTTGCTACCCTCAAATGTTTAAAGTTGCCTCATATGTTTTTATTCATGAAGAAAATTTCACGAGAAATTTTCTAGAATTTGAAAATTTTTTATGAGCAAAACCATGTTTTTGAAATTGAGTATCTTTAAAAAAGTGTTAATAATTCTAAGTTTTTAAAAGAGTTTTTTTATGTTTTAATATTATTCCTGATAATTCTAACCTTTTTGTGAGAATGTTGTTTTTTTAATGAATGTTTTTGTCACCTAAGAGATGCCCCAAATTCATGCTCAGCAAGGAACAATCCTTAGTTGACTCACCAACAACTGGAGCAGTATACACAACCCTTGGAAGTTGCTATACTTAAATTCTATGAATCATGCATCAACTAATTGATTTTATTTTGTTCTTTGAGTCTGTTCTTAGAATGTGTGACAATACTGATGTTGTTAGTCTATCTAAATGTTCTATGCATATAGGGAAAAACATATCTACATTATGCATCTTTTCATTCATAATCATAGAGAAAATGGGGATTTTTGTTGACTCTGCAAATCTGCTAGTAGTTTTTTTATTGAAAAAGATTTGGAATTAATGATTTATAAGTCATATTTTTTGGACATAAATCTTCTTACTTAGTCCAATTTTATTTTTACCATTACTAGAAGAAAGATCTTATTTTCTAAAAAAAAGATTTGGCATTAATGATTTATGAGTCATATTTTTGGACATAAATCTTTTAACTTAGTCCAATTTTACCCATTTTACCAAAAAGTTGTATTTTTAAAGAAAGTCATCATTAACTTCACCATTTCCCAAGCCACCTATATTGCCCTTTTCTCTTCCCCGTGTAGTGTCCTTTCACCTCCATCAGTTCCCTTTCACTTCACGCCCCTTCAATTTTCTATTCTTATCCCTTCTAAACAGTCGCCTCTTGCCCTCTTTATTCTAAGTTCTCTTGATCGGCTCTCCTTCTCTCTCCCTCCTTTTTTATATCCCCCCTCTTCTCACTTATGACAAAAATCCACTCCATGGTTAATGTATCTAGAATCTCCTCTATTAGCCCCATTCTCCTCCAGAAGAGATGCACAAATTCGGGACAAACCCTCACAAAGAAAAATTTCTCTCCTTTAAAAACTGCTCCATCATTCATGGACACATCGTCAATATTAGTAAACTAAAGATGCCTCTTGCAATATTGGACACTTTTTCAAATTTCAAGATTTTTCCTTGGTTTTTGCCTCTATGGACTTCTAGTTTATGAAGATCCTATTCGTATGTTTTATGCTAATCTCTGACTTTCCCCAAACAGTGGTGAATTCGAGACCCTTGTTCTAGGCACAAGAATTGTCTTGGAAAACTTTCTATTTGAAAATGTTTTCAATACTAAGTTTTCAAGTGTGGTCCCTTTCATGAATAACTATTGGCCCGAGGACTTTGAAGTGGGCTTTGAGGAAGCCAATAAATTTTTCTTTGACTCTGATTCCGTATCAACCAACTTTGTTCCCCTATCTTTATGCTTCAAATTTTGCATCATGGCCTATATTATTACTACCACCTAGATTCTGCAAAAAGGATCCCTAAGAAATATCACTTGTCGTAATGTCTTTGTATTGTACTGTCTGGTCAAAAAGATCAAAATCAATTGGGCAACTTGGATACGTGATTACATGATTGAAAGTCTAGGGGAAGCCAATACATCTTCCAATTTTCCATATGGGTTGCTTATCACCCGGATCCTTTTGTTCCACTCTATCGATCTCTCTACTTATACCCCTATAAAAGTTGTTACAACTTATGATTCAAGAACTTTCAACAGCATGGGATATGTTTTGGTGGCAGACTAATGGTGCAGGAAGGAGTCTACCCGTGCTAAGGCTAAACCTCCAAAGGTAACTAAATCTTCTTCTAACCCCTCTATCTTTTTGATGAAGGAACTCAAAGAACTCAAGCAGTAGTTCAAAGCCATTGAGAAAGGCATCATGCAACTCTAAGAGTCTACTACCAAACTCCTAGACCTTGGGAAAAGTACAAGCTCCGACATAAGTATGGTCTGCCTAGGCTTCAATGGGCTCAAACAAGAGGGAGTCAAGTTATTCTCTCGAGTGATTTCTCGCATGGACTCTCTAAAATTCCAAGTCTCTTCCTCGAATGATAATCTTATTGTCTATATTCAAACCTCCTACTCTTCCTTTGTGAAGAATATTGAAAAATCCTATGGCAAGTTTTTTCAAAATATACATAACACCCTAACATACTTCCTGGAGAAACGGTAAGCTGTGACTTTTTTATTTAAAAGAAGGTCATATTCCTTGAGTTAATGGGTTGTAGGATAATATTTATCATACTATCTGCCATAATTTTTGATTTCTCAACCTAGTTAGTAGATTATAACTATGCATGGTTGTCTATTGCCTCTCGTATGCTGCTCTGTCTATGTGTTTTGCTTTTTACTTCTATTCTTTTTTATTATGACAAAAGGGGAGAAAAGATAGGAACATCAAGAAATAGAAAGTAGCAACTTGACTTTTGGAACACAAAGTCCACTGATACCCAGGAAATCTAGGACAACAAAGATGCCTTCAAGCTAGGGGGAGCAAGCTCACAGGCAGGGAAATTAATTGATGTTTACTCGTGTTTGTCATTGTCAAAAAGGGGAAGATTGTTAGCCTTAGACTTCTATGTTTTAATAGTGACAAACTAACAAGTGGATCCTTGCAGAATATTGAATACTACTGATAAAAGAAGCCGGCTCTAGGAATGAAATGACATTAACTTATGATTTGTGGCATCAAAGAAAATCAATCAGAATGAGATAAAATGGAAGGAGAATCTTAGTCCTATAAGTCTCAATAAATCATATCAATCACAAAAAATCTCTAGATGAAAAGTCTCGACTTATCAAAAAAATAACACCTAAAGAAAAGGAAGAAAAGATCATAAGCACATTTGGAAAGAAATCAACCTATACAAGACTAAGAGAAAAATAGATCACGAACATATCTGATATAGGCGAGATCAAAATCCTTATATAGACATATCTGATATGGACATATCATTTGGCTATATCCCTTAATCAAGGA
The DNA here is from genome assembly GCA_030864215.1 of Capsicum pubescens. Lineage (NCBI taxonomy): Eukaryota > Viridiplantae > Streptophyta > Magnoliopsida > Solanales > Solanaceae > Capsicum > Capsicum pubescens. The sequence continues at coordinate 191,931,418 of CM061546.1, forward strand.
ATAAATTAAAATCCTTGATTGAGAAGAAATCTCTTGGGTTTCCTTATGAAGAGTAGCAACTGAAGACTATTAAAGGTGAAGACTAAGGCCAGACACAGGTTATGTAACTTCAAGCAGAGATTTCATAGTGTCTCAATCATAGTCTCACAAGGCTTTGTAACTTTTAGTTTAAAATTATTATATAAAGAGTAGGATCGAGTCAACTTTGTAACATAAACTGAGGCTGTGTCACAAGATATGAAGAGCAAAATAAGTCTTCAGAACTTGTTGACTATCATTGTACTTGAGCCCAACATTCATCGATTTAAGAAAACTTTGAAACCCAAAAGGGATGGAAGTAGGCACCACATTGGTGTTCCAAACCAGGATAAATATTTGTGTTATTACTTTATGTTCAATTATTTACTTTTTTAATTGTTTTAAGTCTAATTTTTTTGTATAGTGTAATGATCTACAAGCAAGTCGTCTGTGAGGAGTCAGTAGTCGACTTAAAGAAAAATTTCAATTCACCCCCCTCTTGACTTTCAGATGAAATCATGACTTTTAAATCGGGTCATGACAAATTAGTATTAGAGTGCTAGGCTCACCAATAATATTGATACAAGAGCAAGTGTCCAATGTATCAGAATAATAATGTCATTTTTTTTATATTCAGGAGACTTTAGGATATTATTAGGAGTTCTTCACTTCTTTCACTAATTTCATCTTATGAGTCTGTGTTGGTTTCTAAAGATTATTTTAGTTTTACTTTTTCATAGATTGCTAGGACATGTTCTACTACTAAATGAGATAAGGACCCTGATTTCTTGGCGAGGGATCCAATCAGTGTTCATGCACAAGCTAGGGGTCGAGGATAGACTAGATATGCATCCTCAATTAGGTACTAGGATAAGGGGACTTTACCAGACCCCATTACTTCTCTTGAGCAAGAGATTCTTCTTCCCCAGCCAGCGGTAGGCCAAGGACTAGCCTAGGCTCCATCAGGGTTTATTCCTTCTTTAGTGCTTAGGAGGCATTGGTTCATTTGTTAGGATTGGTTAGTGGTGCACCATTTGATGGTGTACAATCTTTGGATTAGAGCGGTACTAAGGCGGGCACACAACCTATATTTGCGGCTCTAAGAGTTGAGGTCCATCCTACATCGATGGTTTCTCAGTCGGTAGTTGCTCTGCCTGTTATGTCTATTTAGGAGCAGAAGATACTGGGTAGATTATTGAGATAGGCTCCTCTTAGGTTTTCTAGTGTACTAGGCAAGGATGCTTATGAGTTCTTGATTTCTTGAGAGGATAGGCTCCATAATTTGGGCCTAGTTGAGACTCATTGTATGGATTACCCTACTTTTCAGTTGGACTTAGCAGCTCGACATTGATGAAAAGTTCATCTTGATTCCAGGACAACTGGATATCTCTAATTGACATAGATGCAATGATAACTCTCAACCTACATGTCAATTTAGTGCAAGGCGGTCATCGTCAATATATTTACCCTAACTTTGGAGTCGGGGTCGAATCCACGAGAAACAATGTGAGTGGCGATTAAACTAATTTGAAACTATAGAAAAAAGTTAAATTCAAACAAATGATATGAAAAGATAAAATGGGGTTTTTTAATGATTGAACAAAAGTTATTAACACTTCAATTCGCCTTAGAACTCAAAGCTTAAACTGTAATATTTCAAATCAATGATATAGAGAAATTAGAGTTGTGATCATTATGATTATTAACCCCTCATTGAATGATTGTTGTAGTAATGGATTCTCATGACATGTGGGAAACACGAAATTATTAGTTTCGGTAGTCTATCTAAGTATTTCTTAACCTACCTAGATGTTGAACTCCCTAATTCTCTCAAACTTAGGAAAATATTCTATTCATTCTGATTTTATCTTGAGCTGATCAATCTTGTAACAACATTAATCAGTAGATGAGACCTTAACCTTCCCAAATACTCATTGATAATTCTCTACCTTTAGTCTATTTCTCAGTTCGAGCAAACAAACATAAGGCTAGATCTATTGCTTGCAGCCAATAGAAAATAATCATTACAAAGAAATTATCAAGATGTTCCCACAATCACTCAAACCCTAACAAACTATTAAATCCATGAACGAATAATCATATATCCCACAACTCTAGTTGTGAATTTTAGTTCCACATTAAAGAGAAAGAGATATCAGTAACTGAATTCATAATTCAAAGTGATTAAACTTACAAAATATGTAATCAAAAATTAATTCTCTTCCCAAATTCTAGAAGAATATTCAATAACTAAATCAAAGAATTGAAAATTGAAATCCAAGTTTAGATACCAAAGAGAAGTAAAGTAGCCTTTGGAATAAGTTCAAGATGTTAATCCCTCCTCAATGAAACCCTAAAAACTACTATTTATATCTGTTACTTAAGAAAAATTCAAAATTAAAAATTCAGATTTTTCTCCTTAGCTGACGACATGTCTAATGGCTTATCAGAGATCTGATAGCTTATCAGACCATGTCATCAGACTTGATTCCCATTTCTTGCATTCTGCTTATGAGTGACGGTATGCCTGATGGCTTATCAGAGTTCTGATAGCTTATCAAAACATGTCGTTAGGCATGATTCAAATTTTTTCCTTCTATTTCTGAGTGATGACATGCCTGACGTCTTATCAAAGATATGCTATCTTATCAGGGCATATCATCAGAAAATATTCTGCTTCTGAGTGACAGCATTCTTGACGGCTTATCAGACACTTAACAGCTTATCAGGGGATGTCGTCACTCTTTTGATCCAACTTCCTCACACGGTCTACAGCTGACGATGACTTTGATCACTTATCACAAATTTGACGACTTATCAAACAAGTCGTCAACTACACTTTCATGGCCACTTGTTCCAAATTCACCTCTATTGCTTTTATTATCTTTGGTTTTCTTGCATCTTGACTTTCCTATATTATCAAAGAGAAAGCAATCAAAAATGACAAAAGTTTCTTAAGACTTTACAATTATTTCTAGTTAAAAGCCTCAAATGTGTTAGTATTATCTCAGACGTCAACACCCTAAACTTAAAATAATTTCTTGTCCTTAAGCAACTTAAACATAACTAAGACGATACAAAGAACATTTGGCAGTCAATCATCCTTTTTACCTCAAAAAATATTACACTCTCCAAGTTCAATCACTCTAAACCCAACTGTGTATAACAATTAAGATCAATAATGCGACACAAGGGAATCAAGATATGGCATCAAATTAGCAACAATAACCATGCCTATATACAAATTACACTTCCCAAACAAGTAGGCAACTAGCAATGCAACTGATGTGCCCTTTCAGTAAAGAAGTCCCTCCTCACTCATATGTGAACTCAAGCACGTCAATGCAGGGATAGTCAAGAGACACTCACTCTCAGAAAGAAATTCCAGTCAATGTATGGCAAATACCATAAACTTGCCCTTATTTTCATTACCTAAGCTTTCAGACAGTTAAGTTAGGATCACTATAGGACTTTTCTTCAGCTTGTAATGTAGGCTTGGGGATGGTATGATACACAAGGATATTTAAAGTAACTAAGCCTCCTTAGCACTACACTATTTTTGGGGTCTTACTTATCAACCATTACCTTATTTCTCCCTTTCTTGATTAAAACACATTTAAGCTGGGTACAATTTTTATTCATTTTTTTTTTACAACTTTTTTTTTCTCATTCTTTTTCTACCACACCCAACTATGTATATTTTTTTTTACCCTTCTTCATACTCACTTTACATCATGCACCCCTATGATAGCGACCCTCAACCTAGGCTATTTGCCTAAGTCAAAGTGCACAATGTCCGAGGAGGACCAGGGCCAAAACAGGTTCATTGTGATACAAAAGGGAAGGTGATAGGTATAATAGAAAGAATAGGCATTCAGGCTCAAAATCTAGATCAAGGGATATTATTCACACATGGAAGGTCATTTACGCTAAAAGTGAACTAATATCAACAACGACCTATGATTATTTCCCAACCGCTATCCTACAACCAAGGCAAGGCCAACCGAGCAAGTTCTGGATTTAACACACAACGGGAACTAGGTAGTATCTCACACACACATGGCACAAAGGAACATCACAAGATACTACCCATTCGGTTCATGTAATTGTTAGAAATGATTATCATATCCCTAGTACTAATGCCATAAAAAGATTCACAGTAGTCACATATAGATGCACATCATATAGTTACCAGAAAGACAATTGGAGAGATATTTATCATTTCAAGAAAAATCAACAAAATTTATCAACTATCCTAGATACTTATTTTTCCCCCATTTAACCACAACACATCACAAAACAAACACAATACGCCTAAATATGCCGGCTCTTCTAGAAACAAGACTTCAGAGAAAAGATACACGGCAACCAAAACCCCAAGAGGACATCAAAACCCACAAGTATCCCCACCCTCAACTTAAAATCATGCAATGTCTTTAATACGTCAAACTAAAATAAGAGATTTAGAAATATACCTATGGAACCATAGGTGCAGAGATCTGATATCAATCATATAATAAAAATACAAATAACAAAATGCCTTGGGTTGCCTCCCAAGCAGCGCATGACTTAATGTCGCGGCACGACTAGGTTATCTTGACTACTAAAAATTTATCAAGATACCTTGAAAATGCTTCATCCTTTATCTCTTCACTTAGACGATTTGACTCGTTGGCCCATCTTTCAATCTTTACATCTTTGAGATGTATTGGGAAACTATGAGAGCATGATAAGGAAAGTTCTATCATGCCACTTTGAAGAGTTGAACCGTTTGCCTAATTTTGCATTGAACTTTTGTGTGGGATCATTTGGCAACGGTGAGAATCTTAAAAATTGACTAAATGGACATCGATCTTTAAGCTTCTTGGCCTTCAATATTGGGGTTATATTATACCCTTTAGGGAAGACAAACTCCAAAATATAGGAATTTTCCTCCTCATTTCCAAAATTCATCATTTGCTTGGGTGATTCGACTTTCATCACATCCACCAAGCACAACGTTGAAAAGATGATTCAAGTGAGGTCTTCTCCCTAATTTTGGAGTTGCATCCTTCTTGACCTCTTCACCCCAAATTGGGCTAGAGTCTTTATAAGATATTGAATCAGTTTCTTCTTTTGCCTCTAGCAATATTTCCTCAATCTTGGCATCATCTCTGATGGTTGGTTCAGTTGGTTCAGTTGGTCGGGAAATCACCGAGGGTTTCTCATCATCAAGATCAACATCAATATAGGATTCTTGCTCCTTATCTTTACACTCTTCCATTATTTTAAATGATTCTACAGACAAGATATCATCTAAACATAATATAGAAGAATGCTTTGAATGATTGACCTATATATCCATATCCTCATGAATGATTGGCTTCATGTCTTGACGCATATAACATATGATATCATACGTTTCTTTCAATAGATTCAACATTTGTTGAAACATAGCTTCAATGCTACTCTTTTCGGTGCTTCGTTCTTCCTTTTCTTGACCATAAGACCTATCAAACTCATAAGATAAACTAGAATTTAGGTTAGTGCAATAGGGGGAGGGGGTATTTGGGCAATCACTCCAATGTCTATCTTGAACACCACATAAAGAACAAGCATACTCTCGATAGGATAGAGATGGTGCACAAATCTCTCTCCGGGGTGCATATCTATAATCATGCCAAAAGTGAGGTCCATCACAATATGGACATGGATCATCAAGATAAGATTTCTAACCATCAAGATCATATTCATTCCACGATGCCATAGTAATAAGTAAACTAAAATAAAAATATACCTAACACAAGAAATAAAAGAAAACTAAAAACAAATATTTACAAGTTTGAATTCAAGCAAGTAGGCTAAAATTTCAAACCAACTCAATACGCCAAATTATTTCCCAGCAACAAAGCCATTTTTTAAAACGCTCAACTTACACATCAATTTAGTGCAAGACAGTCGTCGTCAATATATTTACCCAACTTTGGAGTCGGGGTTGAATCCACGAGGAACAATGTGGGTGGCGATTAAACTAATTTGAAACTATAGATACAAGTTATATTCAAACAAATGATACAAAAAGATAAAATGGGGTTTTTTAATGATTGAACAAAAGTTATTAACACTTCAATTCGCCTTAGAAATCAAAGTTTAAACTGCAATATTTCAAATCAATGATATAGAGAATGTTGAGTTGTGATCACTATGATTATTAACCCCTCATTTAATGATAGTTGTAGTACTGGATTTTCATGACTTGTGGGAAACACCAATATCAGTTTCGGTTGTCCATCTAAGTATTTCTTAACCTACCTAGATGTTGAACTCCCTAATTCTCTCAAACATAGGAAAAAATTCTATTCATACTGATTTTATCTCAAGTTGATCAATCTTGTTATAGCATTGATCATTAGATGAGAACTTAACCTTCCCAAATCCTCATTGATAATTCGCTACCTTTAGTTTATTTCTCAGTTCAAGCAAACAAACATAAGGATAGATCTATTTCTTGCAACCAATAGAAAACAATCATTACAAAGAAATTATCAAGATATTCCCACAATCACTCAAACCCTAACAAACTATTAAATCCATGAAGGAATAATCATAGATCCCACAACCCTAGTTGTGGATTTTAGTTCTACATGAAAGAGAAAGTGATATCAATAACTGAATTCATAATTCAAAGTGATTAAACTTACAAAAGATATAATCAGAAATTAATTCTCTTCCCAAATTCAAGAATAATATCCCACAACTAAATCAAAGAATTGAAAATTAAAATCCAAGTCTAGAGACCAAAGAGAAGTAAAGTAGTCTTTGTAATAAGTTCAAGATGTTAAGCCCTCCTTAATGAAACCCTAAAAGTTGCTAGTTATAGCTGTCACTTAAGAAAAATTTGAAATTAAAAATTCAGATGTTTCTCCTTAGCTGACGACATGTCTAACGACTTATCAGAGATCTGATAGCTTAGTAGACCATGTCATTAGACATGATTCCTATTTCTTGCCTTCTACTTATGTGTGACGACATTCCCGATGGCTTATCAAAGTTCTAATAGCTTATCAGAATATGTCGTTAGGTATTCTTTAAATTTTTTCCTTCTTCTTCTGAGTGACGACATGCCTGATGGCTTATCAGAGATCTGATAGCTTATCAGGACATATCGTCAGAAAATCTTCTGCTTCTGAGTGACGGCATTCTTGACGGCTTATCAGACACCTAACGGCTTATCAGGGAATTTCATCACACTTCTACTCTAACTTCCTCACACTGTCTACAGCTGACGATGACTCTGATAACTTATCACAAATTTGAGGACTTATCAGACAAGTCATCAACTACACTTTCATGGCCACTTTTTCTAAATTCACCTCTTTTGCTCTTATTGTCTTTGGTTTTCTTGCAACTTAACTTTCCTTCATTATTAAAGAGAAATCAATCAAAAATGACAAAAGTTACTTAATACTTTACAATTATTTCTAGTTAAAAGCCTAAAATATATTAGCATTAGCTCACACATCACTCCATTTTCTATGGTCTTCTTGGAGAAGTATATTCTTTTTAGTCTTAAAAATCATCTGATGGTTTATTTTATAAGGTTGGAGAAGGGCTTCATGATTATTGTAGAGTATGAGGATCAGTTTATAAGTTGGCTAGACATGTTACTTCTGTCTTTACTATTGAGTGTGAGAGGGTTTGGTGTTTTGCTCAGGGACTGAGACTCCCTTTTCATATGCCTACATAGAGTTTGGTTGCTGTAGGTAGGTCTTTTGCCTAGGTTTGTTATCATGCTCAGGTTATGTAGGAGATGCATCGTGGGACCCATGGGGGAAATTATAAGAGGTGTGATATTAGGGTAGTTTCAATGGGAGCCATAGTACTTCATAGTTTAGAGGTTGTTGTTCTCAGGGTAGGTACCCTCTGCATCAGTCGTATCAAGATTAGGGTCAATCTAGTAGACTTGTTCATGTTGCACTTGAGATCACCGATGGAGGTCAATCTAGTTACAGTGATCATCTTAGACAAAGTAGTGGTCATCCTTTAATTGGTTTATCTTTTGGTTATTCTTGTCATGCTGATTATTTTAGATTAGTCAAATCTTTTAGTTTTAGTACAACACTTGGGGAATGTTATGGTTATGGGGCTTTTGGCCATTTCTTAGGAGAGTATTGCAATTATGGAGTGATGGTTACTTCATCTTAGAGTGTTCCCTCAATTTGGGTTATTCCACCACCAGGTAGTGGTGTTGTGCATGGTCTTCGGGGTGGTCCCTAGGGTTCTTATTGAGATTCATAGGCAGGTAGGATAGGAGATCAGTTAGGCATATAAAGTTAGCTGCATGTGATACCTACTAGACCCGAGGCTGAATCTTTGGATGTTATTATTACATGTATGATTTCAATGTGCCATTAGCTGAATTTTACTTTATCTGACCTAGGATCCATTTATTCTTATTTTCCTTCTTATTATGATTCGCGGTTAGCATTATCATGGATTTATTATCTGTACCATTGTGTTTATCTACTACTGTAGGTTATTTTTACATAGTGGATCAGGTTTATAGATCATGTATTATGACTGTTTAAGGGTGTAATACTCAGGGCTAATCTGATTGTGTTAGATATGGTGAATTTTAATGTAATTCTGGGCATGGACTGGTTATCCCACTATCATGCAGTCTTGGATTGTTTTGAAAAGATCATTACCTTATCCATGCCTAGCATACCTCTGGTTACGTGGAAGGGAGCTATTACCCATAATCTAACTGGGATTATTTCTTATATTCAAGCTATGAGACTTATATTTAGGGGTTGCAAGTCTTACCTCACTTATATTTATAATGCCAGTGTAGAGGGTCTATTGCTTAACTCTGTTCCTATAGTTCATAAGTTTCTTGACATTTTCTTTACAAATCTATATGGTCTTCCTTTTATATGTGATATTGAGTTTATAATTGATCTTGAGACATGCACCTGACCTATTTCTATGACACCATATTATGTGGCTCCTACTGAGCATAAGAAGCTGAATTCTCAACTTTAGGATCTTTTGTGTAAGGGTTTAATTAGACTTATTGTGTTTTCATAGGGTGTTTCTATCTTGTTAGTGAAGAAGAAAGATAGTTCCATGCATATGTGTATTGACTACGAGCAACGAAATGAGGTGAAAATAAAGAATAGGTATCTGATGCCTTGCATTGATGATTTATTTTACCAATGTCAGGGAATAGTTGTGTTCCTTAAGATTTACTTGATGTACGGTTACCATTATTTGAGTATTCGAGCTGCGGATATCCCACAGAAAGCCTTTAGGACTTGTTAGAGCCATTATGAGTTCCTAGTGATGTCTTTTGAATTGATCAATGCCCTAGAAATATTTATAGACTTGATGAACCATATGTTAAAGCCTTATTTGGATTCCTTTGTGATTATGTTCATCAACAATATCTTTTTGTATTTGAGGAGTAGGGAGGAGCATATGCATCATTTGAAGATTCTGCTCAAAATATTGAGAGCATAGGCTTTTTGACAAATTCTCTAAGTGTGATTTATGGCTTGAGTTGGTGTCATTCCTTAGACATGTTGTATCTAAGAATAGGATTATGGTAGACCCAGCAAAGATTGAAGCTATTCATGATTGGGACAAGTCTACATCTCCATTTGATTTTCGTAGCTTCATTAGTTTGACTAGTTACTATAGGTGATTCATTGAGAGTTTTGCTACTATTGTAGTGTCGAACACTAGATTAACTCAAAATGAAGTTCCTTTTTTATGGTCTATGGAGTGTGATTCAAGCTTTGGGAAACTGAAGGGATTTCTTACTTCAGCTTCTATATTGGCTCTTTTTGTCGATGGTGAGGGATTTATTTTGTATTGTGATGCTTCTGGTGTTAGTTTGAGTTGTGTTCTGATGCATCAGGGTTGAGTTATTTCTTATCCATAAAGTCAACTGAAGGTACACGAGTGCAACTACCCTACTCATGATTTGGAATTGGAGAAGGTAGTTTTTGCTATTAAAATTTAAGATATTATCTTTATGGCATGCATTGTGAGATCTTCTTGTATCATTATAGTCTTCAGCATCTTATGACTCAGAGAGCTTAATTCTAGGAAGCATAGATGGATGAACTTGCTTAAGGATTATGACATTTCTATTATGTATCATTCGGGCAAGGCAAATATAGTAATAGATGCCTTGAGCTGGAAAGCCGTGAGTATGGGTAGCTTTGCTTCTGTCTCATTTTCTTAGAGTCCATTAGCGCGAAACATTTGTTCCTTAATCAACTTGATAAAGAGACTTGATATTTTAGATCCCAGAAGGATTCTTACTAGTGTTGAGGTGAGGTCTATCTTGTTTGAGCAGATTTAGAGTCAACAGTTTGAGGATATAAGACGTTGCATCATTTATGATCAGGTTTTGAGTAGTGAGTCCAAGAGGGCTACCATATATTTTGAACGTGTTTTGAGATTTGATGGATGGATTTGTCTTTCGAGGGTTGGAGACTTGATCCAGTCAATTTTATGTGAGGCTCACAGCTCCAGATATTCTATTCACCTGGGTACTACTAAGATGTATACAGATTTAAGACAACATTATTAGTAGAGTAGTATAAAGAGATATATGGAGGACTTTGTTACTCATTCCCTATGATGTAGTAGGTGAACGCCGAGCATCAAATATCTGGTCACTTGATTAAGAGATTGCCCATTCTTGAGTTGAATTGGGAATGGATTACCATGGACTTTATTAGTGGTTTGCCTCACGCATCCCATGGTTTCGATGTTATTTTGGTCATTGTGGATCAGTTTAAAATTTCCTTCCTATTAAGATGTCCTTCAGTGCCAAGAGGTTAGCCCATATCTATGTTCATTAGATAGTCTAGTTACATAGTATGCCTATATCTATTATTTCAGACAGAGGTTTGATATTTACTTCTAGCTTTTATAGAGCTTTTCAGGAGGAGTTGGGCAATCTGGTGGATCTTAGTATAACCTTTCATCCTTAGACCGACAGGCAGTTGGAGAAAACTATTCAAGTCTTTAAAGATATGCTCCAAGCCTGTGTTGTGGAATTGGAGGTCAGTAGGAGCAATACTTAGCTTTGGTAGAGTTTGCATATAACAATACCTACCATTCAAGTATTGAGATTGCACCTTTTGAGTATTTGTATGGTAGATGATGTCATTCTCTAATTGGTTTGTTTGAGACCTCCTAGATCAAGCCCCATAGTACTGACTTACATTAGGAGTCATTAGATAGAGTCAGGGCGATTCAGGATAGGTTCAGGAAAGCTTAAAGTAGGTAGAAGGCTTATGTAGAACATAGACTTTGTGCCTTTAGATTTGGAGTTGGTGACCTGACATTCCTTCGAGTATTTCCCATGAAAGGTGTTATAAGGTTTGAGAGGAAATTCAAGCTTATCTCTAGATAGATTGGACCCTTAGAGATTATTTGCATAATTAGAGAGGTGGAATAGAGTTAGACTTAACCCTAGATTTTGCTTCTGTTAATCCAGTTTTCTATGTTTCTATATTGCAGCGATACATTCTAGATGTATCTCATTTTCTCAGATGGGACTCAGTTCAGTTGGATGAGCAATTGACGTTCATGGAGGAGTCGGTGTACATGTTAGCTAATGATATCAGGTGGTTGTGCAATAGAGAGATTCTAGTAGTTAAGGTTCAGTGGGGACACCGCCCAGTAGAGAAGTCTAGTTGGAAGATCGAGAGTGAGATACGAACCTAGTATCCTCACTTGTTCAAGGCTTTAGGTACATCCTAATCCTTTAGTCTTGCGAAAAAAAGTTCTTTTAGTACTAGATTTGTAATGACCCTCAATGTCATTTTCTATATTTTCACTTTTTTTTTGTTAGAGCTTTCCTATAGAAACCCCAAGTGATTTATGACTTATTGGAGTTGACAGTTCAGTTACCAAATGGTTCGTTTGGTTTTTAGTGGTTATTCCCTATTTTGAAGTCTTCGCTAGTTAGATCTAGCTACCTGGAAAAAAATACAGTCAAACAACCACGTATGCCAAATCTTACTGCTCCAACAACTCTGGAATATTGATTTTAGGCTATATGGACCATTGGTTAGGGTCTCAAGGATCTTGGACTCTTTCCGACCTATTGACCAAAATTTAAGAAAAATGACACTTGAGTGTGGGACCCACTTTTTGTCAAAATGACCTCGAATGAAAATTTTGACTTTTCCATTAAATCTAGAACATTGTATTTGATGGGGTAGAATAGTTTGTTTGTATTAACGGGATTTTAAATGAATCTCAAAGGATTGGTGGAGACTCCAAATAATTCCAAGTCTCTAGTTGGAGCACTCAGCTGGTGCTCCCGTTTAAGCATCCATTGGGTTGATTAAGCGGAGGGGCGCTAAAGTGGATATCTGGTTGCGTAAGAGACTAGTCTAGTCCATCTAAGGGCCTCTTAAGCTGAGACCTCTCCGCTTAAGAAAAGGCCACTTAAGTGGCAAGAGGACCGCTTAACCGGTAAGTGTGCAGGCTGCGGGTACCGGTAATGCGACAATTTATGGCAAAAGCGATGACCGGTTAAGCAACACCTGGACACGAGAACCTTATAAATTCCCACTTAGCTCAATTTTCTCCATTTTTCATGAAAATTCAAGAGTGAAAAATCTTAGAATGTGTAGGAACTTGGGAGAAACATTGAAAGGAGATTTTAGAGTGTTTGTAAGCTTTGATTGCTTATTTCTCCTACGAATTCTTGATAAGTTTTCACTGAATTCATGGTTAAATTCTAATAAATTACCAAAAATTTCTAAAATATTGGTGGGTTAATTGTAGAATCATTTGAGCTCCGAATTTACCCTTTCTTCAGGGTAAAGTTCTTTGAGCACAGAGGGATAGGTCGTTGATTTTTAAAGTGCGATTTTGCAAGCATACACTACATGAGATTTTTATGTGATTTTGGATCCGAATCACAAAATTCAATATTGGTATCATTGTTCTCTTATTAATAAGTATATTATAATTTTGATAGTGTGGCATCTTACGAAAGTTTATCAAAAAGGAAAATTAATGATTTAGCAGATTTCATAGAGCTTTTCTTCAGCGTCTTGGTAGGCTAGGTTTACCTTCCTTATATATTGATCTAATTTACAATATATTTATGTTATTATGCTAGATATGGGTTGGGAATTAGGTCTTGGAGATATAATTAGCATTATTTGGAATATTTATCATATTAAGAAACAATAAATTAGGCGTAATTGACTTACTTTCTCCTATTATAGGTAGAATTACCATCTCAGTGATAGAAGTGGCTTGTATAACATTTAGAAGTAAATTTAGTTACCTCAGCTTAGTTCGTGGCATAATTTGTCTTAGAAAAAATTTCAGGGATTAAAAGTGAGCCCTCCGGCCCACCTTCAGCCAAGATTCTTGTTAGCTCCTTGTAGATTTATTTGGCATATTATATCTTTGAATTGATTATTTTAGAGTTGAAGTCACTAGATTCTTAATGTTTATGTTATATTGGTACTCAGGAGTTGGTGTTGGTTTCAACTAAGTGCGGTGGTTGATGATATTAGATTTCGGTTCAAGATCGAGAATAATGATGATATTGAGTTTAGATTTGAGTTTAGCTTCAAAAATTTGGTTATGACATGATATGATATGGATGGACTGATGGTAATGGCTTGATATTTGATTAATTAATGAAATTTTAGTCGTATACTTTCCTTTGATTACACCTTCTGGGATTTCGGGTGTCTGCATTGAGTTGTTTACTTTCCCACACTTACTGTCTTATGGGGACAGTCTTGTAGTATTAATTATGATTTATCTTACTATTATATCTAATTTTGTTATTTATTTACAGTGTTGGAGCAGTATTCCAAGTTTTCCCTTTTATCTTGACTTAGCTTATTTATCTTACATCTTCATTGTACTTATGTTATGATTTATCACAGTCAGCCAATTATGCCTACTGAGTACCTGTAGATTTGGTACTAATACTATATTTTTTAATCTTTTTTATGTTGATTTGAGTACTAACGGCCGCTGATGACGTTACGTTAGTGTTGTTTAGAGTTTGGAGGCAGGGTGAACTCTCAGAGCCAGAGTTTCCCTTTTCTCCTTCTTCTACTTTTATTTAGTCATTCTTTATTCAAGAATGATGTATATTGACTATTTTTGTACTCGTATTTTTTTGCTAGTGGTTCTTGTACCGAAACTACTAGATCGTGGAATGTTTTTTCTATCTTATCTATTTTTGGACTATTATTACTTGAATTATTGTTGTAAGCTTTTTCTTGCAATTTTCCATCTTCCATGCCCCTTTCCACCAAATTAGCCCATTGGTTATAGCTCTGGGCTATAGTTTGGCTTACCTACTGGTAGAATAACTTAGGCGTCATCATGACTTGTAAATCATGTCATGATATTTAGCTAATCTGAGTTGGTTCAAAGTTATCTCATTTTGTATTAATGCCTCCTCTTTTGGATATTGCGTTTGTTGTGTGACTTTTCTTGGTTTTATGTAAGTTGAATTGTATTGCTAATTTTGTTACTCTTCCTTTATTTGCATGAACTCTTTGGGAGCAAATTGGAGTCTTCATAAAAGACTCACCGTTCAGGAAGTCTCAGTTTGAGACTCACCACTACAGCTACATTTTAAAATGTGTATCCTCTCTTTCACTCGTGTCTACCTCTTTGCAAAAGTTCATGCAAATAGAAATGGCAAATGGCAATGAAATTTGGGAATATACTCCATCTTATTCTATTTTTAGTCGTTGCTTTATTATGGTTGTATTTTCTTGATATTCAGACATATACATGTCATTTATTTGTTCTTTGCTTCCTATCTGTAAGACTAGATATTTTAGTTAGAATAGTAGTTGTTTAGGGTTTATGGGATTTCATTTAGCAAACCATTCTTTTAAAAAATGAAGCAACCTTTTTGACAAATTAATCTTTACAAATGCTTTTAAAAAATACTTACTAACCCATTCTTAAAAATTAGATTCTTATTTCATCTTTTGAGTTATAGATTTTAGACCACTAATCTTGTTTTAAGAAAATGACATTCTTTTAAAACCTTCGTCATTCCGTTTCCACAAAAGTGTTTTCAAGACCCAAGTTTTCTCTCTAATTTTAAGTTTGAAAATGTTTTCTCATTTAATTATTTGTCTTTTCAAATTTCTTAGCACTAAACCTTTTAACTTTCTTAACACTTCTTATTATTAATAACCTAAGTTTGTCTAGTTAACCATATTTATCATATCTTAAAGATGGCTCACCTTCTCTTTAGGAAAACTAGAATCCTTATCTAGAATCACATTGTTAAGTAGTTCGTAATTGCATCACCTTAGCAAAATAGGCTTCCTAATTCACCTTAAAAATAATTATATGGTGTCTCTTTAAATTGCATAAGATCATCAATATGTTATACACTATTTTTCCCTTCGGTTAAAATGGGGTAAAATATATGCAACTTGGTAGACCAATGTTTTAGAGGGAGAAAATTCACTAGTGGAATGAAAGAGTAGATGAGCAAAGCATCTTCAAAAGATTGGATAGAGTGTTGTGTAACTCAGAAGTGCAAGATATCATTCCAATAATGGAAGTGGAACATATGCTTAGAAGTAGTTCTAACCATTCATCTCTACTACTCAAATATAGCACTAACACATGAATATTGTAAGGCCTTTCAAATTTATGAATTTCTTGGTTAAAAGAGAATT
The DNA here is from genome assembly GCA_030864215.1 of Capsicum pubescens. NCBI lineage: Eukaryota > Viridiplantae > Streptophyta > Magnoliopsida > Solanales > Solanaceae > Capsicum > Capsicum pubescens. Next base: position 191,947,134 of record CM061546.1, read on the forward strand.
TATTTATGGAGGTAGTTGATGTAAGTCTGAAGGTTATAATTTCTTCTATCGTTCGCCTCTTATTTGTAATCATCTAGTATCATTTTGATGTTCAATATTGTAAATTATACTTGTGTTTTGTACATAAGAATGCCTTGAAGTATTTAGAACATAAGTAATGGAAAAAGAATGTCATAAAGTGTCATAGACAAAACAAAGGTATAAACTACCTGGACTTTCTGTTGTTGCATGAAAAAACATGCTTTCTAAATCTGGTAGAAGGTTCCCCTGCCACTACCTTGCCTTGAAGGAGTGGAATGAAGAAAACACTTCGTTTGAAGATTTTTTGCAGCTCCTGTGCCACTGCCTTGCCTTGAAGCAGAGGCGGGAGTTTGATGACCTCTCACAAGTTTTATTTTGCCTATTGGTCCACTAGATTGATCTTAGATAGTGGTACAAAATAGGGGTTTCCTAGTCCAAGTTGGAGACTATTTTATGTTATTTTCGTTTACCCTAAATTCTATAAATACTAGTTTTTGTGTGAAAATAGAAACAAATGATATTTTAGAGCATGGAGCTAGGGCAAGAGATTTATTTCTTCTAGTTTATTTTATTTTCCTAATTTGTTCTAAATTTATATTACAATCCTCATGAATTCTAGGGTATTGACGCGAATCATGAGTAGCTAAATACTTTGTTTTAGAGTTTTGGTACAAATATGATGGTTGAAGTCTAAATATCATTTAACTTTATTAAGGTTTTCATCTTTGGGTTATTTATGTCTTCTTGATTTGAATTATTCATTTGCTTGATTAACTTATGAAGACTATCTATGGATTGTTTGGAGGACATGAAAATAGGAAATAACAAGTGTAAACAGAGGAAATAGGGCTACTTTGTAAAACTTAAAGAGAAAGGAAATCAGTTCATCATCGAGGATAGAAATATACCCAGTGAACTATCTTAGTTAATACTGATGGCATCTTAATGTACTTCATTATTAACCGATGATCATAGAAATATAAGTGTTACAGCTACTTAAATAGTATTAAAATTATTGGGAAAACACTCAAAATGTATTTAAGCCCACAACTATTAACTCTAAGAATAAATAGATGTGATGATAGGAAGACTCAACCAGATTGTTAGATCACCAAGACCCTGGAATTCTCTCAAAAATTATTTTAAAAAAACATCTATCAAGCCTTAAGCTTTTTTTTGTCATTTTCTAGGTAATCATAGCATAGTTTAATCTCAAAGAATTACTTATTTCTTTTTTAGAATAGTGAAAATGAATTTGAATTAGGCGAGTGATCTTTCAAGTCTCGGTGGGTACGATATCTTGGCTTAACATCCTATACAACTTGTACGGCTACGTGAAATCGCATGCGTATTTGGATGTAACAAGTTTTTGACACCATTTCTAGAGACTTTTTGAAGATTATTTTCTCGTATGAGACCATATTCACATAATTTAGATCACATTAATTTCATTGTTTCTATGCATCTCAGGTGATAGAGATTGTGTACGCTAAATATAGGAGTCAAGGCAATCCATTAGCTCCTTTTGATCCAAAATTCAAAAGAGCGTTGAGAGTATGAAGACTAATGGATGAATGCAATCTTAATCCTAACCTTATTAATGATGTTGTAACTCAATAGAAAGAGATAGCAGCACGAAAAAGAGTCCCACTGTTAAAACTTTTCTTGGCCTAGCCTAGAAAATGTATCAAAGGCTATCGTGAATCCTAAAATCACCAGGAATTCTAGTCTTAAAGAAAGAATGATGTAACTGATTCAAAATAAGTGCCAGTATCAGGGTAGGCCTTATAAATACCCACATAAGCACCTCTTGATAATCGTCAAGCTGAAAAAAATTCCAGTATTAAAATGTCTCGGACAAGTATGCAAAATTTGCCTTATTCCCATTTTCTTTAATTGATGAAGCTAAAAAATAATTGTAGAAAAAGCCGTCAGGTGCTATCACTTCATGGAAGATCAAGTCGGATAAATTTCTAAACAAGTTTTTATTATCTAGAAGGACAAAAGTATTGAGAGAAAATATATCTAGATTTATACAAAAAGATGTTGACTCAGTGCCTCAGGAATGGGAGAGGTATAAGGGCTATTTTCAATATTTTCCTTATCATAAGCAACCAAATGAGATCATCAGACATACATTTATTGAGGGATTGAAGTTTGATTCTAAAGCAATACTAGACACCACTTCTAAAGGATAAATTTTGTCTAAAAGTTATGATACACTTCTTATATTGATGTCTTCAGGTAAAAAACATTATCAAGAAATGTGTCAAGTCTTTGTAGCGTAGAAAACTCTGAGTGTGCTAGAAATAGATGGTGTTGTTTCTACACATCAAGGAATTTCTCAGTTGTTCAATAAATAATCTGGTCACCAACCAGAGTGTTATATAGGTGGAACAAGTCAAACAAGTGTAGCCGATGAAACTAATATGTGATTCTTATGGATAAATCATGCATTAAAAATGTCTTATAAATCCTGAATCTATTTAATATTTTTGCCAACAGAATCATATTGTTGGTTTTTAGGGAAATAACTACAATTACAATTTTAGAATTCATCCTAAACTCTATTGGCTGGTAACAAGAATTAGTGTAGACCATAATATAACTTCCAACAATCTCAAGCTCAAAATTCAAACAATTCCTTAGAAGAGATAATGAAACAGTTTATGTTTAATAGACTAAAATAGTTAATGAAATCCAAAACTCCATAAATGAACATGATCATCAAGTGGGAAAACTAGTTGTATCATAAAACACAAATCCACTTACGGCGCTTGTGGATAACACTAAAAAAATATGAAAGAAAATGTAAGTTTAGTTAGTCTGAGAAATAAAGAGTTAGAGAAGGTACCTGACGAAAGAAAGATTATAGAACTCACACCAATACACATCTTAAGGATATAGAAGGATGTCTATGAACAAGATAAAATATTCTGGGGTACTGGAAGCTAAGCCAAATGAAGGTCGATGCATCACATAAACAATCCACAAGGAAAATAGAATCAACCAAAAAAAATATATATATAGAGGAACCATGATCATATCAGGTCATGAAATGACCTTCCTGGGTGATGGCTTGATAATTAAAGAACAAAAAATTCCATATAAAGATAAGTAATGGAAAACCTTGCTAAAAAATGGTTTTCTCAAAGATAACTGGATCGTTTTGGATTATGGTTTCCTAGATATAGTTAACAAATTGATTCTCTCTGATCAAATTATTTCAAATATTTATGGCCTATACAACAATGATAGCCTAAATCCCAATCCTCAGGATATAGGTGATCCTAATCTAAAAAAATGAAATTTTTAAATGTAATGAAGATATTCAAAACTTTGATCCTGCTAATCCTAGTATGGAGAAAGGATAATGCTCGTCCGATAGTAACCCTATGGATAAATATACAGAAACTAGTGATAACTTTCAAACTAATAGATATATCAAAGATAGTGAGGACTCCATAGTTTATTCTTGAGAATATTTTAAGGAAACTCCTAAATCCTCAATCAAATCCCCTAAAGAAGACTATCCACCCATGTTTTTGAACTGATCTAAAGGACCAGAGGTATCTGATATAACCAATCCAATAGGAAGGGTTACTTCACTAGTTCACTGAAAAGGAGTTTGGAAGACCATGATGCCTTAAGAAGAAACACACAGTCGACTAGTGGATGGAGGAAGGATATGTGAGATCATCATCAGCACCATCAAGCCCCACGTGAAAATATAACGCCAAATGACATGTGCAAGAAATTACCACTCAATGCAAGATCCATGGAATTACCTGGTAACATTTACCATGAAACTCTATCAGAAGGGTTTGCCTATAAATTGCTTATCCGTCTTCTTGGTAAAAACCTATAAGGAACTTACCCATCTGCTTTTAAGGATCTTACAAGATGATTTTTGACCTACTTACAAGTTGTCAATTTGCTACTTGGTTACCTACTTGCACATGCTCTCACATACCAACAACATGTTTACTTTTCATTTTACTAGGCTCCATCACATATTTTGGGGCATGATTTAAACCCACTCTTGGAATAAGGGATGAAGCAAGTATTCACATAAAATATATTTTCGTTGTTTTTGAAGCCTATCATATATTTTCAGTCTTTAGTTTACTTTTTTCTAGTCTTTAACCTTAAGTTTTTACAGAGTCATTAGTTTTCCATTATTACTACCAATGTCTAGTAAATATTTGTGTTGTAGTTACTTTTCTTAGATTTTAGAACAAATAGTGTGTTGAGTCCTTTCCTTAGATATTTAGGACAAATATATCGAGTCTTTATACTCCCAAAAAGAACTAAAATATGTCAATTCAAGAGTCATTACCATCTTTTATATTTGTGTCTAATCCATGTAAATCCCTAGAAAAATTAAACATGCCTCCTACTCTCAATAAAATTATGACATGTAAATATGACTACCTCTATGAAGTAGACATGTTACCCCTAGAAAATAAAATATCATTCACATATCTACCTCTACTAAAACGATACTATGCCTTTGTAAAGAAAGTTTGAAATTCATGGATGCAAATTAATTCCTTGGTCTTAGGAAAGACAAAGAAAGTTAAAGAGTACTTTGCTATGTCAAAACTTGACCAGTATCTTATCCTTACAACTACAGATGAAGAATTCAACACATTGCAGATATTGGAGAATTTTTTGCAATAGTGGAAAGCCATGATTTGACACATATCTATTTTGGTGTCGTTAGAATTGCGTTTACGTATAAAAAAACAAAAGACTAGTCAATAGTGGTGCATTTTTCACTTCTGGATACCAGATACAATGAGTACCACAATGTGGACTTGGGTACATCAGAGATCACCCTAGACACAAGTATAGTCTTTGTCACTATATTTCCCAATTTCAATAAGTACTCTCTACTCCGTATCTAAAAGAGGCATTAAAAATCCCAGTCCATATTCTTTGACCACTACAAGCTAATGATGCCATACAAGCAACTCTGCACTTCCATATATTTTGCCAAGTACAAAACTATGCTACATACTTTAGCTCATTCAGGTGGACACAGTGTTTTGCTCCTAAACATAGATGCCTATAATGGAATGACGCACTGTATCCTAATATTGAGGCATATATTCATCGAAGAACTTGTCAAAATTCATCCAAAATCATGGGTCACAAGATATGAGATGTTGAGAGTCTATGCTCAACCTCTCCAGTCCACTGAGCCTATATTCACTAAAAAGCCTTATAGAATATCCCTCTTTGTCCATATGTACACCCCTTCCAATGATTACACAAAAAAGAGGACGTAGATCTAGCAAATATCTCTTGTTACTTGATAGTGCATAAATTGGATACAATAGTTCAATTATGAAAGATGCTACATTTACTGGTATAAATGTCCTTTTACAGGACACTATCCATGAGATATTGACTATGATTGTAAATAATGTTAGGAGGACTGGAAAATTGACGAAGATGACAAGGAGGATGATCTGGAATACAACAAGTACTCTTTCCAAAGATCTAATTGAAAAAAAAGACAAAATACAAATTTCTTAACTTTGACAAACCACAAGACTACCCACTATTTCCTACTCCATCCAAAAATAAAATCCCCAACTCCAGAAATATCACGACTCGATTTATAGGTCATGATGGCACCTACTTTATCCCACCAGTAAGTAAGCTAAGTCATATCCTGGAGCTAGAAGTAATGGGATAACTTGGAGGGAAATGGTCTAAAAGTTGAAAATCGATATTTATAGAGTTAAAACAGTAATAAAGTTGTCATAATAGTCTATTATATAGATAAAGAGCAACAACCATCTGAAGACTCAGTCATGATGGTATAAGAGCTACTACAAATGAACTATAAGTACTGAATAGTCAAATATAATTTGTCTCAAAAATGAAAGACTAGACATAGATAAATAGAAGGAAAAAAGGTAGCTTTGACTCCAAGATCTCACCTAATCTTCGAAATCAACCCTACACGAGCGTCTTGTCAACAACAGAAACTAGTACGTGGATCTACACCAAAGAGGTACAAAAGTGTAGCATGAGTACCAAAACCATAGGTACTTAGTAGGCATCATCAACTGACTAAGCTAAGTCATTACATAAATATGATAAGATACCAGATAAAGTAAACTAAGTAAAGGTAATAAGGAAAACCTGGAAATATGCTCCAACACTACTTTACATGAATAAATAAATAAATCTAGAATAGTAATGTAAAGATTACACAACTATAACTATAAAACTGGCCCTCATTAGCCAATAAGTGGGGAAAAGTAAATAACCCAATGCAAGCCTCCATAAGTCTGGAGGGTACAATCAAGAGAAATAAATAATCAAAGATCCATAACTCTACCTATTATCATCTATAACCACCAATTATCCATACTGAATCATATTATAACCACTCCCAATACCAAACTCAAAACAAAACTCATATCATCATCATTATATCATCCTCAATAGTATTAATAATATAACATCATTTATCAGACTTGAACCAAATCTTATAGTATCAATATCATCATTAATTGTTGAACTTGAACCTAAACTCATATATCAATATAATCATCAATTGTTGGACTTGAACTGAAACTCATATAAATAGACCATAACCATATGGCATACCAATAAACCACTAGATTTTTACCCAGATTTAGCATCGACTCCCAATACCAAACTAGCATAAATATTTAATCTCATCAAAGTCAAAAATAAGCATTAATACGGGTATAGCATGTATAAAAAAGTCTATAAAATCTACCTCGAGTCTTGTCCTAAGGTGGGCCGGAAGGGTCCACTTCTAATCTCCAAAATCCATTTTATGCAGGTTCTACCTCGAACTAAGATAAGGTATCTAAATTTATTTCTATATGTTAAATATGCCATAATTATCCCTAAAATAGCAATTTCGCCTAAAACATGAGCAACTAAGTCAATTTTTCCTCAATTTCAATCTTAAGATAGCCTAAACAGTCTAAATAACACCAAATATTTTTAATCATACCTCCAACACCTTAATTTCACCCCATATCTAGAACAATCTAATAATCATACTCTAAAATAACTCAATCTATGAAGAGGGTAAACTTATCCTACTTGGATGCCAAAGAAAACCCTAAAAAATCCACTAAACCATCGATTTTCCTTTCAAAGAAGCTTTTGGAAGATGCCACACTATCAAAAATTGCAACTACTCATCAAAATGAGAACAATGATATCCATATTGCATTATTCTGCTTTATGTCTAAAATTATATAAAAATCCCATGTGGGGACTATTTGTGGAAACGTACTCTCAAAACTAACAGAACGTCCCTCTATGCTCAAGGAACATTTATCCTCAAAAATAGGTGAATTCTGAGATCTAATGGTACTACAATTAAGCCACCAATATTCTAGGGATTTTAGAAAAAGATGAATAAACCAACCATGAAAATAATTAAATCTTACCAATAATTCAAAGAAGAAATGCGTAAATTAACTTTACCCAAGCTCCAAAATAACCCACAAATAACTCTCCCAAGTTTTCCTACTTTTTAGGGTTTAATAATCAAGGGAATGAATGAAAAATTATGAAAATGGAGTTAAGTGGGATATTTATACTGAAACATATTGGGTTTTGAACCTTAGAAAATTTCTAGAAATCCATTCTTTGGACCCAATACGACTCATGGGTACAAGCCATATGCTGGGGAACGAGTTGTATGGTCCTATCATATGCTGACTAGTGTTGGTTGGTGGTATGGTTTTGGTCACTGGAATGGGTAAAACTTACGGGAATGAGTCATAGATCTTGTTACAAGTCGTATCAAGGACTTGTATGGTGGGCATATTAATCCTCCTAGAATATCATTCTAATAGGGATACGGGTTATGGGTACAGATCGTATGCTATAGTTATGACTTGGTTGGATAAGTCGTTTACTAGACTGATTGATCCAAGGGTTAAGGGTTGTATACGAGTGGTGGATACTGATCATATAGGAGAATACAAATCAAATGGGTCAGTCGTATCCCTGTAATGGGTTTTTAAGGGATTTAAGTGGGGGTATTCTGGACATTTTCTGACTTACCCTAACTAGGACCCACGACTTCTAATACCCTTTGGATGGTTATTTACCCTATTATTCTATTCATTAACACTTAGAAACTATTCCAAAACATCTCATAATTCTCTCACGAGCTTTTGGGGCAAGAAGGCTAGGGTTTCATCCTATGAATTGCTTTGGGGCTTGCTTTGGTGATTTATTTTTGACAATTCTTCGGTATAAGGCATGATTCTCTTCCCCCTTGTAATTTTAACTAAAGGCATGGTATATATGATTGATTTCATGGTTTCACTAGTTCATGATTATGGTTTTCAACTATAATTTGGAGTTTTCATATTAAATGCTTGGTTATGATTTCCTATGATTTTAGTTATTATTTTATATACATTAATGGTGGATTTGGACAATTGGATTGCATGGTAATGGTTTAATGGTCTTTGGAATTGGTTTTGGTTATATTATGCCCCCATGGTATTTGATAAAATGCTTACAAAGATATGTCCATTGCATTGACTTCTTTTAATGGAACTCTTGTATGTTTTAAACTGGATAAAGGATTTATGCATGATTTAAATGGTTTGAAAAGGATAAAGGCTGAATTATTATTCTTGTGGAGAACATGGAAGTCTCCCAAGTGGATTTAATATAGAAATTAGAAAGTCACCTAAGGTCCCCTTAACCTAAATGGTTTGGCTATGGATATTACTTACAAGTGATAGGGTGATATGACGATACCACTAATATTTTCATTGGTTAATAAATGGTAAATGGATTGTTTGGACATGGTTTTAATTGGTCACTAATGGAGGGGTATGTATCTAAGCCATGGAAGGTGGCGATCTCGGGAGGACCAAAACCAAAAACTCATATTTACCGATATGAGGGGTCTTTGATGACCACGTGCGAGTGTCACGTTTTATAAAAGAGGGGTGTACTATTCATCCCATAGGATATTCCCTAGTCATACGGCTACATGTACTGGGGGCCATTCTGCATGGGGAGCTGAACCCATATGGCCCGTGGGTGGTAAGGACGGCAAAGCTACACAACCCAGGTAAAAGTTTTAAGCGCATACTAAAACTGGTTCTCTTTCCCGGCACTTATAAATGTATAGTTGTATGAATTATGTATGGTTTCACTTGGTTTTATAACTGGCATTATTTTATCTTTATCCTGAGATTCATACTAGTGGTCACTCACTAACCTCATCTACTAGCAATATTATACCCATGTTATCCAGGAACTCACCATTCTACTCCTTCTATTTAGCACACGGATTCAGTATCAACATTTAGACCAAAGTGGTGAGCTTTCATCCTTTCAAAAGGCATTATTTCATGTTATCGATTTATTTAGACACTTATCTTTTATTTTGTATATTAGTTTTGGCTATGGTTGGGGGCATGTCCCAACCAAATTTGTTTACTCTTTTGGATAGAGGCTTTGTGGTACTTCTGGAGGTTTGGTAGGGGAGAGATCGCTAGAGGTGTCAGCCTTAGCATTTTTATTGATATTGAGGTTGGCTTCATCGGACATGATTTCTCATTATTCCGTTATATTACATTTTGGGATTGATTTTCATATTATGTTTTGGTATTCCCTTTTAGATTATGGTCTATGGTTTGGTTGGTATGGTTGGCGATTGTTACGGTACGGTTGGTCTCGATTGGGTCGATCACGGTTGTGACCCTATCCTAGAGTCTTAATGAGAACAATAATGCTATCCTATTATATGTTCAAAAGTTAGCCCATCTAAGGTTGGATATAGGATATTGGGTTGGGTAACAGGGGGCGGTCCCGTGTCCTGGTTGGACTTGGGATGCCCATTACGATAAGGCCTGGGGTTGTGTTGTGTCAAGTTAGTATTAGAGCCTAGGTTCATGGTCAACTGAGAAGTCCACAAAGTTGTGCCGAGTAGAGTATCTTTTAGAAGTGTAAAGCGTGCCATACTCATAAGAATAAGGCTGCAAGACATTTAGGAATGTTTCACTTTCTTGATATTTTATCTACAAGTCTCAATCCTGGAATCTCCTCTAATCCTTATTTGTTTGTATTTTAGATCAAGCCTCCTAGATGTGGAACACAAGGAAATTCTTTCATCCCATCCGAGGAAAATGCTAAAGGGGTACATCCTAAGTCTGAAGTACATCTTCGATCTCATGCTCCTATTACTGATAGTGTTGGAGTTTCTCCAATTCTGGCTAGTTTTCCTCAGGTCCCTTAGGGTAATGTGATGAACATAAAATTTTGTCAGTCTATCCATATTATTGTCCAACTGGTTGTTGCTCAGGCTGAGCGGGGTACGACTGCTACTTTGTATGTAGAACCCATAAGGGTTGGTCAGTTTATAAAGATGGGTCCTCTAACTTTTATTGGAGTAAAGGTGGAGGAGGATTAATAGGGCTTCTTGGATAAGATGGAAAAGATCTTTCGAGTGATACAGGCTACTAATATAGAGGGGGTTAACTTTACAGCTTATCAGTTCAAAGATGTTTCTTATCTGTAGTGTAAGGAGTATGAAGGGATAGAGGTGATATGGAAAAGGATGGGTTATAGGAGCCCTTTTCTAATGCTTGCATGGATCGGTTCTTTCCTCAAGAGTTGAGGTAATCTAAGATAGAGGAGTTTGTGAATCTCAAGTAGGGGAGGATATCAGTAATGGAATATGGTTTGAAGTTTCATCAGCTATCAAGTTATGCTCCTAATTTGGTGAAGTGAAAGACTACCTTGCTAATTAAAGATATGGATATCTCGAGGTTAAATTTTTATATGCAGCAAGTCGAGGATGAAAAGAGGAAGCAGGTGGAGTATAGGGATAGACAGGTAAAGAGGAGTAGGTTTACTAATCAGGGAGGTGCTCAGTCTTAGGGTGGTAGAGATAGGGGCAAGTGGTAGAAAAAGAAGGGAGAGAGTTTGGGATCATTTTCTGCTAGTGTTCCTTATTAGTCGGGAGATAGGCGTCATCAAGGTGGTGATAATTCTCAGGCACAGGTTGCCTAATGTCAGGCAAGAAGATATTAAATAGTTTTTTTATATACTCTTTTTCGATTCTATTGTCTTCCTTATTGGGGTTATCGCAAGAAAGGAAGGGACAAGTGCTTCAAGTGTGGCTAGGTAGGCTATCAGCTTAGGGATTGTCTAGTTAATAAGGTTGCTACAGGAGCAAATAAGATTCCTATGGCTTCATCTTCTGCTCCTACTCCTAGTAGGGTGGTATATATTTCTGTTACTGCTCCTAGTTTGAGTGTTGGTCAGAACAGGTTGAATGCTTTGGCATCCCAACAGGAATTTGAGGCATCACCTGATGTCATTACTAGTACGTTATAGTTTTTCTCTTATGACATATATTGTATTCTTGATCTAAGGTGCACTCTTTCTTATATGACTCCATATGTGGCTATGTCTTTTGGTTTTGATCCAAAAGTTATCTCAAATTCTTTTTATGTTTCTACCCTGGTAGGTGACTCGATTATTGCTAAGAGAGTCTACGAAAGGTATATGGTATCTATTGGTAGAAAGCATACCTTGGTAGATCTATTTGAGTTGGATATGGTAGATTTTGATGTAATTCTAGGTATGGATTGGTTGCTTTCTTATTATGCAACGGTAGATTGTCGGACTTGTAGAGTTATCTTTAAGTTTTCTGGTAAACTGATTATAGAATAGGAAGGTAGTTTCTTAGCTCTTAGGGGTAGATTTATTTCATATATTAGAGCTCAGAGGTTAATCTCTAAGGGTTGTCTTTATCACTTGGTCCAAGTTAAAGATTCTAACTCGAAAGGTCCTTCTTTGTCTTCAGTCCATGTGGTTAATGAGTTTCCAGAAGCCTTTTTGGATGATCTTCCTAGTTTTCCACCAGATAGGGAAATAGAATTTAGAATTGATTTGCTTCTGGACACTCGCCCAATTTCTATTCCTCCATATAGAATAGCTCCGGCTGAGTTGAGGGAACTCAAGGAGCAACTCAAGGATCTTCTGGATAAGGGGTTTATTCATCCTAGTGTTTCTCCATGGGGTGTACCGGTGTTGTTTGTGTACATAAAGGATGGTTCCCTTCGGATATGCATTGACTACAGGCAATTGAACAAGGTGATGGCTAAGAAAAAGTGTCCTCTTCCTCGAATAGATAACTTATTTGACCAGTTACAAGGTACCAAGTTCATTTCTAAGATAGATCTTCGGTCTAGGTACCATCATCTTAAGATTAGGGAGGTGGATATCCTTAAGATAACTTTTCATACTCGGTATGGGCATTTTGAGTTCTTGGTGATGTCATTTGTGTAGACCAATGCTCCGATAGCATTTATGGATTTAAAGAACAGAGTGTTAAGGCAGTATTTAGATCTCTTCATCATTATGTTTATTGATCACAATCTGGTTTATTTAAAGAGTAAGGTGGATCATGATAATCACCATCCTATGGTGTTGCATGCCTTAAAGGAACAATGGTTGTATGCCAAGTTCTCTAAGTGTAGTTTCTAGTTGAACGCAGTGACTTTCTTGGGTCATCTTATTTCTAGAGAAGGGATTATATTGGATCCGTAGAAGGTTGTTGTGGTGAAGCGATGGCCAAGGCCCATGACTCCATTTGATATTCGGAGCTTCTTGGATTTAGCCAGGTATTATAGGAGGTTTGTGGAAAGTTTTTCTTCGGTAGCTACTCCTTTGACTAAGTTGACTCATAAGAAGGTTATATTTTCTTGGTCGGATGCTTCTGAAGGGAGTTCTGAGAAATTAAAGGAAAAACAGACTTTGGCTCCAATCTTGAGTTTGTCGTAAGGTAGTGATGGGTTTGTGTTTTATTGAGATGCATCTCGAGTAAGGCTTGGTTGTGTCTTGATGCAGCATGGGAAGGTGATTTCCTATGCTTCCAGGCAATTGAAGGTATATGAGAGAAATTATCCTACTCATTATTTGGAGTTGTTGGCGGTTGTGTTTGATTTTAAAATATGGCAGTATTATCATTATGGTGTTCATGTGGATATATTTTCTGAGCACAAGAGTCTTCAGCACGTATTCTCTCAGAATGAGCTAAATCTTAGGCAGAGGAGGTGTCTTGAGCTTCTCAAGAATTATGATATGAGTCTTTAATACCACCCACGTAAGGCTAATGTCGTTGTTGATGCTCGTAGTAGGTTATCCATGGGGAGTTTGGCTTATGTGGAGAAAGGCAAGCGGGAAAGGTGAAGGATATTTACCGCTTGGCTAACTTGGAGTTCGTCTCTTGAACTTTAAGGATGGTGTTGTAATGGAGCAAGAAGTGGTACGATCGTATCTTGGTGCAAAGATTAAAAAGAAGCAAGTGCTGGATCTTGTCTTTATAAAAATCTTGGGTGATGTCGGTAGGCAAAAAGTAGTGGCATTTGAGATCAATGGTGATGGTACTTTATGGTACCAAGGGTGGTTGTGTGTTCCTGATATCGATGGGCTATAAAAAATTATTTGGGCTTAGGCGCATGATTCATGCTATGTTGTTCATCCCATCTCGATTAAGATGTATCATGATATCAATGAGATTTATTGGTGGAATGGCATGAAGAGGGATGTGGCTGATTTCATGGCCAAGTGTATGGTGTGTCAACAAGTTAAGGTTGAGCATATGAGACCTGGTGGGTTATATCAAGAAATTGATTTGCCCAAATAGAAGTGGGGAGTGGTTAATATGGACTTCATTACCGATCTTCCTTGGTCTTGGAATCAGTATCATTTTATTTGGGTCATTATGGATCGGATAACCAAGTCTGCACATTTTTTACCAGTTCAAACTACCTTTTCGGTGGAGGATTATGTGCGGTTTTATCTTTAGGAGATTGTAAAGATAAATGGGGTACCTATTTTGATTATCTCTATCGTAGTACACAATTTTATTCTCATTTCTAGTGATCTTTCTAGAAAGGGTTGGGGACTAAGGTTAGTCTGAGTACCATTTTTCATCCACAGTCGGATGGGTAAGTGGAGAGAACTATTTAGATGTTGGAAGATATGCTTCGGGCCTGTGTGATTGACTATGGTGGCAATTGGGCTGAGCATCTACCTTTGGTGGAGTTTGCTTACAACAATAACTATAATTCGAGTATTGGTATGGCTCCTTTAAGGTGTTGTATGGTAGGAGGTATAGATCTCCTATTGGGTGGGTTGAGCTTGGAGAAGCGGACATGTTTGGTCCATATTTGGTTTATTAGGCAATGGAGAAGGTTAAGGTGATTCAGGATAATGTTAAAGATACCCAAATTTGCCAAAAGTCTTATGCGGATGTGAGGCATAGAGACTTGGAGTTTGAGGTCGGGGATAGGCAATTCCTCAAGGTGTCTCCCATAAAGGGAGTGGTGCAGTTTGGCTAAAAGGGGAAACTCAGTCCTCGGAATGTTGGCCCTTATGTGATTTTGTAGAGAGTTGGCAAAGTTGCTTATGAGTTAGAGTTTCCATCTAGCTTAAGTTTGGTTCATCCAGACTTTCATGTTTCTATGTTAAGGAAGTCTCTTGGTGATCCTTCTTCGATCGTTCCTTTGGAAGGATTGAAAATCTCAGATTCTCTGTCTTATGAATAGGTCATGGTTGAGATATTAGATAGGCAAGTTCGTTGGTTGCGGATAAAGGACGTGGCTTCTGTTAAGGTTCTATGGCAGAAACATTAGGTGGAAAAAGCTACTTGAGAAGCGGAAAAGGACATGAAGTCCAAGTATCCGCATTTGTTTTGTGCTCCTGGAATTCGTACGGAAGGTATGTGTCTTGAACACATCTTTATTTTCTGAGTTTGTTAAAGGAAAGATTAACATCTTTGCCTCTTTGTTTTCAAAAATTATTGGAGGGATGTTTGATAATGCAAATGACTCTATGTGTGGTTACCCCTACCTCGTCCATCATTCGGGGATGAATGTTCCTGGTGGGGGAGATTGAAACATCCAGGGTTTTGACCCTTAGAAAATTTCCTAGAAATCAATTCTCCGGACATAAAATGACTCACGGGTACGAGCCATATGCTGGGGTACAAGTAGTATGGTCCTGTCGTATGCTGACCAGTGTTAGATGGTAGGATGGTTTTGGTCACTGAAATGGTACGACTTAAGAGAAGGAGACGTAGGGCTTGGTATGAGTCATATCAAGGACTCGTACAGTAGGCAGTGTTGATCCTGCTGGTATTTCATTCTGCCATAGATATGGGTTATGGGTATGGATCGTATGGTGTGGTTACGACTTGTTTGGATGAGTTGTATACTGGACAATGTTTGATCAAAGGGTTAAGGCTTGGATACGATTAGTGGATACCGATCGTATAGGAGGGTATGACTCATATAGATCAGTCGTATCCCTATAATGGGTTTTTAAGGGATTTAAGTAGAGGTATTCTGGACATTTCCCTACTTACCCGAACTAGGACCCATGACTTCTAATTCACTTAGGATGGTTATTTACCCTATTATTCTATTTATTAACATTTAGAAACTATTCCAAAATATCATAATTCTCTCAAGAGCTTTTGGGGAAAGAAGGCTAGGGTTTTATCTTACGAATTGCTTTGGGGCTTCGTTTGGTGATTTTTTTCGTCCATTCTTCTGTATAAGGCATGATTCTCTTCCCTCATTGTAAGTTCAACTAAAGGCATGGTTTATATGATTGATTTCATGGTTTCACTCTTTCATGATTATGGTTTTCAACAATTATTTGGAAGTTTTGATATTAAAAGCTTAGTTATTATTTCCTATGGTTTTATTATACTTTGATATGCATTAATGGTGGATTTTAACAATTGGATTGAATAGTAATATTTTAATGGTCTTTGGAATTTGTTTTGGTTATATTATGCCCCGAAGGTGTTTGGTAAAATGCTTATAAAGATATGTTCATTGCATTGACTTTTTTTAATGGAACTCTTGCATGTCTTAAACTGGATTAAGGAATTATGCATGGTTTAAATGGTTTCAAAAGGTTAAATGCTAAAACATTATGCTTGTAAAGAACTTGTAAGTCTCCCAAAGTGATTTAATATAGTTATTGGAAGGAGACCTAAGGTCCTACTAACCTAAATGGTTTGGCTACAGTTATTACTTGCAAGTAATGGGTGGTATTACAATACCACCAATATTGGCCTTGGTTAATAAATGGTAAATGGATTGTTTGAACATTATTTTAATTGGGTATTAATTGTGGGGTGTGTACCTAAGCCGTAGAAGGTGGAGGTCCTGAGGGCACCAAAATTGGAAACTCATATTTGCAAATATGAGGGGTCTTTAATGACCGTGTACGTGTGTCACATTTTATATTAGGGGATGTACTAGTCATCCCATGGGATATTCCCTGGTCGTGCAGCTACACGCACAGGGGCCCTTTCAGAAGGAGAGCTGAACCCATATGGCCCGTGGGTGTTTAAGACGGCAAAGCTATACAACCCAGGTATAATGGTCTTAAATACATGCGAAACTCGGTACACTTTACCGTCACTTATATATGTATGGTTGTATGAATTATTAATGGTCTTACTTGGTTTTATAACTAGCATTATTTTATCCTTATCCTGAGATTCATGCTAATGGTCATTCGCTAACTCTGTCTACTGGAGGCTGTATATCCATGCTATGCATGAACCGTCCATTTCACTCCTTCTATTTGGCTCGCGGATTCAGTGTCAACATTTGTACTGAAGTGGTGAGCTTTCATCCTTTTGAAGGCATCATTTTATGTTATAGATTTGTTTAGATACTTTTCTTTTATTTTGGATATTATTTTTGGCCATGAATGGGGGAATGTCCAAACTGGATTTGTTTACTTTTTTGGATAGAGGCTTTGTGGTACTTCTGGGGTTGGTATTGGCGGGATCGGTATAAGTGCCAGTCTTTACATTGGAATAGCCCAGGAGACTGGCATCATCGTACATGATTTCTCACCGTTCTGTCAAATTACATTTTGGGATTGATTTTCATATTATGTTTTGGTATTCCCTTTGGTTTATGGTCTATTATTGGGCTTGATATGGTTAGGCGGTTGGTGTGGTACGGTTGGACTCGATTAGGTCAGTCACAGTTATTACCCTATCCTAGAGTTTTAATGAGAACAATAAAGCTATCTTGTTATATGTTTGAAATTCAGCCCATCTAAGGCTGGATATAGGTAGTTGGGTTGGGTCACATGGGACGGTCCCCAGTCCTGGTTGGACTTAGGATACCTATTACGACAAGGCCTGGGGTCGGGTCATGCCAAGTTGGTATTCGAGCCTAGGTTCATGGTAAAATGGGAAGTCCATAAGGTCGTGTCGAGTAGAGTCTCCTTTAGGGGTGTGAAGCGCGCCATAATTATAAGATAGAGGCTGCAAGACATTTTGGAATGTTTCACTATCTTGGTATTTTGTCTTCAAGCTTGAGTTCTCAATCTTCGAATTTCCTCTAATCCTTGTTTGTTCGTCTTTCAGATCATGCCTCCTAGATCTAGAACACAAGAAAATTCTTCTATCCCACCTGGGGATGATGATGGCGGGGTACGTCCTACATCTGAAGTATATCTTCGATCTCATGGTCCTATCCCTAATGGTGTTGGAGTTCCTCCTATTCCAGCTAGTTCTCATCAGATTCCTCAGGGCAATGTGACAAATGCAGAATTTCGTCAATCTATTCATGTTATTTCCCAACTAGTTGCTGCTCAAGCTTAGTGGGGTACTATTGGTGCTTTTTCTACTGAGGACACAAGGGTTGGTAAATTTATGAAGATGGGTCCTCTAACTTTTACTGGGGTAAAGCTAGAGGACATGGCTTCTTGGATTAGATGGAAATGATCTTTTGGGTGATGCAGGCTACTAATGTAGAGATGGTTAACTTTACAGCTTATCAACTCAAGGCTATTGCTTATTAGTGGTATGAGGAGTTGGACAGGGATAGAGGTGATATGGAATAGGAAGGATTATGGGAGGCCTTTTCTAATACCTTCTTGGATCGATTCTTTCCTTAATAATTGAGAGAAGTAAATATGGAGGAGTTTGTGAACCTCAGGAGGGGAGGATATCAGTAAAGGAATATGCTTTGAAGTTCCATCAGCTATCAAGGTATGCTTCTGATTTGGTGTCTTATATGAGGTCGAGAATGGGGAAATTTGTTTCTTAGTTGAGTAGAGATTTGATTTTAGAGAGCAAGACTTCCTTACTAATTAAAGATATGGACATCTTAATTTTGACTATTCATATGCAGTAGGTTGAGGATGAAAAATGAAAGAAGGCAGAGTTTGGGGAGATACAGGGAAAAAGGATCATGTTTTCTAATCAGGGAGGTGCTTAGTCTCAGGGTGGTAGGTATGGTGGAGAGTGGTAGAAAAATAAGTGGAGGAGTTCGGGATCCTTTTCTGTTAGTACTCCTTATCAGTCGGGAGACAGAAGTCATCAAGGTGGTGATAAATCTCGAGCACAGGTTTCCCAATCTCAGATGAGCAAAGGTTAGTCATTTTCTTCGTGTCCTCCTTGTCGATTTTGTTGTCATCCTCATCGAGGCTATTGTGGGGAAGGAAAGGACAAATGCTTCAAGTGTGGCCAGGTAGGCCATCGGCTTAGGGATTGTTCGCTGAATAAGGTTGCTACAGGAGTGAATAAGTTCCCTATGGTTTCATCTTTGGTTCCTACACCTAGTGGTGTGGCATCTTCTTTTGTTACTGCTCTTAATTCTAGTGTTAGTTGGAATAGGTTGTATGCTTTGGTGTTGATGAGTGGTGATTTTACCACTCATTCTCACTCTTTATTTGTGCACATTACCTTGTGTTGAATGAATAAATGATATAAATTTATGGTTAGATGCCCTAATATCCACTCTTTGCAGTCATAAAGTTGAGGAGATCAAAAGATGTGGGTTGGAGCATAAAATCATCAAAAGGGAGATGGAAAAGTGCAGCGGAAGGCTTAAAGAAGAAGAGCCTCAGGTACTGCGGTCGTGGTCTGTCGACCGCTACTGCAGCAGTCAAGAAAAATTCTTACAACTGCAGTGGCGGATGTTAATCGCGATCGTTCATCTGCGGTCACGGCCAGTCTTGCCCGATCGCTGTCTAGTGGAGGAAATAAGCCCAGGGGAAAATCTCTCATTGCACGTGCTAATCCCAAATTGAACAAAATGACCCAAAACCTATCATGAGGAAGATTATTCCACCTTCCCCAATTTTTAGGTTTTAGCTCTAGCCTTCATAGTCTTTATTTTTGGAGAAGAAAATATTGTATAAATTTTAAGTAAAAAATACATTGGAAACTTTCTAAGTGGGATATTTTCCCACTTCTATTGTTGATATTGTGGGAAAGCCATGTTTGAAGTAACATTCACTTAATTCTTCAATAATTTATTTTAATGGAGATTATGGGTATATCTATGCTTATTTATCTAATGTGTAGCTAAATCTTCCTCTTGGGGTTATGTATGAATAGGGGTTTAAGTGTGTGTGGGCTATTATTTTTAGCATCTATTTGGTAGTTCATGTTTATGGGTTTTGTCCTTGCTATGCTATTTTGGATGGGATTTGATGGGTGAAAACTCCAAATACCCACATGGGTTTGATGAGTGAAAGCTCTAAGATCTAGAAAGCTCAAGGCCATCTTAGAAAGAAGTGTTTTAGGTGAAGTGTAGGAATCCATATCATCCTTGAAAGAGGGTTGTGGAAACCAAAGCAATGATAAACCATTTTGTGTGTAGTTTGCTAAATTTTCACTATCTTAGACATAAGGGTGAATGTGAGGTTGATTATGCCATGGGTATCATCCTAGAAAGAGGGATGCTTAGATTGATGTTGTGGTTACCAATTGTTGAACACACCTATTAGGTATTCGAAAGAATGAATAAGTGAAAGTTTGGTGTTTTGTGAAAAGACTAGCATCAAAATCTATAACTAAGCCTACCCATGTTTGACTTACTAAATTAATGTTGGTTACTAACTCCCACATGTCACTCCCTTAGTAATGTATAATCCCGAGATTCATGCATAATTGTTAAAACTCTAATTCTTCATAGCCCCAAATTTATTCTAGAAAAAACCCAAAAATAAATATTAGTGCAGGAACCTATCTTCCCCTATTTTATCTTTTTGTACCATTTGTTTGAATTTAACTTGTATCTATCATTCCGAATTAATTTTATCGCCACTCATATCATTCCTCATGGATTTGACCCCAACTTCAAAGTTGGGTAAATATATTGATGACGACCGCCTTGCAGTTAAATTGACGTGTAAGTTGAGCGTTATCAAAAATGGCGCCACTGTCGGGGAACTATTTGGCGTAATAATTTAGTTTGAAATTTTAGTTACTTGCTTGAATTCAAGTTTGTACATATTTGTTTGTGATTTTATTTTGTATGTAGCTTCTTATTTTATTTTACTTCACTCGATGGCATCTTTCAACAAATATGATGTTGGTAGTTGGAAGACCTATCTCGATGATCCATGTTCATATTATGACGTACCACATTCATGAGAGATCACGACTATGATCTTTGAAGAGAAATGGATTCACCATCTCGATCCTATAGGGAGTATAGGTGTTTTTTATGTCGTGGTCGAGATGGGCATTGGAGTGATTGCCCAAGTTCCCCCTCCCCCCATTATCCTAACCAAATTGCTAGTTCTTCTTCTGAGATTGATAGGTCTTATGATGAGAAGAAGGAGGAGAAACAAATAGGTCCAATCGGTTTGGAGCAACGCTTCAAACCATTTTGGATCGGGTGACTATAACTAGGGGAGTGCGCAAGACTTGCATCAATCCTATGGGGTGTTTAAAGGGGAAAATGTCAAGGCAAGGGAATCGGGAAAGAATATAATTCCTGCAAACCTCTCAACTATTCCCATTTCCCAAGAGGAGTATGTCAAGAGGAGAAACCAAGCTATAATGATGAGCTTGGTAGCAATGAATCCTCAGCGGCTTCCCAACAATCCTAATCATATGAAATGGAAGAAGCCAAAATAAAAGAAATGAGTGTAGAGTCAAGAGAAGAATTAAGGAAAATCTCTTATGATGACTCTAGCTCATTCCAGGGTGAAGATGTTTTAGAGAAAACAATTCCAAAATTAGGGTTGGACCTCATTCAAACCACTTCTCAACATTGTGCTTGGAAGATGTGATGAGAATCCATCTACCTAGTAAAATGGTTGATCATGGGAAGTAGGAGTCTAATGCTTATATTTTGGAGTTTGACATTCCAAAAAAGCAATTGAACAAAATCCATCAATGGCCAAGGAACTCAACTTCCAATGGACAAGGAATGGCCTATTGATGTACACCTTTTTATCCACAGAGCCAATCTGGAAGATTGATGTAAAGTTGGGTAAAAGGTTCAAGTCTTCAAAATGGCAAGATCGAGTCTTACTCTCCATTCCCTTATATTTTCCAAGCTGCATCTTGGAAAATTTAAATCTTCTGTCCCTCTATCGCTCATTGCATATTGAAAAAAAATGGGACGTAGATTCAATTTTTCTAAGTGGAAACATAAAAGGAAGGAGTGGAGGCATCGTGCTATGACCTTAAGCTAAGCGCTCGATGGGAGGCAACCCATCATGCCACGAAAAGTTGCAAATATCCTTTTATTTATGCATAATAGAGTATATTTGTTTTTGTATATGTTTGTGCATGATCTATGAAAAAGTGATTGTTAGGAGAAATTTTGATTGCAATTGAAAAAGAGAGTTGTGAAAGTGGCCTGTTGGACTGAACAACTAAGTGCAGAGGCCTAGATTTTGGACTAAGTTACCGCGATCGTGATCCATTTCAACGTGATCACGGAGGCCACGAGTCCGTAATAGCGAAAAGAATTATTCATAATACGGTCATACCATCTTAAGTGACCATCCAACTGTCATATTTGCCACGCGCTCATTCCATAATTCTCTAAAAACTCTCTTATTGATTGGCATTGTATGGAGTATCCAAGATTTTATCTCAACCTTTTTGCGTCATCTATCTGGTATGTAGTCTCAAACCCTCTTTCTTTTATTGTCATTGCAGGCTTGGGACATGTAAATTGAAAACTGGCATAAATTCATTTTTAAAATGCCAAAACTATGCTTTCTTGTATTTATTTTTGTGGTTAGTAGTTGTAGGTTGTTTACATGTCATTTAGGGAAGTCTTGAGTACCCATATTCTAACCTAACATGGTTGAAACAGACGTGTATATTATGTCTTCATTCATTTCCCAATAGAGTTCAAGGTGAACTCCTTCAAGTTTGGGGAGGGGGCTAAAACGCACAAGCTGGGCTTACTTTATATTATCATGAAGGTTATGTTCCTAGTTAGAAGACAAAGTGGGTGTTAACTGCGTGTATCTTGAGAGAGGGAAGAACTATTAGAAGTGGTGTCAAGTATCGCAATTGCGGTCCTGGTGACGGCGATCGCTGAAGCGCGATTGCAGTCAATGCTCTATGGTGTCTATATCCGAGGACTGTTGTCTGCAGAAATCCAAACTTCTGCACACTTGTTTTTCACCCTTGAATCTCCTATAGCATTTCCACATGCACTTTTCTAGCTAATCTAACATAAGTTTTGCTTTGTAAACATTAAAAATAGTCTGAAGTGTGTTCCATAAAGGGTTACAGCTACAAAATGGGAGACTCAGATGATACCAGATGCATGTCCCCGGAGAGCCACAACCAGTGTTACAATGACCTCCCAAGGACCAAGATACTCCTAGAAAGGAGTATATCTATGGATAGAGTCCCAGAGAAGTTCCCAGAATTCTTTGACCAACTTGCTGCTATAAGGGAACATGCTCCAGGGCTACCCCAGGGGCCAGAGAAATCCTCTAATACTCGCCACACATATATAGCTCAGTTTAACTTGGAAATATATCAGAAAAAGTTGAAACAACAAGGTGCCAAGGTTGCCAAATTGGAGAAAGCATATTCAGCTTTGTCAATATCACACAAGAACCTCTGGGAATCACAGGAGAAGATATTGAAGATGGAAAAAAAGAAGAGAAAAATTCTTCACCAAGATGTGGAGAGGGATAAAGGTCATCTTCAAGGTACTTAAATCTAAGGAGCGTCTACCTTCATCGAGGAGAGGGAGTGATGATAGAGCCTCTATTAAGAGTTCTAGTGCTGATGATGGTGGAAATGATGTGGGGTATACCAGAGATGATGAAACAGATTCAGGGAGCATCTTTACTCTTATCTTGTTAACTAGGCAGTAGGGGCACTGGCAGCTTTTCAATTGGGGGTACTTGTCCCTATATTTGTACTCCTTGGATGTTTTTGGGTGTTGTTTTGATGATATTCTTGATGATGTTTAATTTTTATTTTGGGATGCTACATTTGGGCGCTCGATTGGTGCTCACGCTTTTATGGATTTTCATGCTTTTCTTTTATTTTTAGTATTCTTTTAATTTAATTTAATTTTGATTTTATTTTAATTTTTGTGATGCTTGACTAGCTTTGCCCTATGATGGATTGATCAACGATATTCTTAAGGGTAAAGCATCATGTGTGTGTCTGGGGCATAGATGCAGGGGAATTCTGAGTGCCCGTACCATAAGTGTCAAAAATGCAAGGGAAGTTTGAGCACCTATGACATTTTATTTTGTTAAGTTGGGATTACTTTTTACACCATTATCGAAGTCCAAGTAGCCATATGAGTAGTTTGCCCATTTTAAGTCAAGATGTGAGACTGAGGTTTTGGTTGTAGCCATAGTTTAGCAAATTGTGCATAATGCTATTGCAGAATAAGAAACCCCCTCCATCCAAATTTTTTGAAAAATCAAGGGCATGGACGTGAGCAATATTACAACAAATTTTCTCTTTTTTGGCTCCGCAAATTGTTGACTTGTAAATAGTGATAAATACTTTATTTTTTTTCTCTTGCGAGAGGGACTTTCTAACTCCCTTGGCGAATTTTTCACGCCACGTGTGGTGATATTTTGGCAATTATCTCTTGTACATTTATCTTATCTAGAACTTGCCCCGTTAGTCTTTTAAAGCTAATGTTGATTGTATTTGGTTGGGGAAATGATCTAGGCGATTTGGGAACCAACTCTAGCCCAAAAAAACCTTTCTATGTATGATTGTAATCCCTAGTACCCATTTCGAGCCTTTAGACCTTTCTTTGGCAAACTCATTACAAGTCGTGTTCCATTCTTTTTATCCCTCTTTTAGACCATGCCCTCCTTGAACCAGAAAATACAACTTGAGGATTAAAGCCTAAAGTTGGAGGTGGTGAAAGTGATGGAAGGAAGTATAGATCCAAGAAGTATTAGTAAAATGCCCAATGTGCCTAAGTGTTGAAAAGAATTGTGTAGAAAATAAAAGATCCAACAAAGAAATGAATTGCGCATAAGTTCTAAGAAATAGAAATGAAAGAAAAGTGGGGAACAAAAGATGTGAATTGTAGGAATAAGGAAAGAAAGAAAACAAAGAAGAGTGGCCCTCATTTGTAAAGGGGAGAATTGTAAAGGTTGATGTAGACGTTCAAGGAAGAGTGTAGCTATGTTGTTCCTAAATTGTATCCTACCCTAACCCAAACAAACATTGCAAGCTTAAAAAGTCCTTTGAGATCTCCGGCCATTTACTTTCTTTGTAGTGGCGGTTGAATATAGGGGCAAGCCTATGGTATGACACTTGTTGCATAGAGATTTCTTTTTCAAGTGAGAGAGTTTGTGCACTAAAAAAATTCTTGTTACATAGTTGGTTGTGTGCCATGTAGAAATTCTCTTTCTTGTGAGGATGGCATGCGAATAATTTGAGGTGGGAGATTTTTATCACCTCCTAAGCAATGAGGAAAATAAATTATAGATCAAATTATGGTTAAAAAGGGAGCCACCTCTAGAGTATTGGTTGTTGTTTCTTTGTTGCTCTTTAATGTCTTATGCATCTTGAGTATTATGTTTTATAATAAGGGTGTAGTGAAATTAACCTAGCACTTAAGAAATGAGATACTTATGGTTATGACTAAAGTTGAAGTCATTGTGATCTTTAAGGCATAAAGGTTGGGCATAAATGATCGTGTCTCATGGTAAGAGGTAATAATGCTTGAGGACGAGAAAATGTTTTAAGTTGGGGGAGTTAATTATTGGTAATTTTACCACTCATTCGCACTCATTATTCATTCACATTACCTTGTGTTGAATAAATAAATAAGACAAATTTATGGTTAGATGCACTAATATCCACTCTTTGCAAGCATAAAGTTTAGGAGATCAAAAGATGTGGGTTGGAGCGTAAAATTATCAAAAGGGAGCTAGAAAAGAGCAGTTAAAGGCTTGGAGTAGAAGAGCCTCAGGTACTGCGGTTGCGGTCTATCGACCGCGATCGCGGCAGTCAAGCAAAAGTCTTTCAATCACAGTCATGGATGTTAACCGTGGTCGCACATAGATGGTCGCAGCCAAACTTGCGCGATTGCGGTCTAGTGGAGGAAATCAACTCAGGGGAAAATCTGTCATTACATGTGCTGATCCCAAATTGAACAAAATTACCCAAACCTATGATGAGGAAGATTATTCCATCTTCCCCAATTTTTAGGTTTTAGCTCTAGACTTCATAGTCTCCATTTTTGGAGACGAAAATATTGTCTAAATTTTGGGTGAAGAATATATTCGAGACTTTCTAAGTTAAACATTTTCTCACTTCTATTATTGATATTGTGGGAGGGACAAGTTTGAAGTAACATTCTATTAATTCTTATCTTAATTCTTACTCATTTCAATGGAGATTATAGGTATATCTATGCTTATTTATCATATGTGTAGCTAAATCTTCCTCTTGGGGTAATGTATGAATAGAGGTTTAAGTGTGTGTGAGGTTTTATTATTAGCATCCATTTGGTAGTTCATATTTATGGGTTTTGTCATTGCTATGCTATTTTTGGTTGGGATTTGATAGGTGAAAGCTCCAAATACCCACATGGGTTTGATGAGTGAAAGCTCCAATCTTTAGAAAGATCAAGGTCATCTCCAAAAGAAGGGTTTTGGGTGAAGTGTAGGAATCCATATCATCCTTGAAAGAGAGATGTGGAAACCAAAGCAATGATAAACAATTATGTGTGTAGTTTGCTAAATTTTAACTATCTTAGACATAAGGGTGAATGTGAGGTTGATTATGCCATGGGTATCATTCTAGAAATAAGGATGCCTAGATTGAGGTTGTGGTTACCAATTGTTGAACACACCTATTAGGTATTCAAAAGAATCAATGGGTAAATATTAGGTGTTTTGTCAAAATACTAGCATCAAAATCTATAACTAAGTCAACCCATATTTGACTTACTAAATTTATGTTGGTTACTAACTCCCATAAGTCACCCCCTTAGTAATGAATAATACTGAGCTCTGTGCATAATTGTTAAAGCTCTAATTATTCGTAGCCCTGAATTTATACTAGAAAAAAACAAAAAAGAAATATTAGTGTAGGAACCTGTCTCCCCTCATTTTATCTTTTTGTACCATTTGTTTGAATTTAACTTGTATCTATCGTTCCAAATTAATTTGGTCGCCACTCACATTATTCCTCATGGATTCGAACCTGACTCCAAAGTTGGGTAAATATATTGACGACGACCGCCTTGCACTTAAATTGACGTGTTAGTGGAGCATTATTAGGCGTCCCAATAGGAATCTGAGGCATCACTTGATGTCATTACTATTATGTTACAGCTTTTGTTTCATGACGTATATTATTTGCTTGATCTGGGGTCCATTTTTTCTAATGTGACTCCATATGTGGTTGTGTTTTTTGGTTTTGATCCAGAAGTTATATCGTATCCTTTTTTTGTTTCTACCCTAGTAGGTGCCTCAATTATTGCTAAGATAGTCTATAGGGTGTGTGTGGTATCTGTTGGTAGCTATCAGACCTTGGTGTATCTATTTTACTTGTATATAGAAGATTTTGATGTAATTGTAAGTATAGATTGGTTGCATTCTTGTTATGCGTCTGTGGATTGTCGTACCTATAGGGTTATCTTTAAGTTTCCTAGTGAACTGGTTATAGAATGGAAAGGTAGTTCCTTAGATACTAGGGAGAGTTTTATTTCTTATGTTATAACTCATATGGTAATCTTTAAGGGTTGTCTTTATCACTTGGTATGGGTTAAAGATTCTAACTCCGAATTTCCTTCTTTGTCTTTGTTCCCTATGGTTAATGAGTTTCTAGAAGTCTTTCCGGATGATCTTCCTGGTATTTCTTCAGATTGGGAAATAGAGTTTGGTATTGATTTTCTTTTGGATACTTGTCCAATTTCTATTTCTCCGTATAAAATGGCTTCGATTGAGTTGAGAAAACTTAAGGAGAAACTTAAGGATCTTCTGGATAAAGTGTTTATTCATCCTAGTGTTTATCCATGGGGTGCACAGGTGTTGTTTGTGCGCAAGAAAGATGGTTTCCTTTGGATGTGCATTGACTACAGGCTATTGAACAAGATTCCAGTCAAGAACAAGTATCCTCTTACTCGGATAGATGATTTTTTGACCAGTTATAGAGTGCCAAGTTCTTCACTAAGATAGATCTTTGGTATAGTTACCATCAACTTAAGATTAGGGAAGTAGATATCCCTAAGACAACTTTTCATACTTGGTATAGGCATTTTAAGTTCCTTGTGATGTAATTTGGGTTGACTAATGCTCCGGCAGTATTTATAGACTTGATAAATATGGTGTACAGACAGTATTTGGATCATTACATCATTATGTTTATTGATGAGTGAGGTGGATCATGCTACTCACCTCCGTATGGTGTTGCAGACCTTAAATGAACAATAATTTTATGCCAAGTTCTTCTAGTGTGAAGTTATGGTTGAACGTTATGTCTTTCTTAGGCCATATTATTTCTAATAAAGGGATCATGGTGGATCCGCAGAAGGTTGTTATGGTGAAGAAGTGTCCTACTCCCATGACCCCATCTAATATTCAGAGCTTCTTTGATTTAGCCGGGTATTATAAGGAATTTATGGAAGGGTTTTCTTCGATAGCTTCTCCTTTGACTAAGTTAACTCAGAAGAAGGTTAAGTTTTCTTGGTCTGATGCTTGCGAGGGGAGTTTTGAGAAGTTGAAATATAAGTTGACTTCGGCTCTAATGCTGACTTTGACAGAAGACAATGATGGGTTTATGGTTTGTTATGATGCATCTTGGGTAAGGCTTGGTTATGTTTTAATGCAGTATGAGGAGGTGATTGCATATGCTTCCAGGCAGTTGAAGGTACATGAGAGGAATTATCCTACTCATGATTTGGAGTTATTGGCGGTTATGGTTGCTTTGAAAATATGGCAGCATTATTTGTATGGTGTTCACGTGGATATCTTTTCTGATCATAAGATTCTTTAGTAAGTATTCACTCTAAAAGATCTTAATCTCAGGAAGAGCAGGTGGCTTGAGCTTCTCAAGGATAATATGAGTCGTCACTGCCACCCAGGTAAGTCTAATGTGGTTGTTGATGCTCTTAGAAGGTTATCTATGGGTAGTTTGGCTCACGTGAAGGAAGGTAAGAGAGAATCAGAGAAGGATTTTCCCCTCTTGGCTAATCTTAGAGTTCGTCTCTTGGACTCTCGAAATGATGGTGTGAAGGTGAAAAAAGTGGTTCGATCGTCTCTTGGCGCAGAGGTTAAGGAGAAGCAAGTGCTAAATCCTATCTTGATGAAAATAAAGGGTGGTGTTGGTGGGAAAAAGGTAGTGTTATTTGAGATCAGTGGTGATGGTGCTTTACGATACTAAGAGAGGTTGTGTTTTTCTGATGTTGATGGGATACGACAAAGGGTTTTAGATAAGGCGCATAAGTCACTCTATGTTGTTCATCCCTGCTCGACTAAGATTTATCATGGTCTCAAGGAGATCTACTGGTGGAATGGCATGAAGAGGGATATGGCTGATTTCTTGGCTAAGTGTATGGCATGTCAACAGGTTAAGGTTGAGCACATAAGGGCCAGGAGGGTTGTATTAAAAAATTGATTTTCCCAAATTAAAGTGGGAAGTAAATAATATGGACTTCGTTACAGGTCTTTCTTGGTCTCAAAATCAGTATGATTCGATTTGGGTCATCGTGGATAGAATGACCAAGTTTGTGTATTTCTTACCAGTGCGGACTACCTTTTCGGCGGAGGATTATGTGAGGTTGTATCTTCAGGAGTTTGTAAAGATGCATGGGGTAACTTTCTCAATTATCTCAGATCATGGTATGCAATTTACGTCTCATTTTGGGCATTTTTTCAATTTACGTCTCATTTCAGCTATTTTTTCAGAGAGGGTTGGGGACTAAGGTTAGTCGAAGTACTGCTTTTCAGCCACAGTTGGATGGGTAAATGGAGAGAACTATTCAGACATTGGAAGATATGCTTCGGGCCGGCGTGATTGACTATCGTAGCAATTGGGTTGAGCATCTACCTTTGGTAGAGTTTGCTTACAACAATAGCTATCATTTGAGTATTGGTATGGCTTCTTTTGAGGTGTTGTATGGTATGAGGTGTAGATCTCTTATTTGGTAATTTAAGCTTAGAGAAGCGAACATTTTGGTCCGGATTGGGTTTCTCAGGAGAAGGTCAAGGTGGTTCGGGATAGGCTTAAAGATGTCCAAAGTCGCCAAAAGTCCTATGCAGATGTTAGTCGTAGAAACTTAGAGTTTGAGGCAGCGGATAGGATGTTCCTCGAGTGTATCCCATGAAGAAAGTGGTTCATTTTGGCAAAAAGAGGAAACTTAGTCCTCAGTTCATTAGTCCTTATGTGATTTTGCAGAGAGTTAGCAATGTTCCTTATATGTTGGAGTTTCCATCTAGCTTAAGTTTGGTTCATCCGCTCTTTCATGTTTCTTTGTTGAGGAATTGTCTTGGTGATCCTTCTTCGGTTGAGCCTTTGGAAGGATTGGGTATTTTGGATTTTCTGTCTTATGAAGAGGTCCCGGTTGAGATATTAGATAGGCAAGTTCATCGATTGCGAACCAAGGATGTGTCTTTGGTTAAGGTTCTATGTCAGAACCGTAAGGTGGAAGAAGCTACATGGGATACAGAAGAGGACATAAATTCCAAGTATCTGCATTTATTTTATGCTCCTGGGAATCGTGTGGAAGGTATATGTCTTGAACACATCTTTATTTTCTGAGTTTGTTAAAGGAAAGATTAACATTTTTGCCTCTTTGTTTTCAATCTTTGTTGAAGGGATATTTGATTATACAAATGACTCGATGTGTGGTTAACCCTACCTTGTTCGTCATTTATTGACGAATGTTCCTAGTGGGGGAGACTGAAACATCCTGGGTTTTGACCCATAGAAAATTTCCTATAAATCCATGCTCCAGACCTAATACGACTCATGGGTACGAGCCATATACTGGGGTATGAGTGGTATGGTCCTGTTTTATGCTGACTAGTGTTAGTGGATGGGATGGTTTTGGTCATGGTAATGGGTATAACTTAAGGGTATGAGTCGTAGGGTTTGGTACGAGTCATATAAGGGACTCGTATGGTGGGCAGTGTTAGATCCTCCTGGTATTTTTTTCTACAGGGGATACAGGTTATGGGTACAGATCATATGTTGTAGTTATGACTTGGTTAGATGAGTCGTATACTGGATATTGTTTGATCCAAGGGTTGAGGCTTGGATATGATTGGTGGATACCGATCGTATTGGAGGGTACAACTCATATATATCAATAGTATCCTTGTGCCGGGTTTTTAAGAGATTTAAGTAGGGGTATTCTAGACATTCCCCTACTTACCCCAACTAGGACCCACAACTTCTAATACACTTAGGAGGCTATTTACCCTATTATTCTATTCACTAACACTTAGAAACTATTCCAAAACATCTCATAATTCTCTCAAGAGCTTTTGGGGTAAGAAGGCTAGGGTTTAATCTTATGGGTTGCATTGGAGCTTGTCTTTGTGATTTTTTCCATCAATTCATTGGTATGAGGCATGATTCTCTTCCCTCATTGTAATTTCAGCTAAATTCATGGTTTATATGATTGATTTCATGGTTTTACTATTCCATGATTATGGTCTTCAATTATTATTTGGGGGTTTTGATATTAAATGCTAGGTTATGGTTTTACTTATGCTTTTATATGCATTAATGGTGTTTTGGATAATTGGATTTCATGGTAACGGTTTAATGGTCTTTGGAATTGGTTTTGGTCGTATTATGCCCTCAAGGTGTTTGATAAAATGCTTATAAAGATATGTTCAATGCATTGACGTTTTTTAATGGAACTCTTGCATGTTTTAAACTTGATAAACAAAATATACATAGTTTAAATGGTTTGAAAAGGCTAAAGTCTTAATTGTTATGCTTGTGGGGAACATTGAAGTCTCCCAAGTAGATTTAATATGGTAATTGGAAGGGAGCCTAATATACCCTTAACCTATATAGTTTGGCTATGGATATTACTTGCAGGTAAGGGGTGGTATGATGATACTACCAATATTGGCCTTGGTTAATAAATGGTAAATGGATTGTTTAGACTTGGTGTTTATTCGGCATTAATGGCGGAGTGTATTGCTAAGCCATGGAAGGTGGTGGTCTTAGGGGGACCAAAACCGAAAACTCGTATTTGCTGATATAAGGGGTCTTCGATGACCATGTGTGTGTGCCACATTTTATATTGGGGATGTACTAGTTATCCCATGGGATATTCCTTGGTCATGCGGCTACACGCACTCTGGCCCTTTTAGAAGGGGGACCTGAACCCATATGGCCCATGGGTGGTTAGGACGGCAATGCTACACATCCCAAGTATAAAGGTTTTAAATACATGCTAAACTCAGTTCACTTTCTCGGCACTTAAATATGTGGGGTTGTATGCATTATAGATGTTTTACTTGATTTTATTACTAGAATTATTTTATCCTTATCCTGAGATTCATGCTAGTGGTCATTCGCTAATCCCATCTACTGGTTGTTGTATACCTACGCTATAAAGAAACAGACCATTCTACTCCTCCTATTTATCTTGCAGATTTGGTATCAGCATTTGGAATGAAGTATGAGCTTCCATCCTTTCGAAAGGCATCATTTCATGTTATGGATTTGTTTAGACACTTTCCTTTTATTTTGGATATTAGTTTTGGCCATGGTTGGGGGCATGTCCCAACCGGATTTGTTAACTCTTTTGGATAGAGTCTTTGTGGTACTTCAGGGGGTTGGTATAGGTGGGATCAGTATTAGTGTCATCCTTTGCATTGGAATAGGCTGGGAGGCTGGCATCATCGAACATGATTTCTCACTATTCCGTCATATTACATTTTGGGATTGATTTTCATATTATGTTTTGGTATTCCCTTTGGTTTATGGTCTATGGTTGGGTTTGATATGGTTGGGCAGTTGGTATGGTATGGTTGGACTCGTTTGGGTCAGTCACGGTTTTGATCCTATCCCAGAGTCTTAGTGAGAACAATAACGTTATCTTGTTATATGTTTAAAATTGAGCCCATCTAAGGTTGGATATTGGTGGTTGGGTTGGGTAAAAGGGGGTATTCTCCAGTCTCGGTTGGACTAGGGATGCCTATTACATCAAGGCCTGGGTTTGGGTCATGTCAATCATAGTCCCACAAGTAGGCAACATCAGGAAGGCCCTATTCTAGGCCTTGGACAACATATGCATGAAGAGATCTGTGTTGAAGCAAATCATCACAAATAATCAATCTCTTGAAAGAACATGTAGTAGGAATGATCTTGTCACTTAATCCAACTGCCCCTGCTTAAGTCAACAGGTGAAATCTAGGAAACAATTGTAGTTTAGGTGGTCCAAACTACCTAGGACTCAAGACTATAAGTCCAAGATGGATAGGGTAAACCAAGTACTTCAGAAGAAGAAGTTTGACAAACTACAAGAAAAATAATAGATGCTTCATCTGCAAAAAGCCTAGATATTTTGCAAGAGATAGTCCTCAGACCAAAAAGTTAAAGGAATCAATCTAGCTTATTGAAGAGATAGAAGATTACATAGGTATTTATCTTAGTAAAGAGGATGGTATTGAATTAGTAAACTTTCTAAAGAAAGAGCCAATAGTGGACACTCTTTTATCCTTGACCGTATATGAAGAATCAGATAAAATCTATGTAGATGATCTCTACATGGTATCAAGTACAGGAGAGGACATGGTCCACATTCCCATAGAGAAGATGCCTAGTTAAATTCTCATATTTAAGTTATCAGGGATACTCCAATCCAGAATGGAAGACTATCCCCAAAGTTGTTCACATAATACAAAGACCGTTTTAATCCATCCACCATTAAGAAAAAGAGGACTTTCTATGAGCTACAAGTCTTCAAAAAATATGAAGGATCCATTCTGAAGCTGTTCATAGTACGTTTAGAATACCCATTATGCTATGTGTTTGTTGCACTTGCCAATAACTTCCCAAAAGAGTTCCTACGATTATTTGGTACTTGTGCCACAAATACCACATCCTTATGGAGTTCAATTGAGATGCTTTCAAGAACTTTGATTGAAACCAACCAATTCTCAAAAGGTTTATGTTGTGGTTTAATCCATGATAATATTGGTTTTAATGCTTCAACGACTCCTATGAGACAAAGGTGTTCATGCTACACAGTCTGGTGGGAATCAGGAGCCACATGTTTAAGCTCAGCTAGAAATTTCACTCTACTATAAATTTTCCATATCGATCCTATCCTTAAAATATGAATACTATGAAGTACAATAATTTATACTCCAACAAAATAGGTGTATTCCAAAATAAATATGTACAAAATTATAAGGAAAGTAGAATTACATCAATAACCATCCCCACTGGGATGAGGTTTGACGAGCATTAAAAAAATATAAACTTCCACATGAAATCACAAGGGATGAAGTCACCAATATCATAAAAAGCATATGGGTGAATGTTCCACCATAGGAATAGGAATGCAAAAAGCTTCGTCCACCTATAAGGGTTATATTACCAGGTCACTGAAAAGGTGCTTAGAACACAAAGAATACCTCAAGAAGAAACACAACATTGACAAATAGATGAAAGAAGGATATACAAGATCATCTTTAACACCATCAATATCAAAATAAAAATATGATGCCGGATGACATATGCAATAAATTACCACTCACAGCATGATCTATGGAATTCTAAAAAGAGTTTGCCTACAAGCTGCTTATCTAGGTACTAGGTAAACACCTATAAGGATCTTAATCACCTTCTTATAAAGGGATTACAAACTACTTATCCACTTATTTTTAAGTTGGCAACATGTTTCTCAGTCGTCTGTTTGCATATTCTATCACATGACAACAACATGTTTAGTTTTTGTTTTATTAGGCCCTATCACATATTTGTGGGCATTGTGTGAATAGAGTAGGATGTATATATCTCATAGTTATGTGTGCATATCATAGGAGTGTTTTACAATATAGGTATTTATTATTAATAAAATAGTGTGCCATGTAAGATAATATTTATCTTTATTTTTTGTTTGTGTCAGGTTTTCTTCTCCTATAAAAGGAAGCACAGGTATTTAGTTGGGAATTATCACATTCTCCACCAATAAACTCTCTTATAAATTTTCTTATTATCAGTAAGAAAAACTTTTGGCTAAGTTCTCTCTCTTGCTTATCTCTTCCATAGGGATGGGTACTTCGATCCTCTAGGTTGGAGTAGTGGGGTAAGGAAACACTTAGGCAAGTGTTATTTTTGTGATTCAAACATGGATTTTTAAGTGCTTGAAATTGTCTTGGTCCACACAATATTTTATCGATTGATTCTTACTCTATCAAAACACATAAATCCAAAGTTGGGTAGGCATTGTTCTGCAAGCTGTTAAGGGTGATAAAGGCCGTCGGAGATCCCAAAAAAGCTTGTATATGTCATATGTGGAACATTTTTTCTACCAAAATACTAAGGATTTATTGTGTTTAATATTGAAAAAGTCAAGCCACCCCGTAGAGGGTTAAGAAGTCTTTGTTTTGTGGAAATCTATCTATTAGAGTAGTGGATGTGTAGCCACGATCATATGAAAGCTATTATAGTGTTAATAAAATCTTTATTTTGCATTGAATGCCAACTAAATGGACGTGAATGTGCCTTTCATGCTATAAATTTAGAAGTCTATTGTTATCCAAGCTAATATTGCCTTGGATGATCTTGTTGTGCCCCACTCGCCCCCTCATATTGGTATTAAAGCCATCCATAAAGGTTTGAGAAGTCTTTGTTTCATGGGAAACCATACTTTATAGTAGTGTATGTGTAGATCTAGTTGTATGAGATTTGTTGTGGTGTTGATAAAATCTTTAATTTCGTATTGTGTGCCGCCAATATGGATGTGAATCCGCTTTTCATGTTGGATAGTTAGAAGCTAATTTTTATTTTTAAGATAATATTGTCTTGGATTATCTTGTCATTCCATGTTTTACCCCTCATATTGGTAGGGATTCTTCAAACTTTGATGGTACCTGCTCCTAGTGCCAATTTGTAAGAACACATAAAAACTATTTAGCTCATCTAACATATAATCTAATGTAGGGATTAGGTGGTGATACTTTACCATTATTTTTTTGATTGGTTAATTATCCACACATATGCGGTATATTCTATATTTCTTTGGAACCAATATGATTGGGATGGTGCACAAACCCATGATCTCCTTTACTTAGCCTTTTTTTAGGGGATACTCAACTTATCTTTGAATCTCTTTTATGTCTTCTAGATTGGTTTGATAGACTAGTTTGTTTGGCAGTTAAGAACACCACACAAAGTCGATTTGTCACTCAATACCCCTAAGAAGGTGTAATCCAATTCGAATATCCTTGAGAAATAAATCATCATAATCCCACAAAAGATAATAAATAGAATAGGGAAAACAATAAATGGAATAGTTAGTTTGAAAAACATGATCCCTATGTGTGATAAGGATTGAAGAACTTTGGACCTAACCCTCCTCCTTAGACTCCTTGTACTTAGCCAACATCACCAATTTATCTTTCCCCTACAACTTCATCCTCTCTTCTTGTGTATAAGCCTTGTTATCTAATACCATCTTTTGATGGTACATTTTGTATCTTCAGTGATGGATAAATCCATACTTTCCGAAAACTATTGATGTTTTTAATGTGATTTATGTTTGTTCTCAGGAATCAAACTCAAGGGAAGAAAAAATAGTAACATTAAAATAATAATGTCTGCGACATGGTGCCTGAAGGGACGTCAATTCCCTGAAGGACCATCAACTTTTCCCACAACAAGAACCAAAAAATAGGGGAAAAGTAGAAGTTGGCAATAGCCCAGCTGACAGGCCGTCATGGCTATGACAGGCCATCAACCAAGTCATCATATTCAAATAGAATTCATAGAAGGGCAAGCCAAGCAATGATGATGGTAATGGTACATCAGACAAGCAACATAACATCACTGAAGTAAATGTAACTCACACAGAGCAGATCTAATCTGGAAATAGGTGATGGTTCATCCATCAAATTGTTCATCCGGCGAACCATTGCCCATCTGACAAACCATCACCTAAATCGTTAACCGTGATGTGACAACCCGATTTGAAATTCAAATCCCTATAGTGCTAGAGCCTATAAATACCTAGTATAGGGTTTAGAATAAGTATCTTTGATTTAGAGATGATTTTTGTAATGTATTGAGAGCTTGAGAAATAAGTTTAAGAGCTTGAAACACAATATTTTGGTTTGAACTTAGATTTGAAATCTGAATTTATTCATTGTAAGTACTAATATTTATAATATGAAATAAACTTTTTCATCTATTTTCTATCATGAGTGGATAAAACTCCATAACCAGGGTTATGGGATCCTTGGTGGAAATTCACTTCTAAGGTTATGGGTTGTTGAATTTGTACCGTTGCTTGAAATAATATTATTTTTCCCTTCATTTTAATAGATACTATTGGTTGCGAACCTTACAACATGCCTTAAAACTTACCTTGCTTGATTAAAGAATTTAGTGTTGGGAAAAGAGATTAGTAATACGAATTTAGACTTTCCAACCTCTAAATAAAGATTAATGCCTTAACTGAATTAGTCTCTTAGGGATTACGTTAAATTATTATCTTATCGCCTTAAGTTTGAAAGTATTAAGGTGCAAACCATCTTTGAAGGTTGGAAAACACTTGGATGGATAATAGAATTAATTTCCCTCTAATTGCATACATTGGTATAAATTCACATGCCCTATAATTCAGAAGTGATTAAACACCGAGGTGAACATACTCCTAGTTTACTCTTCTGGATTGTTAATATCTTATAGAAAACAAGTTGGTCTTTTGACTCAAATAGATTTACTTATTCAAGTTTATAACATAACCCTCCTCTTTCATGGGAACTGATGACTAATGGTCAAATGATCTGCATATAACTTTATTAACACCATATTCCCTATTAGATTCTACCCCAACCTTTGTTGGGTTATATATTTGACAACGACCACTTACACTTCTAAAAGGGAGTTGAAGTTTGGGTGTATCAAATTTTGCCTCATCGTTGTCGGGGAATACTATTGTCAATTGAGTTATTATGTTTATTTGACTATTGGTCTTTCCTAATTATACTTTTACTTGTTGTTTTTGTGTATTGTAGGCTAATACTTATGCATTTCATTAACTCTCTATGTAGGTGAACCATTATTACCTTTTTGTCTTGAACTTCCTACAACTCTGAGGAAAACATGTAAGCACAATAAGAGGCAAAAAGATTGGTTGCATTGGTCGCCGCCCAGTTTAATGAACAAAATGTTGATGCACCAGGTCATGTTCAGAATGATGATAATGAGGACTTGGGAGATGATGGTTTGGTTGACCCTTTGAAGAGTGACACCCTAACACTGTCACATAGTCTAACCAAAATTATTAAGTATGAGGTAGAGGATGCCAATGATCAAACAAAATCTTAGTTTCCATAGACTATGTGTCCAAATGGGTAGAAGCGGTGGCATTGGAAAATAATGAAAGAAAGAGTGTGGTATCATTATTAA
The DNA here is from genome assembly GCA_030864215.1 of Capsicum pubescens. Taxonomy (NCBI): domain Eukaryota; kingdom Viridiplantae; phylum Streptophyta; class Magnoliopsida; order Solanales; family Solanaceae; genus Capsicum; species Capsicum pubescens. The sequence goes on from CM061546.1 coordinate 191,985,061, forward strand.
AGAATAATATATTCTCGCAGTTTGGTACTCCATGTTGATAACTCTCAAACTACACCTCTCTTACGAGAATGTAAGCGATCTTTGTCAATATATAACCCAACTAAGTTGGGGTCGAATCCCACAGGGATATGGTGTGAATCTGAGTTATCTGCGGGTTAATCAACTGATAGTTAGCAGTTTCCTATGAATGGGTTTTTTGAAAGGTAGAAAATAATTACTTCTCATTTCAGTGTTTGAAATCAATATGATAAGGAAAACCAGAGTTATGTTCACTATGGGTGTTGGGATTTGACAGACGCTAGTAACGGTTCAAGATTCTTGTGGTAGGTAGGAATAGCAGACTATCCTTGTAGAAGTTATGTCTAAATGTTTATCAACCTATTTATACATTTAACCACCTCATTCTCTAAAACTTAGGGAATTTATATTTCATAACAGGATGTTATCTCAAGTTAATTAATCTTGTTACAGTGTTAATTATTAAATGGTAGTTTAATACTTCCAAGACCCTATTGATAATTCACTTCTTAATAGGGTTCATTTCTTATCTCAAGCAAATCAGCAGTAAGTGAAGCCTATTGTTTGCAACCAATAGTCAGTATGTAAAATAATGGAATTAACAAGAAGTTCCTACCACCGTTATAATCTTGAACACTTAGTAACGTTACAAACCCAAACCCATAGATCCCACAACTCGGGTTAAGGGAATTTAGCTACTCATAATAAAATAAACAAGACAACAATTTGACTTTATACTTAGATAGATGATTTAATAGCAAAATGAATAGCAACAAGTGTTTCTCAGATTTGATCCAGTAGAAAATCCCAAAAAAACAATGGTAATAATCTCTCCAAAAATAATTGTCTTGTTAAAGTCTGAAAACTAGAGAGAAAAATGTTCAAAACATCAGTTCCAAGATGATTATAAAACCCTAACATATTCTTTAAATACTTCAGCCTAATTATGAAAACAAAATCATAGATCATAGTATTTTTTCGGACAGACGATGACGTGTGTGATAGTTTATCAGGAGTCTGACGGCTTATTAGGAATGTCGCCAGCTCCTCTTATCTTCTGATAATCTCTGCCTTGGGCTGATGATGAGGCTTGAAACTTATCAGACATGTGACGACTTATGAGAAATTTTGTCACTTCTTCACTTCAAACTCCATTCCCTACCTAAGCCTAACAACGAGCCTTACGGCTTATCATGTTTCTAACGGACTATCACAGATGTCGTCACTGATTCCAGCTGAAGTCTATTCTCTGTCTAAGCCTGATGACAACTCTGATAGCTTATCACAAGGTTCATGACTTATCAGACAAGTCATCAGTTATACTTCCTTCTCTACTTGCTCAGAAATCAACTCTTTTACTCCCATTATTGCTGATTCTCTTGCATCTTGACTATCACTGCAATATCAAAGAGAAAATAATCACAAACGACAAAAGTTGCTTAAGACTTTGCAATTATTCTCAGTTAAAAGCCTCAAATATGTTAGCATCTTCTCACACATCAACACCCTCAACTTAAAACAATTGGTTGTCCTCAAGCAACTAAAACACAACCAAGAGAATACAAAGTACATTCGGTAGTCAACCATCCATATTATCTCAAAACATCTTCACTATCTCCAAGGTCAATCAATCTAAAAACAACTGTGTATATTATTGAAGAACAACAATGTTACACACAGGAATCAAGATATGGCATCAGTTCAGCAACAACAACCATGCATGTACCAAGACTACAGTATCCAAACAAGTTAGCAACTAGCAATGTAACCAGTGTGCCCTCAGTACAAAGAAGTCCCACTTCACTTATATCAGACATCACATATGTAACCATGGGGACAACCAAAAGACACTCACTCTTAGAATGAAGTTCCAATCAATGTATTCCAAATACCATAGGCTTGCCCTTATTTTCATTACCAAGATTTTCAGATAGGTCAACTAGGATTACTATAGGTCTTCTCTTTGGCTTGTAATGTAGGCTAGGGGCTGTTATGATACTCGATGATATTTAAAGTGACTAAGCCTTCTTGACACTACACTCGCTTATAGGGTCTCAATCATTAACCTTTTTTTATTCTTCTCTTTTCTTGATCACACATATTCATGATGGGTACAGTCTTTTCTACAATCACTTTTTTTTTCAAAACTTTTCTTTTCTTGTTCTTTTCCACTGCACCCATCTTTTTATTCTTTTATTTTATTCTACCTTTCTTCATACTTATTTTACATCAGAAACCCCTATGATAGCTACCCTCAACTTGGGCCATTTGCCTAAGTCAAGGTGCACAGTGTCCAAGAAGAACCAGGGCCAAAACAGGTTTATTATGATATAAATGGGATGGTGATAGGTATCATAAAAAGAAATGTCTATTCAGGCTCAAAATAGGGATCAAGGGATATTATCCATACAGGGAAGGTCATTTAGGCTAAAGTGGGCTAATATCAAAACAACTTTTGATCCTTTCCTAACCTCTATCCTCCAACCTAGGTAAGACTAACCGAGAAAGTTTTGTATTAAACATACAAAGGGGACTAACTAAAATCTCACACGCACATGGCACACAAGTATATCACAAGTTACTACTTATCTAGTTCATTCAATTGTTTAGCAATGGTTATCAAGTCACTAGAACTAATACCATACAAAGATGCATAGTGGTCACAATTAGATGCAAATCACACAGTTAAATAATTAGACCATTTGAGAGGTGTTCACAAAATAACAAAACCATGTTAACTGCCTTAGGTACTTGTATTTCTCCTAGTAAACTACAAAATATTACAACAACAACTCACCCTACACCCTTAACTTAAAATCAAAGAAAAATTGAACTAAGGATTAGGGTATACCTCGAGTAGATCAAGCACGGGGATTATGGGTTGCTTCCTATGTAGCGCCTGATTTAACGTTGCGGCATGACACAGGTATCTTGATTACTTCAGACTTCATCGAGACAGATAATAGCAATACTTTTCATTGAGTCTTTTGGACCGATATAAAGTTTGACTCATTGCCCATTTACCTTGAAGATACTATCGTCTTCACTTTCAAGTTCTACTACTCCAGATGAGTAGACTTGACTAACTCTAAACAGGCCTGACCACTTGGATTTAAGCTTACCTGGGAACAGTTTGAGTCTTGAATTAAACAGAAGCACCAAGTCACCTTTTTGGAAATCTCGTTTCTCGATCCTCCAATCATGATACTTCTTTATATTTTCTATATAGGTCTGCTCTTTCATATGCCCTGAGACAAAATTCATCCATTTTATTTAGTTATCCCAGTCTTAGCTCTACTGTCTCCTTCCAACTCAAATTTAACCTTTTGAGTACCCATAAAGCCTCGTGCTCTAGCTTTATTGGTAAGTGGCATGCTTTTCCATAGACTAACTGGAATGGTGACATGCCAATGGGTGTCTTAAAAGCAGTCTGGTATGCCCACAAGGCATCATCGAGCTTTTCAGACCAGTCTTGTCGACTAGCATTCACCATTTTAGCTAGGATGGCTTTAATCTCTCGATTTGACAACTCTACTTGCCCACTAGTTTGTGGGTGATATGGAGTGGATACTCCATGCTGTTTCACCCCATATTTTGCTAAGGCAGCTCGAAACACTTTGTTGCAAAAATAAGATCCTCCATCGCTTATAATAGTACGTGGTACTCCAAAGGGAGAGAAGATGTTCTTCTTGAGAAAATCAACAACCCTCTTTCCTTCATTATCATACAAGGAAACAACTTCGACCCATTTCGAGACATAGTGAACAAAAACTAAAATATACTTCATCCCATTTGAGCTTACAAAAGGACCCATGAAATAATGCCCCAGAAGTCTAACAATTCCACTTCAAGCATCTTAGTCAAAGGCATCTCATGTCTTTTGGAGATCGACCCCTACCTCTGACATTGGTCTCATTTTAGCACAAACTCATGAGCATCCTTGAACAACGTTGGCCAATAGTAGCTGCTCTGCAATACCTTCCTAGTTGTTCGGTCACCTGCATGGTGACCTACAACTGGGGAAGCATGACATGCTTCCAATATACATAATACATCCACTTTTGGCACACATCTCCTTATAATATTGTCAGCACATCACCGAAAAAGATACGACTCACCCCAGAAATAATGTGTCACATCATGAAGGAATTTCTTTCTTTGATGGAAAGAAAGATTTTTTGGAATGACCTCACTCACAATATAATTTGCAAAATCAGCGTACCAAGGCATTTTCTCCATAGCAGCAGCCAAGATATCCTCATCAGGAAATGCATCATTTATCTCCATTTCATCACTAACTGCCTGCTCATCTTTCATTCTAGACAGATGATCCATAACTTGGTTTTCACAACCCTTCCTATCTTTCACAAATTCTTGTAGCTGCAATACCCATCTAATCAGCCTTAGTTTTGCATCCTTCTTAGCCATCAAAGACCTCAAGTCTACGTGATCAGTGTGTACTACCATCTTGGTCTCAAGCAGGTAAGCCCTGAATTTCTCAAAAGCATACACTACAGCCAGAAGTTCATGTTCAGTGATGGTGTAGTTCTTTTGCGCTCCATTCAGTGTTTTACTGGCATAATATATTGGATGAAATAGTTTTTCCTTCTTTTGTCCTAATACAGCTCCAAGGTCAACACTGCTTGCATCACACATGATCTCAAATGGTTTTGACCAGTCCGGTGAAACAATGATAGGGTCCTCGACCAAATTCTTTTTAAGGCATTCAAATGCCTTCAAGGAATCATCATCGAAGGAGAACTTCACTTCTTTCTCCAAAAGTTTGAAAAGTGGATTTGCAACCTTTGAGAACTCTCTTTAAACCTCCGGTAAAAGCCAGCATGTCCAAGAAAACTACGCACTCCCTTCACTAAAATGGGAGGTGTTTGTTTCTCAATAACTTCAACCTCGGCTCGATCAACCTCTATCCCTTTTGCTGAAATTTTATGCCTGAGAACGATGCCCTCCTTTAACATAAAGTGGTATTTCTCCTAATTAAGCACAAAATTGAATTCAACACATCATTGCAAGTCCATACTCAGGTTTAACAAACATAGCTCAAATGAATCTCCCACCACAGATAAATCATCCATGAACACCTCTAAGGTATCCTCCACCATAACTGAGAAAATAGACACCATGCACCGTTGGAAAGTAGCGGGTGCATTGCATAGCCCAAACGACATCCTCTTAAATACAAAGGTGCCATATGGGCATGGGAACATCATATTCTCCTAATCTTCAGGGGAAATATAGATCTGGTTATATCCAGAATAACCATCCAAGAAGCAATACCATCCCCTTCCGGCTAATCGATCAAGTATTTGGTCCATAAAGGGCATCGGGAAGTGGTCTTTCAAAGTCCATGAGTTTAGTTTGTGGTATTCCATGCAAACTCTCCACCCAGTCACAGGCTTGAGTGGAATCAACTCATTCCTTTCATTTGCAACAACAGTCATGCCCCCTTTTTTGGGCACGCATTGAACTCGACTCACCCATTTACTGTCAGAAATAGGGTAAACCGCTCCTGCATCCAACCACTTAATAATTTCATTCTTAACCACCTCTTGCTTTGGTGGGTTAAGACGGTGTTGATGCTCGATGGTTGGAGTACAATATTTCTCAAGTTGTATTTTATGTGTGCAGATGCTAGGGGGAATGCCAATATTATCTGTGATAGTCTATCCTATTTCTCTCTTGTACCTCTGAAGTACTAAAATAAGTGTTTCTACCTTCTGCTCGCCTAAATCAGCTGCAATAATGATGGGTAGCATGTTTCCATTACCCAAAAACACGTACCTTAAATGCCCAGGCAGTTCTTTTAATTCCAACACCGGTGGATATTCAATGGATGGCTTAGCTGGTGGTGTTGGTTGAGTAGCAAGATCAAGATCTAGATTGTTAGGAGCATAAGAGTATGAACCCATTCCTGACAAAGCATAAACAGTCTCTTCATACGCCTTAATGCCTTCATGATCAAAATTCATAAAAACTGCAGCTAAAGGCTCTACAATAAGTTTCTCCTCTATTGACACCTCCTGCTCATCCTCATAATACACATCAACAATTGAGAACCCACTTATTTCTTTATGTTGCTTCATTGATTGGCACACATCAAATTGTACCACCTTATTATTTATCCTGAATAAGAGATCATTAGATCGCAAATCAATTAACACACTTCCGGTTGTGAGGAAAGGTCGACCCAGGATTATGGGCACCTCAAAATCTACCTAACAATCTAGAATGACGAAATTCATAGAAAATATGAAGATAGCTACCTTCACCAACACATCATACAAAATACCAACAGGTCATTTTACTGACCTATCCACCATCATGATTCGCATGTTGGTGGGTGTGGGATTTCCCAAACCCAGCTTTTTATATATATCCAGCGGCATTAGATTAATGCTCGCTCCCAGATCATATAAGGCCTTAGTGAATTCCAGAGACCCAATCGTATAAGGAATAGTAAATGCTCCTGAGTCTGCCTTCTGATGCACCAAGGTCCTCGTAGAAATAGCACTACAATGATGGAGATTATCCTCCGGTTCGTAGCTCACCGCTCTTTTCTTAGTCACAAGGTCTTTCATGAATTTAGCATACCCTGGAATTTTCTCGAGTACCTCCATCAAAGGCACATTTATTGTTAACTTCTTCAACATTGCCATGAATTTACTAAATTTCATGTTATCAACTTTTTTCTTCAATCTTTGAGGAAAGGAAGGTGGTGGTCTTGGGAGTGTTTTCACCACTACTTTTTTTTCCTTATCTTTCCCTATTTTAGGAGAATCATCAGAACCATCCAGCTTCCCAGACTCCACTCAACATTCTTCTTCGAGTTCATCATCTACATCAATCACATCTTTAACTCTACCTTTGCCCATGGAAGGTCCGTAATATCTTTCCACTTCTAGTGGTAATCTCCATACATGAGCCATCATTTCACGGATTCTGAACCATATCACTAGGTAACATTCCATTTTTTCTCTAGTTCAGCGCTGCAGAGAGTTGGCTTATTTGTTGTTCCATTTATTTGATCGAAGTGGAGTGCGAGTTTACTAACTGACTAATAGATAACAAATTGGTCTTCATGGTAGTCACCCCTGAGTTGGTAGCCTCCACTCCCTTTAACAATTTAGCCATCATGTCCTCTATGGACATCTTTTAGGAACTTGTTATAGCAGCCTCATGATTTCCAGGAGGGACATATAACCCGCTCCTATCATTATTGATCCTCTAATTTCCTTGCTCTTGGTTCTTATATCCAGACTTTTCATAATAAGTCCGACCATAATTTCCTTGTCTATTGCCTCGAAAACCCCCTAATTATTTACATAGTTTGCCTCTTCTTCTGAGTCAGACTCCACTTTGCCCTGCGATCCTACAGCCTTCACTTTCTCAATTTTACCTGATAATAAATGCTTGGTTAGCAATCCCATCTAGGTTTATAGGTGAGCCATGTATTGATCACACTCCTCGTATCTTCTGCGTTGTTCCATAGTCATACCCACAAAAATAGTGGGGTTTGCTACCACAAAGTCTCTGGTATACCATACCTGACTCTGTTTGGTCATTTTCTCTAGTATTTTTTAAGCCTCTGGGAATGTAAGATCAACAAACAAAACACCAGCAGTATTATCTACAATTGGTTTTGTCACAGAGTTAAGATCCCTATACAAAGTCTCCATTAAGTATATGTCCTTCATATTGGGGTTCAGACACTTCATCTGCTTCTTTTTGAATCTCTCCCAGGTTTCATGCAAAGCTTCAGTTGGGAGCTGTATGAAGTTACTGATCTCATCCCTCAACTGTACCCTCCTAGAAGGTGTAAAGAACCTTTCTAGGAAAGCTCCTTTCAACTACCGTCAGTTGGTTATTGAATTAGGTGTCAGCTCATTAAGCCATAATATTGCCTCCCCAGACATAGACAATGGAAATAATCTCAAACGAATAGCATTCTGACCCACTCCTAGGTTATCAAAAGATTTACAAATAGTGACAAAGTTCACCAGATGCAGGTTCGGATCATCCCCAAGAAGGCCACCAAACAACCCCTTCTAATTAAGAAGATGAATCATAGTACTCGTAATGTTGAATTTCGCTCCAGGTGATAACGGTGGAGGAATAATTACACCAGTTACAACTTCTCCATCCATTCTATCATCATCCTCATTGAGGTCATACTGGACCGGCTGGTGATCTTTCCTTCCTCAGAACGGATGGTTCCTGTTAGCATTACGTTGTACTGGTGCAGCTATTTTCTCTTCACACCTTAGGTTACCAGGGTCTAGAAACTCCTCGTCTCATAAATATTCATCCTCTGGATTTGTATGTCGTACTTGTTGACTATCATTCTACACATTTACCTGAGCTTTAGCTAATTCTGCTAACCTGTCAGCCTCCTGCTGGACTTTCATTCTGCCGATTAGTTGTGGTTCCAGATTAAATGGTAATAATGGTTCTCCAGAACTTCTAGTTATTGGCATACACCACAAAAGTCCTTCAGCAAATAAAAACAACAAATAAACGTAAAACTAGGAAACTTGACTAACAGTCAATTAGCGCACACAAACTTCAATTTACAACCGTACTCCCTGGGAACGGTGCTATTTTTGATAATGCTCAAACTACACCTCTCTTAAGAGAATGTAAATGATCATTGTCAATATATAACCCAACTAGGTTGGGGTCAAATCCCATAAGGAATATAGTGTGAATCTGAGTTATTTATGGGTTAATTAACTAATAGTTAGCAGTTTCCTGTGAATAGGGGTTTTTGGAAAGGTAATAATTACTTCTCAATTCAGTGCTTGAAATCAATATGATAAGGAAAACCAGAGTTATGTTCACTATGGGTGTTGAGATTTGACAGACGCTAGTAACGGTTCAAGATTCTTGTGGTAGGTAGGAACAGCAAACTATTCTTGTCGAAGTTATGTCTAAATGTTTCTCAATCTATTTAGACATTTAACCACCTAATTCTCTCGAACTTAGGGAATTTATATTTCTTAACAGGATGTTATCTCAAGTTAATTAATCTTATTACAGCATTAATTATTAAATGAAAGTTTAATGCTTCCAAGTCCCTATTGATAATTCATTTCTTACTAGAGTTGATTTCTTATCTCAAGCAAATCAGCAGTAAGCGAGGCCTATTGTTTGCAACCAATAGTCAGCATGTAAAATAATGGAATTAACAAGAAGTTCCTACCACCATTAGAATCTTGAACACTTAGTTACGTTACAAACCCAAACCCATAGATCCCACAACTCGGGTTAAGGGAATTTAGCTACTCATAATAAAATAAGAAAGACAACAAGTTGACTTCATACTTAGATAGATGATCTAATAGCAAAATGAATAGCAACAAGTATTTTTCAGATTTGATCCAATAGAAAATCCCAAAAAAACAATGGTAATAATCTCTCCAAAAATAATTGTCTTATTAAAGTCAGAAAACTAGAGAGAAAAATGCTCAAAATGTCAGTTCCAAGATGATTATAAAACCCTAATATATGTTTTAAATACTTCAGCCTAATTATGGAAACAAAATCATAGATCACAGTATTTTCTCGGATAGGATACGACGTGTGTGACGACTTATTAGGAGTCTGACGGTTTATCAGGAATGTCGTCAGCTCCTCTTCACTTTTGATAATCTCTGCCTTGGGCTGAGGATGAGGCTTGACGGCTTATCAAACATTTAATGACTTATCAGAGATGTTGTCACTTCTTTACTTCAAACTCCATTCCCTGCCTAAGCCTAACGACGAGCCTGATGGCTTATTAGACTTCTAATGGCGTATCAAAGATATCGTTACTGAGCCCAACTAAAATCCATTCTCTGTCTAAGCCTGATGATAACTTTGATAACTTATCACAAGGCTGATGACTTATCAGACAAGTAATCAGGTATACTTTCTTCTCTACTTGCTCAGATATCAACCCTTTTACTCCCATTATTGTTGATTCTCTTGCATCTCAACTTTCACTGCAATATCAAAGAGAAAACAATCAAAAACGACAAAATTTGCTTAAGACTTTGCAATTATTCTCAACTAAAAGCCTCAAATGTGTTAGCATTTGCTCACACATCACATGTACAATCTTAAATTATAGGGGTTCCCATTTACATAATAATGTATTGTGGGATACCTTAGTAAAATATGGTGTGAAGCGACACAAAGTGGCTAATATTTACTACCCCCAAGCAAGTGGAAAAGTGGAATTGTCAAATAGGTAAATTGCCAAGTCTGTGAATGCTAACAAAAGTGATTGGTCCCAAAAGATTAATTAATGATGCTCTTTGGGCCTTCCGAGCCACCTTTAAAACACCAATAGGTGTGTCACCATACTAATTAGTGTTCGACAAAGCCTATTATTTATAATGGGTTCTTGAGCATAGAGAGTTATGGGAACTTAAAACATTGAACTTACATTGAAAAGATGCAACTGATTTGAGATTAGACCAACTGAATTAGATGAATGAATTTCATCTCCATGCATATGAAAGTTATAACTTTTATAGGGAGAGGATGAAGTTCTTCCATGACCGAAGGATTAAAAAGAGAAAGTATTAAGTGGGGGATATGGTACTTTTGTTTAACTCAAGGTTTAAATTATTTCCGGGAAACTAAAGTAAAAGTGGTTTGGTCCTTTCAACGTGACTTATGTTTTCGCATCTGATGTGGTAGAGTTCGAAAACAAGGATGGAAAGATATTCAAGGTAAATAAGAAACATTTTAAGAATTATGTTGGCCAACAAGAATAGGTGAAGCTGGTAACATTGGTGTATCTTGGTGAAGTCTCAGTAATCAAGATACCTAAGTTGTGCCAGGATGTTAAATTAGGTGCTAGTGGAAGGCAATCCACAATGGGTTTTAAAAAATTGTACTTTAGATTATTCGTTGTCAGGTTTGTGTAATCTTTTTGATAAGTGTGCAGGACCAAAGATAACAAAAAGATATAGACACTGATCAATCTTGACGAGTGCATAGATGGACTGTTGCAAGGCTGACAGGTCGTCTATCCCAAACCATCAGATAAAGTCAGAAAACCCTATATTATAGATAAAAGGTGATGACTGATATAATGGGTGGTCGGGTGGATAATGGACTGTTAACCAATCCATCCCAAAAGGGCTAAAAATTTGCTCTTTCTGGATAAGTGATGACAAAGAATACGATGTTCCATCAGTCCAATGATAGAACGTTAATGAACTTATCATAGAGATAAACTAAAGGCATCATTATGGAAGGTTGTAATGACCCACATAATGGACTGTCAACACACCGATGAAGCATTGTAGGTAAGTCGGTTAAAATTTAAAATTGACCCACCCTATTTTCTACACTTTCCAAAATTCATCTTAAAATGGGCCCAAATACCCGATTCAAAGCATACCAAAGTGTGAATGAAATCAAAACCCACAATCACCATCACCTTTCCACTTCATATTCCTAAATAGTTGAAACTCTCAACGTTCATAACTCTTAAATTACATTCATCCAGCACTACCCACTCTTTTCATATTCCATTTCTATTTAAACCATGAAACACCTCAACTCACTCCATTACTAAAACCAAATCACTATGCCTTCACTAGTTTTACACATTGTTATTTTGTTGTATTTAGTCTACATATGAGGCTAGTTAGATAAGTGCATTTGAATTTAGGTACATTCCTTCCTTCATAAAATTCTAAAGTAAGTTATTAACAATTTTTGGTTTTTATAATCATGTTCTTGTCATATTTCTTTTTGCTTTTGTAGTTTTGTAGTTGTTTTTGCTTTTTATGTTTGTAGTGAGGTTTAAATATTGTGTTTGATACACTGTGGTGGATAAAACATAGGGGTGAAGTCTGAGTAACCCCAATATTTAGTCAAAGTTGATGGAAGTTAAGTTCATTTTATCATCTGCTCAAGTAAAAAAATGTTTAACCACCATGTGTTTGACAAAATGCTATAAAGAAAATTTTACAATCGAGTAGTTATACCAAATTGACTTACTGATTGTTGATTCAGGATGACTTTCCCATAACTTCTTAACTAATTAAATACTATTTAAGGGTGAGGTATTGTATGGTGGACAACCACTTAGGTGATGTCCCATCGTGTCAATCATCGCCTATCTAAAAAATTTCATGTTATATTTTGGCTAAGGCTAACGTTGACTTGACGAACCATCAAAATTGCAACGACCCATTGATGGAACCATTGAAATGAACTCAAAGATGATTGCAATCTTTATAAACTCTAATATTTGGAGTGATGACCCATCGCCCAAGTGACGTATGTCACCTAACTCGTTGCTCCAAAAATAGGGTCTAGATTTTCATCTAATTTTTAATTTAAACTTTTATATTTTCTTAGACTATTTTCTATCTCAGGTACAATGATGCAAGAACTAACTTTAAGAGGTGGGGGTATAACAAGGTTAACTCAGGAAGCCACGACATACAAACTTTGTGATAAACTTGAAAGTGATACTAAGGCGCCAGCCTATGACACCAGAAAAAAGAGAAATGAGATGTTGACAATGCTCCCAGTATAAAGAGGAGGGTGATTCAATAAGTATTGAGTCTAGTAATGATAGGGAGTGCAATATGAGTTCTAGTTCTATCCACAACATGGGGAGTGATTAAAAATACTACTAGTCTCAAAAAAAGACCCAAACAAGAGGGATATGATGTGATCCAAAGTAAAGAACCAGAAGTTTGAAAAGTCAATTACATGGAAGGTTGAGGAGAAAACAAACACTATTATAATGGCCTCTAACCTACACAGAATAGGAACATGAAAAGTCCTATTATAGGAGAGTATCAGATCATCACCACGGAGCTTTCAGAATATACAAACATTGAGAGAAAATCCAGTAAATATGAGCTTAGCTGCTTGATCATACCACTGGGGTCTTACTACCCTACCATTGTTAGAGAGTTCTTTGCTAACTACTTGGCGATGTTAGAGAAGGATTGTCCAAAGGGTAAAAAAGTGAGAGACATATGGAATAGGATAAGAATTCTAGTTAGGGGTGATAATGGACATCTTAGATTATACTATCAACTGGATTATTTTTGGTAAACTATATACTACCCCAACCATCACTCCAGAACTTGAGAATAGGATGAATACTTCACCCACCCAAAGTCCATGTCTAGAACGTGTGTTGATAGATAATGATGAGCTGTCTTGGTTGAATAACAAAGAGAGGATTGGAAAATCCTCATTGAGTTTCAAGGTAAAGTTCTGGTGGGCCATAGTTTAACTTAGATCGATATCGACTGGTGGTGATGCAAATATTGACCCTTAGAGAGTAGTTCTAGTGGATAGTTTGATAGAGGGGTTGAAGATATATTTTTGCAAGATTATAGATAATGAACTATTTGTTAGGGTACATAAGACTGCAAGTGCATTTTCCTTTAAATGTTTAATTACAAAATTATGCTAGATAGTAAAAATTTTAATTATCAGTGAGGTGGACAATAAAGTGAGAGCATTAAAAATGAGGGATTTTGAGAGGAAAAAGGATGAGAAAAAGTTTAATAGGAGTGTTCAAAAGATGTAATATTTTATCCTTCAGTCTCATACCACTCCAGAGGCATCACAGATTTCTTATGATATGCCATTACCACTTGCACTATTTTTTCATAGGGTACTTCTACAGTATTTGGATCTATTTTTACACCTCCCACTATTGAGACAGTAGATACAACGTCTATACCACTAGTCTATTTGGAGTACAGGTTTAAACCAAAAAAATTTTTGAAACTGGTGAAAGCTTAGAAAAAGTTTGGACAACAACTAAAAGTGTATGCTAAGGAGTTCACGCCATTTGTTGATAGAATTGTGGAAGAGGATTTAAAGCCGTACAAAAATTTCCATACTAGAATGGATGACATAGAAGGAAGAATAAGCAGCAAGCTTCGAGAACTCTTAATTCCATACTTAGTTAAGTTCACAACTGAATTAAAGTAAGCACAAATGGACATAGATGATTTGAAGAGGCAAACTATCCCAGGTACATTTGATTTAAGGATTGTAGAAATAAAAGAGAGGGATGATATAGTGTATCTGATGGGGAAGACATTGAAGGACAAAGGAAAATCAGTAAGCGAGAGTAGAGAGTAGAGAAAGTTGAGAAAAAATGCTCAAAAATGAGACCGATAAGGAAAGAGCTTTAAGAAAGCATTGAAGTAGCCAAGAAAGTGGGAGGATATAAGGAATAAGAGAATGGAAGATGGGGTAGATGGTGTGTTTACTAGTTCAGCACACATAGGTGGGCCTAGACCGCCAGTGATACTGATGCCTATTCTGGTTTGTGAGAAAGTTACTGATTTGAGCACACCAGCCATCGTTAGGGTGACTATTGCTGACATTAAGGCTAACCAGGCCTACTAGGATTTTCCAGACCTTAGGATTTCTAGTTCTATCTTGTTATCATGTTGTCTATATTTATTATGCCTATAAAAAAAAGGATGAATGAATAGTTGTTGTGTTGGAATATTGTGAAATGAGGACCCTTCAAAATTTTTGATTATGTATGTAGTTATGTTTGATAAATAACTATTGTGGATCTGCACTTAACATTAGTAATCTCTAAATAAAGAGAATCATGCTTGATCTTAAACACGAATCAGAGAATAAGTAGCATGAGTATCATTTCAATCAATGTATGTGTGAGGAACTTGTGTAAATTCTTACTTTGTGTATACAACTATAACATGCCCGATCGATTTTGTTAAGTGAGAGTTGGTTGTATAAGATAGGATCACATGCCTTGTTTTAGCTTAGTCCACTTATCCTTAAGAACCTGACCAAGTAATGTGCATAAATTTATTTGATCCCTGTTTGAGCTGATAAACTTTTTTATTCAAGAACTGCTAAACTTTCTTTCTCTATTGTTAAACCATTATTTTATCCCTGCCCTTTCTTAGACATCGTGTACCTCAACTCAAGAAAATTTTCTAAGTTGAGGGTGGCTACTATAGAAAATTTTAATGAGTAAAGAAGGGTATGAGGAGAGTCTCTATTATTAAACCACTATTTTGGCCTGGTCCTTCCTTGGACATTATGCACCTCAACTCAAGCAAATTGCCAAAGTTGAGGGTGGCTATTATAGAAAGGTTTAATGAGTCAAGAAGGATATTAAGAGAGTATATATTGAATCAAGAACATTAGGAGTGCGCAAAACTCACTAAAAGAGAAAAAAAGATTATAAAAATAAAAAAATGAAAAAAATGGTTCTGTAGAGTTGTAGCATGCTCAACTAGAAGGAATGTACATGTACTTAGGAAGATGAAGGGCTGAGTTGTAAAACAAACCAAATAAATGGTAACGACGGTAAGAAGGGATAAGTCACTATTCCAAAATTATACCCCACCTACACCCAAGCCTTCTTACAAGCTAAACAAAGTCTTATAGTGATACTTGTCAATTAGCTGGAGAATTTAGTAGAATGGTGAGGGAAAGCTTATGGTTTTGTGTATGCATTGTTTGAAATTAGTTATGAGAGTGAGAGATTTGAATTATAGTGCTTGAATTAACTCAATTTGTGTTAAAAAGACTTTTTTATGGTGAGAGCATATAAATGATACTTGTGGTTGCTGATTTTTAGATTAGACATCTTAAGTATATGTATGTGACTTATCTAAAGTGTAATGCCATGCATAGATCCCTACTTGTTTGTTGGTCAACAACTTGTGCATATATGGTCAATATAAGTTTGGGTCCATGGCTTCTTATTCTTTCTAGATCTCGATACGGGCATGATATCGTGTTAAGTTACTTGGTGATAAGAAATCTTCCTAAGTTAAGGGTTGATATACCAGCTCATGATAGTATATTTTAAATCTTCAATGATGGATAATGGCATGTTTTTCAACAACCATTATTACTTTTAATATGTTTTGTTCTTGTTCTCAGGAATCAAACTGAAGGGCACAAAAAATAGTAACTTTAAGCTAATGATGGATGCACCGTGGTGACTGACGGGCCATCAGTGCCCTGACAAACTGTCGACCTTTCCGCCAACAAGAACCAACAAAGTTAGGAAAAGAAGAAATTGAGTGATATTCTAACTGACGGATCATCAAAGTTAGGATGGACCGTCACCCAACTCGTCACAGTGAAACAAAATTCATGAAAAGTGAAAGCCAAGTGACGATTAGGATGATGAGCCATCAGATGTGTGATGGATCATCATGACTCACACAGAGCAAATCTAATATGGAAATAGGCGACGGTTCATTTGACAAACCATCTCCTATCCCACAGACTGTCCCCTAACCATCAACCGTGATGCAGCAACCCAAATTTGAAATTCAATTCTCCACTTCGTTGGATCCTATAAATACTTAATCTAGGGTTTAGAATAGGTATGTTTTACCTAGAGCTGACTTTTGAAATGTATTGAGAGCTTGAGAAACAAATTTTGAGAGTTTGAAACACAATATTTTAGGTTTGAACTTAGATTCAAAGTTTGAATTTCTACATTGTAAGTTATAATCCTTACATTATGAAATCATGATTTTTCATCTATTTGTTTATCGTTGGTAGTTAAAACTCCATAACTAGGTTTATGGGAGTCTTGGTGGAAATTCACTTCTAAGGTTATGGGTTATTGAATTTGTACTATGCTTGAAATTATATTGCTTTTTTTCTTTAGTTCATTGGGTTTTATTGGTTGTAAACGTTAGAACATGCCCTAAAACATAGATTTCTTGAGTAAAGAAGTTAGTGTAGGGAAAATGGATTACTAACAAGAATTTAGAGTTTCCGACCTCTAAATAAAGATTAATTCTTTAACTGTATAAACCTAATAGGGATAACATTAAATTATTTTATTACTTTAAGTTTGAAAAAATTAGGGTGAAAACCATATTTGAATGTTAGAAAACACTTGTATAGAGAATTGACATCAACTTCCCTCTAATTGCATTCATTGGTATAAATTCATATACCCTATAATTCAGAAGTGATTAATTACTGAGGTGAACATAATCCTAGTTTACTCTTCCTTGATTGTTAATACATTAGCAAAAATACATCGGTCTATTGACTCAAACATAATTACATATTCAAGTTTATAACACAACCCCCTATTTCATGGGAACTGATTACTAATTGTCAATTGATCTACTTACAACATGATTAACACCCTGTTCCCTGTGGTCTTCGACCCCAACCTTTGTTGAATTATATATTTGACAATGATTCCTTACACTTCTAAAAGAGAGATGTTTGTTTGAGCTTATCATCTTTCATATACCCTTCCCATCACCCTTCCTTTTTTCAACTCTTTTATTTTTTGATACACTTCTTTAACTTGAGAAGATGACATGATATGACAAATATATTTGTGCCCATCCATCATAAATGAATAACTATTTGTACTTCTATCATGATTTATTAAATGGTCATATTATCAAGGCCTCCTAAGTAATACATGAAAAGCATGCATTAGGACCACATCACATAGAACCTTATCTTGTTGCTTCTCAATATTAAATTAGATCAATACTTGTCTGTGGACCTTTCTCTATACTTACTTAACTATTGGAAATTTTATGGTATGACATGCTTGGATATGGATATCTTCATGAAATCCACCTTGGTGGTACTAGCAACATTGGTACAACTCTCATTATCTATAATTAAAGTTCAAATATTTCCCTTGATGAGACATTTGAAATATAAGAGAATCTCTCTTTGGATCAGATCATCCATGGTTTAACTAATCACCACCTGTCTCGCCATATAATTTAGAATCGTAAGCTCTCCTTCTTGAGGCGGGGCCTTTTATATTGGAAGTGTCATCATCATTCCATTTGGAATGGTGACATCCCCTTTCATAAGACTCTTGTCCACCCTCATCTTCACTCTTGGATTCTCCATCTTCTTGTTTCTCCTCTTTTCTTTCCTCCTTATTTTTATAGTAATGTTACCCTTATCTAAGGATAATTTTCCCTTAAATTGGACATTCACTCTTCTTGTTACCCCACCCATAACACCTAAATCATTGTATACTTTTAGGACTAGTGGTTGGATATTTATTACCTGCATTCTTTAGTGTATTTATTAGAGTTTTCTTCTCAAATGGCTTCTTTTTAAAGGGACTATTGACTCCATATTTACTCTTTCTCCCAAGAATTTGTCTTTTTGTTCTTCCCTAATAATTTGAAGATAAATACCCTCTAGGATTAGAGACTTATTATCCTTGATAATCTTCTTAATTTTGATAGCTCCATCAATAAATCTTCTATGTGCTCAAACATGTGAAGAAGCATTTTAGAAGAAGCACCTTAGTTAAACACACTCCTAAAATGAGACTCATTGTGTTGGTGTATTCTTCACATGTAACTCCCAATCAATGTATGCCTCAAGATAACTCTCTCTCTTAAATGTAGGAAGAGTGACCTTAATACAGTTGAGGCTTGTGTCTCATCCCTTATATTTGCCTTGATCCCCAAATTGCTTTCTTGACCCCAAGCTTAGCCTTGATTTCTATAGTAACCTACTTGGCCCCTTCCTTGGTCTTTATTCTATAGTAACTTCTTTGGATCATTCCCTGGTCATAATTTCCCAATTATATTATACCTTGATGGATCAAACCATTTCTTCCTCCCTTCTTTCAAACAGAGATTAATCTTAGCCTCATGTCCTATTCAATTGATCATCAAACCATATTCCTCAGTATTATGCTCCTCAAACTCCTCTTGTTCCAATTTCTCTCAACTTTTTCCCTCTAGATGAGTGGATTTTGGATTGAAAGATTGTTGTCCCAAAGCATACATGCAAGTTTACATGGTCTCACCAAGTAATATAGTGGCCTTAAATAAAGCCGAATATAGATCCCTCAGAGAATTATGTTAAACAATTATCCAATTCTAGTTTGACTATTGAGATGAAATTGGTGCAAACATAACCAAAAGAGTTTTAAAATTTTATAACCTAAAAGTTAAATAAATTAATGCAAGAAAGTAAAGACTTTGGACAATCGATGGATGAAAGCCTAGGATTAAAGAACTATGAACAATCATACTATGCTATTGAACTTCTTTCGTGAGATTACTTATCTTGATTGTTGATTCACGGGTTTGATATTATGATCATGGTCTCTCAAGCCTCTAATCACCTATCTAACTTATACCCACAACTACATCATTGAGCGGGGATATGACAACTAAGATAAACGCATTTATATTTCATCCCGTAGTGAACAAAGTAAGGCTTCTAGGTATATCTCTATCCTAGTCGCTAATTCAAACTTCATATTCTATAAAAGAATAAGAACCTTACTCTACCTATTCCCACGTTCTATCTTCTAATTCCCCCTCAAGATCAAAAAGTCAACAACTAATATATTCTAAGGGTTATGAATCCTTAATATAGTGATAAAAAGGATAAATAAACAACCAAATATGATAATCAATCTGAACAAACTCAATTCAAAGAGAAAGTAAATATGTTCTTGGCCTTAAACCTAGAAAGGGGGCGTTTAGCCACTAATAGACATAACTGTAATCAAACTAATTAAATACATGATATAATACCTTAAAAAAGATAAAGTAAAGGGAAATAAACCCTAATTAATGTGTGTAGCATCCCCTCTCTAAAGCTTCAAGGCATTCAAGCTTAATACAAACAAGTACAAGTATTGTATTTGTAGTAGGAGCTTTTGGCCATGTGTGGAGTGAGGGTAGGCCCTTTATGGTAGATCAACTTGACTAGGGGTCGCGACGCAATAGGAATTAAACTTAAATAGGGGTCACGGCGCAATGTATGCTCAATTCAAGTAAAGGTCGTGACGCACCTCTATTGTGAGGCCTCACTATAAAGTCTCAGTTTGACGTCTAAACTTGTTTGTGCACTTTCCCTTCAATCCAAATCCTTGTGGTGTCATTTACCTTTGATTTTGTAATACCCGTGCTTTTTCTTAGCCTGAAAATCATCTCAAGAATATTAGAAATTGGTTTGAAATAATAATTCATTCTTATACACGAGGTATTTCCATACTTTTCACTTCCTATCATGTGGAAATTTGAATACTCTTTACATCGATATATAATTTGCCCAAATCTAACACCCGGGCGAAGAGTTAGAGCCTTTTTAATGAGACAGTGTTTGACCTGAGCCTTCAGCACGTCGCGGAGATAGCTCAAAGGGCAATTGTCAAATTCCAGTGTTGCTCCATGATACTGGCACATCGTACAAAACATCTATGTCATAGACAAGGTGGCAACGCGATAGCTCCACGTTGCGCCACCATGCAGTTTCCCAATTGTCAATTTCCAGTGACACGGCGTGATAACGTCGCGTCGCGTCAAGGGCCCAACTCGGTAAATTTTACTAAAAATTTAATGACGTGTCCAGGGTTAAAAGGGTCAACTTCCTACCCTTATATAATCCCTTTAACATGTGATTCAGTCACTTTTCACCCAAAATATATTAGTTTGTCTCAAGTTTATCTCAAGAACAAACTAGGATTTTTTATTGGGGATTCAAATTCAGGAAGGTTTCACCAACAATCTTCACGAAATCACAAACTAAGTTATTCATAGTGTTTATTCATAGACTCCTTTCGTTCATGAAGTCCAAGAATCCTTTTTAACTACAAGTTATGGATTTTCTTCATGTTTTCATGCTTTGTATGTTCTCTTTCATATTGATAAATGAGGAATTGATTTCTATTCCATGATTTGATGATAAATTACATGTGGGTTTATTAGTATAGATAAAGATTTATGAAATCTCATGACTAAAGCCTTGTATGATGGAATTGGAATTGAAGCATGATGTTTAATTGTTGTATGATGTGTTTACATGTACTATGCTTGCCATATGTTTGATAAAATGCCTAGATGAAGGAAATTTGCCTAACTAGCATGATATCATGAAAATTCCCATAAATGTACAAGCTTATGCCTAATAGACGTTTGATGAAATACTTCAATAAATGTATTATGGTGATTATATTGTATTCAAGAATATCAAGTCATGTCAGTTTCCTTCAATTAAGTCCTGGGGATACTTGTACCCGAAATATTAGTGGTGTGACTAGATCCATGTCATGTTTCCATGATACTCTCAGTCAAGATATGAACTCTTAGACTTCAGATAGTCTTATGACTCAGGAAAAATCTTCATGATCTCATGACTCAGTCAGTTGTCAGATATCAGTAGTATTCCGTCAGATAAGGAAATTCAGTAACTCAGTCCATGCTCAGTTCAGTTAAGTAAATCATGTTCACTGTCCATTCAGATGGGAGTAGGAATTAGCACCGAGTGAACCCAAGGATGGGGACTCACCTGTTATATGAGGGTGTGATTCCTAGAAGCAATCCTTGCGTTCCAGAACTATGTAGCCAGCATAGGTTGAGACATCGTAGTCTGCTCTATGAGGGTAGATGAGATGGTTTAACCTGTTATGTGAGGGTTCCCACCATTCTCGCTAGAGTTACCTATTATATGAGGGTTACTCACATGTTGTCCTTACCAGTGGTGCGGTATTGACACCCTTCCAATCAGGGCATAGATTGGACCCCATCTCAACTATCATAGCGCCTTTGGGACATGTCGGTTAGATACTACTTCCCATAGTTTCATGTTACTGAATCAGGACTGTCAGATACTGTCAATCAGTCTCAGTAATAGAACTCAGATAGTTCTTCAGATTTCAGGACTGTCAGACACAGTCAACTCAGATACAGTACGAAACTCAGATAGTTCCATCAGATTCAGGACCGTCAGCTACAGTCACCCACGTTATTAGTTATACTCAAATACAGTCACCCATATTATCAGCATTATTCAGATATAGTCCTTCATGTTATTATTCATATCAATTACTAGCATGTCACGTAATCAGTATACAAATTTAAAAATTATGAAATTATGTTATCAGTTACAGTTACGTATTTATGCATGTATTCTCACATTCATGTTAAACAGTCAGTTAGCATTATTCATGCATACAAACCCTTGCATATAGCCTACCTCACATGTATACTCGGTACATATGTACTGACGCATTTGTGCTATGGTGCTTTCTTTTTATGTAACACCATAGGTTCAAAGACATGAGTTCTAGATCAGCAGTAAATCCCAGATTTAGCAGTCAAAATAGAAGTGAGCCCTCATCCTTCGAGGACATAATGATTTTCTAGTATCTCATTGATTAGCTTATTAGTTGGAGTTAGTTGGGGACATTTCCTATCAAATCCTTATTTCGACTCTTCAGACAATAGAGGCTTCCAGACGAGATGCAGACTAGATACAGACTATCATGTTTGAGACTTCAGGTTTATTTTAGGTATTCTATTACCCCGCACAGATTTTACGTTATTCAGTTATGTTCATGATCAAACCTTATTACTTTTCAGTGCATGTTTATGCATTATTATGTTATCTTATGCAGTATATAGGTACAGATATCAGTCATGGATTAGCTTGTGGTCCTTCGGGGTCATGAGCACCATGTAGCATTCTGGTTCAGCAAATTGGGTTGTTACAAATTTGGTATCAGAGCCTAAGGTTCAATAGAGTCCTAGGAAGTCTGAAAAACATATCTAGTAGAGTCTTGTGCATAGGTGTGTTACGCACCACATTTATGTGAAAGAGGCTATGAGATGTTTAAGAACAGTTTCCCTTCTTTCAGTATTCATGTCGTGCCTGTGAGCATAATCACAAGTCAGTCTCTCAGTCTAATCCACTTCTTCTCTTTATTTTAGAACATGCCACCTAAGAGAAGAAATCAGTAAGCCCCTCATCCCGAAGAACCTTTGGGCGATCATGTTTCTCATGCGGAGTTCAGGACCGTATTTACCACTCTTTCTCAATCTGTCGCTACTCATAATAAATAGCCAACAGTTATTTCAGCCAACCCAGTGGCCAACTCAGCTGCAGTGAGGATTTGGGACTTCACCCGAATGAATCCTCCCACCTTCCTCGAGTCTAAGGTAGATGAAGACCCTTAGGAATTCTTAGATCAAGTTCAGAAAGTGACAGACGCCATGGGGGTGACTACTGTTGAGAGTGCTAAGCTTGCTGCATACTAGTTGCAGGATGTGGATCATGCTTGGTTCAAACAGTGGAAGTCTGAAAGATTAGAGGATGCAGGTCCTATAGAGTGGGAGGAGTTTGTCACTGCATTCTTAGACAGATTTTTTCCCCAAGATCTTAGAGAAGACAAGGTGCTAGAGTTCATCCACCTCAGGTAGGGAAATATGACAGTGAAAGAGTAGTCTTTTAATTTTACTCAATTAGCCAGGTATGCCCCTAATGTGTTTGCAGACAGTAGATCCAAGATGAGTAAGTTCGCTTCAGGGGTGAACGACGGCATGGTTAATGAGTGCAGATCCACCATGATGAATAGTAACATGACCTTAGCTAGACCTATGACCCATGCTCAGCAGATAGAGGAGCAGAAGATTAAGCAAAGGGAGAAATAGAATAAGAGAATGAAGACAGGTAGTTTCAACTTTGCTCAGCCTAAATCAGAAGGAGAAAACGTTTCTTTGTTTTGTCCTAAGTCATCAGTTCCAGCTCCCTCTACATCCAGTGCTCCAATTCCTAAGTTCAGAGAGGTTAACAAAGATAGAGCGCCAGGCTCTAAAACCCAGGGCAGTATTAGCAGTGCTCGCACCTATCCTCTTTGCCAGATTAGTAGTAAGCACCATCAGGGTGTGTGTAGAGCAGGTAGTGGCATTTGTTTTGGTTGTGGAAATCCAGGCCATAGAGTTAGAGACTGTACACATCTAGGTCCTCAGGGTCAACACAATCGCTCTTCAGCTCAGTCCGATTTCCTAAATCAGCAGGGTGCCACTTCCAGTACTACTAGTGGTCAACGCCCAAATCGTCTCTATGATCTTCAGACTCGACAAGATTAGGAAAGTTCTCCTGATATAGTTACTGGTATGTTACAGATCTTTCATGTGCATGTTTATTCTTTGCTAGATTCAGGAGCTTCCTTATCTTTTGTTACTCCTTATATAGTAGTTGATTTTGGAATCAGTCCTGAAATTCTAGCCGAGCCTTTCTCAGTCTCTACCCTAGTGGGTAAAACCATCATAGCCCGATGGGTATACAGGAACTGCTCGAATATGATATTTCAGAAAGTCACTTCAGCAAACTTAGTTAAATTAGAGATGACTAATTTTGATGTCATTCTTGGCATTGATTGGATTCATTCCTTCTATGCCACAATCGACTGTAGAAACAGAATAGTTCAGTTTTAGTTCCCAAATGAACCCATCCTAGAGTGGAAGGGTTGCGTATCCGCTTTTAGGGGTCAACTTATTTCCTACCTTCGGGCAAGGAAATTGATATCTAAGGGATGTGTTTATCATCTAGTTCATGTTAGAGATTCCACATCTGAGGCTCCCAGTCTCAAATCAGTCCCAGTGGTGAATAAATATTCAGATATCTTTCTCGAAAATCTTCCAGGAATTCCTCCCAAAAGGGAAATAGACTTTGGTATTGATCTTCTTTCAGACACTCAGCCTATCTCTATTCCGCCATACAGAATGGCACCAGTAGAACTCAAGGAACTGAAAGAACAGTTTAAGGATCTCTTAGATAAGGGATTCATCAGACCCAGCATTTCCCCGTGGGGCGCACCAGTCTTATTCATTCACAAGAAAGACGGTTCACTCAGAATGTGCATTGATTACCGTCAACTCAATAAAGTTACAATCAAGAACAAGTATCCTCTTCCCAAAATCAATGACTTGTTTGACCAACTTCAGGCTGGCAGTTATTTCTCTAAGATAGACCTCAGATCCGACTATTATCAGCTCAGAGTTAGAGAATGTGACATCCCAAAGACATCTTTCCGTATACGGTATGGTTACTTTGAATTTTTAGTCATGTTATTTGGTCTTACCAATGCCCCATCCATTTTCATAAACTTGATTAACCATGTGTTCAAGCAATACTTGGACATGTTCGTCCCATACTGAGCGAGATATGCAGACCATCTTAGAATAGTACTCCAGACTCTCAGAAATCATCAGTTATTCACCAAATTCAGTAAGTGCAAATTTTGTCTAAGATCAGTAGCATTCCTTGGCCATATTATTTCCAGTGATAGAATTAGATTAGATCCTCAAAAGATCAAAGCAGTAAGAAACTGGCCTCGCCCTGTTTCTCCATCAGATATAAGAAGTTTCTTGGGTTTGGATGGCTATTACAGACGGTTTGTTGAAGGATTTTCTTCTATTGCATCTCCTATGTCCAGATTGACTCAGAAGAAAGTTGAGTTCCAGTGGTCAAATCCTTGCGAGAAGAGTTTTCAGGAATTGAAGACTCGACTTACCTCATCTCCAGTTCTAGTGCTTCCAGATGGTTCAGATGATTTTGTAGTTTATTGTGATGTATCCAGACTGGGTTTAGGTTGTGTCCTCATGCAGCATGGTAAGGTCATATCCTACGCCTCCAAACAGCTTAAACTCCATAAGAAGAATTATCATACTCATGATCTTGAGTTAGCAGCAGTATTATTTGCCTTAAAGATTTGGAGGCATTATCTTTATGGAGTTTATGTAGACGTCTTCACAGATCTTAAGAGCCTTCAGTATGTCTTTTCTCAAAAAGATCTCAATCTTTTTCAGAGAAGGTGGTTAGAGCTCTTAAAAGATTATGACATGAGTGTCCTCTATCATCCGGGCAAGGCCAACGTAGTGGCCGATGCTCTCAGTAGACTGTCCATGGGTAGTATTTCTCATGTTGATGATAGTAAGAAGAAGTTAGTCCGAGAAGTTTACCAGTTTTCCAGACTAGGCGTTCGCTTAGTCGAATCTTCATAGGGCGGTGTATTTGTTCAGAGTAGTTTAGAATCATCTCTAGTTTCAAAGGTGAAAGAAAAGCAAGATAAGGATCCTATCCTTGTCAAGCTAAAAGAGTCTGTTCAGAATCAGAAAATAGAGGTTTTCTCCCAAAAGGGAGATGGTGTTCTTCGTTGTCAGGGTCGTCTTTGTGTTCCAGACGTAGATGACATAAGGCATCGAATTCTTGCAGAAGCGCATGGTGTGCGCTACTCTATTCATCCAGGGGCCACAAATATGTACCGCGACTTGCGGGAAATCTATTAGTGGAGTGGTATGAAAAGAGATGTTGCAGAGTTTGTGGCTAAGTGCTCTACATGTCAATAAGTTAAGATAGAGCATCAGAAGCCTAGTGGTCCTATGCAAGAGTTTAGTATTTCCACTTGGAAGTGGGAAGTTGTGAACATGGACTTCGTGATGGGTTTACCTCGAACTCATCATCATCTTGATTCAGTCTGGGTCATTGTAGACAAAATGACCAAATCAGCTCTTTTTCTTCCAGTTCATACCTTTTATTCAGTCGAGGATTATGCCAAGCTCTACATTAAGGAGATGGCCAGATTACACGGTGTTCTGTTGACTATTATCTTAGACAGAGGTACCCATTTCACCTCTTATTTTTGGAAAGCATTCCAAAAGGGTCTTGGTACCCAAGTTCATCTCAGTATAGCCTTTCATCCTCAGAAAGATGGTCAAGAAGAAAGGACCATTCAGACTTTGGAGGATATGCTAAGGTCGTGTGTAATTGATTTCAAGGGTAGTTTGGATGACCACTTGCCTTTGATTGAATTTGCATACAACAATAGCTATCATTCCGGTATTCAGACGGCTCCATTCGAAGCTCTCTATGGTAGGAGATGTAGATCTCCAATCGGTTGGTTCAAAGTTAGTGAGGCCTCAGTCATATGTCCTTACTTAGTATTCGATGCCTTAGAGAAAGTTCAATTAATAAGAGAAAGACTCTGGGCTGCTTAGAGCCGACAGAAGTCTTATGCAAATGTTCGTAGAAAGGATCTCGAGTTTGAGATTGGAGACTATGTCTACCTCAAGATCTCTCCTATAAAGGGAGTGAAGAGATTCGGAAAGAAGGGAAAGCTCAGTCCCCGATATGTCGGTCCCTTCAAGATTCTCAATCGATTCGGCAAGGTAGCTTTTGAGATCTAATTGCCTTTAGATCTAGCCTCAGTTCATCCAGTCTTTTATGTCTCTTTGCTCAAGAAGTGCATAAGTGACCCATCAGTTGTAGTCCCTATTCAGAGAATCGATGTTCAGAACAACCTCTCTTATGAAGAGATTCCAGTCGAAATCCTAGACTATCATACTCGTAGATTAAGAAACAAAGAAGTCCCTCTAGTGAAAGTTCTTTGGCGAAATCAGTCCGCCGAGAGAGCTACTTGGGAAGCAGAAGCAGATATGCGTACCAAGTACCCTCACCTCTTCCCCACTAAATCAGATTAAGATCAAGGTAACAGTTCTTCTTAAGCTTGCTTAGTTTCATGATTAGTGTGCATCACTAACTTAGTATTCAGTCTCATGCTCATGTTCCCATGATAAGCTTGGTATCAAGTACCACCACATATTCAGTCATGCATTCATGTATCAGATCAGTTATATAGTTATGCATCAGACATGCATTCTCATTGTGAGAAAAATTAGTTCTTTAGAACTTTTAGTTATGCATTTATGAATCAGTTACGCATGCATCAGATATGCATGTTCAGTATGTTATTTTCATCTTGTCAGTCACGTCTATCATGAGATCATGTTACAGTTATTCATGTTCAGTTTATTGTTTTCCCTCTCAGTCAGTCTCATTCGAGGATGAATGTTCTCAAGGGGGAGATATTGTAATACCCGTGCTTTTTCTTAGCTAGAAAATCATCTCAAGGATTTTAGAACTTGGTTTGAAAAAAGAATTCATTATTATACACGAGGTATTTCCAAAATTTTCACTTCCTATCATGTGGAAATTTGAATAGTAGTTCCATCGATATATAATTCGCCCAAATCCGACACCCGGGTGAAGAGTTAGAGCCTTTTTAGTGAGACAGTGATTGATCTGAGCCTTCAGCGCGTCGCGGAGATAGCTCAAATGGCAATTGTCAAAATCCAGTGTTGCTCCGCGATACAGGCACATCGCGCCAAACTTCCAGGTCATAGATAAGGTGGCAACGTGATAGCTCCACGTCGCGCCACCGTGCAGTTTCCCAATTGTCAATTTCCAATGACACGGCGCGATAACGCCGTGTCGCGCCTAGGGCCCAACTCGGGAAATTTTACTGAAAATTTAATGACGTGTTCAGGATTAAAAGGGTCAACTTCCTACCCTTATATAATCCGTTTAACATGTGATTCAGCCACTTTTCACCCAAAACATATTAGTTTCTCTAAAGTTTATCTCAAGAACAAACAAGGGTTTTTATTGGGGATTCAAATTCAGGAAGGTTTCACCATCAATCTTCACAAAATCACGAACTAAGGTATGCATAGTGTTCATTCATAGATTCCTTTCGTCCATGAAGTCCAAGAATCCTTTTTAACTACAAATTATGGATTTTCTTCATGTTTTCATGTTTTGTATGTTGACTTTCATGTTGATAAATGGGGAATTGATTTCTATTCCATGATTTGATGATTAAGTTCATGTGGGTTGATTAGTATAGATAATGATTTACAAAATTTCATGACTAAAGCCTTGCATGATGGAATTGAATTGAAGCACGATGTTTAATTGTTGTATGATGTGTTTACATGTACTATGCCAGCCATATGTTTGATAAAATGCCTAGATGAAGGAAATTTACCTAACTAGCATGATATCATGAAAATCCCCATACATGTACAAGTTTATGCCTATTAGACATTTGATGAAATGCTTTAATAAACGTATTGTGGTGATTATCATGTATTCAAGAATATCAAGTCATGTCAGTTTCCTTCCATCGAGTCATGGGGGTACTTGTACCCAAAATATTAGTTGTGTGCCTAGATCCATGTCATGTTTTCACAATACTCTAAGTCAAGATTTGAACTCTTAGACTTCAGATAGTCTTATGACTCAGCAAAAATATTCATGATCTCATGACTTAGTCAGTTGTCAGATATCAGTAGTATTTCGCCAGCCACGGAAATTCAGTAACTCAATCCATACTCAGTTCAGTTCAGTAGATCATGTTCAGTGTCCATTCAGATGGGAGTAGGAATTAGCACCGAGTGAACCCAAGGATGGGGACTCACCTGTTATATGAGGGTGTGATTCCTAGAAGCAATCCTTGCGTTCCAGAACTATGTAGCCAGCATAGGTTGAGACATCGTAGTCTGCTATATGAGGGTAGATGAGATGGTTTAACCTGTTATGTGAGGGTTCCCACCATTCTCGCTAGAGTTACCTATTATATGAGGGTTACTCACATATTGTCCTTACCAGTGGCGCGGTATTGACACCATTCCAATCAGGGCATAGATTGGACCCCATCTCAGCTATCATAGCACCTTTGGGGCATGTCGGTTAGATACTACTTCCCACAGTTTCATGTTACAAAATCAAGATTGTCAGATATAGTCAATCAATCTCAGTAATAGAACTCAGATAGTTCTTTAAATTTTAGGACTGTCAGACAAAGTCAACTCAGATACAGTACAAAACTCAAATAGTTCTATCAGATTCAGGACTATCAGCTACAGTCACCCACGTTATCAGTTATACTCAAATATAGTCACCCATATTATCAGCATTATTCAGATATAATCCTTCATGTTATCAGTCATATCAGTTACTAGCATGTCACATTATCAGTATACAGACTCAGAAATCACGTTGTCAGTTACAGTTACATAGTTATGCATATATTCTCATGTTCATGTTAGACAGTCAGTTAGCATTATTCATGCATGCAAACCCTTGCATATAGCCTACCTCACATGTATACTCGGTACATATGTACTAACACATTCGCGCTAAGGTGCTTTCTTTTTATGTTACACCATAGGTTTAGAGACACGAGTTCCAGATCAGCAGTAGATCCCAGATTTAGCAGTCAGAGTAGAAATGAGCCCTCATTCTTCGAAGACACAATGATTTTCTAGTATTTCATTGATCAGATTATTAGTTGGAGTTAGTTGGGGACATGTCTCATCAACTCCTTATTCAAATTCTTCAGACAGTAGAGGCTTCCAGACCAGATGCATACTAGATATAGACTATCATGTTTGAGACTTCAGTTTTGTTTTGGGTATTCTATTACCCCACACAGATGTTACATTATTCAGTTATGTTCATGATCGAACCTTATGGTCTTTCGGTGCATGTTTCTGCATTATTATGTTATTTTATGCAGTATACAGGTACAGATATTATTCATGGGTTAGCTTGTGGTCCTTCGGGGTCATGAGCACCGTGTATCGTTCTGGTTCAGCAAATTGGGTCGTTATAGATTTACAACTTTTATATCCTTAATATATTACCATAATCATCTAAACAAGCATCCTACATCATCATACACCACTTATTGGAACTCAAAATAACATAATATCAAGAATAGTGAAGTAGAAACTCAAGTTAAGACTAGGCTTGCCTACGTTGATCTTTAACTTATTGTTTTGACTATTGGTTCGATTCTATTGACCCTTGAACATTATTAACTCATTGTTACACACAATAAAACACTTAGTAACTCATTTAATACATTAGAATCCATCAAGATAGACTAGACAAAGACCTTGCTCAAATTAGTAAAACTAATTTTCTCGGTTGAGCTCTAAGTGACCAATTTAAGTACAAACTCGTTTGAAAGACAACATAAACATTGTAATCACATTCTTAAACACTTAGATGCTCAGTTATTTTATCATTAACACATTAATCACATGATAAGTCCTCAAAACAAGGCTAAATAAGCTAGGATAATATCACTGAATTGCATAAAACCACCTCAGATCACCACCCCACACTTAAAGCATTGTTCGTCCTCGAACAACTCCTTACTCTAAAATCACAATATTAGGTGACTCTACACATCTACTACAGGAAAGAAACTCAAGATAGTACTACAATTTCTACACAGAATGCAAATTTCTACACTAAGCATGTTATGTACACAATTTAAAGTTCAAGAATACTACTTCAAAACATCCTAGCCTCAAGAATTGACTCACCTAGTTGGAAAACTCATACATATTGCTCAATAAAAGACATCATATGATTCACCCAATATTTATTAAATATGTTCCCTCACAATAAGAGAGTTACCCAAAAACACTCATAATAATGTAATTTCCAACAGAATGGGTACAAGTATCGAATTACGCTCACTCTCACATAGAATTAATGAGTTACACAATATGAATCATAGGCTTGTCCTTAGTGTAGTACTCAACTAATATCAGAATGTTAAAGCTCAGGATCAGATAAATCTTTAAGGGTTGTATTGTAGGCTAAGGGGCGGGTAGGAACTATTCTGGCTAGTACGCTACTAAAAAAAGGAGAAAAACCGACCAACCGACCACTTTCCTTAATTTTTTACCACAAAACCGATCAAAGTACGTGGTCGGTAAAATTTGGGTAGCTTTTTAAAAATCGACCACGTGTTGTTGGTTTTTTAAAACATATATATATATATATATATATATATATATATATATTTAAAATTCATTATTATTTTATTAAAATAGAAAAAAATAAGTTTAAAAATAAAAAAAAACAAAATAAACCGACCACAAGTGGACGATTTTATTTTAAAATTAATTAATTAATTAATTTTAATAAAACCGACCACATGTGGTCGGTTTTTTATTGGAATTAATTAATTAATTTATAAAAAAACAACCACATGTGGTCGGTTTTGTATTTAAATTAAATAATTAATTTTAATAAAACCGACTACTTTTTTATAAATTAATTATTTAATTTAAATAAAAAACAACCACTTTTGGTCAGTATATTCAGTTTATACTTTCATTGTCTGACATATATTCATCTACATTTAATAAGGTCTCCTAAAAATCTTCTATGAATTGAGAATTTCTAGTTCTACTATTATTTTGTTTGGGACATAGATTTTCTAAATGATCTATGCTTTCACATGTATAACATTCTAGTTTATTTTTGTAATACCCCGAAAAATCCAAACCAATATTAGAGCCATGTACCAAGATCATGCATAGTACATCATGGTTATTTTATAGTTTTATGAGTAGGTTAGATGTATATTAAGGCTTCAAATAACTCCCAGCTATCAGACGAATCAAAATATTCCTTACCGATTGAATTCTTGAGAAGGATATTGGTATATTCAACTTCAAACGGGAATATCTTTCATTATAATTGGAATTTTTTTGAGATCATGACCTATAAACAGATAGATAATTGAATTAGCTTTCCAACGATACCAATTTTGCCTAAATTCGATATCGGAGAAAAGAGTTATTCCTATTTTACTCCAGCATGTCAGGCTGGAAACAGTGTGACGACATTCGTGGTAGATTACCATATTTGTGACGCCCTATCATGAAGGTCGTCAGCCTTAGTAAAAAACCAGATCCTAAGTGATGACATTCGTGGTAGCTTACCACATTTTTGACGCCCTATCACGAAGGTCGTCAGCCTTAGGCAGAAACCAGTTCCTAAGTGACGACATTCGTGGTAGCTTACCACATTTGTGACCCCTATCACGAAAGTCGTCAGCCCTAGGCAGAAACCAGCTCCTAAGTGACTACATTCATGGTAGCTTACCACATTTGTGACACCCTATCATGAAGGTCGTCAGCCTTAGGCATAAACCAGCTCCTAAGTGACGACATTCGTGACAGGTTACCATATTTGTGACGCCCTATCACGAAGGTCGTTAGCCTTAGCCAAAAACCAGCTCCTAAGTGACGACATTTGTGACAGCTTACCACATTTGTGATGCCCTATCACGAAGGTCGTCAGCTATGATTTTTCAGCAACTGGAAATTTATTTCATAAGGGTATCTGGTCATTTCCTTCACCTTCCACGACTTATAACCCTAAAGAGGCATCATTTTTCCCATTTTTTTCTTCAGTTAAGCATCTCAAAAACCCTCTCTTATGCTCTCAACCACAAGATTAGGGTTTCCATCAAACTCATCTCTCAAAAGCAAGATTCAAGCCTTTTTCCAAGATAATTGAAAATTAAGTTTCCTAATCCAAGAAATCTCCAGCAAATCATCAAGGTTTCCTTTCTAAGGTATGCGTAGTGTTCATCTATGGATCCAATCCGTTCATAGAGCTCAAGAACCATGTTTTAAATATTATTTTGTAAAATTTTTGTGGTGATATGAGTATGTACATGTTGACGATTGTTTTTTAAGTTTCAATGTGATGTCTAAAGGTGTTTTCATGGAATATATATGTTTGTTAATGGAAAACCATAAACTTTAGGTGGTTTAATATGGTGCAAGAATGAAAATCACCTACGCCTTAAAGAATGCATGCAAGGTCTTGGATAAAATGATTAGGATGCTAGAAATTCATTTCTATATGGTTCTATGATGTGTATATGACAAATTCATGTTAGATATATACTTCAATATGAATCCCATGCTTTTCATGTGTTGCTATTGTGGTGGTATGAAGCATGTAAGATAATGGATATATACAATATGTACACGAAATATATCCATGCATTCCCTACAATGTTTAAGATATTGAATAACTATATAAAATATGATATCCCCTACTTATGATATTATGAATTGTGGACTCAAATCTTATGATCAAGTCATGTCATGTGTGTCAGTTTCCTTCTATCGAGTCCTGGGACTATTCGTACCCGAAAAACATAGTTGTGTGCCTAAAGCCATGTCATGTTGTCATGATAATCTCAGTCAAGCTATAATCTATAGAACTCAGTCAGTCATGTGACTCAGGAAACCTCAGAATTCTCATGATCTCAGTTAACTCTCAGATAATAGTACTACTCCGTCAATCAACGGAAGTCAGTTAATATGTCTATGTACAGTCAGTTGAATCGTGTTTAGTCACTTTAGATGGGAGTATAAGTTAGCACCGATTGAACCCAAGGATGGGGACTCACCTACAAGTTTAGGGTGTGATTCTTAGCAGTCATCCTTGTGTTCCAGAACTACGTAGACAATGTAGGTTGAGATATCTTAGCCTGTCAGATTAGGGTTGATGAGGTGGCTTAACCTGTCAATTTAGGGTTCCCACCATTCTCCTTTCAAATACCTGCCAGCTAAGGGTCACCCATAACTGTCCTTACCAGTGGTGCGGTATTGACACCCCTCCAATCGGGGCAGAGATTAGACCCCAACTTAGCTATATGAGTTATTGGGGCATGTCGGTTAAACAACTACCTCCCACAGTTTCAGAATCAGTCTCAGTAAAAAAACTCAGATAGGTCTTCAGATTTCAGTATATCAGGACTGTTAGATACAGTCAGACTCAGTTATAGTACAGAACTCAGATAGTTCCATCAAATTCAAGATTGTTAGATACAGTCGCCCATGTTACCAGAATTTCAGTATCAGTCATGTTATCCATCAGTAAACCATGTATTAGCATATAGGACTAGCTATCATGCACCCATGATTTCAGTTACTATGTATGCATGTTTGTACTCTTACGTTCATATCAGTCAGACAGTTAGCATTGTTCATTCATGTAAACCCTATTTATATTTTGCCTACCTTACTCGTATACTCAGTACATTCCTTTGTACTAACGCATTTATGCTATGGTGCTTTCTTTTCATGTTACACCATAGGTTCAGAGACACAAGCTCCAGATCAGCAATAGCAGTAGCATTTCCAGTCGCAGAGATTCAGTGAGTCCTCTTCATTTGAGGACAATATGATTTGATTTATTCATTATTATTTTAACCCGTTATCAATTTACGGAGTTAATTGGAGACATGTTCCTTCAACTCCTTATTCAGACAGTACTTAGAGGCTTTCAGATTCAGTATTCAGACTTATGTTCAGATTTGATTTAGTTTTTAAGTTTTTTTGGGTATCTTTCTCCCATATGGATATTATGTTTTGATAGATTCTTTATTCAGTTGAACCTTATGGCCTATATGTTCATGTTTTCCGCATTATTACGTTATATATTGCAGTGTATAGGTACAGATATCAGTAATGGGTTAGCTTGTGATCCTTTGGGGTCATAAGCACCGTGTAGCATTCCAGTTCAGAAAAATTAGGGCGTTATAATTTTTATAGTTTCTATCATTCCTATATTTTCTGACATGTCTATCTCTATTCAAGTATGTCTTTTTAGCTCTTGATTTACGCAAGAAATATCTCTTTCGCGAATATAGTCTTTGATCATATTTCTTTTTATACCTTTTAGGTTTTCTTTGGTCATTATCATAGCTTTGGGTTGTATATATAATGGATTTACAAAAATTCATTTCATTTTTATTTAACTGTTTTTATATTTGTATGTTTGTACATTTTTCTGTCAAAATATCCATTACATGTTGTATTTTATGTCCTGTGGTCCATTTAGCATATGGACTTTGAATTACACCATCTCTTTTGTACCATCTATCTTCTATTTCTCTTGCTAAAGCTCCTGGAAGTTTATCAAACAATTTTTTACCTAATTCTTCGTTAAATGTATTTCCACTAATTGTACTATAATAAAAATAGTCTTTTAAGAAATTCTTACTACATAACCAATTTGAGATACTTAATTGTTGTAATTTTATTAATGCATCTCTTTGTAATGCTATTAAAACACTATTTGGATCCTTTCCTGTTAATAAATTATGCATTTTATTTGTAAAATTATAAGGGTTTGGACCCATTGACAATAAAACTTGAAAATCATGTGGGGAATTTAATTTAAAAACTTCCCATGTAGCTTTTGTAGATTCTCCTAAGAAAGTTTCCATATATTTATACATTGTTTCTATATCTGTTTCTGTATAGTGTCTTAAATAGTCTGCTACTACTATTCCTTTTCATAATTCTATTACTGTATCCCACATTTGTGGATCATGTGCTGTTACATTTAATATTTTTCCTTTACTACCACCTTCTTGTAATTTAATTGGTCCTTCTATTGGCATTCTTTTTAATTAGTCTTATATTTTCTTTAATTTTTGTATCTGGATTTAATCTAACAGCTTGTCTTCTGGGTACATTACCTGTACTATAATCTATTGGTTGAGGATGTGGATTAGTTTGTTGAAATGGACTTGCACTTGTTGAGCTGGTTGATTCTAGTTCTGTTTGTTCTTTATAACTTACTATGGATATTGTATCTTTATCTTTTTTTTGAAGCATAATTTACTAATCCTAAAAAAAATTTGTAGATCTTTTGTATTATCTAATTTGTCCGGCATAGCTAACACCTTTTTCGCTATGTGTGGTTGGAGTTTTACTTTTCCTTCTCCTAAAGTTACTCTGAAAAAATTAATATAAGTTTTACATAACTCCATTTTCTTTTTGCTAATTATTATTCCATGTTTAACAAGTAATCTAAATACTATCTGTAGCTGTCCTAGGTGCTCTTGCATATTCTGACTAAAAACTAAAATATCGTCTACATAAACTAATACAAAACTTTTATATTCTCCGAAAATGTCATCCATTTTTCTCTGGAAAATGGGTGGAGAAGTCTTTAGGCCAAAAGGCATAACTAACCATTCAAAATGTCCTCCTGGACAAGTGAATGTTGTCCATTCTATACTATCTGGGTGCATTTTTACTTGTCAGTATCCTGATTTATAGTCAAATTTACTAAATATCTTTCTTCTTTGTAATATATTAATTAATTCACTTTTATCTGGTAATTTGTATGCATCTGTTCTAGTATTGTCATTTAGTCTTTTGTAATTTATTACCATGCGAGCCTTTCTTCTTACTTGTTCACTATGGTTCCTTACCATAAAAGCTGTTGATCTATGTCTAGAAGTCGATCTTCTTATAACATCTAAATTTAATAATTCTTTTATTTGTGTATCAAATTCTTCAGTGTCTTCATTGTTTGCTTCTATGGCTACTGTTTTTATTGTATATTCTGCGTTAATAATGTCTAATTTACACATTATTTGATTAGCATCCCAGTGTACCAAGGGCTTTTCCTCAATTATTTCCATTTCGTCTAGGATTGCTACTACATTATCTAAATCTGAACCAAAGTATTAATAGTAATATACGATGATAGATGGTCAGATATTAAGAAATCGATAATAGGATTAACTGAAGTCGACATGACAAATAATGGAGGAATATTTTATATTAGCCCAGATTTCTTAATAAATTTAAAAGAATTTGGGAAACATATTAAAATAGAAATTCAGACTAAAGGATATGAAGAAATGAATAACGGAAATAATTTATTAATATGTGTAGGTTTCATAGAAAAAATGATTTTAAGTTGTAATACCAAGTTCAAACTAAAAGTAAATGATGTAGTCGAAGTAATGGGGAATAAAGGTATAAAATTAATAAAATCAATAAAAATAAATCCAGAAAAATATGCAGGTTTAGAATGAAATTTAGAAAAATTTAATAAACCCAAGATATTTACACCAGAATCTCACTTATTATACACTACCAGTAACTGAGAGACGTCACTTAGATTTATGGACTATAATTATACTAGTCAAAAGGGAGGATTAGATGATAATGAAACTGAAAGTACTATAGATACAGAACAAGAATTCATGAATGTAGAAATATTACAAGAAGGATATGAAGTAGATATAGCAATAGAAGAAGCACAAAGATTAGCCGAAGAACATAGATATATGACATTTAAATGTAAAGGATGTAAGAAAAATAACATGGATATAATAGAATGTAAAGAACATTTTAAAACCTGTTTCGAAAGAAATGATAATTTATGATATAGGACTGAAGAAATAGACACTAACTATGTAGTCCCTCAAAAAGATAAAGATACAATATCCATAGTAAGTTATAAAGAACTAGCAGAACTAGAAACCGCCAGTTCAACAAGTGCAAGTCCATTTCAACAAACTAATCCACATCCTCAACCAATAGATTATAGTACAGGTAAATTACCCAGAAGGCCAGTTGTTAGATTAAACCCGGATACAGAAATTAAAAAAAATATAAGACCAGCAGGAAAAAGAATGCCAATAGAAGGACCAATTAAATTACAAGAAGGTGGTAGTAAAGGAAAAATATTAAATATAGCAGCACATGATCCACAAATGTGGGATACAGTAATAGACTTATGGAAAGGAATAGTAGTAGCAGACTATTTAAGACACTATACAGAAACAGATACAGAAAAATTGTATAAATATATAAAAATTTTCTTAGGAGAATCTGCAAAAGCTACATGGGAAGCTTTTAAATCAAATTCCCCACATGATTTTCAAGTTTTATTATCAATGGGTCCAAACCCTTATAATTTTACAAATAAAATGGATAATTTATTAACAGGAAAGGATTCAAATAGTGGTTTAATAGCATTACAAAGAGATGCATTAATAAAATTAGAACAATTAAATATCTCAAATTGGTTATATATTAAGAATTTCTTAAAAGACTATTTTTATTATAGTACGATTAGTGGAAATATATTTAACGAAGAATTAGGTAAAAAAAAATTTAATAAACTTCCATGAGCTTTAGGAAGAGAAATAGAAGATAGATGGTACAAAAGAGATGGTGTAATTCAAAGTCCGAATGCTAAATGGACCATAGGACATAAAATACAACATGTAATGGATATTTTGACAGAAAAATGTACAAACATACAAATACAAAATCAGTTAAAGAAAAACGAAATGAATTTTTGCAAATCCATTATATATACAACCCAAAGCTATGATAATGACCAAAGATTACCTAAAAGGTATAAAAAGAAATATGATCAAAGACTATATTCGCGAAAGAGATATTTCTTGCGTAAATCAAGAGCTAAAAATCCATACTTGAATAGAGATAGACATGTCAGAAGATATAGGAATGATAGAAACTATAAAAATAAACTAGAATGTTATACATGTGGAAGCATAGATCATTTAGCAAATCTATGTCCTAAAAGAAATAATAGTAGAACTAGAAATTCTCAATTAATAGAAGATTTTTAGGAGACCTTATTAAATGTAGATGAATATATGTCAGACAATGAAAGTATATACTCTACAGTAAGCTTTGATTTAAATGATAATGTTAAATCTGATTCTTCAGACTCAGAAGAAGATAATTTAATAAATGAAATAGGACGAGAAACAGATGATTTAAGTCTAAATGATTTATTAATTAATAACCTAATGAACATTACACAAGACTGTATACATGATTTTCAAAAATACAAGAGAATAGACAGTAACCAATGTAGAATATGTAATTGGTACCCTAGTAAAGAAAATAGAGCTAAATGTAAAAAATGTTATATTGAAGCATGTGTAAATTGCATAGAAAACAAGTTAAAAATAAAACTAGGACATGAAGGTTATATTTTAAATATGCTTTGTTCATATGCATCGTGTAAATTAAATGTAAATTAAACATTGTTATTATTACCCTTAGTATATGGTTAACCTCTTAACTTCTTAATAACAACGATGGATTAACCTGTAAATTCCTAGGAGTCCTGGCCAT
The DNA here is from genome assembly GCA_030864215.1 of Capsicum pubescens. Lineage (NCBI taxonomy): Eukaryota > Viridiplantae > Streptophyta > Magnoliopsida > Solanales > Solanaceae > Capsicum > Capsicum pubescens. The sequence goes on from CM061546.1 coordinate 192,024,480, forward strand.
AGTAGTCCGCCGAAATCAAAAGATCAAAGGACGAAGTTTAGTTGCCAGATAAATAATTCGGGGTGTCGTTAAAGAAGAAGTTGTTAAGAATTAGGTTAAGAGAGGGAGATGAACGGGGTAAGATAAAAAAAAAAAAAAAAAAAAGGGACAACATAGGCTAAAAGAACTAAAAATTGATAAAACTATCAGAGAGAGGGAGTACTGAGTAGGATTTACAACGTATTAAAACCAACCTTTTTATCTACTACTTTTTATTGAAACATATATTATTGAAACACATATTATTATTGGTATCAAACCAAGAAGTTTTTGGGAACTGTAGTTAATGAGAAGACCATTACAAAATACTCGCATACATGAAGAAACTAAAGATAAGCTACAAAACTTATATTTAGAATATACTAGATTAAATCTTATCAAAGAAGATATTAATAGACTTGACTATTTAATTACTATAATTGGACAACTAGAATATAAATTAATTACTCAACTTAAATCTAGACAAGTTTATGAAAAAACATCCTTCTTTTCAAGATATAAGATCTAGATATTGGTATTTATATAGGGAATATACCCCAAAAAATAATATTATTAAGAGACTAAAGAAATTAGAAGAGTGTAGAGAACGATTAACAGAAGTAAATAGATTATATAAATTATACAATAGTTCTAGAGTAGTAAACCCAGAATTAGTAAGTGCCCTGAATTGGAAGCTAAGTGCTTGTGAAAGAGACATAGAAAATAGTACTACTAGAATATTTTGGATTCAAGAATGTATTAAGAGAAAAGCACATCAATTAGGATAGTTGAATGCAAAATTTACCTGTATTTCAAAGAATAAGACAATTAAATAATTGGATAGAAGAAGAATCTTATCATAGATCACAATTAAGAAACACCGAATCAAGATTAATAGAAATTATAAAACATATACAAGATAAACTAGATAAAAATCAAGACACTTTAGATAAGATAGAATTAACAAATCTTGAAGAACAATTAAAGGACATTAAAGACAAGTTAGAATGTAATTACATAAGAATAGAAAATTCCTATTATAGGGCATACTATTATCAAAGACAAACAAATAAGATTCCTCTAGGTTAATATATGCCTCTAGAATACATTAGATGAATCCGACTACGACAAAGTTGGTTATACGATGAAATTAATTATAGAAATCAGCTTAGAGAAATAATAAAACAACTAAGAGAAAGGTTAATTTGGATAGAAAACACCTTAGTAGAAGTAGACATAGAAACTAGTTTGACCATAAGAAGTAGTTTATCTATCACAAACGAACATTTAAAAGAATCACTTATAGGAGAACAGGGAAAATTAATCGGACAAATTGATAATATAAAATTAGATATTAAATACTGTACAAATAGAATAATTTATTACAAGAAAATTTGTAAAATTACAAGAACTATAGGGTAACATAACAAAATAGCTTCTTTAAAATACCTAGATCTCCGATTTCAACCTGAAAAGAAATACAGAGCATTAAAAGATAATATTATTATAAAGTGTAACTTTAGTCAAGGAAAGCACATATTACATTCTGAAGACAGACATCATAATACTTTAATAGATTTAATAATAAACCCAAGTGATAAAATCCAAGAAAATAATAAAACTATAATTAGACTATTAGAAGAAATAGAAGTTACTCAACATAAACAGAAAAAGACATTAGAAAAAACTAGAACAGAATTTTGACTACTTAAAATCACAAAGAATCAGAAATAGATAGAAAACTTCAATACTTAAATACTAAATTTAATTTAGAAAAAATACCTACAAAAGTAGAAATAGAAAAATTAATAAAGACTATAACAGAAAAAACTAAAGACCTAGAGATTAAAACAACTCAATTAGTAACAAGGATTGTAGAACAAATAGAATTCATAAATAAAGAGATAAGTGAGCTAAAAATAATAATACAAAGATTATTAAAAATCTCACTTTCATGAGTGAAGAAGATATAAATTACAATAGGGCATTAGAAAAATCGAAAAGCTATCACGAAGAACCAGAAGGACTTTCTAGGTATTTTCCTTCAAGTCAGGCAGACAAAACCATATTAAAATAAAATAATACTATAATAGCGTTATTATTAGAATTGCATAAAAAAGATAGATAAATATAATTAAGGGTAAAGAAGTTCAAGAGCCTAAAAATACTAAAATAGACGAATTAATTACTCAACTAAAGAAGAATGAAATAACTCCTAGACAAGAAAGACAAAATATAATAAGAAAATCACAAAAATGGACTTTCTTTCGGCTAGACCAAAAAGAACCATCGAAGAAGAAAGGCAAAGAGTAAGTTTTTCCGACAATAGAATTGGAAATAATCTTATTTCCAGAATATTGTCTAGAAGACACTCAAACATAGAACAAAATCAGGAACTAAATGAAATAATAGACGTAGACAGAGATTTACAAATTTTCCAACAACACCAATTAAAATTACTAAATCCTAAGACATTATACAATGCTAATTATTTTTAAGCAGATAATCAACTCTACAGACAATATAGAGAAGAACAAATATCAGCCATAGGAGAAAATTATACAACCTTAAATTTAGTAAATCCTGAATCCTTAAAACAAATCAGGAATAATAAGATGATATTAATGCATATGGGATTAATAGTTATAGGAATAAAGGAATTAACTAGAAAAAATCTAGGAACCAAAGTATTAATAGTAATATACGATGATAGATGGTCAAATATTAAGAAATCAATAATAGGATTAACTGAAGTTGACATGATAAATAGTGGAAGAATATTTTATATTAGCCCAGATTTCATAATAAATTTAAAAGAATTTGGGAAACATATTAAAATAGGAATTCAGACTAAAGGATATGAAGATATGAATAACGGAAATAATTTATTAATGTGTGTAGGTTTCATAGCAAAAATGACTTTAAGTAGTAATACCAAGTGCAAACTAAAAGTAAATGATGTAGTCGAAGTAATGGGGAATAAAGGTATAAAATTAATAAAACAAATAAAAATAAATCCAGAAGAATATGTAGGTTTAGAATGGAATTTAGAAAAATTTAATAAACCCAAGATATTTACACCAGAATCTCACTTATTACACACCACCAGTAAAGGAGAGACGTCAGTTAGATTTACGAACTATAAATATACTAGTCAAAAGGGTGGATTAGATGATAATGAAACTAAAACTACTATAGATACAGAACAACAATTCATGAATGTAAAAATATTACAAGAAGGATATGAAGTAGATGTAGCAATAGAAGAAGCACAAAGATTAGCCGAAGAACATAGATATATGATATTTAAATGTAAAGGATGTAAGAAAAATAACATGGATATAATAGAATGTAAAGAACATTTTAAAACCTGTTTAGAAAGAAATGATAATTTAGGATATAGGACCGAAGAAATAGACACTAACTATGTAGTCCCTCAAAAAGATAAAGATACAATATCCATAGTAAGTTATAAAGAACTATCAGAACTAGAAACAGCCAATCAACAAGTGCAAGTCCATTTCAACAAACCAATCAACATCCTCAACCAATAGATTATAGTAAAGGTAATGTACCCAGAAAATCAGCTATTAGATTAAACCCAGATACAAAAATTAAAGAAAATATAAGACCAGCAGAAGAAAGAATGTCAATAGAAGGACCAATTAAATTACAAGAAGGTGGTAGTAAAGGAAAGATATTAAATATAGCAGCACATGATCCACAAATGTGGGATATAGTAATAGACTTATGGAAAGGAATAGTAGTAGCAGACTATTTAAGACACTATACAGAAATACATACAGAAACAATGTATAAATATATGGAAATTATCTTAGGAGAATCTGCAAAAGCTACATGGGAAGCTTTTAAATCAAATTCCCCATATGATTTTCAAGTTTTATTGTCAGTGGGTCCAAACCCTTATAATTTTACAAATAAAATGCATAATTTATTAACAGGAAAGGATCCAAATAGTGGTTTAATAGTATTACAAAGAGATGCATTAATAAAATTAGAATAATTAAGTATCTCAAATTTGTTACATATTAAGAATTTCTTAAAAGACTATTTTTATTATAGTACAATTAGTGGAAATATATTTAACGAAGAATTAGGTAAAAAATTGTTTAATAAACTTCTAGGAGCTTTAGGAAGAGAAATAGAAGATAGATGGTACAAAAGAGATGGTGTAATTCAAAGTCCAAATGCTAAATGGACCATAGGACATAAAATACAACATGTAATGGATATTTTGACAGAAAAATGTTCAAACATACAAATACAAAAACAGTTAAACAAAAATGAAATAAATTTTTGTAAATCCATTATATATACAACCCAAAGCAATGATAATGACCAAAGAAAACCTAAAAGGTATAAAAAGAAATATGATCAAAGACTATATTCATGAAAGAGATATTTTTTGCGTAAATCAAGACCTAAAAAGCCATACTTGAATATAGATAGACATGTCAAAAAATATAGGAATGATAGAAACTATAAAAATAAACTAGAATGTTATACATGTGGAAGCATAGATCATTTAGCAAATCTATGTCCCAAAAGAAATAATAGTAGAACTAGAAATTCTCAATTAATAGAAAACTTTCAGGAGGCCTTATTAAATGTAGATGATATATGTCAGACAATGAAAGTATATACTCTATAGTAAGCTTTGATTTAAATGATAATGTTAAATCTGATTTTTCAGACTCGGAAGAAGATAATTTAGTAAATGTAATATGACGAGAAACAGATGATTTAAGTCTAAATGATTTATTAATTAATAACATAATGAACATTACACAAGAATGTTTACATGATTTTTGAAAATACAAGGGAATAGACATTAACCAATGTAGAATATGCCATTGATACCCTAGTAAAGAAAATAGAGCTAAATGTTAAAAATGATATATAGAAGCATGATTAAATTGCATAGAAAACAAGTTAAAAATAATAATAGGACCAGAAGCAAATGGTGAACAAAGACAAGTAACAAATCAAATTATCAACCTAAGAGCAGCAACTCTAGAAGCTAGAGTAAATGATCTAGAACAAAGAATAATTATATAAGAAAAATGAAAAACCACAATAAATGAAGAAATAGATACACAAAAAACAGTGCATTTGGAATAATTGGAAACAGAACTTATGAATGTAGAAGAAAATAGTAGTTTAATATGTAATGAAGATAAACACTTCTCTGCAATAAAGGTATTAGTAAAAATCAGAATCCAAGACATAGAAATAGAAACTTTAGCTTTAGTTGACCCAGGATGTACAAGTTGTTTAATTAATAAAAGAATAGTACCACAACACATACTAAAACCCTCTAAAAAAACAATAACTGCAATGGAAATGGATGGATCACATAATGTTTATAAATATTACATAGAAAAAGCACAAATAAGATTTTTCAATACATGTAATGAATTTTACAAGCCTACTTATAATGTTAATAAAATACTAGCTAGAGATTTAAATATAAACACAGATTTTGTAATGGTATTACATTTCTATATACAAAATAGAGGAGGATGTCTCTTAACAAGAGAAGGTATAATACTATTCAGAAACATTACCTATACTCAAGTACAAACCTCAAATTATCCAACAGTAGCAAGAAAACATAAGAAACAAAAAATGGACTTAAGATCACAGCCATGTTGTGAAAATTGTACAAATAGTGACGAATGTCAAGATAATAATTTATATAAAGAAGAATTAGAAAGAGAAGATAATTTAAAGAAATTTAAAGATTATACTTTAATTAATACAGAAGAATATCTAGAAGATATACAAAAAGATTACACTTTGATTACTATTGAAACCCAATTTTATAACTTCCAAAGAGGAATAAACAAAATAGGAATAATAAATAGTCCTAAAGATTTAGATAATATAGTAGCAATCCTAGAAGAAATGGAAATAATTGGGGAAAAATCTTGGTACACTGCGACGCTAATCAAATAATGTGTAAATTAGACATTATTAACCTAGAATATACAATAAAAACAGCATTCATAGAAGCAAACAATGAAGACACTGAAGAATTTGATACATAAATAAAAGAATTATTAAATTTTAAAGTTACAAGAAGATCGACTTCTAGACATAGATCAGCAGCTTTTATGGTAAGAAAAATAGTGAACAAGTAAGAGGAAAGGCTCGTATGGTAATAAATTACAAAAGACTAAATGACAATACTAGAATAGATGCATACAAATTACCAATAAAAGTGAATTAATTAATAGAATACAAAGAAGAAAGATATTTAGTAAATTTGACTGTAAATCAGGATATTGGCAAGTAAAAATGCACCCAGATAGCATAGAATAGACAGTATTCACTTGTCCAGGAGGACATTTTGAATGGTTAATTATGCCTTTTGGCCTAAAGACTGCTCCACCCATTTTTCGGAGAAAATGGAAGACATTTTTGGAGAATATAAAAATTTTGTATTAGTTTATGTAGACGATATTTTAGTATTTAGTTAGAATATGCAAGAGCACCTAGGACACCTACAGACAGTATTTAGATTATTTGTTAAACGTGGAATAATAATTAGCAAAAGGAAAATGGAGTTATGTAAAACTTATATTAATTTCTTGGGAGTAACTTTAGGAGAAGGAAAAATAAAACTCCAACCACACATAGCGAAAAAGGTGTTAGATATGCCGAACAAATTAGATAATACAAAAGATCTACAAATTTTTTTAGGATTAGTAAATTATGCTAGAAATTTTATTCAAGACTTCAAAAAAATAGCAGGACCTTTATATGCTAAAACATGCAGTAAAGGGTAAAAATATTTTAACATAGAAGATATTAAATTAGTACAACAAATTAAAGAAAAAGTTAAAAATATTTTAGACTTAAAAATTCCTTTAGAATTAGATTATTTAATTATTCAGCCTGATGGAAGTAAATTAGGATGGGGAGAAATCCTAAAAGCAAGACCAAACAAATATAGTAATAAAAATGAAGAACAAATTTGCTCATACCAAAGCGGTCTATATAAACAATTAGGAAATAAGAGTAGTATAGATCTAGAAGTACTAGTAATAGTATATGGATTAAATAGCTTTAAATTAAATATTTTAAATAAAGAAGAAGTTTTGGTAAGAACAGACTGCGAAGCAATAGTTAAATTCCATCAAAAAATAAATGATAAAGCTAGCAGTAAAAGAAGATGGCTTAATTTTATGAATACAATATCAGTCTATAAAAATATTGTATTTGAATATGTAAAAGGAAAAGACAATCAATTAGCAGATCAGTTGAGTAGATTACAAATTAAAACTAATCAAATAAACTAATGTTTGTTTCAGCATAAGACCAACCGGTCAATCCCTGGCAGACAAAGGCAAAGGAGTAGCCTCTTCTTCTCAAGACTCATACTATCAGACAATGTTAGTTAATATTAATTTTAGCTCACAAGAATCTTTAGAACTAATGGAAAGAATTAATTTGGGGATAATATAACTTAATTTCTTATCCGCCTAGTAATTTATCTTTTAGGATTAAACCAGACTATGTTTTAGACAAACCTCAAAAATGTTTAGTAGACAATCTTTGGATAGCCCATAATAAAGGAGATCACAGACTTTTTTTAGCTGCAATAAATGCTCTATGCCTATACATATCAGACAAAAGCAAGACCAAATTTATATATTATGTAGTCATACTTGGTAAAACAAATGGAGTTTTTCAAACTTGGATAGAAGTAGTTGATTCTATAAATGGGGTTAGAAACTCAGAGACTTAATGCTTAGAAAGAAGCTCTTCTCATTGAAAAAGCCTGACTCATGGAGCAAGTGAAGACATTGAAATACAAAATTAATATTTCCCAAAGTACTCAGTCTCAGAGTTCTCTATCTCCACAAAAAATGGATAAGAAGGGTGTACATTCTCTTCTGAATTCTCAGAAATCCACTGTATCAGATAGAGATACAGCTAGTCCGGTTCAAATGGTAGCCGGTAAAGACACGTCAAATCCGTTAATGGTTGTCACTTTGCCAAAAAGTGAAGACGAAGGTTGTCCTTCATCAAAACAAAAAGAAGCTAAATCCTATAGTAGTACTTTAAGAAAGGCACTAATTTCAAAAAGAAAAAATGAAAAGATTGAGACTATAATAAAATAGACATTAGAAAGATTTTTTAATAGCCAAGGACAAGATAAACATATTGATAGCACAGATAACCCAGCACCAGTTCAGACCGACTAGTCCCAGACATGGATAATGCAGACAATACTATTCCAAGATCCAAAAAAGAAGACGATGAATTCAATAGTAGTTTTGCATATCTCTAAGATGCACAGGACCCTAATGAGGATAACGACTCAGGCATGAGTGTCTTCTAGACAATATTCTAAAAATAAGATTATTTCCAATTCTATTGTCGAAAAAACTTACTCTTTGCCTTTCTTCTTCGATGGTTCTTCTTGGTCTAGCTGAAAGAAAGTCCATTTTTATGATTTTCTTATTATATTTTGTCTTTCTTGTCTAGGAGTTATTTCAGTCTTCTTTGTCTGCCTGTCTTGAAGGAAGATACCTAGAAAGTCCTTCTAGTTCGTCGTGATAGCTTTTTGATTTTTCTAATGCCCTATTGTAATTTATATCTTCTTCACTCATGAAAGTGAAATTTCTTCTAATATTTGTATTATTATTTTTAGCTCACTTATCTCTTTATTTATGAATTCTATTTGTTCTACAATCCTTGTTACTAATTGAGTGGTTTTAATCTTTAGGTTTTTAGGTTTTTCTGTTATAGTCTTTATTAATTTTTCTATTTCTACTTTTGTAGGTATTTTTTCTAAATTAAATTTATTATTTAAGTATTGAAGTTTTCTATCTATTTCTGATTCATGTGATTTTAAGTAGTCAAAATTTTGTTCTAATTTTTCTAATGTTTTTTTCTGTTTATGTTGAGTAACTTCTATTTCTTCGAATAGTCTAATTATAGTTTTATACTTTTCTTGAATTTTATCACTAAGGTTTATTATTAAATCTATTAAAGTATTATGATGTTTGTCTTCATAATTTAATATGTGCTCTCCTTGACTAAAGTTACACTTTATAATAATATTATCTTTTAATGCTCTGTATTTCTTTTCAGGTTGAAATCGGAGATCTAGGTACTCAAGGTATTTAAAAGAAGCTATTTTGTTATGTTACCCTAGAGTGCTTGTAATTTTACCAATTTTCTTGTAATAAATTATTCTATTAATACAGTATTTAATATCTAATTTTATATTACCAATTTGTCGATTAATTTTCCCTGTTCTCCTATAAGTGATTCTTTTAAATGTTCGTTTGTGATAGATAATCTACTTCTTATGGTCAAACTAGTTCCTATGTCTACTTCTACTAAGGTGTTTTCTATCCAAATTAACCTTTCTCTTAGTTGTTTTATTATTTCTCTAAGCTAATTTCTATAATTAATTTCATCGTATAACCAACTTTGTCGCAGTCGGATTCGTCTAATGTATTCTAGAGGCATATATTAACCTAGAGGAACCTTATTTGTTTGTCTTTGATAATAGTATGTCCTATAATAGGAATTTTCTATGCTATCTATTTCAATAATTTATGTTTCAATAAAAAGTAGTAGATAAAAAGGTTAGTTTTAATATGTTGTAAATCCTACTCAGTACTCCCTTTCTCTGATAGTTTTATCATTTTTTAGTTCTTTTAGCCTATGTTTTCCCCTTTTTTTAATTATCTTACCCCATTCATGTCCCTCTCTTAACCTAATTCTTAACAACTTCTTATTTAACCACACCCCGGATTATTTATCTGGCAACTAAACTTTGTCCTTTGATCTTTTGATTTCGGCAGACTACTATTGCCAGGACTCCTAGAAATTTACAGGTTAATCCATCGTTGTTATTAAGAAGTTAAGAGGTTAACCATATACTAAGGGTAATAATAACAATGTTTAATTTATATTTAATTTACACGATGCATATGAACAAATCATATTTAAAATATAACCTTATTTTTAGTGGGAAAAATAAAGCATAAATAAGAACTTACATGAAGTAACTGAGAGAGAGGTTTCCCTTTTGGGAACCCCTAAGAACTTTTCAACAGAAATTTGGAGGCTTTATTAAAACACACTTAATATTATACAAGCTTGGTTACATATCGAGGAAAGATTGGTTTGGGTGGAATGTTTTTTAACATGAAGGAGGATGGAGAAAATTTATCTTCCTTAGGTTTTTTTGAATTCTTCAATTCTGCCTTTCTACTACTAATACTAGAGCCTTATATAAGCCTAAGTAAAGAAAATGAATGGACTACAAGACACTACGTGGCATCATAACAAATGGCCAACAATAACAGATAAGGAATCTTAATAATGCAAGTCGGGTACTCATTGGGCCCCATCGTCACATGCATTATTATTCCTTTTAACAGATGCGTGATTCAACCATTTTTCTTTATTTTGGAAAGTAGTGATAAAGGAAGCACTCTGACACATTACAAGACAAAATGTGGGCATACCCACATGGAACACTTTATATCTATCTTTCTTATTTATATCTTTACATTACTTAGAGCTTATTTTTCCATATTATTGTCTTTGTCTTACTATGTAACCAAGTTGTGTAGGGAGATAGAATCAAAACTCATGCTTGAGTCGTTATCCTCGTTAGGGTCCTGTGTATCTTGGAGATATGCAAAACTACTATTGAATTCATCGTCTTCTTCTTCTGATCTTGGAATAGTATTGTCTGCATTATCCATGTTTAGGACTAGTTGGTCTGAACTAGTGTTGGGGTTATCTGTGCTATCAATATGTTTATCTTGTCCTTGCCTATTAAAAAATCTTTCTGATGTCCTTTTTACTATAGTCTCAATCTTTTTATTTTTTTCTTTTCGAAATTAGAGTCTTTCTTAAAGTACTACTACAGGATTTAGCTAATTTTTGTTTTGATAAAGGACAACCTTCATCTTCACTTTTTGGCAAAGTGACAGCCATTAACTGATTTGACGTGTCTTTACCGGCTACCGTTTGAACCGTATTAGTTGTATCTCTATCCAATACAGTGGATTTCTGAGCATTCAGAGGGTAATGCACACCCTTCTCACCCATTTTTTGTGGAGATGGAGAACTCTGAGTCCGAGTACTTTGGGAAATATTAATTTTGTCTTTCAATGTGTTCACTTGCTCCATGAGTTTGGCGTTTTCAATGAGAAGAGCTTATTTCTGAGAATTAAGTCTCTTAAAAGCTTCGGTCATTAAAGAGCAGTGGTCACAAAAAATTATTTTACCAGTGTCTTTCTGAATATTGTATTGGGGTATTTGGTTTGGGCTTTGTTTAAGTGCTGGTGATATTTAATAGTTAGGACCAAGATATCCTCTTGCATAATCAGTTACTTCGGATAAATCATTAAATCCTTTAGAAAGTGGGTTTCTAACCCCATTTATAGAATCAACTACTTCTATCCAAGTTTGAAAAACTCCATTTGTTTTACCATGTATGACGACATAAGATTTAAATCTGGTCCTGCTTTTGTCTGACATGTATTGGCATAGAGCATTTATTGCAGCTAAAAAATGTTTGTGATCTCCTGTATTATGGGCTATCCAAAGATTGTCTACTAAACATTTTTGAGGTTTGTCTAAAACACGGTCTGGTGTAATCCTAAAAGATAAATTACTAGGCGGATAAGAAATTAAGTTAATCTTTTTCTATATATTCTAGGTATTCTTCTGTATTAATTAAAGTATAATCTTTAAATTTCTTTAAATTATCTTCTCTTTCTAATTCTTCTTTATATAAATTATTATCTTGATATTTGTCACTATTTGTACAATTTTCACAACATGGCTGTGATCTTAAGTCCTTTTTTTGTATCTTAAGTTTTCTTGCTACTGTTGGATAATTTGAGGTTTGTACTTGAGTATAGGAAATGTTTCTGATTAGTATTATACCGTCTCTTGTTAAGAGACATCCTTCTCTATTTTGTATATAGAAATGTAATCCGATTACAAAATCTGTGTTTATATTTAAATCTCTAGCTAGTATTTTATGAACATTATAAGTAGGCTTGTAAAATTCATTACATGTATTTACAAAACTTATTTGTGCTTTTTCTATGTAACATTATGTGATCCATCCATTTGCATTGCAGTTATTGGTTTTTTAAAGGTTTTTAGTATGTGTTGTGGTACCACTCTTTTATTAATTAAACAACTTGTATATCCTGGGTCAACTAAAGCTAAAGTTTCAATTTCTATGTCTTGAATTCTGATTTTTACTAATACCTTTATTGTAGAGAAGTGTTTATCTTCATTACATATTAAACTACTATTTTCTTCTACATTCATAAGTTTTGTTTCCAATTTTTCCAAATGCATTGTTTTTTGTGTATCTATTTCTTCATTTATTATGGTTTTTCCTTTTCCTAATGTAATTATTCTTTGTTCTAGATCATTTACTCTAGCTTCTAGAGTTGCTAGAGCAAATGGTGAACAAAGACAAGTAACAAATCAAATTATCAACCTAAGAATAGCAACTCTAGAAGCTAGAGTAAATGATTTATAAAAAAAGAATAATTACATTAGAAAAAGGAAAAAACATAATAAATAAAGAAATAGATACACAAAAAACAGTGCATTTGGAACAATTGGAAACAGAACTTATGAATGTAGAAGAAAATAGTAGTTTAATATGTAATGAAGATAAACACTTCTCTACAATAAAGGTATTAGTAAAAATCAGAATCCAAGACATAGTGTAACGCCCCAATTTTTCTGAACCGAAATGCTACACGGTGCTCATGACCCCGAAGGATCACAAGCTAACCCATGACTAATATATGTATCTGTATACTGTATAAAAGACTGAAAAATGTGGAAACTTAAACTGAAAGGTCATAAGGTTCAATACTAATACATAACTAAAAATATGGTATAACAATACCAAAACAAATCTGAAATAACTGTCTGAACATACTATAGTCTGAAAACCTCTAAAATGTCTGAATAAGGAGTTAATGGGACACGTTCCCAACTAACTCCATCTACTAAAATAAACTGAAAACTAAAATAGTAATGAAATCATCATGTCCTCGAAAGATGAGGACTCACTTCTAACTCTGACTGCTGAGACTGGAATCTACTGCTGATGCTCTGGATCTCGTGCTTTTAAACCTATGGTATAAGACACCATAGCGCAAATGCATCAGTAATTTGAATGTACTAGTATGCAAGTGAGGTGGTCTAAATGCATGGGGTTCATATGCATGAATAATAATAACTGTCTAACTAACATGAACGTGAGAATACATACATGGATACATAACTATAATTGAGATCATGATAGGACTGAATATGAGTTCTAACTATTGAGTATACTGATAACATGGATTTACTGATATCTGATTCACTGATAAGTGAGAAACTAATACTGGGATACTAAATAACTGAGATTGTTGATATTTATATCTGTTTCACTAATAGGTAAGGAACTAATACTGTATTATTGAATATTGAGGGACTAACGCTATATTACTGATACATAAATAACTGTGTCAGAATGTTTTGATTATGAAGAACTGGTCTGGTTAACTGTATCTGACAGTCCTGAAGCTGAAGACTGATTACATGAGTTCTAATAACTGATATATCTGATAACATGAGTTCTGAGAACTAATATAACCGATAACATGAGTGACTCTATCTGATAGTCCTGGATCTGATGGAACTAGCTGAGTTCCGTACTGTATATGAGTTGACTGTATCTGATAGTCCTGAAATCTGAAGAACTATCTAAGTTCTTTTACTGAGACTGAGACTGTGGGAAGTAGTTATCTAACCGACATGCCCCATATAAGTTATTATAGTTAAGCTGGGGTCTAATCTCTGACCTGACTGGAAGGGTGTCAATACCGCGCCACTGTTAAGGACAAGCTGTGAGTACCCTAATCTGGCAGGTACTCTAATGAGAATGGTGGGACCCTAATCTGACAAGTTAAGCCACCTCATCTACGCTTAACTGAAAGGTATTGATGTGTCAACCTATGTTGGCTACGTAGTTCTGGAACGCAAGGATTGCTCCTAAGAATCACACCCTAATCTGACAGGTGAGTTCCCATCCTTGGGTTTACTTGGTGTTGAATCATACTCCCATCTGAATAGACATTGAACATGACTTAACTGAACTGAACATGGACTAAGTTTACTGAATTTTGTTGACTACAGAATACTGCTAAATCTATTAACGGACTAAGTTCATGAGATTTCTGAGAGTACTGAATTACTGAGATTACTGAAGTTACTGAGTACTGAGTAGGACTGAGCTGATACTGAATTTACATAAGTTTTCCTGAGTCATAAGACTAACTAAAGTCTACTGAACATGGCTTGATTGAGAGTATCGTGAAAACATGACATGGCTCTAGGCACACAGCTATATTTTTCGGATACAAGTACCCCCAGGACTCAATGGAAGGAAACTAACAAACATGACTTTCTTAAATACATGATCAACATCAACAATCCATAATATCATAACTTGGGGAATTTCATGGAGTACATGGTTATCATACATCTTGTACATAAGTAAGATTTGCAAGTAAGCATAGCATAATATCATAAGAGTAGTTCATGAGTAATCCAACAATATTTACAAGACACATTACCAACATGAAAGTCATTGGAACATAGGGGCATATCATGAATCCTTAACTTAGTCACAATTTAGCTATATTGCATGATTTTTAGTTTCTTAGGAATTTTATCAAATACCTTACATGCATCATTTTGGGCATAGGTATAATCATCAATTCAACACTTTTAAACCACCAAATTTATGGATTTCAACTTATATGCTAACATGTCCTCATAAAATCACATAAAGATTCCAACTTGGGAATCATACAACAACAACCACATGGTTACAATTAACCCACAACAAAATATTCACAATACATGATTTAAAACTTGATTCTTGAGATCCATGGATGAAATAAATCCATGAATGAACACTATGCATACCTTAGATGAAAGATTCTTGAAGATTAACGGTGGAACTTTCTTGAAATTGAATCCCCAATCAATTATTTTTCTTGGAGCTTCAGATAAATCATGGAGTAATAAAAAACAAATCTTGAACATGATCTTGAAAGAGATATAATTTTTTCTTAATTTATTGACTAGGGTTCTTGTCCCTTTGAGAAAAAATAAGTTGTTCTTGAGTTTGAAGAACTTGAATATCTTAGATTCTTGAAGAAGGGTTTGAATCTTGTTCTTGGGTTTTCATTTTGAAAAAAACTCTAATTTTGATGTTATGGATGAATGAGGAGTTATGTGCTTTGATTTGATGTGATTGGGTGTTAAATAGGGTGGAAAAGACCCAAAAATCTCTTTAAAATGACATTTCAGCGCTGTTTTGGGCAAAACTGACAGTCAGAGTGACGGACCATCAATCTGGTGATAAATCGTCACTCCAACCGTAATTTTTGGGCTCAAAAATAGCCTCCCTGGTTTAGTTGTGATAGTCCGTCGCTGACTTGACGGTCCGTCATTTTGCCCGTCACTCCTGGACAGCTCGGGCAGCTCTCAGTAAAATGGTCATAACTTTTTACTCCGGTGCTGGATTTTGGCGAAATTGGTATCGTTAGAAATCTAATTCAATTATATATCTTTTTATCGGTCATGAGATCAAAAATTCTCTATAGAATGGGAGATATTCTCATTTGAAGTTGACTATGGCAATGCCCTTCTCAAGAATTCAATCGGTAAGGAATGTTTTTATTCGTCCAATTGCTAGGACGTATTTGAGGTATTAATATACATCAAACTTGATCATAAAAATATCAAATAACTATAATTTATTTCTCATGATCTTGAAGCATGGTTCTACCATCGGTTGGGATTCTCAAGGTATTACAATATCTCCCCCTTGGGAACTTTCATGCTCGAATGAGACTGATAGAGAGAGGGGAAGAACATAAACTGATGTACCTACTGAACATGAATGACTGAAAAAAAATCTCATGGCTGACATGATTAATAACTAAATATATCATACTGAACATGCATGTCTGATGCATGACTGATAAGCTGAATTTGTGCATATCTGATGCAGGGATAATTGACTCATGAATGCATGGCTGAATGTCCTGATAAAATAAATTTCTCGCAACAAGAATGCATGTCTGATGCATGATTACATGACTGAGCTGACACATGAATGCATGATTGAACGTGTAATGGCAATTGACACTAAGCTTGTAGTGGGAATCTGATATCAAGTTTGTAATGGTAGTTTGAGCATGGAACTGAGTAAGTTCAAGGGAAATCCATTAGTTAACATAGAATATGTATGAACCCATGATCAGGCTAGAAATGCATAAATGGGAACATGAGAATATAACTGAGATTGAAACGTGATGCATGAACTGAATTCCGTGAACTTTACTGAGTCTTGAATACATAGCGTACAACTGAGGTTGGATCTTGAGGGTCAACTTATGAGTACCCCTCACTCCAAACAGGATTCATTACAAGAAAAGAAAGTAGGATGTTTAAGTCATGAAAGTTTGGGGGATTATAGCGTATCTCCCCCTTGGGACACTAGGACCCTCCAGGAATACTGATTTGGCTGAGCTACTGACGGAAACTGAGGTGATGCGCAAGGTACCTAGGAACTGATTCATGACTGATTATCTGTGATCTGAAACTAAGGCATGATACATGAACTGAGCTGAGCTTGCATCTATCTGATTGGTTAATCTGAGAATG